>JABXJD010000148.1:0-682500 GCA_013375575.1 Percina caprodes | reverse complement strand
ATATATGTGTGTGTATATGTGTGTTACTTTAAGGAATACAGAAATACAGACATCTTTTCGGCAAACTTTCTAGAGGCCAACCTTCTCAAATGTCAAGTATGTCTACTAAAAAAAATTTTATAATATAATAAAATAGTCTAAAACTTGTGAATGTATTTTTGAAATTGGAATTAGTATCTGATCAGAAAATATGTAAAGTAGAACATTATGGAGACTCGTGTCTGTCGTGATTGTTGTTCAGCAGCTCTCTGGTGGCAGACACCCAAACACAGTCAGTAATTATTCCAATTATTCTAATCAGGACTTAATCAAATTATTCTAATCAGCAAACACTGTTGATGCAGTCGTCTTTTCATATCAGAGTTGTCTTTACCACTTGCCTTCGTTAGTAGGTGTAACATATGTGTAGCAGAGTTTTGATCTATGACGGCTTGAAACCTGCACCTGTTCTGAGCTGAAACGTGCAACAATGCTGCCTAGTAGAAACCATACAGTAACAGATCACTGGGGGGGCTGCACATTTTGTGCATACATATGTTTTGTCTCACTGTCCTTTAGAAGGTAAGCTTATGAAAATAAGTTGTATTTCTCATGTTCACAGGATTCTCTCTGACCGCTGGCTCGCACAAATCTCTCTTTCTTTCTGTCTTTTAAAAAAAATGAGTTTGGTATGCCCACAGCAAAGCCTACTCCCCTCTACACTCTCTCTCTCTCTCTCTCTCTCTCTCTCTCTCTCTCTCTCTCTCTCTACTCTTCTCTTCTGAGCTTACATCACAAAAATGAATAATAATATGAATAAATGTATTGATTTCCTGCACATGAGGTAATGAATATGCATTGGGTTGTGACCCACGTTGTGATGACCAGGGATCAACCCGTGGTAGATAACGCTGCTCACGGGTGTGGAAGAGGTAGAAATGGTAGCTGCTCAAGTGCCTAGCAAAGAAATAGTAAAGTTTTTTTATATCACTGAGCTACTTCTACTAACCTTTTTTTGAAAGTTGCTTCCATTTTCTAGCCTTTGCGTCGCGAAGTCTTCAAGTGATATTACAAAGTACAAATATTTGAGGAGCAGCAGATTGTTTGAAGTCTGGAGATTGTTCGTCTGTGATTGAATGTATCACTTCAGGTCCAGTTTTTGTATGTGAATTTTGTACGTATAAACGTATAACGTATAAACTGCCTTGCAGTGTTTTGCTGTCTAGGGTGAGATGCATGATCGTTGGCTCCCTAGCAGACTCAACTGGTCTAGGATAAAGTCAAAAGTACCTGATTTCAATTAGAAGAGCAATATGATGCATTCATCTCCCTATTGAGCTACCCATTGATCAAAGGAGGTAGGTTAATACATGATCAAATACACTATGATAGGGAGGGTAGACGACAAGTTTGGAAAACCCCTAGACAATCATGAAATGCCAACAAGTTTTAAGAGAAAAGAACTTTTTGACAACCTGAAAAGTGGCTTGTGAGGAATACTGAAACACTACGACAACAACAAAAAGCGTACTGTGTTTGCATGTCCCAACGGAAAACCTTGTGTTGTTGGTGTGTGTGAGTGCAGCAGTGGCTGCTTTGTAAAGCCTAGTGAGTTGTGCCAACTGAATGTAAAGTACCTACTAACACCACTGTATGTCCAGTGTCTAGTCATGGTGGTGGATCAGTAGGGACGTTTTGAAATATGAAACTCTGAAATAAAACTGGATGTTAACAGATTGTGGCTTTTTTAAATTATTTTTTTATATCCTGTCTCTGAGTGATGTCTATTTGTACTTGTGGTGTTACTTTTAGCATTTCTGGATCAGAATTTTGTGTTTCTTTCAACCAAATTGTCAAAAATAAAATCCTGGATGGATGGAACGCTGTTCATAAGTCATTAGTTCACTACTTTCGTTGAATTTGGGGTGGGATATTCAGTTGTATAGCATGTGAAGAATAATTGATGCAAAGTGCCAAAACAAAAACGACAAAATTGTCGATGAATGTGGCCAAAACGTTGAAAAAAAATTCAATTATTTTTAAAATTCTGACCCAGAAAAACAAAAAGGTTGCATCGTCGACAGGAAGACAACACAAGGGTTAACACTTTAAAATGTAAACATGTCCCGTGTTGTCTTCAGGGACACTTAACTCAAAACCCAGAATCACACACCCTTTATTATTTTGTTATTACGGTTATCAAAAAATGTCAATTAATAAAATAAATTATGCAAAATGTAAAATAAATTACTTTACCCAAACAAAGTGTATAATAGCGTACTTGTTATAACGCCTGAAGCATATTAATTAAATGTACTCATTTCCTATTAATAATAATTTTGGTCCAAAGTGACACAGACTAAAGTAGCCTATATCAGCCTTATATAAATAAGTAAATAAAAGGGAAATCAATAAAGATGTACTTGTGAATACATTTTTTAATTAATACAAAAATATATATAACATATTAAACAATAAAGACAGAAAAATATCGCATTTATTATTGACTCATTTATGTATTTAACATTAGTATTTATTTATTTACCGTGTCACTTTTGGCCCCATAGCCAAGAAGGCTGAAGACACGTGTGTGTAATGACATGTAGTGACCACAGGAGGGCGCTCCATCCCCATGAATGAGTGAACTCCTCCTCACTCCATCCATGGTGAGCTCCTCCGGCTGTGGTTCCACAGATGGCCGCTGGGTGGCGGTGCAGCCCGGCGCTGGTAGCTGAGGGAAGGTGAGCTGGGTTTAGATGGTGCTGCTCCACTGCCTCAGGCCGTACTGCAGCTTTGAACTTGACCGTGAACGCAACACGGCAACATATGAACCCGATGAAGAAACTGAGCAAACTGAAAACAGAACCAATGAATTATGACTATTGTTAATAAAAAAATATATAGGGTGTATAAGGAGAAAATATATAGGGTATTAAGGAGAAAATATATAGGGTGTTTAAGGGGAAAATATATAGGGTGTTAAGGAGAAAATATATAGGGTGTTTAAGGAAAAAATATATAGGTGTTAAAGAGAAAATATACAGGGTGTTAAGGAGAAAATACATAGGGTTTTTAAGGAAAAATATATGGGGTGTTAAGGAGAAAATATATAGGGTGTTAAGGAGAAAGATAGGGTGTTAAGGAGAAAGATAGGGTGTTTAAGGAGAAAATATATAGGTGTTAAAAGAGAAAATATATAGGGTGTTAAGGAGAAAAATAGGGTTTTTAAGGAGAAAATATATAGGTGTTAAGGAGAAAAAAATATAGGTGTTAAGGAGAAAATATATAAGTTGTTTAGGAGAAAATACATAGGGTGTTTAAAGAAAAATATATAGGTGCTAATTAGGGTGTTAAGCAGAAAATATATAGGGTGTTAAGGAGAAAATATATTGGGTGTTTAAGGAAAAATATATGGGGTGTTAAGGAGAAAATATATAGGGTTTTAAGGAGAAAATATATAAGTTGTTAAGGAGACAATACATAGGGTGTTAATGAGAAAGATAAGGTGTTGAAGGAGAAAGTATTCAGGGTGTTAAGGAGAAAATATATAAGGCGTTTAAGATTAGATTTAGATGCATCATGATTTTGTAGAAAGAAAGGAAATCCATATTTGTTCAGCCTGCTCACTGGTGTAATCTGTGTTCACAGAGCAGCTGTTTTATTTGGGTTGGTCCCGGTTTTCTTCTCTAACTGGACAGGGAGCTCGGACCAGACTCTTTGTGCAAAGATTTCTGGGAGTGTGGGAGAAAAAAGCACCAGAAGAAAAGAGCTATAGGGAAGATAGAGGACTAATTAGAGAGTGAAGGAGGGAGGGATGGACGGAGGCTGTCAGAGGATGTGGTTGCTATAGATACTTGGCATGATGCCAGGTGGAGGCAGAGCCAATTTGCATTTATTCAGATGATGGCTGCTCTTTCTCTCTCTCTCTTTCTTTCTCTCTTTCTATCTGAAATAAAAGCAGCCAAACAAATATCTTCCATATTAAATGCGTTCTTAAAAACTCAATTTTCTTTTAAAAAACAGTGAAAACTGATTCAAAAACATACTAACCTATTGAAGGTATTAAAGGTAGATAATAATACATGCGCTATTGTGATCATGCCACAAAGCGTTTTTTTTATTTTATTTTAAAGTTCAAAGTAAAACCAGATTGTAGCATTTTTTTTTTTTTTTTAAATACGTCACAATGTCTTTCTTTTCTTTAATTACATATACAAAAAAATTGTGCGCTGATGGCTACTCTAGGCCTCTGGCTAGTATTATGTAGGCCTGCATTTGTTCCTGAAATTAACTTTAAAAAAAAGTAAGTAATTGGTTTTAGATAAAAAGCTCATGTAAAAAATGAACTAAAAGAAGGTTGTATTGCAGTTTTGCAGACATTAATATTAATTTGTCTTTTTTAGGAGTCTGTACAGCTTAGCTAGTCAGCTTCTGTTAAGCCTATGAACTAATGGATATATATATTGATAAAAGAGAAAAAAACATGAAAAATGCTAATCACTAAGGGCTGAATATGTAGAATAAAAACTTAGAAATAATAAAAAAAGAGTTTTATCATTTCTATAAATTAAAATGTTCCCCTTTAACAATTCCTACTACTAAATCATAATGCCAGAACCGAAATTAATTCAATAAAAGCCACTCAATGTTTAAATACAAGAACCCGTGATATACATTTGTACTTTAGTTTTAGAAATGTGAAAAGAAAAATGAAACGTTGAATGTTCTCTTTATTGACAACTTATACATTCACACAATATATGTATACACACACAAAGTTGTACAGCGACATAAAGTGTTTAATCAGATATCAGCTAACAATTATCAATTAGCATCGTCATTCCTTTATTTAGAAAAATAAAATCATTTTAATATATTAATTATTTACCCACAAACATCAGGTGCTGTTCAACAGGAAAAACACACCTTAAGGTACAGCTGGTGTCTCTTCGGAGAGTAGTGTCACTGTTACGTGTGTGTGTGTGTGTGTGTGTGTGTGTGTGTGTGTGTGTGTGTGTGTGTTCAGAGACAAAATAGGGACAGTCTATTGTAAAATGTTTCATGCCAGAAGCTTTAATTATTCAGCAAAAAAATAAATAAAAATTGTTAAATTGGTCCAGTCCAATCTGGGCTCCAAATCCTTTTCTTTGAGTCAAACGTTGTTCAGCCAATCAGTGATTTTACACCATCTCTAATCTGCAGAACAGGAAGACAAAGTGACATTAGCGACATAGTTCAAAAACAAAAACAAACAAAACAGCCAGGATCACAAAGGCCGTTGAGTTAGTGTGAGATATACCTACGCATGAGCTTTCATACAGTGAATAATCATGAATATGTGTCACGTCTCAGGACTGACACAGCAGTTTTGGACTAAGGGGGTTTGACGGGGGCGTAGAGATCCAGAAGGGACTCCCTCCTCATGACTACCAATATCTGTCTGTGTTTGAGTCTGCACTCGTCCACCTCTGACCCCTAAAGTCTGGAGCGTCCAGAGGACACAGATATTACAATTACCCCTGAGGGAACACACACACACACACACACACACACACACACACACACACACACACACACTTATGATGTCTGGTTTTTGTAACGTCACAACTGAACAAGTTAAGGATCCCGACAGCAGAGATAAGGGATTTAATCCTAATTTGTCCAGATTTGAATCATGATGATACATGAACACCAGTAGGACAAACCAACTGCCTTTGCATTTTAGCTTCTATAAAACCTAAAATGATTTCAAATGTTTTACAGTAAATGCCTATAGCTAACAACAGTGAAAAAAAAAAAATCAAGGTATATGGATTTATATAGTGCTTTTCTAGTCTTAACAACTACTCAAAGCACTTTTACATAGTACAGGAACCATTCACACACACATTTACACTCCGATGGCAGCATCGGGGTTCAGTGTCTTGCCCAAGGACACTTGGACACGGGACTGCAGGGCCAGGGATCGAACCACCAACCTCCCTCCACTGAGCCACAGCCGCCACGGTGTATGTGTGTGTGTGGGTTTGTGAGGAGGAAGAAGAGGGTTAGTTACGATTGAGGAGATCAGAACTGGCCTACAGTCCCTGGGTAGATAGCAGTTTTTCAGACATTGAGCAATTATGGGGGGGCTTCTGGAGCCTGAAGGGCTCTCCAGGGCTCCTCTTCTGCCCACATGGTCCCAACAACCCGCTAATGTATGCCGCAGACAGACTGCAGTCCTGTCTCCACATCACACACACATACTCTTAAGCACACAGAGAGTAACTTGCAAAGAGTGTAATGTTGTTAGATGAATATCTTTGGACTTCTATTTCAATAATAGCAGGAGTGTACGGGGGGTAAGAATGTGAGTCAGAGAAAGACACACAGATACAGGAGGTCAGAGGAGGTGGATGGAACATTTCCAAACATGACTTAAGTTAGCATGTTATTCCTTCTCTGCCTCCTCTGTACGCTGTCATGTAACCCTAAAATAACTGCAGAACTTTTCATATCTTTTGGAGAAAATGAGATCTTAGTTTCCTCTGTCATGGAGATCAAACCCACGCACACACACACACACACACACACACACACGGGGCATGTTCTAATTTTGATGTCTTTGATTTATCCTAACTTTATTTCAATCAGAGCTACACACTTGAGTTTTTGACTTGACTGCTGCGAGGCTTGGTTTACGTGACCCTTGGCTCCTTAAAGTCTTGGCTTTCCTTGAAAATTCATAATAAAAGCATCCAAGTCTCACGTTTTGACAGGTTTGACAGGAAAGTGGTAAAATGCTGTGTCATTTTTATAGTCAGCAATAAGAGACCTGAAAGACTGCTTGACCTATCAATTTTCAGCAAGGACTTGAAACTTTGCTTTGACGGGACTTTAACTTGTCTGAACATTCAGGCCAGTCTTCAGATGAAATTCTCACGGTAACAAGGTAAATCTTTTTCTCCGGATCAAGGAGGCAAGACAGGTAAAGTGTGTGAAAGAGTTGGAGTAGTAAGACAGGTGTAAATAGACACAGAAAAAGAGAGTTTTTATCTACCGAACTTCTCTCTCTCTCTCTCTCTCACACACACCCACCCACCCACACACACACCCACACCCACACACACACACACACACAAACTCTTATGCTGACATTGTGTCCGTCCAACAAAGACGTCCCCACAGCCCCCTCATTATAAATACATGTCATTGGATCACAGCTCGTCTGAATCCCTGAGTCTGCTGCGCTCTAAGTGGCCGTGACTGAGCCCTGAATGGGTGGCCGAGCGACAGTTATACCAATACAGCCAACAGCGTGTGTGTGTGTGTGTGTGTGTGTGTGTGTGTGTGCGCAGAGACCACAGCCCCCAGCCTATGGGAATGAAAGCTTCACAGCAGGACAAGGTCAGAGATCAGGCTGTCTGTTACATACACATGTATGCACACATTTAGCTCACTGGATATTTGTGATATGAAATGATAAGATGAAATTGTGATATGATTAAAATAGTGCAGGTTCGCTTAAATCTGGGGCAATACGTTTCCTGCTGCATCAACAACAAATGCTGCATGAATCTAGTCCTGGCTCACTTAGAAGGAGAGAACAAGGTGTGCATGTGTATATTTGTGTGTGTGTGTGTGTGTGTGTGTGTGTGTGTGTGTGTGTGTTAAAAGAGCTCATCCTATCTCGTTTTGCAGGGGAAATGCGAAAGTGTCTCTATCCCTCTGGAACCACAAACCAGGCCACAGTATTGTACACTCATTCCTCCTTCTCCATCAGCTCCTCTCTCTCTCTCTCTCTCTCTCTCTTCTCTCCCTTGTTCACTATTAAGACTTCTATTTCTGAGTCTGAAAACTTTTTCTCTCCAGGTATGACAAACTTTTCCTTTCTCTCTTTATACCCTGGGTTTTGAACCCCAGAGATATGACCGCTTGAATCAATGATTAAAAGATAAACTAATCACCAGCACTGAGTTATCTTTCACTCTGCCTTGATTAGACAAAATATTTGTATGATGCAAAAAAGAAGTGCTGACTGATGAGTGCGCTGTAGACTGTGGGAGCATGTATGTACATGTGTGCGTATCATGAACAGCTTGTCGGATGCACACTGGGCTCATTAATGCAGCACTGCAACAATGAGCAGGGCATGCGATGGCGGCTGCCCATGTTAATCATCTCTGCTTGCCCGCCACCTTCCAGCACCTTCGCCTTTATATGTGTCTCATCCCCCTCACTAGACGAGGACCCAGCATAGCTGCCCGCACACAATGCCTGATGGTTAACAGAGACACCATAGCAGGGTTTTGAGGAATAGTCTCCCATCTTCTCCGTGGCATCTCTGTTTCTAGATACACTTTTGTGTAGATACAGTCTCACTATGGAGGAGCCCCTTGATATAACATACATATTGATGTAAAATGCTATTTATGAGAGAATTTACTGTCAGTAACAGTCCTCAGTTATCAGAAAAATTGGAGTCAACTGTCAAACTTCTGCTGAGTAATCATTGTAAATAGAGTTACAGTCAGTCAAAAATGGTAACGTAAATTACGGTGACACTCCATTTTTAATAAGTTAAGTTATTCTGTAGGCATTGAATTCTAAAGCCTCTTTAATGTCAAATATAGGCTATGGGGGGTATTTATACAGGAAAAGTTAATTCTAAGTAACATAAGGCAAGACAAAACCAGGAAAATGAGTCAAAAAACCCAACAAATTTCCTGTGCAGCATATGGTCCTTTACTGGATGTCCAGTTGTGTGAGAGATCTGAGACATAATGCGATAAAGCGACTGAGAGAGAAAACACAATGAGGAAAATTTGTGAAATGGAAAATAATGGAAAGCAAGTGAGTGAAAACAGCATGACAAGGGACAAAGAGTGCGAGAGAGATGTGAGTCTCAAAAAAGTGTCAATGCCAGGTTTCCTTTAGGCATGAGTGAGAAACTATGAGGCTTGGTGGTGTGTGAATGGTTCGGGAGCACACGCACACACACACACACACACACACACACACACACACACACACACACACACGCACGCACACACACACACACACACACACACACACACACACGCGCACACACACACACACACACACACACACCCCACTGAGCCAGCGCCTGTGCCAGTGAGACAGGTCTATGGGTCTATTGAGGGGACTAGGAGGGAGCTGTCCCTTTCTGTAGAGCTAATGAAGCCTGCACCCACAGGCATAAAGGAGTGGAGAGAGTAAGCACTGCGCTCCTTCACCCATTCACCCACTTCCTTCCTTTACACAGCTCCTGATGAGGTAATGCTTTCTCTCTTAAAGCGACACCATAAGTAATGCACCTTTACACATGCAGCTCTTTGTCACTATAGGAGATGTCAAGAAGAAATGATTTGCATGCATGATGCTGCTCAGGAAACTGGATACGATCTTATGACAGGAAACAAACACAGCAGTCTCCAGCCTGGTAAAAAAGCAGTTTAAATATTGTATATTTCAAGTATAAGGCTGGAATTATTCTGATTATATATTATTATTATTATTGTCATCAAATCCCATATAATGACCCAAAAAATTGGTTTGTTTCTGGTTTCCAGATGCTCTGTGGCTCTCAGCTCAAAGTCCTTTTGTTCATCCTGAAGATGTAAATCTTTACAAAATATATTTTATTATAAAAAAAGTAATTCCCTAAAACAGCTGGGCACTGTAGTTTTTAACATATTTTACTCAAACACAAATGCTGTTGAGTAAAATAAATGGTAAATGGTACAGGACTATTTTCTGCTGCGGATTAATACAGATTCATTGTTCTAATAAGTGTTGATAGCAGCCTGACAGTGTATGTATTAACTCAAAAATAAACCACAGTGGCCATGTTTTTTGCAATGAGTGAAGAGATCATCCAGTGCAACGGTGTGACTCATATTGGTCTTTTAACAGCCTAGTTTTTGACAACAGTGGAGGGAACGGGCCTTTGATACAGTACTTGTTATTCAATTAATTGTCACTTTTCTTTTTGTGGGATTTGTTGACATGAGTAAAATATAATATGACCAGATTTATGTTTTAAGATGAAAGAGATAACACAAAACCCAAACCAATGTTTTTTTTTTCTCAAATTTGATTTCACGTAAATTACAGCGGCTAAGCTGTAAATATATGCTCTACAATAATGCCCTCTCAACAATTTCTTCCATCATGGAAATGTGTAGACCGTTAAAATGCTGCCATCAATCTAGAGAGCAACAAAGAGCCCGAGACTAACGTGTCACTCAGAGAAGAAATGTCACAGAAAGCAAAGATGTTGGGAGAAAAGGCTTCCAGACAACACAATCACACTTTCATCAGAGGAGGTCTGACTTTACGCTGCCTGTCTTTCTGTCTTTCTGCCTGTCTGCTACTCTACTGCGAGCAACTACAAGATGATGAAGGAGCTGTTGTCCAAGTCTACACCCAGTCTAGGCCCTTCTAAACATACCAGACTGAGCTAACAATAGACCGCCGTGCTTATCAAACAGCCTGGCAACTTCATTAGCATCCTACAAGACCCAGACGACAACCAAAGTGGCCCTACACACACACTCATGAGCTAGACAACCCCTTCACTGGCCTCGACCCCTGAACTCTAGGGTCCTCTTTCACCTGCTACAACAGCGTTCATGCTAGCGAGGCTGTCTCGCCAGCGCCCAACTGATCTGCATATGTTCTCCTAACATTCCCACGCTCCAAGCTGGGACCTCCAGCTCGGGAGACGATCACACTTTAAACACAACAGTATTCATATGGGACATTATGGAGATCTGCATTGTGTCTGTGACTGGCTGTCTGACTTTATGTGGGCCTGCGACAAACACTCCGTCTTCATGACTTTTTAGTGGAAGGGAGGCTTTTCTTTCCCTTCTTCCACCACCAATCAATCTGTAAATATTCTACGATCCCATTCCTGACTAGGGCACAAAGGAAATGTAACAGTCTACACAGCCAACAGTTTTTGTTTCTAATAAATGGCTTTGTTTCCTATTTTAGTGCTTTATGTTTGGAATATTATGTTGGCTTCATCATCATGTTGCTTCCCCCCTTCCCACTATCCTTTGCTTCCCTCTCTTCGATTCCTTCCCGCTGAAGCTGTGTTGTTGATTGTCTTTCCTTTGGCACCTCAAGGGTAAACTCACGACGCTCCTCACTTTTTCCTTCCTCTTCCTGATTCTTTATCGCTTGTTATTGGCTGAGAGCAGCTTCCCATCTCGTCACTGGCTGGCGTAATAGACAGAAACAGTGATGCAGCTACCATGAGGCTTGCGGTATAGTAGGAGCGTTTAAGTGTTATTGTGAGAAATAGGATAGAGCGCGTTTCCTGCTCTCCGACAGATAATGTCAGATGTGGAGGGGTGGGACACTCGGCGGGTTTTTGTTCAGATCATGTGAGAGAGACCTTGAGAGGCGTGCAAACGACTGTAACTGAATTTGCCTCGCTGCACAGCATATGGACGCCCTGATCGCTCTATGCAAATGGCCAAGACGCAGACACATGTTCATAAATGCAGACAAACTACCCCCCCTTCCCTCCAGTCCCTCATTAATTGTTCCTCCTAAAACCAGACGCCCCCCCTTCTCAAATAATAACCTCTACCCCCCTGCTCCATCTTCCCCTTATGAGCGACCCCCACCCCACAGTCTAGACCCCGCAACCCTCTCTCTAACTCAAACCAGACGCCCCAAAAATCCCCTCATCCCCCTCCTCCCCTCTCTCCTCTCCTCAGCTCCCACGACCAGCAGACAGACCATATGATACGCGTGACCGCCATTTTGCTGGCCACAGTAGACCTAACTGTACAGCACAGCAGCTGCCTTGATGGGCAAATGCAAATACGAGCACTGCTTTGTTACTCAGGTTCTCAGACGACTCTCATCGCATGAATTAACGCGCCATAAACAAGACCTGCTCAATCAAATGCGACCACAAAACGACACAATGCCAAAATGCAGAAACGTGACATATTCATTTATACAACGCTTCAAGCCGCATCCGAACGTTATTATGCCAAGTTATGAGATGTGTGTTCAATATTTTTCGGGTTATTTCAGAGTCTCAAAGAGATGACAAGCAGTTCGGTTGCCTCTCATTTTCCTCTAACTGGTGTATTCTTGGGAAATAGCACTGATATGATACTTCAAAGCTATTTTTTTGTGACACCGCCTATTTGTAGGTTTCATATGCAGCCCTTTTCTAGCAAAATCAGTCACCCCCTGATTTGTTCAGTGCCATGGAAACCAGACACCCATGTGCATGAAAATGGAACTATTATGGTCTGTCTGCTGTCTGGAGTTTGTTGGGCCTATGGACCCCTTTTTAATTAGAGTATGTGTGCATGTCTGATCCTCTCTGTTTGCTTAATGCTTTCATTGGTGCATTATGTATGTCTATGTGTAAAAAAAACTGCGTATGTGTGACAAAGAGCTATCTGATTAAAAAAAGGCTTGCCTTAATCCTTTGTACAGTGTCACATTTGCATTCAAGAGAATCACATGCAAACACACACACACACCATATGGCACAGTAAGACCAGACTCTTGATCTCACACGCACGAACACCTATCAAATATATTTCAGTGTGCGAATCCTCGCAAGGGAAAAACAAACGGCAGCAAATACACTTTATAAAATCGCTTCACTCCTGCTCGTTCGCCGCTACGGCGCGTTCATAGGAGCAATTATCAGCACACACCAACGACATGATGGTTGGAGGTTATGCAAATGCAATTAGCCTCGATTTGCATTCGACAACAGCTAAAGGATGCACAGATGGCAGACAACAGAGATACGCCCGCCATCTTTGGCAGAGGGAGAGACTGGCGGCCATTTTGTCTGAAGCTGTGCCCATCTGGATGGAAACAACCACACTGCATCACTGTGACGACGGCAGCAGTTTGGGAGCTGTGGGTTCACAATGCTGCTGCTCGCTGGCAAACACTTTCAATGCCAAGCATATACAGCCCATTCATACACACAAACAGAGCTCTCTGTTGGGGAAATGAGAGAGTAGCTCTCTCATATGGACCTAAATGTTCCGATTTGAGTGGCATCTTATGATTCAGTAGGCTTTGCAAAAATGTATCAATTAGTTTAATTAGTTAATTAACCTGTGAACTACCAAACCTTTCAAGGATTTAAATAAACACCTTTTACAGTTCTAATTATCATCCTTAAATGATCCCCTCTGAACCAAACAGGGTGCCAAGTCACACAAGTCTCACACACACACACACACACACACACACACACACACACACACACACACACACACACACACACACACACCTTTTAGGGCATGTTTGAAGTAATGAGAGCACATTGGATGAGTGGAAAATGTAAAGTGCTAAAGAGAGATACTTGCCATTTTGCCTTTTCCACTACACGGTGGGAAGTCTCTCTGCTCTGTGATATTTTGCCTTCTTTATTCAGTCAGTTTTTAGTCTTTAACAGTCTGGAACTGAATAACAGACATCACGGAGAAAAAAAAAAGATGATCATATTATGTGCCAGTAATCTTTTCGGTTTTAACAGACACATGTCTACAGCTCACCATAGTAACAGCAAGCCAAGAGTGGAAGACAAATAAAGATGGTACTGTCTCTTTGTCAAATGTAAAAACTGGTTGGGGAATAAACAAACGGGCGAGTTGAGCATGGAGTGTAAGTCAAAAGCAGAACTCCCAAACAGTTTTTTAAACAGCCGGAGGCACAAGGTGGGGGATATGTCAATCTGATGAAGGGGGAAAAAATCAAGAGAAAGGAATATCCCTGTCGGCGGTCCCTCAACATTCTGGGTATTATTTGGGGAGAGATCCCCTTTAGCAGAACCACACACAGCCAGTGAAGATTGGGACTGAGGTCCAGTCTGAGGAGCCAGGGCTGCAGCTGAGAGAGCCACACAGGGCCTGTCCTTTGGAGGTCTGCGGGCCCCTAGGCCACAGACTAACAGGAAACCCCACTCAGAGCTGTGCATGCTCTGTGTTTTTATATTGATTTCTCCTGCATGCCGGTAGCTCCAGAGGTGCTTCTAGCCTTCAGGGACCTTCTCCATCCTTCCCAGCCTACTCACTAGCTTCCTGCCTGGGCTTCACATTGGTCTGCTGCACCCCTGGATGGAGGTATGGGCCACGGGAGTAGAGCAGGAAGACGAGAGCCCATGGCAATGATGATGAGCTGTGCCGGGTCTCTGAGTTCAGTCATCTACCAGCCTTTATCCAGCCTTCCATCCACCCACCCATGTTTCCATCTGAAAAAGGGAAAATAGAGTGTTTTTCAAAATCTCACCTTTGGCATTCAGTGTCCCTCTGCTCAATGCAAATGCAAATGTAAACACTAACACTTTGATTAAAAATATGTGGGAAGAAAACGCCAACTTGCTCTTTTGTAACCTGCCCCAAGGCGCTCGCTGCTATACAGAAATAAATAAAAATGCTCAGCATACTGTATGAAACACAGACACATCAGCTTCATATTTTTTTTCTTCTTCCCATAAATATAAATCATTCACATTAAACATATTACACATTACTGGGACTGTTTGGCAATACTATTGACATTCATTAATTCAATATGTTTAGTCATTTTGACCATGTCTTACAACTGCCACAAATAAAACAATGAGCATAATGTTTTTGATACTAAATGAATAATTTGCATGAATTCCTTCACTGCAGAGCGTCTTAAAAAATCTGAAAGCATTCTGTATGCTGTTATCATGCTAATACAACATAGCCCTTTATGTGTTGCTTTGTTCATTTCTATAAGAAAAACGAATCACAGGGGCCTCCTTCAGTAACTGTGCACCCACTGGCCCCCATTTTCTATAAAAACAAGCAGCCAACACACATTCAGATCATTGTGGTTTGCTGGAAAATTATTAGGACACAGAAGGTAACGGGTTAACACGGCCAAGGTCAACTATGGGATGGTTTATTTGTGAATTTGAGTTTGCTGTTATGTGCATGTTTTCATCTTGTAATGGGGGAGTACCCGGAGTAGCCCCTGGCTTGGCAAGAGTGGCGGGAAGTGAGGGGGGGGGAGATTGGGTGAGCCAGAGGATGATTCAGACACAATGCCCCCATTGAGAGGGTTCAGACATGGGTGTTAACTCCCCATTCCTTCACACACAATAGGGCCCCCCACTAGAGCCGGCGTAGGGGACAATGTTGGTTCAGGGCAGCCCTCCACCCAGCAAGAAAGAAAAGAGCTGCATTATCAAGATGGGAGAAAAGGGAAGGATGGATTGGAGGGTGGGGGTGCGGCAGGAGGAGAGGGATGGACGGGAGATAGATGGATATGTTTGTGTATGAGGAGGGGAGCAGAAAGGAGCCCTGTGACCCAAGGCTTTGGACTTGAACAAAACGGAGACATCAACAAACACATCGCAGCAAATTAAATATTTACACAACTTTCAAGAATAATTAGCTATATTCTGTATTATTATTCTTATGTTTTGCAAGATAATCATCATCAGCCTGTATGTATGGTCAGTCTAGATCTTTCGTCTGCTTTCTCTTGGTTTGGTTTTAGATGCTGTCCATCTTATTATTTCTAATGGATAATGCTACATTTAGCCAAGGGGCAATAGTTAAAAATGAGCCGTTTTTCTTAAACCAGCAAACGGCAGATTGGGGAGTTTATCTGCAGACCTTAATGGCATCATGTTTGCAGCAGAGAGTAGAAATCGCATCCTTCATTGGCTTCAGCTTTTTTTTCTTTTTTTTTAAACATCTTAAGCGTTCCTCCAAAGACCATATAACAAGCATTTGCTTGTTTGCAGCTGCTTGTTATATACTCTGCGGTTGTAAAGGAACACTGTTTTGGGAGTCGGTTTGGGAGTGAAGCTGACAGCGTTAACAAGCCATTGGTAATGTAAGTGTGTTTGCTTTTATTCCACCTTCCTTTTCCAGACAGGGAGCTCTGAAGGAAGCTATCAGTTTGGCAGTGTTTGAGGCCATAAGGCGGTATAGGTGGCGAAGGGAAAAGGGGGCTCGGGGTAGCTGGAAAATGTTTATGGAGATCCTATGTCTCTCTGGGAGTCTAATAGAATCCTGTGGCTGGAGTGAGAGCTCATTGTGCTGGAGTAAGGATTACACTGGTAAACTGGTAAAACAGGGGAAAGATCTCAAACACTCTGTACCTCCTATGGAGAGGAAACGAACCATTGAACAATGACACGGGCAAGTGTACTGCGAGCCGACTCGTTTCATCAACGATAAAAGAGAGAGGTGGAGAAATTGGTGGAGGAGCTCCGAGAGGAGGAAGATAGAGGAAATAGATTAGGAGGTTCATATTCATGCATGTGCACAGGCAAAAAAAAAAAAGAATCACCTTGAAGTGAAGGATGGAAAAAGAAGGGGAGAGCAGAATGGGCTACATGGACGACAGTTTCAGTGGTAGAAGGTAATATGGGGAAATGATGTCTGCCATGCTTGTCTGTCTGTATCCTGAGTGACAGTTTACAATCTCTGTGGTAGCAGGCAGGCCCAGCAGGTCGGCTCTTAGGCTCCAAACAATCCCTTGTTTCTTATTTTTTCTTTCTCTCTCTCTCTCTCTCCGTTATCCTCCACCTCCAGCTCTCATCTGTTTCCAGCTATCTCTAATCTCCAACCCCACATCTCCGCATTTTGTCAAAATATCTGTTTCCTCTAACGGTTTCCACTTGATCACCAGTTATTTTAACATCCTCTTCATTGTCTTCATTCAACCATCTTCAGAAAAGACAACTCTGAAACAAGCATTATGTTGTCTCATACTGAAACTGCACAATAATGATTTCTGACAGGCCTCCTCATCTTTAGTGAGCTGACTTCCACTCATAACGATGAGCTGAATCACTCTCTCCCTCTCTGCACCTGGCCGCCCATTCATCAGAAAACTGTTAGCTGAGTTTCCAGAAGTGTCACCTTCTTTCATGCTAAACCAATAAATGTAATATTTCCTAGAAAACAGAATTTTCTACATCCAGTTTCTCTATTTTAGCGTCTGTTAAGGACTAATCCACAGAGGTTTTATTGGAGTTGCTACAAATTTCAAGGCGATGAAAATCCCCCCAGCACGCAAGTAAAGCATTATTCTCCTCTCATCTGCGGTTCAAATGGAAACCACACTGAACATAATGCATCATCTGCATTCTGCAACCTGCCACGCTGAAAGACTCCTCTCTCCTCCTTGCTCTCTTCATCTCTGTTCCTTCAAAGGCTGCCGAGGGTGTATTCAAACAGCAGGATACACACTCAGCTAACAAACCTCATTAAGAGGCCATACACACTTTCTCAATGCTAACACTAGCTGTCACACATCCCCTCTCAATGCAGACACTGGTGGCCACACTGACCGCGACAAAGCATCTTTACAGAGCTAATTAGAAGGGTCCCCCCTCTCTATTTGAAACTCATCTGAATAGGAAGGAAGGTGATAACAAGGAAGGGGGAAGGAGATGGAGAAGGAGGGACAGGCAGGAGAAAGGGAGAGACAAAAAGAGAGGATACTTGGTAATATACTCAGAGAGATAGCAGATATGTCTTTCATAGGGACCAAGGAGCTTAAGAAGGAAGGGGGACCTGAGTTAGTGTGACACCGCTCTGTGTAGGTCTGGTGCAGCGGGGAATGGGGAGGGAACTGAGTGCTGCACCAATTTGATTGGTGTGCCGTTATCTAGAGAGAGAGACAGAGGGAATGGAATGGGTGTGACACCAGCTTCATGAGGAAGGCAGCAAAAGAGAAGCTGCATGAGAAACGGTGCTCTGAAACACGAATGTGCGATTACACAAACTGGAACAAGCAGAATACAAAATGTGGAACAATGAGACGAATCCCAGGCTTGCAGAAAATAAACTAAATACATTTTCTTTTCATGCTAAATATTGTTGCAGAGCACTCGTTTAGTTCTGATAAATGAGATGGCTCAAGTATTCTCTGTTTAAAACATTGCCGTTGTCTTTCAGCTCCTTATTGAGAGGAGAACAGAAGGTCACACTCAGAGTTCAGCTCCAAAAACATTCCTCCATAGTTGCCATATCTTCCTCCAACCCTCCTCCATTTCATGTTTAAATTTTTCTTTTGTGTGTCCTTGAAGCAAGCTGTGTGTGCATGTGTGTTAGTGTGTGTGTGTGTGTGTGTGTGTGTGTGTGTGTGTGTAGGCAGACAATGCCAAGCTGACAGTTCAAGCACAAGGCCAAGTTTGTCTCCACAGACTCATCAACTACAGAAGTAAAAATTATCGCACTATTTCTCCAAAACGGCCTCAAAATTTTTGTAGAAATAATACTATACGGTATACTGTATGACACTGTGTTAATAATAGGAAGCAAATCAAATGCATTCAAAAAGCAAAAAGATAGAAAGAGAAAAAAAATCTTAATTTAGCCTCTTTTCAATCCTCAACAAAATTTTAAGTTCAAGTTGAAGTTATGACCCAATTGTTGTCCCATCAAGCCCAGTGGCCCCTGATGGGATTGCAAAGCATTCTGGGAGAATAGCAGGTGTCCCCCATGTCACAGAGCTTCCCAGACAGCTTGTTAATTTGCACAACTTTTACACACACATCTCTCCCTCTATGTGTGTGTGCATGCGTGTGTATGTATGTGTGTGTATATATTAGCGATGGGACTTGACCCTAGCGAGCTGCGGCAGTGTTTCGCGTCTTGCTGGGCGTGGGAAAAAGACGGGACCCCTTTTCACAGCTGCCTCAGCCGAGGCCTGGGCTTCTGGGGGCCCCTGTACCCCCTCTACACACACCCCCCCTGTTCCCCCTTGTCCGAATCCCCCTCCTCTTCCCATCCCATTCAGGCTCCGGCCTACTGGCTTTCAAAAGCAGGACCCCCTTCCCAGCCCTTCATAAATACATCTCATTATTCAAGTCCTAGTTTGCATAGGGATTCCAAAGGGATCTCCACTCTGCTCGTGAGGCCTGAAGCCCCTCAGCCTTTTGGACCGCACAAGTGCAAATTTCGACTTAGTAATCTCCCTGTGTTAATATTTGTTTTAAAACAATGTGAGCACACTTGCAAAACTATTAAACCAATATTGCAACTGTCTTAAAATTTCTATTTCTATGCATCTCCCTCTTAAAATGTCTCTTTTTTTTAAAATGTGGCCATAATCTGGAAAAACTAAAAACCAGTGAAAAGAGAGTTTAGCATGACTATAAGCAAGTGCTTTGCTAGATGTATTCCATCTGCCACTGGCTATTGTACAGTACCCATAACACACACACACACACACACACACACACACACACACACACACACACACACACACACACACACACACACACACACACACACACACACACACACACACACACACACACACACACACACACACATCAACACCCCATCCACAGCACCCCGCTATCCCACCCCCATTCGCTGCAATGCATTACTGCAGAGATTTATCTCCTATCAGCCTGTATAATACTGAGGTTATAATTTACATCCACTTTAGAAAACAGCAGCACAGGCCGGCCTTGCATATGCTAATATAAAGCTTGGGAAAATCTGGGCAACTCAAAGAACTCCAAACTGAATTTGAATAACTGAGCTTTATATAGAGTTTCAAGGTTGTGGAACCATGACAATTTGACCTTGCTAACAATATTGTTTCATTCCTAATGATGAACTTTTAAATGACGAATCAGAGGGAACATACTAAAAAACTTTAAGCTAGGATTGTTTCTGTTGTGATCTTGTAAAAATAACTGAAATAACATCTCCTGAGCACAGTTTTTGTATTTCTTAGAAGCCTTAAAATTGGAAATATTAATGTGAAAAACATTTCACTGCACTGACCGTGCAATAGGCTTCCTTGGCAATGTATGGTATTTTCCAGCGCTTTGACTTATGTAATGCTGCCGTTCCTGAATTATGCATGTGCTATACCTTCATGCAAATGGCTACTTTGCCCACAATAATCAGGAGACTTTTGACAAGGGGAGGGTGGCTCGTCAAGGCATTAGGACCAAAAAGGACAGAGCCACCCAAACGCTCTTTCCACATGAGCAGGTCCAAACCTTGCCTGTGCTCTCCTAACGGGATAAAGAACCGCAGCAAAGATTACACGGCCACCTCCCCTGCACCTTCCATACACTCTACCTAACAAATGGGATCATAGTGTTTAAAGGGATAATACGCTGAGTGTATGTGAATGAAAGAGTGTGTGTGTGTGTGTGAGGAGGAGGATGGGGGGAATGTGCAATGTAGGAAATGTTAATACTTCAAAGGAATGATGGAATTCAACATGAAGGTCTTCACACCGTTTACACAGTTGCTGTAGGCTACACTTTACTGCAGCTCCACACTGTATGTACTGTATATATTCTGATATACACATGAATGATATAAAACTGACATTTATACTGTGCGCAAATAAAACTGGCAGTAAAATGTCCCTCCTAAGTGCTCTTTTCGTTTGAATAAGACGGTAAGGGTTACTACAGTGCACTTCACAAAATCATCCTTGATGCAAAATACAAAATTCTGAATATTTCAAAATTAAAGCTCAGCATGTCTCTCTCTCTATGTCTTTTTCACCTCTCGCAAAAACACACACACACACACACACACACACACACACACACACACACACACACACACACACACACACAAGACCATCCTCACAGCTCTTCAAAATATGGACAACAATCAACCACCAGCATTGCTGCAGCATCGTTCACTGAAGAATAAAAGCTAAAATTAAATTAAATATGCAAGCCTCCAGCATCTTCAAATTTGACCTGGACCTGCCTCTTAACTCCAAACTGCTTGTGCATGTGGCACAAACATGGACTGTTGCTCATATGGAGACAACAGGTCAACCGCTTCTCTACATGCATGTGTTCTTACATTAACTATTTACCTCAGACTGTTGCTCCTCATCCTGTCTGGTGGCAATTTGTCCTCATTTGGAGTTGACAAAAACTTCAGGGCTGACATTGGCAGCTTTTTCCTTGAAAGACAACAGAAAAGAGAATCAGTCTGTGTGAGCTCTCATTTTTTATAAAACCACATATTTCAGGCATAAATAAGTAGCTTGCAAGAGAGTGGAGGAAAATAAAAAGGGGAATTAACTGCGCCTTTGTTGACCTTGCAGCTAACAGCCCTCCACCCAACTTGTCTGGTGTTTTCTCCCATGCACTTCACATTATTTCGCCTCTTTGCCAGGTTAAAGATATTTTCTGTTCCATGAACAATGACTCAAGCTTGATGAAAATGTTTGCGTAAAGCCAAAATTGTAAAATGTGATGTAGAAGCAATCCAAACTAAGTGGGAAACTATACCACAAAGCAATAGCATATAACATGCTTCATCTGGGCAACATCCCAGTTGTTAAGCTACTGAAATACAGGATTGGACACAAAAAAAATTGTACGCAAAATAAAGTAGTATTAGGGTATAAATTCTAAAAATCATCACTAAGGCTGTGGAATCAAACACAAAGATAGAGACTGCAGCTAGAGATTACATAATCGCATAATATTTTAATCCCTGGTTTTCTATTTATCGCTACAAGACGGAGGACATGGATGTCAAATCGTATAAACTGGCTCAAACTGGCTCTAATATGAAAACTTCAACAACACACATGCAGTGACACATGATCCAGGCTCTCTTGTTTAACTGCGCACATCAAATATTGTCAGTTATGGTCTAAATAGAGCATGTTGGGTCTTCAGGGATATTCACTCATCTCCAAGGCTTGCAGATTCTGCTCTAAGAATAGATCAAACTCTGAGCCGATGTCCTATTTTGTTCTTATCTAGCACGTAAACAAAAATAATCAACCCAGCGAAACAAAAATGTGAACATATCTGCCAAGTCTAACTAGGTTTCAGTGAAGAAAGTATGTTAGAAACAACTGATAATTATTGTGTGCAGTCTCTTATGCGCTCAATGACTGATGATTTTCATGTGTTGTACCCTGCAGGTTTTGGTTGGGTAGCAAGGGACCAAACAACCTATTCGAGTTGACACTGAAATGGTGCAAAAAGTGTGTTTCTGTGTAGTCATCAAGCATGATAGCACACAAAGTCAAGTCATATAAGCTCTAATAAGGCTTCATCTAGCACCAAGTGATCTACATGTGCATCCAATTATACATCACACCCATAGTGTGTAGTAAATCACAGCCAGGGGATATCACTTAGCCTAGACCACTCATAAAGGAAATACACTCAGTATCAGAGGAGTCAGGGAGTCTGCAGTGGATGCAGGATAAATATTCATACAGAGTATTGACTTAAATGTAGGCAACTTCTAGACCGACAAAAATCCCCATAAGCAACATGTGAGATCTTAAAAGTGATATGCTGCTGCTGCCAACACCATCACGTGAGTCCTGGATTGACCAATCGTACGAATCCTTTAACTATTTCTGTCTAACCCCTCAAGATATTAATGGTATAACACCCACACATTTATGACAACTACACAACAGCACGCGCTACTGGGTTTTCAGTGCGTTTTCCCACATGCATCACTAGCTTGTGTGCTAAAGTTGAGCGAGCAGCCGATTCATTGATCCTCAATAGGCCCCAGCATCACCGCGATGCCCAAAACACGAGCCATTAAAGCAGCATCATTCACGCGCTCACTGACACGCAGGTGGCTACTGTGAACGTGCCAACACCTGTCCATAAGAGGCGGACAACCAACATTAAAAAAAATCATGCCGGTGTTGCTTTCTGGCCCAGAAGAGTCCCTCCCCCTCCCCACCAGCACCATCACTACACCCCGCGTGCAGCCTCTCTCAGCATCCGTCCCTCTTGCTTCTTCCTGCCGCTGCCCGCACCGGCACCATCTCCTCCTCCATGTCGAAGCGAGAGGAAGCCCCGGGCTCCGAAGTGCTCGGCGTCAGTTCGTACTTTCGGTTCTCTAGCTTTATGAAATTAAAACTCATACAGCTAGATAACCAAAGACACAAACTAACCCGTCGTCTCTTAAAGGGGCCGCCTCTCCGATACAAACAGAGAGAGAGAAGAGAGGATAGAGAGAAACACGGTGGAAGAGAGAAAGAGAGAGAGAGAGAGAGAGAGAGAGAGCAGCAACAGAATAGAAGCTTTTATATAGGCCATGTATATTATTATATCATGATATAGAGGTGAAATTAAGTTACAGTAAAACACACTTTTGTATTGGTTTCAATGAGTAGTTTGACACACACGCGCGCGCGCAATGGTGTGTGTGTGTGTGTGAAACGCACACACACACACACACACACACACACACACACACACACACACACACACACACACACCATTAGCCTCTTCATCGTTTATGATTTATGTTTATGATGCTAGCCTATGAGTGTCACCTTTTGGTGCTAAATCAGCATTTTGTTTTGCAAGGCATCACACAACCTCGTCCTTTTGCAATTTATAAACTACAATTTTAGGAATATGAGTTGCCTTTGGTCAACACTGTGGCTAGATGTGAGCTATTACTCTACCGCATCAGGCCTAACAGACAAGCAAAGTTCCCATCAAACAGCTGTGTAATGTAATGTAGCTTTGGTTTATATTTCTGGGAAACACAAAACCACAATTAATGAAACGAAATACACATCAGCCCTCTTAATCAGAATTAAGGCTATTTGCACATCAACTACACCAGTCATATAAAGTCAGCATCCCACTTACTTGCACATCGGGCTATAACTCCACTCCACTACAGTCAATATTCTCCAACTATCTCAAATTCCGCCTTGGGGTTTCAGAGTTATCAGAGCCTGTGTGTCTGATCGCACCCGATGAGAGAAAATTGTGTAAAAGAGCAGAGTATTCAAGCTACAAAGTGGCCTATCTCTCTATAGACTTGCATGTGTCCTCTCCCTCACACATGCGAGCTGCGACTGCATGAGAAGTGGAGAGTCCACACGGTGAGCGGAGGGATAAACTCCGCCTCAGAGAGAGAGAGAGAGAGAGAGAGAGAGAGAGAGAGAGAGAGAGAGAGAGAGAGAGAGAGGCGGGAATCTGAAATTATTAAAGCCAATTTGAAAATGAATGCAGGTGTGTTTCAATCATGGCTTTATTCCCCCCAGTTATCCTCATTAGTCAGGCCGTAATAGGCCTACGTGGGTAAAATCTTTCGCGAGTAGAACATAATATTTTGAGAGCAAGGGCTGTGTTTTTGAGAAATTAATTAGACATTTTAAAAACGTTAACATTTTGGAAAATGTCCACTTTGTACATCTCTTTTACGGTCACATTTTTTTTAAGTGTTCTCTTTCTAAAGTATAAGCTTTACACTCCTGTACACACCGTAATAAAATCATTTTAATTCTTAATATGTTCAGCAGCAACACTGTTTCACAATCTTATAATCTTTTGATGATTTAAATGTTATTTTAGTTAGACTACATCATTGAGCCATATAAGTTTATTCTCATTTAGGATAAGCTGTATTTCATTAATAGCCTAATTTAAAGAAGCAAAACAAAACGCAAAAACACATCTCTAAAATACCTAAAAATACCTAAAAGACGAAATAATATAGCAAGCTATTTTAGTCAGTCAGCTCTCATCTGTTTTCAATCGCTAAACTTGTGATTAGGCTATTCTAAGGGAACAGTTGAGAAATCGCGCTAATTAGCTGGCCTACATTCTCCTGACTAGCTCATGCTTTTTGCCATGATTGTTACATTACTATATCAAGTATAGGCCCTACCTACAATAGCCCTGTACGAGTATTTGAAGTATATCTTCTAATAAATGCTGTTTCCAGAATGCAGAAGACGATGCATGTGTGTTATGTTTTAACAGTCTAATGTTCAGGCATCGAGCACAGGAATTCAGGGTTTCTGTCCTTGGTGCAGAAAAGGCCCACGCCTATATAGCCAGATTCCTTATAGCATTTTCAGGCAATATATGCAACTAACGATTGTGATATTATGATATGAGTGATATCTGGGCTGAGAAGATGAGATACTGAGCGTGATAACAATCATACCCTTTGATAAAAGAAGCCAGTGGCAGAGACAAGACCCGAATAGCAACTTGCAATATCTCTCAAAGTTTGAAAGGATATTTAAAAAGGTGCTGGGATCAGTGTGTGTGTGTGTGTGTGTGTGTGTGTGTGTGTGTGTGTGTGTGTGTGTGTGTGTGCGTGCGCGCAGGTAAACCAATAAAATAGCAGCGAGCTACAGTCTGGGTTTCCAAACGAAGCTTGCATCAGATAAGAGTTACATATCTGATTATTGCGCATGGGCAATCTGTTAGTATCATGGAGGTGCGGCTCTCCTGTCAGGCTGCTGCACAGGTCCGGTTCTATACTGTATTCTATTCTATTCTACTCTGCATCATCTATAAGTAGATGTAATCAGCTGTGGCCTCTGCTGCTGTCAGCCTGTAATTGAACTTACACCACAATGTGCTGTTGCCACGGTTTAAGAAGAGCGGGAAGGCCCACGCAATGCTTAAGAAAAGAACAATTCATTGTTGCTACATTAGCATGAGATCGGCGTTCTTTTTGATTGGATGCACAATCCTCATTGCTCCTGAGCATGCGCGACCGGGGCGTTCGAGTACACCTGCTTCCCTATTTGCTTGCATACTGTCATGCTGCCTATCATTCATTGCAATCACAAAATAAATAAAGTGATATAGGAAATGTTTCTGCAAAGCGTCACACCCACAACCGTCAGTGTTATTTAAACTTTACATTTTATTTTAAAATATAGAAAATTGCCCACATTTTGTCTTCTACATTTGATGCATGTTTTTTTTTTACCAATTAAATAAAATCTTAGCACTCCAGAACAGCACTGCCTTAAAAGACCTAGAAGACTTTTAGTTTTGAATAAATTGAAACTATCTTGGACATGATTTGTTAAACTATTGGCCGTAATATTAGGCTAGGCTTACTCTTAAATTACATTAATTCCTAGAGATAAACTGCGGTTCAGTCAGCCGTAGCCTACCGAAGATTTGACAAATCTGTTGGAAGAGTGTGTGTGTGTGTGTGTGTGTGTGTGTGTGTGTGTCCGTCCTCGGATGGATTTTCCCACAAATAAGTGACGGGGAGAATTTAACCCCCCACCTCCCCCTTTCTCACCATCAAAAAAGAAGAAGAAGAAGAGAGAGAAAAAAAGAAAGAAGTCAACATCAAGTTCAACAACGTGATGGAGAGAAATTTACATGACAATCTGGTCTGGGATCCTCGAGGCCCCCCCCCCCTGCACAACAGAGTCTGGCGTCAGCCCCGCTACACTTTCCCAGGCTCACAACAATATCTCCCTGCTGAACTCTGCACTGCAGCGCTGCCTGGGGCCTCCTCCTCCAGCCCTGCCTCCTCCTCCTCCTCCTCCTCCTCCTCCTCCTCCTCCTCCTCCTCCTCCTCCTCCTCCTCCTCCTCTTCTATGCTACATGAATACTTCGTACATGAGCACATGGCAGCGAAGAGCCTCATTAAATATTCCCGAGTGTGCATGAACTTTAATGCAGGCTAATTGTCATGCATGATGAGAAAAAATTTCCTGATGATTTGAAGCGACTCTGTGGTGCTTTAAAGGTATTATCCTACTTTATAGTATTTTGAATATGCTATGATGTTTATGACTATAATATTACAATTACAATTTGCGTATAGTTCTGAAATTATAGTTATATATCAGCAACATAAATAGTTAGAAGGATGAATAGATTAGAAGATTTTTTTAGGCTTAGTTTCTTCTACAAACACACACACACACACACACACACACACACACACACAACATGCGCTTCTCTAATTAAAATAGAATACTTTTTTTTTTCAAATAGTGTGAAATCCAAACAATAAACAAAACCCAACCTTGCACCTATACGTTCGTGTCAAAAATATACTTACTATTTACTTGAGATAAATCCCAAAAATACGTCCATATTCTGGATTTTAAAATACATAATTTTAGGAATTAAAATTTGTCCCAAAATGTATCCTTTCTGCACTCCATCCAATTAAACTGGGCTCGATATTCAGATAGATAGATAGATAGATAGATAGATAGATAGATAGATAGATAGATAGATAGATAGATAGATAGATAGAGACAGATAGAGAGGGAGGGAGAGTAAGAGACTGAGAAAGAGTGAGAGAGACTGAGAAAGTGAGAGAGAGCGAGAGAGAGAGACAGAGAGAGAAGGAGGGAGAGTAAGAGACTGAGCAAGGGTGAGAGAGAGAGCAAGAGAGAGACAGAGAGAGAGGGAGGGAGAGGTCGAGGCTACCTCCTATCCTGCGTGGCAGAAGTGCACCACAACGCCTCTTATTAAAAGCAAATGTCTTTGAAATATTTTTGAATATATTTTTCCTGCTGTATTAATAAGGAGCTGCCTCGATATTATGTAGAAAACCCCTCTCTTACCGGATAAAGCGGGGCAGACAGGAGTGTGAGAGCAGCGGCTGCAGGCAGCGAGAGAGGCGAGGGGAGGGAGGAAGAGGATGATAATGATGATGATGATGAGGAGGAGGGAATAGAGCCGGCTCAGGGCCTATCACATGTGTCAAACAGGCCAAATTATATTTGGGGGGAATAAACGAGAATATAAAACAGCCTGCAATAGGTTGCTGCTGGTTTTGAAATAGAAATTCCACATCGACAAAATCCTGCTCTCTCACTCATGAGTCCCACAAATCTGTTGATGCGGTGGTAAATAGTAATGTAGCCTATAACCTCCAGTTTGAAACCCTATTGTATTTTATAATTTAAAAAAAACAACAGCAACGTTACTCTAAGGCTATTGTCTCAAAGTACTATATTTGTAAATTTATAATTTAGAAATAATGTTGCTTTACAGAAGCCAAATTGGCCTGCATTGCCTCATTAACATACTGTACAGTAGGGTTTATTGGTTGACATTATGCAGTGATTTTTATAAAGTGACCTTTATATAGGAGAAGCCACTCCTATGGTTGGGCTGATATCATCTATTATCATCATCTATATTCACGAATCGATCCAGTGAAGGTTAGTCTTACTGTAACACTGTTGGCTTGTTTCAGTGTTTTATGGGACAAATATGGTAACCTTTAACACAAAAAGAAGAAAAAAGGGGGAAAAGGGATTTTATGATAGCCTATAAATATGTAGCCACTTTGCAGTAATGCATGCTGGGTGTGCAGGTGTTTACAGCCTGTTTATGACCGAGTTGTAACTTATTTACATTGGAATAATACATGCAGTTACATTAAATACTGGCCGCTTCTCACATGTTTGTGTGCAGACCAAAATACTGTGGCTGTTTCAGGAGCAGGAGAAATGATTTTTAACGGTTTGGATGTTGAAAAGAAACGATATGCTGCCAGCGTCGTCTCTTTAAAGGCATGCTAAAGAATTACAATGTACAGTAAATGCATCATCAGGACGAAACAGCGACACTCCTTGGTGAGAAGGAACAGGACTGTATACACTGACACCTTCTGCTGGTTTCATAAGTATATTTATTCATTCCCGACGTTTGTGTTGGCGCAGAGATGAAAAAAAAAGAAAAGAAAGTAGGAAACACAAAACGTATTCTGATAAAAACAACGTGTAGGCTGTGTACATGTGTTACATTCACGTCTAGATTTGACTAGGCAATCATCTCCTTCATGAAATGACATGATTTATATTTAAATAAGAAAATGTTACTGTAAGTTATAAGCCATTATGAAATCAATGGTGTGAAGAAATTGAAGCCGTTAGAAACCAGCTTTACTGTATTAATAAAATACATGAATATGGGGGAAATTAGAAGCAGCCTAACAGTTTAGCCTTTATCTAAAATAATCAGAAGATCACCTGTTTGCATAATAAAAAGATTGAAACGTTCAAAGATAGACGGAAACAAAGGTTGAAATATGTTATATTGTAAATGCGGAATTATTATTATTAATATTGTTATTATTGATATTATTAGCCTATTATTATTGTTATAATAATAATTATAATTCTTCTTCTTCTTCTTCTTATTATTATTATTAATATAGTATTAACTTAGACGATAAGTGTGATGATGTTTTATTTCTAATCCCCGTTGTCATTATTCCTAACACAGCAGATATTAAATAAGACTATAGGCTACTTAATGATATTGGTTAATTAAAAACTAAATTCACATTATCATATTTTTTCTTTTCCAATGTCTTGTGAGGCATTGTTTTAGATGATTCATACTCTTCAGGGGTAATTAAAAAAAGTGCAATTTGTATTATTACACAATGTTGGGCTACATGTCACTATATATGAAATTAAAGCTATACATTTTGCCTGAATAAGCGACAGATTATTGATTCAACACACTGTTATTAACATTCTGGTGATTCAGCTTCATTACAAGTTGATAAATGGGCCTAGGCTACTGTATGTTGGAATGATTTCCACGTTTAGACACATTCAACAATAATCAACAGGGTTTCATACTATCGCACGTGTTCAAGCAGATATAACCTCTCAACTCTGCATGTTTTGGTTGGATCTGCTCTATCCACTCTTTCCCTGATTGGTGATCACACAGCTTCTCCACACTGTATAATAACCCAGTTATTTAGCGAGTGTCTGACAGTGTTGCATATCACATGCAGGCCTACCTTAAAAGCACTTTTGCATGTGCAGGATTTAGAATAGGCTACATTGTGAACTCACTGAAATCAAGTTAAGTTTTTGTATAGGCCTGTATTTATTTCTGAAGTTTCAGGATTATGCAAAGCTGACGAGACAAGAATACTGAATAGCCTACAGAAGAATACCTTCTGAGGTGTTCTTAATGAAACCGTGCAGAAAGGATGTAGGCTATATGTTATGTTCCAACTTCTATACGTCAGATAAATTGGAAGACCACATCTTTCAATCGCCATTATCTTTATTATTATTATCTCATTTTTTTTTTACAGTTTGTCTTCTGTTTGAATTAAATGTCAGAAAAACAGGTGACTGAGAACGATCTGTGACAGAAATGCATTTGTTTTACTTCTTTAAGTTCTTATGGGCCGTGTCTCTTTCCTACTATGACAATAACAATAATAATAATGACATCAGGCTCAAATCTGGCCTATGTGTGACAAAAATCTAGTCAAGTCGTCAGTCATTTTTACATTTTTAAAATAATTATATTCTGATATTACCACATATTCCAATTCAAATCTTGTTTTGTAGCCTACATTTATTACAGACTTATTAGGCTTATATATAATACAAATAACAACTGACTTTCCAAGTCAATACTCTGCTGGAGCTTTAAAAGACAGCTACAGCAACTTAATAGATTAATAAAACTATTCGGAATACAGATAGGATAAGATATATATATTAAAGCAGGCTCACTCTAAACTTTCTTCAGCCAACAAACACAATGTTAAAACTTCCCACAGTGAAACTAGACATTCGTAGCGTTAGCGAAGAGGGAGAGTAAACGGTTAGCTAGCTTGTAGCCTACGTACAAATTCATTAAACGGAGTAAAGCTCTTACCGGAGCAGGCTCGTGCAGAGACCTGTTAATTCCTCCTCCGCCTGGCGTGAAAGAGAGAGAGAGAGCGAGCCTGAGCCCTCGTGCCTTCATTTGAAGCGGGCTGGGTTTTATGCTAATGAGAGCTGACACCGACCTGTGCGCCGTGAATAGAGGAGGGCACCCTAGAGCCTGCTTTCCCACGAGCCACATTCCTACGGTCAAGTTCAAGCTCAAAGCGCGAGCCAGCATTATTATGCGAGGCGTGCCGCGTGGCTAATTCCAGAAAAGGCGCGCGCTTCCCGCCGTGGGAGAGTTCGTCACCTTGTATTCAAATGCAGCAGCGGATAGATGGACAGATAGGCCCACTGTGAGGCTGTCATCAACACTCACACCAAAAGGCCTTCTGCCACTGGAACCGTAAATAAGAAAACAATAAAAAGCATTCATTCAATTTTCTAATTGTTTACTGAAACCAAAAATGACAATGTTCTCAACCCTCTTGTTGTCTTTCCCACCGACCTTGAAATTTTTGTTTTTCTGAGTCAAAATTCAAAATGGAAAAACCTTTTTTTTTTTTTTTTATCAAGGTTATGGTTGTATTTTTCAACCCTTTTTTGTGGCTTTCCCCCAATGATTTTGTCACTTTTCTGCGCCTTTTGACATTTTTGTGAGTTTTACTCCAAATTATTTGTCACTTTCTTTTGACATTTGTTGACATTTTAATTCACTTTATTTGACATTTGTTAACATTTTAGTCACTTTTATTGACATTTTTCTCTCTCTTTTTTTACACTTTCTCCAAATGCTAGACAAGTAACAAAAAAAAACACCCAAATTCAAGGAAAGTAGTGAACTGATTATGTATTTAACTTGTGAGGAGCGTTGTTGGGAACCATCCACGTTACATTTTTGGAAAATTAGTTTGAAAGAAACCCATGATTTATTTATGAGATTTTGAACATAACAGATACATAGTATACCTCACCTATAAAATGTACAGAGTCAATCTGTGACACAAGGTATTAAACAATAGAAACCCAAATTTCTGATATAAAAACTTTTGTAACCTGCCTCTTTTTGTGTCTCCATTTAAAGATTTATTGCATGTCTCTTATCACTATTTCTAGTTTAATAAGCTTATTTGTAGTAAGCTATACTTACTGATCACAGTGGGCCCAAATATGAACAAAAAAAGAACGAAAAGATATTACATGCTCATATTATGTCTGTATATATGTTTTTTTATGGTGACTCATTGCCAACAACATTAAGCATGTCAAATCTTCACAGCAATTACATTTGCATATACTGTTTAATAATAATAATAATATCCTATAATAATAATCAAAGAAAGAAAATGTAGTAATGTTGTACATTTTGGCACATTACATTACATTGCTTTTTTCATCCACAATAAAACATCTTAAAAACTCAAGGAGCAAAAGAAAGAGCTCTTTGTATTATTGCAATGCTATGTATGGACAGACAATGACACCACTATGATTATATATTATTTAATATATGTTCAGCAATGTGTATGTTCGATTGAGATTATTTTGTCTATTTGCTTTCACCTCCAGTGACAACAAATACAAATTACAAAATACTAGGCTAGAGTATTTCTAGTATGTAGTCCCAGAATTACATGTTAGTGTTTTATATGTTTTATTAGATTTGTATGCATCTTATATTCATGTCTGTGGGTGTGTTATAGGTACATGGTTGCAAGATTTATTTCCCTTTGAGGAAAGTAAAGATAAGAGTGCTTTTTGTAAATAAGACATGTCATATGAGGACTGTTTGAGGAATAATGTCCAAAAAATAATCATTATCATCATTATTATTATCATAAGGGTGATATAAGTAATAATAGGACAGCAGAGCAGCTCAAAGACAGACACAGGCTATGAAGACTTCTCATGTGCATATTAACTTCCAACACATAACTTTTACACTTATGATAGTGGTCTTCAACCATGGTAAAAATAGACCCGGGTCATTTTTGCCTGCTTTATTAAGACTAAAGTATGAATTATCTCCTAATTCTGTACTACATCTTCTTAGCCAAATTCATTCCAACTTATCACTGCTAGTTTTACACGGTCAAAAAATCTAATTCATATTAAATTCTGCCTGAATGTTTTCTTAAAAGACCCAGAAATTATGAATTAATTTAGCTACTAGTTATAATCAGAGGAATGTATGTTGTTGCATAATTACAGTCCGTTTCATGCATGGAACTATCCAAGTTATTTTTGGGAAATTTGGTTGAAAGAAACCCATATTTTTTTTTACATACAGACATTTTGAAAAGGGGTCAAATTTGACCCGAGGACAACGCAAAGGTTAAGTGAACTCACACACACAAACAACTAGCATGTACGGTATGTATAAATAGCATGTTCAGCCATGTTTTTCCGCCAATTCATACATTACTCATCTCTTTATATTTTACACCATTCAAATAACACATTGAGTGTGACTCAGCTTTCATTTTCTACAGTTATTGCAGCCGGAACCAGGTGTCTGCGTACATGAGCAGGAGCTCAGTGGGAGTTGGATGTCAGAAGCAGAAGATTCCCACATGTGTGAGTGATGTGTCTAGCCAGAGTATAATTGGCTGGCTCAGTCCCAGACAGCCCTGTCCCACCTCCCTATGTTCCTGCATTTGAGGTCCCATGAAACCGTGTCTGGCTCGATGATCCCACGACCCCTGAGGGAATAAACCCCTCACTCCCGATTTGGATGGTGTAGTTCTGTCTGTGATCATGAAGTGAAGAGTTTAAGCCCATCAGGGAATATACGCCACCATTATCCTTAGTTCACCTACTCATATTGCCATGATAGGACTTTGTGTCATGTCATTTGTAATTATCTTTCAAAATATAGTTTTTAAAAGGTAACATTCACATCGACAGTTTAAGCCAGAAAAACTCACCCCAATCCAGTAGCTAATAATAAAAACTACATTACACCAATGATCTTCTGAAGCAGCATGCTTTGCGGTTGCTCCAAATTTACAAGCTCATATACTTTTTTTTTTATCAGCCTTCTTTTTACAGACCTCTTCAGTTTGGCTGTAAAGGCCGAACAACCCCATAAAGCATTTATTTTACTTGCAACCCTCAGTGGTCCTGCAAAAAGAAACATATAGCCATCAGTGTGGAGGGAAACATCTTATTATGTAATGATGACAAAGAGGGCTGGACAGGTCAGAGGTGAGATGAACCCCTGACCCCCTATGAGCCTGCGGAGTGTGCCGGTGACCACAGGGCTGATGATGAAGTCGTGGACAGTGCATTCAGTGTCACTTTCAAGACAGCAGATGGATGTATCTTTAACCCGATCAGCACTGATCAGTTGACCTACTAGGGGCAGGAAACCTGTTGGGGGCCATGTTGTCTCAGTGGATCATTGAGTCTGCTCATAAAGCATGAAAAGCAACTGGACCTTTCTGGAATCACTTAAAGAACATACTGTAACACTTTATTTAAAACCCCCATGTGGAAGCTTTTTAACACACTATAATTTCAGGTTTTTGTCACGTACTAAACCTATCTCTCCGTTGGTTGCCCCCTCCAGTGCTGTGCTTGACATCATAAATAATACAAATACAATATACAACAAAGATAAGATGATAGGTGCAACCATGAAATATGCAATATCAGTGCAGTTATTGCAGTTATTAAGTATAGTGCAAATAAAGGGATGCAGGGGAATGGCAAATATCATGTATAAGGGTATTTCTATTTGTCCATATCTATAATTCCTCCCTATGAAACGTTGATAAGTGGTGTATAAACGTTCAATACATTATTGATAACAAAACTGTAATGACAATACACTTCAACATTGGACTGCAGATCCAGTGATTGAACTGGCAACCTTCCAATTGACAAGTGACCACTCTACCACTGAGCCACAGCCACCCTTACAATACTATAATATATATAATATAATAATCATCAAATCCTACCAATGTCTAACCCTCTAGTTGTCCTCGGGTCAAATTGACCCGTTTTCCTATTTCAATGTTCTTTTTAATTACCCAAAATAACATGATTGATTCCACACAACGCTCTTTGCCAAGTAAAAATCTCTACTTTCATTAATTTTGGGGCGTCTTATTCAATTTTATAGCATTTGACAAAACAATTAAAGTGGTTTTGAAATAGTATTGAGTAAAAGTTGACATATTCCAGTCTGTGATTATCCATCAACATCCATTCCTTTAATTTTAGTCAAAATAATTCCTAATTTCTGCAAGAAAACACAAGGGTTAAAGCAATAACTGTTTATTAGACGTGGCCAAAACATAACTTACAGGCATCTTGAAAAGTGTTTTGAAAAAAGAAGCCCAGGTCCACTTTCAGGATGTCTTCCAGAGCTTTCTGCCACATCTCATGGCCATGGGTTTTTGTTCAGTTGTCTTGGAAAGTGAAGAAGTATTTATGGAGAAATAAGCTCAAATGAAGCAATAACTAATAATCACAACTGTATTATATTGTCAAAATCAGTACATACACAATACACTGATGCTTCATAAGAAGAGTTATAGTTGTAGCACTTTTTTTGTGATCAAAATGATTATTTTGTAGTTTTTTTTAAAAGAAATTTTAGAAATCACAAAGAGAGAGGATAGACGGGAGGGAGGGAAGACAAAACAACACATGCATACACAGACACATACACAGACAGACACAAGACAAGGGACAACACACCTGCACAAGCCAATGCAAAGGCTCCAGGCTGGACCTCAAAGTCTCAGAGACGCTTAACCAAGTGTCCACAGTCCTTCCTGGACATTCGTAAACACTTTGTAAAATGCCCTTACATCTACCCATGACTACATTATATTGTGTTATAAACCTTTTATAAATAGTTAATATGCTGCTTATAAATGCTAAATGCAAAGCGTGTAAAATAAAGTGTTGGCAAACATACTTTTCCAACTGGCTTTCCTCACTGCAATAATGAATCGTGGTAAAAATGTTATTGAAGTGATTAATGTCCAGAGGTGTGATATGTGTTGCCAAGGTCTGGTTGTTTCAGTACTTATGGAGATTTCTAGTATGGTCCCTCCACATCTTTAGGGTGGATGTATGACAGGATGGGACCCAATCTCATCCTCAGCCAAGCGTGTAAGCCAGACAGTCAGTCAGTCAGTCAGTCAGTCAGTCAGTCAGTCAGTCAGTGTCACCCCAGCATGTTAGCACCAACACTCACTTGACAAGTATTCAGTGGAGTGCACCAAGGTGACTTTTTAAGATATGTGCAAATAATTTTACATGAGCTTCATTAATAAAAATATGTTTTGTTTCAGTTTGACCTTTTCAGAAATTACACATTTACACTTTATAACAGAGATGGTCTTGAATAATAAAAAAAAAAAATTGCCTCTGTATGATGGTCAGTTTTAAGCAGGACTGGGCAGATACTGGTGGGCAGTCATTAACCACCACCAACCCACCATATGCACACACACACACACACACACACACACACACACACACACACACACACACACACACACACACACACACACACACACACCGCAGGCCAGTCGTTTTTCACCCAGCTCTCTGGGCCTCTGACACGTCTGGGAGAGGGTCTGCCTCCGTGTAAGGCAGACTGGCAGGACTGACACCTCCGTATAGCAACGTTAATTATGGGCATCTGCTTGGACGCCCCAGTCTGAGGGTCTTCCAGGGTCCTTGGCTGTTGCCATAGGGACAGTGGAGAACCGTTGGTGGTTTGGGGGGCAGACAGAGACCCCGTTATTCTCCTGAGGGGTGGCTAGACATGACCCCCCACGACTCGCCCCTTTTGATTTGGGTGGGAAACAGCGAGCTGCAAGCAGCCAGAAGAGAGACAGACCATTTCAGGTTCGTTTTGTGGACTGTGGGTGCGGATCCTGTGAGACTAACAAGAATATCAGGGAGCAAAAACAGTTTCGATTTTGGTGCAAGAATACTGTTTCACTGTATGTGTGCTAGTCTCTGTTTCATGACCCCCCAAATAGAAACCCATTTAAAAAAACAAAACTGCTTTGAATTTAAATTGCAGTTAACGTTGTTTAATGTATAGGTTAACTTGATTTATATATACACAGATGCAAACATGCAAGAAAAAGGCAAGTAAATTATAAATACTACCCCCACACACACACACACACACACACACACACACACACACACTGAATGCCCCGACTTGCTTTATTCCCACTTTGCATATATTAGCTAAGTGTCTGCGTTCTGAAATGCATTGTTGTGTTTTCCCACACAACCCTATTTGATGTCTCTTTTGTCACTGTGAATAAAAGAAGATTGATGAATGGGAGGTCGACTGCAGCTCCATCTGGGGGTTGGGGGAGGCAGCCACATGAAGAGGCAGCCACAGAGGCAGTGAGTGACCCCTGTTGGACAAGACATGAACAGCACTGATGAATCTGGGGGCTTTAATTTGGATTTTCACCAAATGTATGAAATACCTGTATGTTCATACTTAAGAAATATATAAATAAAAGCAGTGGTGGAAGACGTAAAGCTATATTAAAACTCATGTAACAGACAATAGCCCCTTTCAGATTAAGTTATTAAGTTGTTATATATTATATTATTGGTTTATCTTCATCGATAATTAACATGCACACAGCATTTGATTGCTGTAGATGACGGTAAGTACTTGAATCTATAACATTGTCCACCATTACAAAGTTTTGTAGGAAGTATTCAGTCACTTTGAAGTACAAGTAGCAATACCACACTGTAGAAATACTAAATTAAAAGTAAAAGGCCTGTATTGAGAATATACTTGAAAGTATTATTGGCAAAATAAATCAAAAGTAAAGGTACTCACAATACAGAAAAATGTTCCTTGTGTGTTTTGCACTATACTATTATATTATCTTTGCTGATATTAATAAGCAGTTTAGTTTAGAGCTATTGCTAATGTTCAACTTTTCCATGTACAGTGTCATCAAAATATACAGCTTTCAGTATCCTAAAATCACGACATACTTCAAAGAAAAAAAATACACATCACATAAAAACACATTACTGAAATAAAATAAAAAGACCATACATTTGTACTAGGCTGCAGTAAAATATACTTTCCACCACTCAATAAAAGTAATAAAGTGGCATCTTACAGGATACTGTATGTCTAATTCATAAAATTATAATTGAATGTGTCATCATTGTTCATTGCTGATATGACATGGCATCTAATTTGTATTCCAATGCTTCTTCTTAGGACACAAGTTCATAATCGATATCTGACCACAGCACAAAAAACAATATCAGTGTTATCTGTCCAGCATTTGTTCTCTTAATTTGATCCTATTTATTTTAATCCTTCATATCATCTGTTTTTAGCTCCATCTGTCCTCTTTTTGGTTATAGTATACGTTGTAAGTTCTGTTTTGATGAGTCATGCAGAAAGGCTTTCTTGCATGCTTGGACCATGTGACACAGATTATCTCCACTAGATGGCCCCATAACACCTCACAACCTATAACCTCATCCTGAGTTGTCTCCCCTTTTCTTGTTACTTGTGTGAAAGATGAGATGCATTAAAACACTTCAGTCTTTTCAAGGGAGGAAAACTTTTAAAAAGAGCAACAACAAAAAACAGCATGCCAGACATTTCATGTCTTAAAGGAGAATTCCGGTTGATTCCAACAATCGGTGCTGCTTGCACCGTGTTATCCTCCCGTTAGCGTTAGCACCCAACAGGCTCAAACAGGGCACGTTTTAAGCAAGTTTTTAGCCTCACATGCTCAAAATGTCATTAAAAGTGCCTACCCATGTGAAGTGATTCCTTCAGAGTGAACACAGTGAATCCATGCTGTAGACAGAAATGCTTGAAAGTTGTGCTAATCCAGCTGTGTATAGTTCCTTTGTTGAGACAGCAGTTAGAGAGTTTAGGGACCGTCTACAAACTACAACACAGAAAAGAGATAAAACTAAAATATGTAGGCTATCAATTTAATGATTAACTAAGGTAGTGTCTCCAAACTTACCTCAATTATAACTTGTCCCCTGCTAGTTGTATTACAGCACTTACTTTTAAAAAATAATCACATGCTTATTTTTGAAAATATGCTTGTATCTCTTTTCTGTGATGTAGTTTGTAGACGGTCCCTAAGCACTCCTTGCAGTACCAACACAGGAACTAAATACAGCTCAATTAGCACAACTTTCATGCCTTTCTGTCACATCTCCAGCAGTCAGATTCACTGTGTTCACTCAGAAGGAATCACTGCACATGGGGGGCACTTGTAATTATATTTTGAAGATGTTTAGAGGCTAAAAACATGTTTAAAACTTGCCCTGTTTAAGCCTGTTGGGTGCTAACGCTAGCAGGAGGATAACACGGTGTAAGCAGCACCAATTGGTTTTGTTTTTCTTTCTACTGACAGACCTCCAAATTTACAAATAACAGAGCAACGTGTTGGAATCAACCGGAATTCTCCTTTAAGGTTTATTTCACACATTTAATTCAGTCTGCCTGGTGACATCGAAGGGTCTTCAGTGTCAGAGGTGTTACAAAAGTTTGACGAGCCTTGCTCATCAATTTCTTCCAGTCAAACTGACCCTCAGGTGAAATTTTGTGGAGCACTGAGCACAAGCAGCAGCAACTTGGTGTCCTTCAGGAAAGTTCCTACCAACATTTATTAGCACAAAAAGTGACAGCAGAGAGCAAGAAAGAGAGCTGGGGATGGGAGAACTAGTGGTTGCAATGCAGTGATGAGACCATTAGCAGGGAGGGAGGAGAAAGAGGGCAAAAGGAGGCAAGCTAAAATCAGGACTCAGTGAATGCCACAGTTCAGCTCTCCTGTGGCTGCTAAGGTTTCAATTAGACTGACCTTTTTTGTTACTTAGGGAGGTTTAAGACCAGTGACCAATGGGATTGTTAGCTAGCTTGCTAGGTGTTTGTGTGCATGTGTGTGCGTAGGTGTACTAGCCCTTAGACTCACATGGAGGGTTTTACCGACGTCTGCCATATTGGAGGCCCTCGGTGTAAACAACTGAACGGAGTACAGTGGGGTCTTGTGCATTTTGGATACTTTAATTGAATGTAGCCATGTCTAAACAACAGAAAAGCATCCAAGATGCAAAGGCATATAGAGAAGGACTTGGACCACAAGAAAAGACGCGATATTTTGAGAAATTATGATTTATTGGCGGTGCAGATCCTTACGAGTCGGCTCCCTTTTCTTAGATCCATGCCGACACGGTGATTCTTCCTTCAGTTGCATATCCCCATATAGCTAGACAACTACCTGCTTTTCTCTCCGTGCCCATACACAGCTGCAGACCTTAAATCCTACGAAGGTTAGGACGCCTATAACCAGATGGTGTGTGGATAAGTGAGGGTCATTAACGACCGTAATAACGTCTTTAATCAACCTAACCTTAACTGTATGACATTATTGCGATACTCAAGGTGTAGCCACATGACTCTCAATCCTTTTTTTTTCATTTCAAAGAGTCCAGTTTGCTATCTACACTACCTGAGTGAGTTTGAGCTTTGCCAACCACAAGCACTTCCTTTCCTCTTGAATAACTTTTGGAAGTCGATAATATTAAATTTTTTTCTTGGTCTGACCTATTGGTACAACCTAAAACACGGCAATAATTAACCATTTTCCTTGATGACGTTCGTGATCTACTTCAGTCCCTGTGCTTTGTTGTGATGCGGAGTATCTCCAATATGGCGACTTCCGGTCTGATGACGCAGCAACGATGCCTCTGCAATAGCCTCGGGAGGAACATGTTTTGGGTGAACGCGTGCACGTAGGAAGGCAATCTCTGGAATTAAAATGGCTTTTAAGTGTGTGTTGAGAATTTTACAAAAAAAAGAGATAAATATAATGTGATTGTCAATTCTAGCTCAGAGGATGTTTCCCAAATTGTATGCCAACACAAAGAAATGCGGAAGGTGAGGGACATCCGGCTGAAAATTAGGGACATCCGGCAGGACCTCCTGTGGCACGGGACAATCATATGTTCATATACATGGGCGTCAATTTGGTTTGAAATGTGCTGGGGGGGGACAGAGACGCATTTGGAAGTGCATTTGCAGAAGTGTACAATGACGCAGTCATTCATCCGACTGTGGGTGAGTTTTTGTGGATTTGTTGGCATCTGTCGCTCAAGAATTACAGGTGTTATAAACTTTATGTTTTATAACTAAATTGAGCTCAAGGTTTTCAAAAAAAGTGGTGGGTACAAAATGACTCATGATGAAATCTGATAGGTACACCGTCCCCACTCGACGCCTATGTCAATACATCAGAATAGCTAGCCTTAAACCTTGAAATCAATAAAATGCGGGGAAAACTAAATGTGTGTCCTGTCTTTTTTGCTTTAAGTTGTCAGAGCATTCAGTCAAGGGCGATATGATGGTGTTGTGATTTGCAGCAGTGTGAAGCATTAATATATTTCTGCTGCTGAAGGATTTACAGGCTTTTACTGAGTATTCCTCACACAACACGTCCCCCATCACCTCACCTTGCCAGACAGACAGACAGCAACAACACAACAGAGACATAAGACAAAGATGTTAAGAGTCTAGCGGACAAATGAAGGACAACCAGGTTCATCAGAATGACAATAATGCATGAAGGGTAGAATTAATGGTGTGTGAGTGAGTGTGACTGACAGAGGATTTGAGTAACAGCATTGCTTATTCTCTAATCGCTCATCCTCAGCTGTTTGTGTGCAAGAAGTTGTACTTTGGGAATTTTTTGAGCAAGAAACTTGCTGTGATGTTACTTGTTTCTCTCATGTCTGTCCGTATATGAATACAGGCAGCAGCTTATCTTAGCTTAGCCCAAAGACTGGTAACAGAGTAAAGATGGTAGGCTAGCTCATAGGCGGAGTTTGACATTTGAGCCAGCTGAGACCTGTCCTACCACTTGGGGAAGACAGCACGACCACATATGGACAAAATAAATATGCTAAATAACTATACATGTATAATTTTAAAACATATTAAATTACATTGTAACAATTTAACAATTGGCCCTTATGAAATGGCAGCACGGTTGTCTTGGAACGCAAAAGACAGACGGTGGCGGAATGCCCCGACACATTTAACTAAAATGTAACAGTCAACAGTGTTCGACCTACTGTTGAGATGCCTCTTAAAACACAGAAACGAAGTACAATCAATCATAAAACGTTAAGACACGTTAAGAAAAAAGAGCCGTATTTTGACGTAATCCAATGACACGAAAAAAAAGTAATCACAGCAATCTACAAAAAGGGTATCCAGCACCATCACATTCACCAGCCAGCTCCAAGGCTTCCACTTCACCGTTTCAACAACGTGGAATAAAACATATAAAAGTCAAAATCTACACAAAATGCGCAATCTGTTATTAAGCTGACAGCAAATTTGAATACATGGCATTTAGGCAACCTTTATTGCAACATATGGCATGACAAGATGTCCAGACGAGTGCAACAGTAATTTTTGTGTTTTTGCGTCCTGCATATGCATCAACAGTGGTCTCTGGTAAGAGCTAAGCTACTTGTCACTTGTCACATAACACACAAAAAAAATATATATTTTTTTTACTAAAGCAGTTTATGTATATATATAGCCTACATATATCTTGGCTTGGAGCAGTAACCTCCTGATCTATTTGCTTGTTGCCTAGAAACTGCACAGAACCAAGAACTAGCCTAGCATGTAACACCATGGAAGTAACGACAAATTTCTAGTTTTCTGTACGGATTAAAAAAACGAGATAGGATTACATCGTAACTAGTGAGCTTTAGAGGTACTGTAGTAGGTGACTGTAGATTTTTTTTAACCTTTGGACTGCGTGAGGCTAGCTGATTTCCTCTGTTTCCAGTCTTTTTGCTAAACTAAGCTAAGCTAAGCTGCTGCCCACTGTAGCGACAGTTAACTATGACCTGTTGAAAAATCAATCTGTTTCATGATAACAACACTATGGTTAAGGTTTGATTAGGTTTAGGCACAAAATGACTGGAAAGAAAAACAGGAAACAAACTGTGGTCTCCGAGGTCCAATACGTTGTCGACCCTGTCACTCCCCGACGTGAGTCGAGTGCAGATTTGAGTTGCGCGTGCGTCACTTTCCAATGAGACGCATACAAGATGCTAACGAGAGACTTCTGTAACGTCAAAACAGTTAAAATGGACCTACTTAACAAAGTTGGTTCACTGCTAGCTACAAGTTAGCATCAAACACAACAAAGGCTGTCAGTTAAAATGTGTTTTGGGCTAACGTTAGCAATCAAACAATAATAGATTGCTACAACGTTTTTGAAATGACTGCTAGCTTAGCTACAAGCTAGCAATCAAACACAACAAAGGCTGCCAGTTGAATGGTGTTTTGAGCTAACATTAGCAATCAAACAATTATTGACAGCTACAACGTTTTTGAAATGATTTCCATCTTCTGTTATTGTTTGTAAGAAGAAAAGTTTTTTATTTCATAGATTTGACAAATTTCAGTATGACAGTTATGTTGTAAATCGTTTAAATCTGAGTATGCGCGACTTATCTGCACTCGACTCACATCGGCGAGTGACAGACCCATCCCCCCCACCGCCTCCATACATGGACCTGTGCTCTATAACACCTGACTTCCTCATTTACACCTGTCATTATCCTTGCCAGGGCACTCAGCAAATTAGCGTTATTTCCCATAACAGTTATAAGATTTATTACATCAAGCTGACTCTGAGTCGGTTTGGGATTTTATAGCAATAATTAACTTTAACAGTTGTTTCCCGTGGAGTTATACGCTTTAAAAAACATGTTGGATTCAAGCTGTGTTAATGTTCTGACAAGCCAAATGTGTTGTAATTAGGAAAAACAAACAGATGGGCATTTTCATTTGAGGCGTTAAACGTGGGTGAGTGTGTAAAAGAGAGTGAGAGAGGGAGTTCATTTAAGTTTACAGAGTTAATTTGCTGGTTTTATGAAAATATCTAATCAACATTACAATTTAAAGACCGCTTCCAATGAAAATCAATTTGAAATTATTATTCTTTTTTTTAACTTTGTTAGATCCAGATCAGATATTTTAGCAGCAGGGGGGAAGAGTAAAGCGCTTTTCATGTTTCTATTGCATTGCTGAGCGCCTGCTTATTTATTATTATCATTATATACAGTACATATTTTATTATTTTAGCGCCTTGAGTTGAAAAAACGTCCTTTAACCCTTGCATGGTGCTCTGGTATGTGGGACCCGTTTTCAATGTTTGCTAAAAGAAAAATGATGCTATTTATAATTTCTTCTAACTCAACCCCATTGGCCTTGGCTCATTTTCTTTAAATAACATAAAAAATATATAATTTTCAATGTCTGCACACGGTACCCTTTTCACATAACTATTACATATGAGGTGTCCAGGTCTACTGGACCCGAGTGTATTTAATTGTAGATGCTATAAAACTATGTTATCTTTCTGCACCTGCTATTCTCACACAAAGTTCAAAATTTTTTATATTTTCCGCACTTTCACCTGTTCTGATGAAGTTCTAAGAAATAAGCGCCAATAATGATCAAAAATCTCATTTCTATCTCATTTTTTTAACCTTTTTTACAATAGAATTTCCTTGTTTTCTCACAAAAAAACAAAAATGATCATATAGATAATAAATAGATAGATAGATAAATAGATCTCACAGGGGTAAATAGCAAATATGAACCATAAATGATGTATATATCATTGGTAATTGAACTAAAGTTTTTACATGCATTGTTATGGCTGTATTGATTTAAAGCCTAATAATGTGGTGGGTCCACCCGACCCGGGAACGTTGGCTGTGTAACAAAAATATGAACACCACACAAGGGTTAACTTCACAGCAAAATAACAGTAGGCTGATGACGAGGTTGCCTAGCAAGAATAACAAAAATATATCATTGGTCTGATCGGGGCGTCTTCAACAAAAAAGACAAAAAAGTGTGCCTCATATTTTGCAACCTGCAAACAATCTTTGTCTGATCGCAGTCTGTATGGAGTTTTTTAAGACATATGACAAAAACAGCCAAGGAACCAACACATGCCTAAGGAACCAATCCAGCCAACTGGCAGGTGGGGCTTTCCATATCCTTAGCTACAGGGAAGCAAGGGTTAATAACCATGTGAACGCACTGTAACATCTTACCTTATATTACAATGTGTGTTTCACAACCACTAACGCTGGGTGAGCAACTGCCAGTGACAAGCTAATAAAGGAACGGATCAGGCCAGACTGACATCCAGGACATGGTTAAACCTTACCCCCCAGCACGGCCAATCTGCTTGCTGCTTCCTCACTGCGAGGGAAACCTAATAACACGATGAAATCCCGACTGTTTGCGGTCCTAGCTCCGATATGACTGACATCAGGACAGCTGAAAGTCTACACGTCTTTTGTAGCAGGCATCTCTTCTGTCTGCCCTTTATTTAAGAAGATGATGGCAAAAAATAAAAATTGCACTTACATGTTGCACATACAGTGGCGTGCATAAGTTGACACAGCCATGCTAAAGTTGATTAAAAAGGGGAATAAAAAAAACATCTTTTGGAAATTGATCTTAATGCCTTAATTCAAAGAAATTTGGAAAATCCAACCTTTTAAGGACACCAATTTTCTTTGTGAATGAATAATGTATTGTAAATAAAAAAAATTTTCTTCCTTAAAATACAGGGGGCATAAGTATACACCCCCCTATGTTAAATTCCCATAGAGGCAGATTTTTATTATTAAAGGCCAGTTATTTCATGGATCCAGGATACTATGCATCCTGACAAAGTTCCCTTGGCCTTAGCTTAATAGCTAACTGATAAAAATTTTAAAAATCTGCCTGCCTCTATGGGAATTTAACATAGGGGTGTGTATACTTACTGTATGCCCCCTGTATTTTAAGGAAAAACATTTATTTATTTAAGAGACATTATTCATTCACAAAGAAAATTGTTGTCCTTAAAAGGTTGGATTTTTCCTAATTTTTTTAAATTAAGGCATTAAGATCAATTTCCTAAAGATGTTTTTTTATTCCTCTTTTTAATCAACTTTAGCCTGGGCGGGGGGGGTAAACATATGCAAGCCACTGTATATGTGGCGCTTTGCAACTTGGCTTATATGAAGATAATGTGCTTGTACTTGAGTCTTGCTGTTCAGAGTTTGTGTTATTGAAAGCGTCAGCTAAGTGAAATGTAACTTAATGTAACAAACTACATAAACAAATAAGTATATGCTAACTACTGTACACCTATTATTCTGATAGGTCTGCTGGTTGCAGATTTTGGTGCACAACAGACTGCCCCACCAGTTTAAGTCTGACTGAGGCTCAAACATGAATGGCTGTGTCTCTCCAATGTTTCCTCTAACGCTAGACATCTTGATGTCGACCTATAGCCCAAGCAGCGGTTGTAGGAGGGAGCGTGGGCCAGATCCAGAATTTCTGAATGAGGGAGAAAGAGTAGAGGGCTTTCCAGATACTTTCCTCTTTATGTGAGAAAACCATAAAAAAGAAAATAATAACCATAGCAGATTTTTTTTTACATACTTTATAATTTGCCTGGAGGAGGACTTTAAAGCTTCTCTGTGAAGCATTTTGTTTTATTCCAAACCATTTGTTTCTTTTTTAAAAGTGCCTTATTTGTCAATGCTTGCCTCTGGGAAATTCTCTTTAAGTCCATTTTATTTCAACATGTATCCCGATGCCAGTAGGTCTGCTGTGCAGGATAGTTTTGCCCTTGAAGCAATCTGTTATGGACTTTTATCATTATAATTTGATCAGACTTTTCTTTTTTTACTTTGACGCTTACTTAAGCCGTGAATTACAACCATTTCTGTATCTGCATTAAGTGGAAATAGCTAAGTTCCATGTTTTCCATTTCAGTATAGGAAGCAGTAGAAAGAAAGCTGATGCAGGGAAAGAACATTATGAAAGGATTCATGAGAGATGTTTTCTCTGTTGTGAAATATAGTCCTTGAACATACTGAGACCTCATTGGTCGACACAGACAGAAAGTGGAGCATGTTTTGGTTTCAAACAGAATTAGGCTGGAAAAGAAAACAGATTGAAGACCTGGGTGATGAAACAGGGTTAAAACTGGCGTAAAGTAGGTTAAGGAGTGAGTGTGCAGATCTAGGCTGTGTGTGATCATCTAGTCAGATTCCACTCAGTGTCAGGGAGCCAGAGTGAGGCAATAAGACTGAAACAAACTCTATTATCAGGCCAACTAGGACAAGTCTTACCTGCAGCAATGAGGAAATAAAGAGCTCACCTACTTGCTCTATTCTTTCATTATGTTACAAATTCAATCACAGTGCGGAGTTAGGGTAACATACGTCATACATAAGTCATTTACAGGCGAGTTATAGCAGAGAAGACCGGAGTTGAAGGGAGTAGAGCGAAGAAGAGTTACAGCTGAATAGTTTATACTAAAAGCAGACTAGAGTTAAAGGGGCACGTCACCAATTTTCCACATAACGGTTAATTTACACGTCACAAGGAGTACTCAGGCTGGATAAACAGTCACACGATATGTTTGTGGTTCTGGAGGAGCTTTCACACAATTTCAACAACCCTGATGATGTCATCAGGGTCATCCCTGACTGGGCTTGAGATTTACACCTAAAACTAATTCAGTCTGATAGTTCAAGTTAAGTTTTAGTTGAAAGGTGTTGATTTTGGAGGGTGCAGTTATACAGAGAGGTGTTTCTCTCTCTCGCTCTCTCCTTCTCTCTTACTCTGTCTTTTTTCAGCCTATACCCTCTTTGATATAAATGGGGTGGACACAAAACAACAGAAACACTTTGCTGTATTACGCAAGACAATTCAACAGACAAAATGACCGCCATAGTTGAATTAAAACTGTTAACGCCGACAGCCATGGCACATTAATTTTTTTATTGTGTTAGCCGTCACCGTCGCGGAGATGTGTCTCCTGGGGTCCGAGCACAATAGCATGTTTTTCCTGTTGCCTTTGTTTTCTCTCCTAAATAGATTTGGGGATTTGTTAACAATATGTGTCATCATCTGACCTCTCATGCCTTTTTTTTTTTTTTGGCAATGTCGAAGCATTTCTATATAGCTCAGGCATTATGTTGGTGAAACAATGTTAACCGACAGTAATAAACTGTAGTTTTTCTTTAAATCAGTGTACAGAACAGCAGATTAGAGAAGTGTAACGACAAAGTAAAAGAACACTAGACCACTGTTACTTATTACTTTTAATTACTACACCACTAGACCAGAACTACACTAGAACAGAATAGAATATATTATAATAGATTATACTAGAAAATAGCAGAGAAAAGTGGCCTTAAATGCTACATACAACACAGAGTAGAATAGAGCAGAACAGAGTAAAGTTGTACTAGTTCTTACAGTATAGACAGTAGGTTAGAGTACAGCTGGGCACAGCTGAGTTCCAGTAGAAGAGAGAAAAGCAAAGAGTTAAGGCAGAGTAGACAATACATAATAGTATATACAGTGGTGTGAAAAAGTGTTTGCCCCCTTCCTCATTTCCTGTTCCTTTGCATGTTTGTCACACTTAAGTGTTTCGGAACATCAAACCAATTTAAACAATAGTCAAGGACAACACAAGTAAACACAAAATGCAATTTGTAAATGAAGGTGTTTATTATTAAAGGTGAAAAAAAATCCAAACCATCATGGCCCTGTGTGAAAAAGTGATTGCCCCCTAAACCTAATAACTGGTTGGGCCACCCTTAGCAGCAACAACTGCAACCAAGCGTTTGCGATAATGTGCAATGAGGTTTACAGCGTCCTGGAGGAATTTTGGCCCACTCATCTTTGCAGAATTGTCCTAATTCAGTTACATTAGAGGGTTATCGAGCATGAACGGCCTTTTTAAGGTCATACCACAACATCTCAATAGGATTCAGGTCAGGACTTTGGCTGCCACTCCAAAGTCTTCATTTTGTTTTTCTTCAGCCATTCGGTGGTGGACTTGCTGGTGTGTTTAGGATCATTGTCCTGCTGCAGAACCCAAGTTCGTTTCAGCTTGAGTACACAAACAGATGGTCGGACATTCTCCTTCAGGATCTCTTGGTAGACAGCAGAATTCATAGTTCCTTTTATCACGGCAAGTCTTCCAGGTCCTGAAGCAGCAAAACAGCCCCAGACCATCACACTACCACCACCATATTTTACTGTTGGTATAATGTTCTTTTATGAAATGCAGTGTTCCTTCTGATATACTTGGACACACACCTTCCAAAGAGTTCCACTTTTGTCTCATCGGTCCACAGAATGTTGTCCCAAAAGTCTTGGGGATCATCAAGATGTGTTGTGGAGAAATTGAGACGAGCTTTGATGTTCTTTTTGCTCAGCAGTGGTTTTCTCCTTGGAACTCTGCCATGCAGGCCATTTTTCCCAGTCTTTTCCTGATGGTGGAGGCATGAACGCTGACCTTAACTGAGGCAAGTGAGGCCTGCAGTTCTTTGGACGTTGTTGTGGGGTCTTTGTGACCTCTTGGATGAGTCGTCGCTGCGCTCTTGGGGTAATTTTGGGCGGCCGGCCACTCCTGGGAAGGTTCACCACTGTTCCATGTCTTCGCCATTTGTGGATAATGGCCCTCACTGTGGTTCGCTGGATTCCCAAAGCTTTGGAAATGGCTTTATAACCCTTTCCAGACTGATAGATCTCAATTACTTTCTTTCTCAATTGTTCCTGAATTTCTTTGGGTCTCGGCATGATGTGTAGCTTTTAAGGATCTTCTGGTGGACCTTACTGTGTCAAGCAGCTCCTATTTAAGTGATGCCTTGATTGTGAACAGGTGTGGCAATAATCAGGCCTGGGTGTGGCTAGAGAAATTGAACTCAGGTGTGGACAACCACAGTTATAGTATGTTTTAACAAGGGGGGCAATCACTTTTTCACACAGGGCCATGATGGTTTGGATTTTTTTTCACCTTTAATAATAAACACCTTCATTTACAAATTGCATTTTGTGTTTACTTGTGTTGTCCTTGACTATTGTTTAAATTGGTTTGATGTTCCGAAACACTTAAGTGTGACAAACATGCAAAGGAACAGGAAATGAGGAAGGGGGCAAACACTTTTTCACACCACTGTATTAAAATAAAAATGGTTTTCTATTGGACCATCTTGTCATCGTCTATCTGGGGCTATGTTAATGAATGTAATGAAACTGTGTATTTGTGTGTGTTTGTTTCTCTCTCTCTATATATATATATGTGTGTGTGTGTAAAGGATAGTGTAGGCAAAAGCTTTTAAAGCAGACCTTCTTCTTGTCAAAGTTCTGTGTTTTTTTTTTCATCTGCTGCTGTGAAGAGAATGACGGCCACAGATACCTGATGAAAGATGAAAGAAGCAGGACGAGAGGGACGAAGGCTGAGTGCCACACAGACCACAGATGCTGCACTGGTGAGCTCATTAGACACACACACACACACACACACGTGCACACACACACACACACACACACACACACACAGCTGCTCCTCCACACATGACCTGAATTTTAACTGCCAAGGTAGATCAGCGCTTAATTGAGCATGTAAAAGGTTTTTTTTTTCACTGTGTTTGTGCTTGTATGTGTGTCTTTGTATGTGTGTGTGTGTGTGTTGTTGAGGGGGTTGGGGGTGTAAAAAGCTGTCATCCAGTTGAATTAAAAGCCCTCCCACAGCCGCCAAACTAGATGCACGCACAAACAAACCAACACTGAAACAATACACTTCAAAGATAAAAAAACAACATATATAGAGATAAAACAGCCTCACCAAAAAATAGTCCCGTTCTGTCTTAGACGCGTAGAGCTCAAACATTTGTATTACTGCAAAAAACACTTTGTATTTGGGAGTTTGTCGCTTCTTTTGTTCTCTCCTCCCCCAAACTCTCTGATGCCAATGTTAATTTGTTAATAGTCCATACACTGCGTCTCATGATCTTTTTTTCTCTTTATTTTTCATCTCTTCCAAGCTGCCAAAGCCTCCTTTCTCTTTGATTCCTGACTTTTATTTTTCTTCTGTAACTTATAAAAGCTACATTTCGGCCTCAGGCTCAGTGACACAATCCATCAAATGTTACTATAAGAACTTCAACAGTAAAATCAAAGTGATTTGAGAAAAACAATCTCAAGGCTTGACTTGGCAACACATCTCATCAGCTAATGGGGTTTGCTCAGTTGTCATGGAGATGGTTATAGTTATAGCTGGAGTATGGTCTGGCTGCACCACCTATGTACTCTGGGATAGGGGAAAAAAACAACCTTTGGCCTGTTTGTATTGCTTTAAACCAATCACAACCACCCTAAGACTTGGATACGGTATCCAGTGTTATGTTGATTTTTTTGTTTTTTTGTTATTGAATTATTTATTCTTTTATTCATTTTATATATATTAGTACAGTGCCTGTTTGGAACTGGCCCATTGCTTGGCCTGTGGTGTTCCTGCTTGTAGCTTTCCCCAGAACTTCTACTTCAGAGGAAGTATATAGTACTACAACATTTACCTGACAGAGAATGTTGCAGATTCATAATTTACTAACAAAATATCAAGATATAAAAATGTGGAGTTGAAAAAGTTTTGCAATGTAGACAGTAGTGGACACGTGGAATTTTGGAAATTTAATGGCATAGGTCATGTAATGGCTGCTAAATAAGGTCTGTTTTGGGGGTATCTGGTATATCGAATGGATGAATCCTTAATATTTGAGCCATGTGATGACAACTGAACAACCAGTTGATTGAATATGGGGAAAAAAATGGAACCAGTCTCTTTTAAAAAAATGGTCTCTTTGACGTGGCTAGCCTCCTTGATCTATCTTCATTTCACTCAAAAGCACAGATATGTATTTCATGGTGGCACTAGAGGACATATCTGATCACCACGGTAAGTGAGATTTGTCCTATGGGAACCATGAACGTCTGTGCAAAACCTTGCGCCGGATGTGGCGCTATAGAGGGAAAGTCAGGGGATCACCAACGTCAGTAGGATGAATCCTCTGTGCACCATGAACGTCTGTACAAAATATCACTGCAGTCTGTCTGACAGTTGTTGAAATATTTTGACCTAGAGTGATGACATTTCACAGAAAAATTCCACTTATCCACTGAAATACAAGGCAAGTAACACACAGCATGCTTCAAACTTTAAAAGGAAAATCTTATAATTTCAACTGTGCAGCCACCACAGATACCATAACAACGTATGATATTCATGCCTGTAATGAAAATCTACGTGAATCGTAAAAATTAAGCCAAGGCAAACATTAACTAGAGCGGCCTGTGGTTAGAGAGTGTGGAGGTAGGTATCCCATGTGGTTATCATCGGTGCCGGCCACGTCTCCCCGACTTCCTCCATAACTGCTCTACTGCTGTCTAAATGGGGCCTCTTGGCTCGCAAACATTTAAACACAGCATGGTGGCTTAACCAAGTCTGAACAACTGCTGAGTTTATAAAATCCCGTTTAGTTGAGGCTTCTCTCGACTGGGATGTATCCTGTTTCCTCTCTTTTTATGTGGCTTGGTTACTGGCCTGTTTGATCTCGTCACATTAACAGCATTACCATAAAAGAAACTCCCATTAAGGAGTCTGCCCAGCAAATTATAAGCAAACACAGGAGCCTGAACACACCCCACATCTCTGTCAGTTGAAAGAAATCATGATGTAACTGAAAGCCTCATTACGCTCTCAGTTTCCTACAGCGTTTGTTACTTGGCTGTGTCGCCGTTAAGATGCTATAACAGCTTTCCGGACATCAGCTTTGTGTCCTCATCCTCATCCTGCCTCCCTCCCTGGTGTATTGTGTGTTCTCCATTGTGCGTTGATGCATGCTCCCTTGCTGGAGAGTGATTGACATTGTTTGTCTCTTTGGCAAGGTGCCTGACATTTCCAAAAGTCACAGCTCACATTAGGGCTGAGCCAAGCCTTCTTGCATGAGTATGTATGTGTGTGCGTGTGCGTGCATGTGTGTGTGTGCGCGTGTGTGTGTGTATGTGTGTATGTGTGTGTGTGTGTCTCTGTCTCCTTAACATTGAGCTTAAACACACTTAGAGATTGACTTTCTCTTCTTGCAGTGAAATATATGTTTAATATTCAGAAATTTGAATATTTTAAATATTTATCTCAAGAGGCCCCCTGGTAGCGCACCTGGCTGACCGCGCACCCCATGTGCACCCCATGCTCAGTCCTTACCGCCGAGGCCTGGGTTCAACCTGCGGCCCTTTGCCCCCTTTTCTGTCTACAGCTGTCCTATCAATTGAATAATCTTTAAAAAAGAATTATCTCAAACATCATACAGCTTTATTGCAAAGCTTGAACAAATTAATACAGATTACAGTACAACAATACTGCATTATATGGATTTGTTTTGGCCACTTGGGAGAAGCAATAAGCTGTAAACTTAATGCTAACATATTATTACATTATAACTTTGTTCTGGCTAAGGCTAACATGCTAGCAAAATGTCCACACCCAGCAGACATGCAGCAATATCAGCATTCATTTAGTCTGGCTTACCGGTTATAGAGTGTCCGCTATCTCCGCCATCTATTTTGCAACTCCTGAGGGAAATATCTGCCTCTTTAGCTGCTTATTAACAGCTGCCTGCTGTGAGTTGGGAGACTGACCCAAAACACTAAAGTTACAGAGGCGTTTAACCCCCCCCACCCAAAAAAGAGCTGAAAGACGCGAAAAATCTCTGCAGAGGGAAACTGCGGAGTAATACTCTGTGGGTTCATCCTACAGTTAATAACGATTTAATCATTATCAAATTGGATGGAGCTCAAACATCTTTAAAATGTGCTGACGCTAGTGTTTCCTAAAACCTGCAAAGTGTTGAGACATTTGAAGGCATGGAAGCTGTGCTGAACCACTCAGCATATACTGGTTGGGCATGTGATTCAGTGTTTCTTTTATTAACTCAGAAAGCGGAGACACTTCAGACGAAGTGAAGACACTTCAGACGAAGTGAAGACACCGACAAATCTATATGACACATCTTTATACTGTTTGTTTCTGGGTACTCCTAGATCTGACACTGAGAAACTCAGAGCTGACAAGGGAGGGGGTGGATAAACAAGGTCAACTGAACGGGAAAAGACTTGTTGTAATTCAGATGGAAATTGATCTTCTGGAATTGAATCTGAGGGCAGATTGTCTTTCCACCGTGGCACTCATCTGTTGCCAGTCCACAGAGGTATGGGAGTTTCCAATAACAAGTATTGATCCAGTCCATTAGCGTTATCGAATGGTGTAGACTTACAGTTTTTTGGTCTTCTGACATTAACATTACAGAGATTGATGGACATTGTCTCCTTCTCTGTTCTGGCCTGCAGAGCTGAAAATGAAGTACAAATATGAATAAATCCACCTCTGGCTGACACAAAAGCTTTTTTTTCTTTCTGTCAGCATATACATCTCCAGGAAATTATTTGGGACAAGAAGGCCTGAGCCAGCTTAATGTCTTCTAGGCAAATATTTGTTCCTTCAACCATCTAAATAGCTCTCATCATGGTTCGTGGTATTCTTTGTTGCACAAAACACAAACACACACACACACACACACACAAAATCTCCATTTTGAATGCAGAATTCAGATTAAACAAAGCTGTTTGATGTCTCACAGTACATTTAATCGTATTTAGTATGCCAACATTGTAGCATTTGGGTTCTCCTCTAATCCTGCAGCAACCATCAGTCCTTGGCTTCAATTTTATTGGCATTCAGAAACAATGGCGTGTTTTGTAATACTTGTATGAGGCAGAAGAAGAAAATAATATGCAAATTGAAGTCACAGAAACTTCAGATTAGAAATACTAGTGGCGGTTAAGGCCTGTGACAGATGCTCCTGATCCAGTCAGTGTGTTTGTTTTACAAGCAGACACATTTACAAGCAAGTTTGTTGACGAGGACCCTCATCAGCGCTGGGAGAGTGATGGGGAAAACAGAGACAAACATGGCAGTGGGGCAGTCATCCAACTCTCACTGCATCTCTGATTCTCTGGAGGAGGACTGGAAGGAGATGCAGAAGAACCAAACTGTGAAAGCAGGGCTGTAACGATATGGAAAATAAAACCGAAATCGCGACACTCAGCTTCAGGAACCTGTGTTGCGGTGGGAGAAGGCAGAATCGCGACACACCCCTTCCAACTCCCAGAGTTATCCTTCTCGTTCAGATCCAGTGCTACCACATTTTTAACTTAATAGGAGTCCTCTTGGGGGCTTATTCCTGTTTTGCCTGGTAAATTTAGCTAACTGCACAGACGAGGGGGCACTGGTGGTGGTGGCGGAGGTGTAACACACACACAGAAGTGAGAAAGCTGTGGCACACATCTTCAGCATGGACTCCAAGGATCCAGCAAGTGTCCAAAGTCTTTCCTGGGGCTCCATTTCAACAAGGATTTTAAAGAAAGTAGAACAAAGTTTGGGTTAAATCTAGAAGATCACGTGCCTGAATGCCAAGAGAAGCGCTCTTTTTGACTTTATTTCATATAATTTAAAACCTTCTGTTCACACTGATGAATCAAGAATTTGAAAGAACCTTAATTCTACACTAATAGCCGTCAAATGAACATACTATTTTTGAACTATGAGTGATCTATGGAGGCATTTTCCTCAAATAAATATTTTAGTTTAGAAGTCAATTGTGATTACATAACTAAAATATTGAGATTCCAAAAAAACAACAACTCCTGACGCCGTTACACAAGGGAAGATGCATTATTCAAAACCATGTTGCACAACTGCCGACTGCAGACCTACAGGATCATGAGTCTGCTGCCCTTCTGCACACTTGATCATTGAGAGAAATCAGAGTAGGAGCTCGGCCCCTGTCAGAGTTGCCGCCGCCAACTAACTAAAGCTAAGTTTCCATCTACTTGTCTAATCTACTTAATCTGAAGTTCAGTAAAAAAAAACTCATGTGAATAAATCTCGTGAAAGTGGGTTTCCATCCAACGGCTTTAAAGCCGATAAAAAAACCGTGCCCAATGACATCACATGCTGTTTTGCGATCAAATTGGTATATCGAATTGATTTTAGACATTTTTCATTCAAGCAAACTTTCCGAATAAAGTTTTTCTAGACAAAATGGCCGTCTACCAACAAATGATCAGTATTGATCAAGTTATGATAATAATATCAACACATTGCATTGACGATGCAGATGCAACTTGCCTTTTATTGTCCCTCAAGCCACCTCTGCGAGACTCTTTTTTGAGACATGTCTCGCTGTTTGAGCGCCTTCCATTGACTCCGGAGGACGTCCCACGACTTGTCCTAACCTTTGTCGGCCATTTCCTTCAGGAGTTTGTGATAAATTACGGCATTTCTTAGATTTCTGCTATCTAATTAAATTCAAAAAGTCTCTTGTCTCCTCATCTGTCCACTTCCATCTGTCTCTGTTGACGCCCGCCATGTGTGCAGACAGAGAGGAAATACTGGGCGGAAATGACCTACAACTTCTTCTTCTTCATTTAGCAACCATAAAATAACCTAAAACTTAATCGCAATTCATTATTTAATAGGCAAATAACGTTTCCATCAGCTTTTATCGCACAAGCCGTATATCAATCAAGAAAAAATTCAATGAGACTGTAATTCCTTTGAGTCTATATTTATGAAATTCCATCAAATTTTCCTGTTTCCATAAGGCATTTTTCATTCGATATCACTTAATTTGGAACATGTGGCTGGATATGTAACTACTGTGTCCAAAGACACTGTTTGCTGTGTAGTGACCCCGCTGCAGTGAGGACAGAAGACGTTGGACAGAAGATGAGAAGAGGCAGCTGTGTTTTCACTCAGCAGTCACAATGAATTCTGCTCAACATCAGTCATACATAAATACATGATCTTAATTTTTGTCTCATGAGACCAGAACACCTGGGAGTTCTATGTGATAACACAAGTTTAGCTGATTCAGAAACAGAGGCTGTAAGGATGTGCCATATGAGTATATGGGGGTCATCTGATAGTCAGACTGCCATGTTAAGCTCATGGGTACATTTCAATTGAATTCACAGACACCGGATCAACCTTTGAGGTTTATGTAGGAATCGGATTATGGTCATATAAAGTACCCCCTCCTCTCTCTCTCTCTCTCTCTCTCTCACACACCCCCACACCATTCCCCCACCCCTTGGACGGGGGCGCTGGAGCCGTCTGCCTGTCACCGCTTGCCTCTTTGTTCAAACTGATCTCCCTCAGCGTTGCTGCTGGCGAGTAGGGGGGTCGGAGGCAGCACCTTGGTGCGTGCGCGCGCGCGTGTGTGTGTGTGTGTGTGTGTGAGCGTGAATCTATTCCGATATCAACGTGTGAGCATGAACGGCGCATAGGGTGCTGCTCAGCGAGGAGAGGATAGCGTTGGAGAAGGAGTGAGAAGTCCAAGACGTGGAGCGCTTGTGCACGCACTCGCTCGCGGTCTCTTGTGCCTCTGCAAAGTGCTGTTTCACCCTGCTTTCGTCGCTGGCCGTCTCTGCACCCTGTGGGAGGTTTTGGGGGAGCACCTGCACCGAGGCGCAAAGCTCACATTCCTGAAGATTGCACCATTGAGACGCGTCAGAAAAGGTAAGAAAACACGGGAAAATAATTTGCTTCGCGTGCATGCTTTCTGAAATCAATAATTTGGTCAGTCATTGTGTGATATATCAAGTCACCGGGTGGCATGAGGCGCCTGAGACCGCTCAGCTGCTGGAAGAGGATCTAAAGTGCTTTCATTTCTGGGTTACAATATAAAGACGCACTTTCAAAGACAGTGCTCGCAATTTAAGGAAATTGTAGAGTTATTTTCACATTGCCAATCCATGCAATATGTAATTAGCCTATATGCATATACAATAGGTAATAACATTTCCATAATATTTCCTGTAGACCAATCAATGACTTTCCTCTCGCACGATCACACCCTCTCAGCCTTATACGCACATAAATCGCAACCGTTTGGGATATCTTTAATTATTTACAGGTCTAAGCTTTTAATATTGGTCTATATTTACAAACCATGTAGGGGCATGCATAAATCATCAACTCACCAAGTAACCTTGTTAGTGTGTCCTCTCCTCTCAAGAGATGTCTTGTCTTCGTAAGAACTTTGGTCTACATGCACACACATCTTTTCAATTTTCCTTTACAGTAAATGACAAAATCAAAAATAAATCAGACAGGAGGCTGCCTTCTGTCGACTGATGCTATTGTGGAAGCAGATCACTTGAACAGGTGTTGATGAAATCTTATATGTAAATCAGAGTCCTTTGATGAACGACTGCCAAAATCAGATTTTTTTATTGGTCCACTTCCAGAGATGTCTGTCAGCTGGGAATGACATAACAGATCCTGTTATGTGTAGAAACTGGATGATCAGTTATCATTGTAGTCTTTGGGCCTTGTAAACCATCTCTGAACATATGAAATGATACAAAAAGCGACTAAATGATGGTAAAATGAGGGAATGCCTGACGCCAATCAGGTCTCTGAAAGTCTTGCTCTGTAAACAAAAACAGTGGCATGTTCAAATCACAGAGAAGGAGGAGAACAGTTTGGGTCACCTTGCCAAATGAGCTGTAGTCTGAGAATATGCGAACCCCCGCAGCCCAATAAAAGCCCATCCCTATTGACCGACTCCATGTCTTTTTTTTTTTGGCCTTGTTAGTGTGCCCACCACCAGCTGTGTGTCAGTGCCACAAAACAGGACGTGGTTAACCAGGCAACGCCACACTATAGACGAACCCGAGCTGAAGAAAATGTGTGTGTGGGAGATAACAGAGCAGTGTAGTGCCTGTGGGATGAGCGGAGAAGCGTGAGGCTAAGAGACCCAGCTGAAAGTTTACACCATGCATTTTTCATTCTGCCCAGATGTGTGCGAGTGTGTATTTGAAAGGGCATCCATCGGGCCCGGCACGCATAGCATACAGTAGAGTTGTGTGTCTGCAGATGACTGCACTCATCCGAGTAGAGGGATCAGGGAGCAGTGTTGTGGAGAAGAAAAAGGTCTGATTAAAATTGAGTACGAGCTCAGTTGGGCTACCACGCTGTCTGTTCCTGCACACTTTGCACTCAATCAGCCTCGGTGTTGTTCATCACGTACGACTCTGGGACGTCTGCGAATACAGGAGTCGCTTTGCATTTGAAAGATGGGAAAAGGAGTCATGTTAGATGCTTTTAGAGAGATGAAACACTGCAGAAGTGAAGCAATGAGCCGATTTTTCAATTAGTAGACTGACAGACTCGATTGGGATTATTTTGAAGTCATTGTTCGAGCAAAGATGCCAAATATTCCAGCGTTTCTCTTCGTTATTGTGAGGATTTATACAGTAGCTTTCTTTATTTGTGGGTTTAATTGGACAAATCAAGCAATTTGATGTTGTTTCATAATTTTCTAGCATTCTGTTCACCATACCAAACTAGTTATTAGGATCAGGAAATCATAGATGTTTTGATATCTTGATATCTATTTTAATATCTTCATATCTATGATTTCAGGCATTTCTTAACCCTCCTGTTGACCCATTTTTAAACAGTTTCTATATCAGAAATTTGGGTTTTTATCAAACAAAATGTCCCAAAAAATAATGTGAATGGTTCCATACGACGCTCTTTACAAGTAAAGTGAATGGTCAGTTTACTACTTTCTTAGAATTTGGATGTTTTATTACATTTTTATAGCATTTGAAAAAAAAGAAAGATAAAAGAATGTTGAAAAAAGTGACAAAAATGATGGAAAAAGCTTAAAAACGTCAGGGGAAAATAACAAAAAAGTCAAAAAAGCGCAGAAGAAAAGTGAAAAAAACATTGGGAAAAGGGGGGGAACTATTATACTATATAAAATAGTATTTTTATTTTGGAACGAGAAAAACAAAAAATTGTGTGGCGGGTGGGAGGGTTAAGCAAAAATCGGCAAAGATTCACTGGCAGCTCTCAAATATGTCGATTTGCTGCTTTTCTATGTTTCTATGTACAGGGCTGCACCACGTCAATATACATAAAGTATACATAAAGGAACAACTGTTACAGCCGACGCACCGTTGTCTATGACTGCGACTAAAAAATATGTTTGTGCACATTTATTATTATTATTGTTGTTATTGTTATTTAACATGACTTGTCATTCCCAATTTCACCGCCACTCGTCACCCTGTGTAGAAAACTAGCAGAAGACAAAAAGTCGGTTTAAAATCAACATGCAAGTTGCACTACAGTTCGAAAAATCCCCCCCACTTCCCCACACCAAATAAAAAGTTCAGGTTCAGGATTTTTTTAAATTTTTTTATATCATTGTAAATTGAATATCTGTATTTTGGTATTTTGATCAAGATGTCAATGAGTAATACAAATTTGTAATTTGCATTTCCTGACTTTTTCTAGACTAAGACTGAGAAAATAATCTGCAGATTCATTGTTAATGAAAATAGTTGTTAGTTGCAGGCAGCCCTAAAGTACTGGTTCCTTTCAGAATAAAATGGAAAAAGGGACTTTATCCCTGCTGTTCATAAGTGAGCAGCAGGTCTTGCTGATAAAGGTAAATCTCAGTCAGGGTTTGATATTTTTCTCTGTGGTATGAAAGCGCCCACTCTAATATGTCACTCAGGTAATTATTGGCTCTGTCAGTTCAATACAGTGCTAAAAGCTAACAGAAAAGCGCTATAAAAACTCAAATGAGCACCAGCGACCAAAAATAAGCTTACTTCTAAGTCAGCCACAGGCTTGTAGCTTTATGGTTATGCTGCCCTAACGATGTGTTGACTTTGTTTGGATGAGAATGTGATGGGTAGTGATGTACAATGCAGAACATGAGTATGAGATGTCTTTGTTGTTGTCCTAGCGTGAACTATAAAGTGGGAATTTTCCCCAGATGGGGAATAGGTTTCAGGCTAACAATGACTTCACAGTAAGCTAAAACTGTCCACGTTTTCAGCACTGGACAGCTCCCAAATCTCGATGCCCAATGGTCCGACCACAAACATTTGTCAAATAGAAAAAGAGCAGTGAATAGTTGGGTTTTGAGCTTCTGGATGGAAAGGTAATGTCTCCCTCTCTCCCTGGAATATTGAAACCAGAGTGAGTCCCCAGCCACCAAAACCCAAAAGGGATTGGACAAACCAATCCATCAATCAACTCCAGTCTTTAGCCTGGGAGGGACTAAAGCAGCCCACCAGGCCAATCATTACAAGCGTAGATGAGACCACAGCTGAACAGCTCAGCCACACAAAGAGAAAGGTCCCTCTCTTTGTCTTTGGCCAGGGGCTTTCCTTTAAGGTAGTGACTGGTGGAAGACAAATATTTGGCTTTGCAGTCGACTGAGCAACACAGAGAAGACTTGAATGATTTGTCAATTCCCAAGAGGTAGTTTATTGCAGTGTTTTTATTTTTTAAATATTAGTTTTCTATCGTCACACTCTTTGAAACATGTACACACAGCACTTCTTTCCTGTTGTTGTTAAATGCTGATGTGAGAATGAGGAGATGGCTTCTGCCTCTCTCCCGGCATTGGTGCCGGCGATAAACACTTGGAGAAGGCCATAGCTCTCTGTTTTTTTGTCTTTCCGCACCTAGTTGATATTCCACATACTCAGCACATCATTAAAGATGAGGAATTCTTGGATGAAGCCCCACTGCCACGTCTACATCTGTGTCTATTATTCCATTTAATCTCACAGCTTCTCCTTTTTCTGACCACCTTTCACTGTGGATGAAAATGTGGTTGGACTGTGGTGGCCTGTTTATGGAAGCACTCCCAATCCAGTGTGTATGTCTCTTTGTGTGTGTGTGTGTGTGTGTGTGTGTGTGTGTGTGACTTCTATACTCAATATGTTAGCTGGGTCTCATGCACCTGATCCTTTATTGACTTTGTTACCAAGAGCTGCAGACCCTTCACCTTTGACCTATGTTGACACAGCTGGTGTAGAGGCTGCTTACAACAGTCCCTAGTTATTTTTTTTTACCTCTGACCTTAAAATCATTATCCCCTTCAATATTGCTACTTACTTAAACAAATATTTTGCCTGCTTTATTTAGGGGCAGAGCCGGACTATTGGGGGCATGCTCCATTTACTAAAGCTACATGCACTATTTTTCAAGACATTTGATAATAGAAAAATTAAAAATCTGTTTGGACAATTATAGTTTTCCAAGGAAAAGAATCATCCTGTTGAGCCTACATCTTCTTTTGTTTAATTCTTCTCAAATTGTCATCATCACTCTGAAACCAGAACATAACAATTGTGGAGGTTGACTCATTTTCACTACTGAGAAAGCACATACAGGGCTGGAGCCCCAGAAGCCCCCCCCCCCTTGCTGCGCTCCTGACAATTTCAATTCAATTTTATTTATAGTATCGATTCATAACAAGTGTTATCTCGAGACACTTTACAGATAGAGTCGGTGGGAGTAGCGGGACAATATTAAAAAAAAAAAAATGGATCAAATGACTACATGGTTTAGGAAAAGGGAAGCCCGTAGTGATGAACCCAGACATTCATCACCTGACATTTTAGCATCTTTCTGCTCATTGTTTTGGTTTTTTTCACTTTAGTGTCTTGGTGCATTCTCATCAGCTTGGTTCATAGCAATTGGCAGGCAGCGAAACACTTCTAAAAACCCAGCGTATGCTGCCTTTCCAGCACCAGATGACAGAAAGCTGAAGTTAGCGCCTAGCTGGTGAACATAGTGGAGCATTTAGTAGCTAAAGGAGCCAGATATTTCCCTCAGGAGTTGTTGGAGACCAAAAAGAAAAGCACAATATTAGACTTACATTTCTCAGGTGGCAAGAAACACGACTCCAAATGAAAAGTAATGTACCTGCTGGATGTGTACATTAGCCATTATATGCTAACACGTGCATGGTATCTACTTATGTAGTGATAAAACCACAGTCAAGCCCCCAAAATATCAAGGATTAAAAGAGATTTTTGACAGTATTTAGTTTATGCTTTCATTAAGTTCTGTTGCAAAGTACTGCACATAAAATACCGTATGATTAGTTACTTTAAAGGAACATTAAAAAGTATCTATGGAATCCAATTTCTATCAGGAAAATAAAAGACACATATATGAAATGTTATTTGGAAGAGTCATGATGAGTCATGATGAGTCAAAACTATGAGATAATACTAATGTTTTAAGTCAAAATGATCACATATGAGATGAAAAATGAAAATGGAATTATAAAGTAAGTAAGTCAAAATTGTACTTTTGCAAACTTCTGTATGTAATAACTGAATGTTCTTGTACTTTTCATCAGTTTTTATTTTTCCTGGCAGAAATGGCCCATACTTAGAGTTGTCTGATCATTTTTTGTCTACCAGTCAAAGGTTCGCTGGTTAAAAATCAGTTGACGTCGGTGTGATTCGATCCTTTTTGAGGCAATACAGAAAAGAGCGATGATTGATTCCACCGAGGTCGCCGTCTGGCGCTCCCTGGTTTCTATTTCCTCTAAAAGCTGTTACAATACTTCTCACATATTTATGTACACACTTATTCTACAGCTCCCTCATATGTTAATCAAATGCATTTATATTGACTTTTTATCTCCGTATGTCACATAGTCTTACACCTTTTGCACATACACACAAACGACAAAAATATACGACGGTGCCAGAAAGAAAGGGACTGAGAATAAAAAGGTGGAGAGAGAAAGTGAGCCTATCTGAGATCATCTGCTGCAGGTCTGTCGAGTGACGCTCCACAGCAACTTAACAGCTCTACAGGAAGCTCGGCAACAGATGGATGTTGTAAGGGTTGTCAATCTCTCACAGGTACGCACCAATTGTATAATGCATGAAACATCGCATATTTCCTCTTGGGTTGCTGTTCAACACTGAATAATGAATGGGAAAAAATAGAAAAGTATCTATCTACTTATAGTTACAAGTCTAAGTCTCTGGCTGTTGAGGATCCTTTAGAGTGACCTAAACTGCCTCACCTCTGCACTTTACTGCACACGCTTATAGCCAAATTTTAACTTAGCATCAGCAAGACGGTATAAATAACCTCTCTGTCCATGCCCAGCGCGATCGGTGGTGTCACTGTGAGTGGAAGGAGAGTGTAATCGGAGGGACCAGCTTGCCAGGGTCCTCTCTCCAGCTGAAGCCACCAGAGCTGCATGAGTCATTAGTTACTTTGAGTGTGATTAGTCACCACTCACTGAACACAATGTGTGTGTATGTGTGTGTGTGTTAGAGAGAAAGAGAGCAGGAAGTGAATACCCGATTAATTTTCTTTTTCAGTTTTTAATTTCTTAAGCGATTAATGTTCATGCAGTCTGGTTTAATGTCTTTTTTATGGCACCGAATCGCCATACTACTACTGTATTGGATTCAGTCTTTGCAATTGATTTAAAAAAAATTGCGTCTGTGTAAGCACGTTCAAATCTTGGCCACCAATCTATCGCGACGAATTACGGAGCTTGCGATGCAGCTTTTCATCATGGCAGTGTAGTATTGTCACAACGGTGATAAAATGACCTTCCTTTCATTCCTCTTCCTCTTCCAGCTCAACACTTTGTCTGTCACTCATCTGGAGCTGTTATTTTGCTGTTCACTCCGGCGCTCTCCAGAGGTAATAGTTTTGTGAGACATGATTAAAGAAAAAGGGAAGGAGAGAAATCTCCTTCTCCTTTCAGGTCCCAGGAGGAGGATGCAAGACTGGCAGTTTGATTCCTTACTGTAAAACTAGCTCGGTTTCCATACCGATATCTATTAGTACAGATATATCCAAAGTCCTCAGCCTCTGCTCTTAAGCTATGGTATATTTTTAGACATTAATTCTGCTGCTTCCTCTTGCCATCATGCAGTTACCCAAAAAAAGGTTTTGGAACTTCCTGTAAAAATACCAACCATTTTTTTTCTGTTAATATTTTTCCTCTGTCAGAAATTCATTTCCCCAAGGGGCAAACAGAGCTTGAGCTCTTTTCCATTGGGTGGAAGAAAAATATTGTATGTAAACAAGATCTCAAGAGTTTTAGCCTTTCCGAAATCAAGAGAAAGCAATAGCAAGGAATGGATTGAACATTGTGTTTATCTGCTCTATCATTACTCACTCGCTAGAATAGTTGAGTAAGTAGTAGCATTAATACCAATTCTAACTGCATTCATTGATTAAGGCCGTTCATGTTGCGTGCAATGAACTGCGTCCCGTTTTTGAACGTCTCTCTTCCAGGAAAGACTTGTCGGCCTCCTGAGAGTCCCTGCGGCCATTTTTAATTGCTGCGTGCCAGTTGGATCTGTCACTTGTCACTCCCAGTTGTACAGGATGATGGAGAAGAGCTTAACATCCCTCTTGGAGATGTCTTTAAAACATGGGCGGGGACATTTTCCAGCTCGCCGTATAATAAGATTTTAGGGAGGCAAGTGTCTTTCATTTGATAAACATGCCCAGCCCAACGGAGGTTCACAAAGGATGTTGTACAGGTCACTGGAGAATGACAGAGCTTGGCACATGGTCCTTCCAGCACACACCCAGTATGGAACAAAGGCAGCGAAAAAGGAAGGCGTTGAGGCGATGTTCGTGCTTGCGGTATGTTGTCCATGTCTCACTTGCGTATAACAAGGTGCTAAGTACACATGTATGGTATACACAGACTTTGAGGATCAAGGAAAGGTTCTTGTTGTGCCTAACATGCTTGCTCAATTTGCCAAACATTGATGGGTGAATGCGCCTGTCAAGCTCTACGTCAAGGTGTTTGAGACTGTGGACCCCAGGTAGGTGAATTTGTCCCCCACAGATAGAAATGTGTTGTCAATGGATACAGCAGGATTCAAGGTTGCAGGTTGGGCAAGGACAACTGTCTTTTTTTAGACTTATCTACAAGCCAAACTCTAGACATGCACAGGCAATGGATGAGCAGAGCAGTTGTAGATCTGGCTCTATTAGTGGGCGGCAAAGGCAGCATCATCAGCATAAAGCAGCTCACGTACCAGAACATGGCGTACTTTGGTCTTTGCCCGCAGTCAGGCCAGATTGAACAGTTTTCTTGAGCTGCGGGTGTGTAGAAGGATACCGAAGTCATCAGGGAAGGCACGGCGTAGTAGGGCAGAGAAATATCCCAAAGAGGGTAGGAACAAGGAGACATCCTTGTTTTACCCCACACCTTATCTGGAACTGAGTGCCTTCATACTGTACAGTTGCCTGTCATGAAACTCAGTGATCACCTTCAGTAACATACCCCCAAATTCCACCGGATGCGTAACGGCTGCAGAACGGCTCCGCTGCGTGTCGTCTCCGTGCTCCGCCATCCGTCAACACCCACCAGGTCCAGATTTGTTGCGTTTTGTGTTGAACGGCTGTGGCCATGACTGACAGCTGTAGTCACAAGGATCCACAAGATCTCGCAAATTTATGTAGAATGGAACCACAAAAACAACAACAGTTTGTTTCCATCCAGAGGAGTGGAGGGGGAACAACTCTGTGCTGTGTTTTCAAGGTGTAGTGCAGGGAGATATGATTTGCCGTGAGCACGATCTTTATTTTATTTTGTTTCTGTGCTCAACTTCCTGTCCCGCACTATCTGCCATGTTCTGAATTGCTGCGGGCGTCCGGCAAAAATAGAAGATGCTCCAGTGGATTTTGGGAGTTAGGTGGGCAGCCAAATCTTTGCAGGATGAGGAAGAGTCCAGATCGACTTACAAAGTCAAAGGCCTTGGTCAAGTCTACAAACACAAAGAACAGAGGTTTCCTGTAGTTGACGGACACAGAACACCATGTCTGCTGTGGAGCAGCAAGCACGACACCCACACTGACTTTTAGGAAGGATACAGTCATGTCAGCTGGAGAAGCCAACTCATGAAGTTAGTGTTAATTAGCTAGCTAGCTATGAATTTAGCTTAACATTTGCCAGCAACTGTAACTAAATTGACAGTCGCATGTTAAAAGTGAGAACCTTAGTCTACTTCTATCTTAAATCCTGGACCCAGTGTTTAAAAAATGACGTTTGGATGTTTTGGGTAAATTTGCCACGGTTATCTTTGTAAACCGCGTTATGTGAGTCAATTCACAAACTTGAATAGCCTACGTAAAGTGTATTTGTTTTCTTGACCTTAACTGTGATGGCAGCTGCAGGAAATGTGTGTGTGTGTGTGTGTGTGTGTGTGTGTGTGTGTGTGTGTGTGAGAGAGTGTGTGTGTTTTAATGTTTTGGTTGTGTATGCACAAATGCAGAACTTGAGATTCAGTGACCTACCTTGTGAATTGGTTAGGATTTGAGGTGGGGCTTTATAGTAGCTGCACCATTACAGGAGTGTGTGTGTGTGTGTGTGTGTGTGTGTGTGTGTGTGTGTCATGAAGCAACATGGGAGCCAACCTGGCCTCATTAAGTAAACCTTTGCAATTTCTGAACACACTCACAAACACTTCAATGTAGCATGATGGAGGCACTGCAAGCATAAAGCTGTCTTGCTGTGCTCACAAACACGTTTTGTCGTACAACCACAACAGCCGCTGATATGAAGTGTTCCACGCTCGTGTTTTTTCCTCAAGCAATTTTCCCACCAGCTGCAGAACCGAAGGAGATTTGGGTCGAGGGGCCTGTCTTGCCTGCGTCATAATGAACATGAGGCACGTTGGTCTCTTGCTTCAACAGACTGACAGCTTATACTGAGCTGTAATGTAGGTCTGCCAGCCTCGTCCGTTAGCTCTCTTTGGATCTCTGTCACTCCGCTCGTCGGCTCTTACAATGAGTCAAGAATGCGTCCTATTCAGACAACGTCGTGAAAATGTGTCGGCTGGACATCCACATTGAAGTCCACTGAAGCATTTTAGAGACTTTTGGCTCTTTTCTCCTCAAGGCACAGCTGTGCCTGTGAAAGTGAAGAGGGGTTATTTAGAGGGAGGCGTTCACAACATCTGATGTCTCCCTTGTTAACAAAAGGTGGAACTGGTTAGTATGCGGCTGGTGTGATTGGATGGCCAGTGCACTATATGTTGTAAATCCCTCTGGTAAAACTTTGAAAGGCCGTTGTCTATAGAGCACACAGTGTTGTATGTTCTAAAGCATCCATAGAGATGTCCATAGGCTGAACTGTATTCTGTATTCTGTTGCTGTGGAAAGTGCCTGCTGGGCCCCTGCCAGTCCCAGGCCCTCCAATACAACACTCTCAAATGCTCTCTGCTTACAAGACTGGGCAATCTCCTTGGTGTCATGACCCTCTCCAAGCCTTTAGAAATCTCTTGTCACCCACCCAGCAAGCTCAACCAATGGTTCAGGCCTTCCAACAAGCAACAAGTCCAACGGCTCGACCCCAATCTGTCACAGCCCATCACAAGGTCCTAACCCACCTTCAAAAATGGGATGCCTCAAAGTGTGTGGCACAGCAGGGGGCTCACCCAACCACGATCCCCTTGTTTCCAATCTATAGAGTCTAGACACCAACTTGGTTGCCCACCATTTAAAATGACTCAACAAATTGTTGTTTAATGACAGTACTGTATAGTTTGGCAGGTGTCACTGAGTGCTTTACTTTTCTGAGAGGAATGTTTCTCTTCGCCTCACACACTCCAGTTTTATACGGTTGAAGGTTTTACTGCACGTTCACATGGTCAGAGAAGAGAGCGACCATTATTCCTGTAATTTATAAAGGGTTGAACTGGTGTTGCATAATCTTCTTTCCGAGCAGGGATGCTCGTAGCATGAGTTGCTGTTACCTTGGTGAATGCAAAGAGGTCTTTTGCTTTGCTGGATACATCATTTACTTTAATTCAAATTTAGACAGTCAAAACATAATTTCTGCTCAAACTAATTCAAATCCTTCGTATAGTCTCTGTTAATATTGCCTGGGTAGTCAGGAAGACATAAAAAGAAAGAAATGAATAATTTAGAATTTTTTTCTTGTTGCTGCTTTACTCCCTTTTAAATCAGCATTACAAAACAAAGCTTGTTTTTTTTGTATCCAACAGCATACTCTCATATTCATCTGCATTTCATACCACTACAGGGCAATAAAGCTCTGTCTCAGTCGTCTCTCCATTGAGCTGAGAAGCTTCAGGCCCCAAGCCAAATCCTCTGGCAAAGTCAGCAGCTCATTTCTGATGTGTGGAAGGATTTCCTCGATGTTGTGCAGTAGAAATGCACCACCAGAATCACTCTTTCACTGCAGTCTACTAAAACTTAATCCAGTCGTCTACTTTCGGAGTGGCTGTCATGTTTCTTAATTAGATGTATCACTCGGTGTGTTGTTTAACATGAAATTAGACTTAATAAAATCTAATGGCAGTTTTAACCAGGTGTGACACAATGACTGGACAAACGCATCGGCTAAATGGAGAGCACTGAATACAAGCCATTGAACTGTTTTCTGGCCTTTAAGTGCCCTACAGATATTGTTTATTATACCAATAAATAAAATGGATATAATATATTTCCCATTACTGTTTGCAATACTGTGTGCATGCTACTAAATCACCTCATTTTCCTTTGGGTTAGGTCGTTTTTTTTTTTTTCTTAAAGGATTCAGTAGTCAAGGTCATTTTGGGTTTTTATATTTTATAGGTGTGGCCAATGTGCAATGACTCACACTAGATGAGAGAAAAAACAAAATAAAGTATGAGTAATGGGCTCATTCCTCAAACACCTTGGGAAGGTCAGCATTATTGCTGCACTAACACCTGTAGATGCCGGCTACCTCAACTGGTAAAAAAGCTGCTTGCATGGTAGACAACTCTTGAAGATGAGTGAGTGAGTGTGTGTGTGTGTGTGTGAGTGTGTGTGAGTTTGTATGCGTGTGGATTTATTTATGCATTGATATTGTAACTTCATCCAAAACTCACGCAAGGCACCGGCCTAACCACTTTGGGGTTTAATGACAACTTTAAAGCTTTGAGTTTTAATATTAACAGACAACATCAGTTAAATCAAATTCAGGATGGTAAATAAAAAAACATGAAGTTTATTGCCTGGAAATGGCTTGGACACGGTTTTTGAAGTCTATGTTTTTATACCCTCTCAATGTTTCTCTCAATGCAGGTCCAGGATGGCGCTCACTCTGTGTGCACCTGGGCGGCAGGTCCTCTTTGCTCTGATGCTGCTGCTCTATTTGGGCTTGGGTAAGTTGTCTGTTACCTATCTCCACTTGTTGTTTCTGCTGCTGCATATCCAGGTACTACAGAAAATTAAACGGCAGTTTGTGGTTGAAAGAAAAAAATAGTGAGAGATAATGTCGGCACACAAGAAAGAAAGATGGAAGAAGCAGCTGGACCAGAATACAAAAATCAGTTCCCACATTCATTTCTTCCATGAATACACAAGACGGGTCTTGTAGGTGAGAGCTGACATGCTGAGGATGTTTGGAGACATGCTCGGTGGGACTGCGCTGGAACACCTCCAAACCCATTTCTGCAAGTTTAGTCTACCATCTGTTTCATTATAACCATGCATAAAATTCACAATCATGGAACAAAAAGACAACACATGTCAGAGCTGCAGGTCTCTGGTGTATAGTATCGCAGGTTGGAGGTTCCCATGCAGCCTGCTGACTGCCTGTAGTAAAGATAAGTTCCTCTCCTTAATTACTTTTCCTGCAATTGGCATGCATGGCGGTAGCTGGTCAGCCAGGAGTTTCATTAACTGCATCGCTCATTTTCAAAATGAAAACATTACCTTACTAGTCATAATGCTCTGACACCAGAAAGTTATTTCTCCACATTTATTCATGTTTTCTCCATCTTTCTTTTGCACAACCCAGCATCCAAAAGTAAGCAAAGGAATGTACCTACTGCCAACATAAAAGACAGGATTGGGACCAGCTATTACTCCCAAATAAAAGACCTGGACAAGATTCTTATGTTAAGGTTGTTGTAAAAGCTGTTAAAACAGTTTTACTCTGAATTGTTTCACTTTCGAGTCATTTCCAAGTTCATCACCACAAGTTGCCCTGAAGCAGTCAACAAAGTACCACAATATACCAAACTGGGACATCTGGATATAACAGAGTTTACTGTATGAGTTGTGATGATGGCCAACTGACATAGATAGTGTTAGGCATCCAGTAGCTTATTCAAACATAACACTGTAACACAACAAACATTCATACATATATATCTCACATACATAAAAATCACTCACAGAAATTGAAATAGTTAACAAATTTTGAAGTGATTACTAAGGTCTGGTATGGACTGACCATGTGTTGAAATGACCATGATAAGGTGCTATGGTAGAGTGTGGTAGTGCAAAAGTGAACAGTGCAGGGATTTAACAGTAAATATTAACAGAACAATATTTAACAGTGAATAAGATGTAGATGTTATGACCACAGTCCAGATTGTGTAGGAGGGCTAATATAGCTTATAAGACAGTCAGTTGCACAGCAGACAAAGTGATATAAGGGTAGGGGGCTGAGAAAGACAGGCTCATGCTAAAAAGTCCAGTCCCCCCCCCCCTTTGTGTTGTGTTGAAGAGCTGGATGGCCCCGGGAACAAAGGACCTCCTCAAGTTGTTTGTTGTATGACAATGACAGAAGTCTGCCACTGAACATGCGTCTCTGGTTAATGAATGTGCTGTGTAGTGGGTGGCGGTCCTTGTCCAAGATCGCCAGCATCCTACTCACGGTCCGTTTCTCTGCACTATCCCAACAACAGAGCCGGTTTTTCTTACCAGCTTGTTCGATAGCCCAGTGTCTCTCTTCTTAATGCTGCCCCCCCCAGCACACCACAGCATAAAACAAGACACTGGCAATGACATCCAGAGGAGCTTACTGCAAACGTTGAATGACCGCCGCCTCCTCTGGAACTAGAGCCGACTCTGCCTTTTCCGATACAGCGCATCTGTGTTGGCTGACCAGTCCAGTTTCTTGTCCATGTGTACCCCCAGATACTTATATGTGCTGACTACCTCCACATTGACCCCTTCAATGGAAACCGGTAGCATACAGTATGAGGCTTAGATCTCCTGAAATCCACCATATCCTTGGTCTTTGTTGCGTTCAGCTGCGGATGGTTGAGCCTGCACTATTGCATGTTTACAACATGTTCAGCCTGCTACCAAGAACAAGTGGAACAACAAGTTTTTTTAGCTTGGCAACTACTAGTGATGTCATCCCGACTGTAGCAGATGCACATCATTAAAAAACATCTAGTAAATACATGGTGGCATGATATTTACTGACTTTATGAGTGGATTAGAATCTCCTGAATATGCCAATACACCTTAAACTGGTGCATTGTCGGATTCAAAAGCCTCTGCAATTGGATCATGATCAGTTTGATACTCTACGTATTTCTTCATAAAGGAGTTGTTTCACACTTTGGGATAAAATGTTATGTGCTTTCTTGTAGTCTTTCTTGTTTCTAGCGTTAGATGCAAAATTGATACCACTCTCATGTGTATGAAACCAGAGGAATATTGATTATTTGACACAAGAATGAAATATTTGTTTGGCCTGTGCTATTCAACAACTTGACAACTGAGCAAACCGCTAAGGAAGACAAGCATTTGCGGTTAAAAGCTCCAGGAAAAAAAGCCAGTAAGGAGACCTTTAGTTAAAGCTACATTGTGTAAGAATTTCTCTCATCTAAGCGGTGAAATTGTATATGACAACCACCTGAATATTACTTTCTACCCCCTCCCATTCCGAATGTGTTTTACTCCTACGGTGGCTGAAATGACGCAAAATTAGCATCCGTGAGAGTTCCTCCCAGTGTAATAATAGTTTTACGTTATTTTGGTACTATTTCATTGCTAACATTAGCTATCAGGTTCCCAAACACATGCAAGTTAATGTTAGGTAAAGTATCAGTGCTATTGTTATTCTGTATATTGTACGAGATTAATAGTGTAAGGTGAAGGAGAGAAGCAATGGAGGTTTGTGTGTTTAATATATTTCTCTGAGCAGTATGAACAATGTCATTGAAATCAAAATGATCTTTTAGTATCTCCATGGTTACACGCAGCTGTTCTAGCATGACGTGAAATGTCTGCCAGGGACATCACAACACATATGATTACGTTTATGTTACAAGGTAGACAATCCATTTTCATCATTGACACGAGGAAAAGTATCCTAGACGTTGTTCTAGCGTCATGTACAACCATGCTATAGTTAGCCAAGCAACTATAGAACTTCAAATGTACACAAATAGGCAGAATTACCTTTAGAGAAGAAAGCAGGCAACTTCGGCGTCTCTTTTAAAGTCCTTGCTCCTTATGAGCTCTTTCCATCTTGGAAAAGCCATTCTAATGGTCTTGTTGCTTTGCCTGTTGCGTTGTCTATTTAATTCTCTTTTTAACTTCCTTCGCAACTCGTTACACGTCCTAGAGAATAGGCGCAATGCTTCAGCATAAACCGGCTTTCCAATCTGCCCGGCAGTCCCTGAGTTATCTTCTCCCTCTCCCTGGCATTCGTCACACTGCCACTGAGTGTAAAAGCGCGAAATGCGGCGGTATGTCCCTCTTTGGCTAATGTATTTTAAAGATCAAAGATCAAAATGTTACACAATGGAGCGGCCTATGGCTCACTGAGTAAGAGCGCTTCCCCCATGTTGGCAGTGGCCTGGGTTCGAGTCCAACCTCCGTGTCATCCCACCTTTCCTGCCTGTCTTCTGTCTAATAAAGGGAAAAGAAACCCAAAAAACCTTAAAAAAAAAAAAGTTACACAGTGGAGCTTTAAGATTTGCATCAAAGGTCCAAAGTGAATATTCATGCTCAGCATTTTATATACCAGTATATCATTTCTAACTGCAGTGGAATGTGTTAGTATGCCCTTATTCATATAGGCAACATTATTTTTGGCTTGAAATCCACTTCAATTAGCCAGCACGATCGATTCAGTTTAAGAAACACTGATATCAGCCTTGAAAGCCTCCTTGGACAGCTCATTGGAAGAGGACTGACAGGAATAAGAGATGACATCTGTTGATGATAGAGAGTGTCCTTTCATGTCACTTCCAGCTCTCTCTCTTCCTCTTTTTAGAGCTGGAACTGTTTTTCTTTTGTCCCATCTGTCACCACCATGCTACAGGGTACACTTGTCATCCAAAGTCTCTCCATTTCCTCTATTCAGTTTCTTAGACTCCTTCTTTTCCTTCATCTCTGGTTTTCCCTCTCTTTTTCATGCTCTTACTCCTTCCATCTCTCATTCCTGCTCTCTGTCTTGTTCTGGCACTTGTGCTTTTCCCCGGTATTTGTGATTTTATGATTACATCTGATTTGGGAAGGGGGTGGGGGGGGGCGGAAGGCAGCGGAGGCTTTCTCCAGCACAAAGAGATACTCTCAGGGGGTTGTGCTTGTGAAAGCCATCCAATCTAAATGCAGATGGAAATATCTTTCAGGGATTCTATTCCACCATGTGCAATATTCCAAATAAAATAAGTGGGCTTATTTAAAAAAAAAAGGTTCTTTTGTCGTTCATATATTAGTTTTACACAAATTGGTGCATTAGACTGAAGGTGTAAATTTGAATAAAGAGGACCAGAAAACAAAACAAATGTTGACATCCTTATTAAAGCTCTTAAAAGCTTTGTAATTATGTCTTCAGCCTCTTTGTTGTTATGTTGCCAGAGACTGTTGCGCCTTACAGTACATGCTACTCATTGACTTTGGGAGCAGGAACAGCTCATGAAATTACGATGAATTATTAATGAGGATATATAGTAGTTTTTGATTATGGATTTTCAAAATAAGTGAAAATGAACCATAACAACAACAATTTTAGGTCCTTTTACTAGCTGTTTTGGGAGATTTCACCCACATCTCACAACCTTCATTAGCGGGTGGTTGTCATTCCGCTATGCAAATAAATAATAATTTTACGGAAATTAACTTTTATGGTCAGAAAAATACAATAGCAACCTTCTATAAAATGAAATAAACCAATCTTGCTTGGTGGTGCAGTGGTTAGCACTGTCGCCCCACAGAAAGAAGGCCCTTCTGTCTGGAGTTAGCATGTTCTCCCCGTGCTAGCGTGGTTTTTTTTTCTCCGAATTCCTTGGCGTCCTCCCACGGTCCAAATACACTGTGACGACTCCTCCGCTCCACTAGGTGTGCCTGTTTTGCTGGCTGCTCCATGTCTTGCAGGATTTGGGTCAAGGCATAGGGTCTCATCAACTTCCCTTCCCTTCTTCTCGTTATAAAGCTATCTCTCACAGCAGCTATCATTTTGGTTTTGCATGTTAAAGACATTTCCACATGCCCGTACACAACTGACTTCTGACTTCCACGTTCTTTTCTGTTCTTTAGTTGTTTTTAGCAAATAAATACACATACACTTATAACTTGTCTAGTCTCCTATCCTTGTTGCAGCCTATGAGCCAGTTTGCATCACCCGTGGGTGTGAATGGGAGCTAGAAGGGTTGTGCCAGTCCTGTGATAGAGTCTGGCGACCTGTCTTCCCCCCCGAATAGGATCAGCAGTTTCAGATAATTGGATGGGATCTTGCTTGGTATCAAACATCAAGGTGCACAGAGGACAAAGCACAAAGAGGCAGAATTGATTGGTCAGTGGATCATGTCTATACAGGTGATCCGGTTGTCATGGTTACATTGAACCTGTGTGTCATGGCAACCCGATTGAAGAGTCAATCAAATTCGCAGAACCATGACCCTGCCTCTCGCTGTGACATTGGCTTTACATTCATTTAAATAAATGAACAAAAGGAAAAATAAAGGAAATAAGTTTGAGTCTGAGCAACTGTGGTCACTCGTGTGTGTTCTTCTACTCTTGTTTGTCTGTGCGTGTGTGTGTGTGTGTGTGTGTGTGTGTGTGTGGGGCAGGGATCCTTAAAATGGCTCAGCGTTATGTTCCTTTGCTAAAATGATAAAACCAGTTCCTTGTTCTCGTGTGGAAACATGAGTGTGAAATTGCTAATGAATCCCTGAGGTCTTGTAACTGTAGCTGTCACGCTGGTTAGAAGCTACAGTACAACCCACACTTGCTTTACTTCTAATGCTTAGTGTAGAATACTGTACAGCATTTACTCTCTGATCAAACAGCAGACTTATTCATGTCTGGCAAAAAGTAGAGCTTTCCAATATATTGCCCATTGTTGTCCTCCAACGTATTTAACTGCATAATCCCATTGTGTTTTGTTCTTTCTTTTGTCCTCTCTAGGAGCAGCCTCCTCCGTAGTAAACATGCGTAGGATCACCCATCCTACAGTACAACAAATGCTGGCAGGCCGAGCTGTCCTCCCCTGTGTCTTCACCCTCCAGACCAGCTCCTCCAGCCAGCCTCCCCACCTCCTGTGGACTCGCATCAGGGCACCAGCAGAAGAAGAGAGCGTTCCTCTGGAGCAGATTGTGCTTTCTGCTCAAGGTAAAACAAAGCCATGATGATCTGATTTAGCTGTTTAGAAGTCTTAGTCTACTTTGCTAAGTCAGATATTTCAAGTGCTCAGAGAGCACATTTTACCCTCCTGTTGTCCTCGGGTCAAATTTGGCCCATTTTCAAAAGGTTTCTAAATCAGAAATTTGTTTTTTTTTCAACCAAATTGTCAAACTTACCAAAATAACGAGGATGGTTCACTACAACACTTATAACAAATAAAATAAACGATCAGTGCACTACTTTCATTACATTTGGTTTAAATCAATTTTATAGCAGTGGGAAAAAAATGATAAAAAGAACGTTAAAAAAGTGGAAAAAACGTCCGAAAAAGCTTTAAAAAATGTGGGGGAAAAACAACAAAAACGTCAATAAGCGCAGGAAAAAAATGGATAAAAACATCGGAAAAAGTGCCAAAAACATCAGGAAAGGGACAAAAGTGTTGAGAAAAGACAACCAATTTTAAATTTGTACCCAGAAAAACAAAAGTTGCATGGTCAATAACAAGACAGGATGCATCAGTCAGTTTTTTCATAGGAAGAGTGGATCAAATGTCATCACCCAACTCTGCAGCTCTCCTCAGCTTGAGGTTTTTAACGAATTCATCTGAATTAAAACAATGACTAAGAACTCCTGGTGTTAAAATGAGATAAATCCACTCAGTAGACGTTCTCCGCTGGACTTGTAAATGCTCCAAACCTCCCTGAGTGGAAGGACCTTTAGCAAAGTCGAGTCTAGGCACATATAAATTCATCTATCTAGGTCCGCTTTAAAATTTGGGTGCATTCCAGTTCTGTTTTGGTTTTACTGCCTGCAACTTTCTTTTTTTGGTTCAGTCTTACTTCTCTCATCAGCCTGGGTTAAAGATGCAGCCGGCGGCTGTTTTCAGTGGGAAAATAAAAAGCTCCAAAAGTTGCAGTTGGAAGTTAACGTTAATGTGCAGTAGTTCATTACTTTGAACTGAACCACTCAAACTAAATTTAATGACTGAGAACTTCATTTGAATTTGCTTTCCTTCTAACGTCAAATGTTAATTTAACTCTCAAAAACTGAGCTAATATGCTTCATCGGGACTGTATGGATGTAGTCTGATCACATTTGATTGAGAGATGATATCATTGGCCCACTTGTGTGTCTTTCAACTCAACACTGGCCATTCACATTGTTTGTCTTTGACTGACCGGCCCACATATACAGTGGTGCTCAAAAGTTTACATACACATGCTTAAGTTGACTAAAAAGAGGAATAAAAAAATCATGTTTTGGAAATTTATTTTAATACCTAAATTAAAAAATGAGGTAAAATCCAACCTTTAAGGACACCAATTTTCTTTGTGAATGAATAACGTATTGTAAATAAATAAATGTTCTTATTTAAAATACAGGGGTCATAAGTATACATACCCCTATGTTAAATTCCCATAGAGGCAGGCAGATTTTTATTATTAAAGGCCAGTTATTTCCTGGATTCAGGATATTATGCATCCTGATAAAGTTCCCTTGGCCTTTAGAATTAAAATAGCCCCACATCATCACATACTCTTCACCATGCTTAGAGATAGGCATGGGATACTTTCTATAAAATCATCTCTCAATGCAAATCAAACCAGGTATTAGTCTAACTGAAATAAAACCATGCCTATCTCTAAGCATGGTGAAGAGTATGTGATGATGTGGGGCTATTTTAATTCTAAAGGCCAAGGGAACTTTATCAGGATGCATAATATCCTGAATCCAGGAAATAACTGGCCTTTAATAATAAAAATCTGCCTGCCTCTATGGGAATTTAACATAGGGGTATGTATACTTATGACCCCTGTATTTTAAATAAGAACATTTATTTATTTACAATACGTTATTCATTCACAAAGAAAATTGCTGTCCTTAAAGGTTGGATTTTACCTCATTTTTTAATTTAGGTATTAAAATAAATTTCCAAAACATGATTTTTTTATTCCTCTTTTTAGTCAACTTAAGCATGTGTATGTAAACTTTTGAGCACCACTGTAAGTATGTCAAACGATTACTTTAGCACGCTTTGTCTACCAGATAGTACAAGTTATCTGTTAGTAAGCTAATGTTTCAGCAAGCTAAGGCACTTGCAAACATAGTACTATATATAACCCTCTGATTTATTCACATTCCAATAACATAAGCAGCATAGCCTGTTGTATACAAAATGCAGATGTAGTTTAACACCCATGATCACCCTCAACCATTAGCCATCTTGCCATCATGAGCCAGGCAGCTTTTTAGACTCAGTGAGTACTAATATATATATTATTATACCATCATACTATATTACTTACCACTTAGAGTATTCGGGGCTGGTATGCAGGATTCAAAATTAACTTTTTGTCCACCATCCAAATGGCTAGTGAATGTTAAAATTGTATTTTTTGGGGGGGCTGCTGAGTCAAGCAATGTTGAACCCTGCTGGTATGTACATGCGTTGAAGAGGAGTGCAAGGATGGTTGGTGTCCGGCTAATTTTGGTGGGCTTGTCTAGGTCTCAAAAGTCCAGGGCGGATTTTTTAACCCCAGTCCAATCCTGGTTTCAAGTGTTGCTAAATCCTAATTGGTCCACAGAAGTATGTGACATCATGACACACAGTTGCAACCAGGTAGAACAGTTAAGACAAAAACACAAATACAAAAGTATTTGTTGGAAATTGACAGAAAATGTGTTTACATAGGATCACATTTATTGAGAATTGAGAAGACAATCTATGTATCTAGGGCTCCTTATAGAGTTTATGTATTAGCTCTAATATCAGCAGGATTTTAAAAGACACTTCTAATGAAAACAACTCTCTTTCTGTGCCAAAGGTGATGTAATCAAGGTGAATAAGGCTTTCAGTGGCCGCGTCCTGCTGCCAGGGTACGCTGCCAATCCTCTGAATGCTACCATGGAGATCTCCAGTCTCCGCACCAACGACTCAGGCACTTACCAATGTCAGGTTGTCATGGGTAACGACTATGAGAGAGACACTGTGCCCCTAGTGGTCTCCGGTAAGTGTAGCAGCCACTGATGGAGATTTCATTGTGAGATAAGTTAGTGCCACAGCTCCCCAGAGAAGAAACAGGACTGAGCAGCTATAACACAAAAGCCTTTAAAATTCTTCTTCTAACTTAATAGCTTTTGTTTTATTGTGCTAATGTAAGATTGATAATGGCTGCTTGAAAACACAAGCCTTGCCAAGTTTTTTTTTAGCATTAATAACATTTATTCACCATATCAGTATCATAATGACTGACTTAATTAATGTAGCTGTCTCTTGCTCTCTGTGTTTGTGTTGCTTTTGTTATCTAGTTTTCCACTTGAGCAATGTGTTATTCTTTTAATTAAAGAATTTGGACTGAATACCAATGGCAATGTTTCTGTGTGCCCATCTGTGAAATTTCTGCTTTCAATTGATCTGTTTGTGACTTTAATTAACATGTGTATTGATTAAATTCCACTCATTTATTGTTGGGGTATCTACCCCCCGTCCCCCTGTCCCTGTGTCTACCTGTGTAGGTGTTGTGTTTCACTACCAGGCTCCCAGCACTCGATACGCCCTCTCGTTTACCGACGCCCAGCGGGCCTGCCTGGAAAACTCGGCTCAGATGGCCACCCCCGCCCAGCTGTGGGCGGCGTACTATGATGGCTTTGCCAGCTGTGCACCCGGCTGGTTGCACGACCAGACTGTCCGGTGAGGAGACGTTCAATAACACCCTTCTCGTTGTCACACCCTTGAAGTGTTACTCACTTCCAGACTAGTCTGAGTCTGGCTGTGCTTTGAAGAAGGGCTTCAACTAACAATTCATTTTTTTAATTGATTAATCCACAGATTATTTTCTCAATTAATTGAATAGTTTGTTACATTTAACCCTTGTGTTGTCTTTATGTCAACATTGAAAATCAACACTTTTGTTGATGCTTTTTTATCAATGTTTTTAACTGTTTCTCACGTTTTTGTCCTTTTTTTCAACACTTTTGATGTTTTTTTTCAATGTTTGTCACTTTGTTTTGACGTTAAACACTACATAACTTATTAACTTTAGTTTTACAGTTATTTTTGAAATTTATGGTCAATAAACCTCGTTTATAGGAAATTATACCTAATGTTTGAGTTAGAAAAGTAGAAATTAGAAGGAATCTATGTTGATGGTTAATCACAGACTGAAATATGTCAACTTTTACTCAATACTATTTCAAAACCACTTCAATTTTTTTCTCCAAAATGCTATAAAATTGAATAAGACGCCCCAAAATTAATGAAAGTAGAGATTTGTACTTGCCAAAGAGCGCTGTGTGGAATCAATCATGTTATTTTGGGGAATTAAAAAGAACATTGATATAGGAAAACGGGTCAATTTGACCCGAGGACAACATGAAGGTTAAATTGCTTGTTTTGCTGGAACCCCGTCCAAAACCCAAAGATATATAATAATTCATCATAAAAGATTAAAAAAAAAAACAGATTCTCACACCTGGAAAGCTGGAATTCACCGGCTTCTCTTCTTTACAGGAATTCTAATTGCTTTCTTGCCGGGTTAGATGATAAGATCAATGCTATTCATGTGTCAGTGTAAAGCTTAGCGTAGCACAAAGAAACAAAGACGGCTGGAAACAGCAGGAAACAGCTGTCTCTTACATTTTCAAACCTTGGTTAATAATAATAACGTGCGTTAGTGAGCTTTAAATGTGCTGGTTGGCGGTATATGTTATCTCTAGACAAACCAGCCTACCTGTGTCCCCTGTTTCCAGTCTTTATGCTAAGCTAAGCTAACTGGCTGGTATCAGTCTCTCAACCATTTCAGCAAATAACTGTATTTCCCAAAATGTCAAACTATTAGAAAACTTAAAAATAACATTTATTTATATGACTAATCGATTATTAAAATTGTCAGTCGACTAATCAATTGAACAACCATTTGTTTCAGCTTTATTTTGAAGAATTCTTCATTTTTGATATGCCTGCTAATTCTCTAATAGGAAGACATTTGCTTTGTTTTATGTACTGTGTGTTGTCTTCTCAGACAACATCATCTGTTCTGTTTTGTCACCTCCGACACCTCAGAGTCATGTTCTTCTTTTTACCACTGCTCTTTCTTTGCATTTAATTCTAATGTCTTGCCCTGTAAAAGTGATTTCAAATAAGAATGTATTCCTAACTGGCACTTTAAGTCTTAATGAGAATATACACTTTGATATGTGAGCTGAGATAATGTTCATACAGTCAAATGTCCACAAGATATTTCTGCTTATTTCCTATGATAAGTTAAAAGGAAGAAAAAAAGGTTCAATCCCATTTGTGATTCTCACCTGGTTGTCTCCACAGCTACTCTGTTCAGTCGCCAGAGCTTGGTTGCTATGGACACAAGGAGTACTCATCTGGAGTTAGGAATTATGGGAAGAGAGACCCGAAAGAGCTGTTTGATGTGTACTGTCTCGCAAAAGAACTAGATGGTACACACACACACACGCACACGAACACACACACACACACACACACACACACACAAGTTACGCTATAATATTAAAGAAAGGGCGAGATTCTTGTATTTTTATGTTACTTTCAGTAAAGTGACAAGACAAAAAAAAACTTTGTATTGCAACTAATGTATATCATTCCACGGCTGTAAGTAGTCCCCAACAAATACACCAATTAAAACTGTTTGAGTAACCATTGCTAAAAACTGCAGTGCCCAACTGTTTTACCTAATTAGCCTCTTTTTCCAACAAAGAAACTATACATTAATTAGTTCTTTTTTATTTTATTATGTCTTCACGAGCAACCAATGGGTAGGGAACCACATTGTTGTCATGGGATTTGTTGAGAATAACAAAAATATAGAATATCCTCAGCAAGTAGCATGATAATTAGACAATATTATGTCTGATTGCAAAGCCTACATATGTATATGACAGTGTTTAAGCCAGAATAGACATCATCATTTCCCCTTGCAGGATTAATAAAGTATACATTTATCTGCATCATCTCTCCGTCCTCCAGGGGAAGTCTTTCACTCCTCGGTCCCGGGCAGGCTGTCTCTGTCGTCAGCCTCAGACCGCTGTGTGTCCCTCGGGGGGCAGCTGGCCACAGTGGGGCAGCTTTATCTGGCCTGGAAGGCCGGCCTGGACAGCTGCGCCCCGGGCTGGCTGTCTGACGGCAGCGTCCGCTACCCGGTGATCAGGCCTCGCCCAGACTGTGGAGGGGGCCAGCCAGGAGTCCGCACCGTCCCACCCAACAGCACTGCAGACAACACCACAGCGCTATATGATGCGTACTGCTACAGAGGTTTGTAGAAGGGAAAAAAAACACTGGCTGCATTTGAATAATATTTTTGTTTGTAGTTTAACCTTTTATTGATGGATAATACAGTGCTAAAGAATACAGTGTTCTACAGCATAATCTCAATAATGTTTCCAGTTAAGCATGTGATATAATGGTTCATATCAATTTTAAATTAAAATGTGTATATCAAAAATTACAAAACACTGACTGATACATATTCATATTACTGCCCTCTCACTCCTAACAGAAGTGTTGATGTTTCCATGGAAGCTTTGAGTTCTAATTAACATAGTTACATTGAATACACGTCACTGCCACTGTTGTAGCTATGGCAACAATGATTTCTAATCCACGTTATCTATCCCGCCGTTATGTATCTGCGAAACTGCTGTAGCAGCAGTGGGTGAGAGAGAGAAAGAGAACAGGATGTGTTGAAGTTAAGCATCTAGATGTTCAGCCTGTGTTGGCTGATATCAGCTGATTTCTGCAAAATTACACCATAGCAACGCTTTGAGACAATCTGCATAGAAACCTTCAGCGATAGCCATGTGAAAAGCAAATCCCTTCAACTTGTTTCCCAGGTAAAGTGAAGAATTCCGGCTCCATCTCTGAGATCTACACCTCCCTGTGGAAGCCCTGGAGCTACCTCACAGGCTCAGGTGACGCTGACTCTGCAGGGACGGGCAGTAGTGACGGGACTACACAGCAAACCACCACCACCAGAGGTTTTCCATTTGTCTATGATTAGCAGATCTGTAGCAGCATGAACCAGCTGATATTTAAAGTGTCAACCATCCAATCAGTATACACAAATACAGTAAGATTGAATTTACAATAGACATGTTTTTTTGCATCCTTGCAGGGCTCTCTGATGGCAGTGATGTTTCACTTTCAAACTGGACCGGATTGGTTAACCTAGAAAAGGAGGCCTCCCTTTACAGCACTGATGCTTGTAAGGCTGATTTTTAAGTATTGAATTGATTATGGGTGTTGATCTCTTACAAATGTGGATCTGTGATAATAATCCAACTGATTGGGTCCTCAGCCTCAGACCCCTGGTCCTCAGAGTCTTCAGGGTCATTTGTAACCCTCCAGCTAATCCCAGGACAGAGCCTCTTAGACTGGGGAGAGCCACTGGAGCCTGGCCCCGACTCAGAGAAGTTTCTCCGCCCGCCGGTCCACCCTACTCCCGCTGACAAGAAGGTTGGTTTAACCCATGTGTTGTCTTCCCGTCAAAATTGAAAATCAACACTTTTGTTGACGCTTTTTCATCAATGTTTTTAACTTTTTCTTACGTTTTTGTCCCTTTTTTTCAATGTTTGTCACTTTGTTTTGACGTTTAACATTACGTAACACTAACTTATTAACTTTAGTTTTACAGTTATTTTTGGAATTTATGGTCAATAAATCTCATTTCAAGAAAGTATACCTAATATTTGGGTTAGAAAAGCAGAAATTAGGAATTATTTAGACTAAAATTAAAGGAATTATGTTGATGGATTATCACAGACTGGAGTATGTCAACTTTTACTCAATACTATTTAAAAAACACTTCAATTTATTTCTCCAAATGCTATAAAATTGAATAAGAAAGTAGAGTAGAGATTTGTACTTGCCAAAGAGCGTTGTGTGGAATGTTATTTTGGGAAGTTAAAAAGAACACTGATATAGGAAAATGGGTCAATTTGACTCAAGGACAACATGAGGGTTAAACTCTTATTTTGAGATTTTAATACAAAAGCAGCATCACTAAGCCAACTGCATTCATTGCATCCACTTGTAATTTTAGGTGATCTCCAAGATTGTCAAGTCCATTTGGAAGCCTTGGAACTACCTGGCAGGGACTGGAAATGACGAAGGAACCCAAACACGTGGACAGGCAGGGGAAGGGGAGACGGCCACGAAAAAGACCGATGAGGGGTCAAACTCATCCAGTGCAGCATCACCAAGTGAGTGGATTTATACTGCTGATACTCTTATCATCTGGGGTTAACCCTATAAAAATCTTATGAGTGAAAACATTTCTGCAAAGAGGATAACAGAGGAAAAACTAAGAAAAAAACACTTTGAGCATAGTACATTTTGTAACTTTTCCACTGTTAACGTTATGCAGTACACATAACTGTTTGCACGGTATGTCTGGAATAGGCACACAGCTACAGGATTTGAGTTATAAAGCAACCAGGAGGCTTGATGGCATTGTGTTTTTTTTTTTTAAATGTACAGTATTCTGGAACATAACGCTGTTGAGGTTATAATTGGCTCAGGTCTGTGATGTTGGGGAAACATCAGCTGGGCAACACAACAGGATGACACAATAATTACAGAGCTCAAAGAAGCCCCAGGAATGAAGTTCATTAGAGAAACACAGAATTAATAAGGGGTAACTGGGAGCATCAACTCTTTCTTCTGCAAAATCTGACTTCAAGTTGCTCTCAACGAGCTGGTGTGGCAGCTGTCTGTAACTTGTAATTGACCGACATGGAAAATAATACAATGAGTTGATAATATGGATAAAATGAAATACTAAAAGCAATTGTTTAAGGGTCAATTAAAGAATAGCCATACCTCTGCCAAACAAGCACGAAAAGTCAATGCTTAAGGATAATTAAAAATTGTGTAAGATAAGCTCTAGGTCTGTTTCAGTTAAAAAGAACAAAGTCATATGATACCCATATGCTATTTATCTATTCAGCTTTATAACAAAGGTCAAATGGGCAATTTCATAGCTTTCAAACTCAGCATGTCTCTTCTACACCAACTTGCATCCAAAACTAAGCAGATCTAACACCAAAACCACAGGCAATGGCATCCTTTAACAATCCATGGATTACATACTGTATGATATGCACATGTAGTGGGATATTGTTATATCCATGCAGAGAAACCATGTCTCTCTTGAGCTGGATGCCCATTATTAACATTGAGGCACAGGCGTTGTGGGTTGAAAACATCAGGTTTCCTTCAAACAGGCAAATGAAAAAGAGGAAAATCCAACTCCTCAACCTGTACTCCTGTTTCCCGTAGCTCAGAGCTTCAGCAGGTTTACAGCTCTTTATGTGCTTCATGGGAATGAAAGTGGTTTCCAATTGGCAGGCATCTCTGTTCAGTGTTGGTTAAAACTGTTACTTACTATTGCTGATTCAATTCTGAGGCTGTGATGGTCCTTATTTTTTATTCTGTTTGCGTGTTTTTGTCAGTTTTAGACCTTTGCCCATGTCTTTTTTGTCTTCATATATATTTGTTGGAGGTGACATTGGCTGTTTTAAATGAACTGTTCCATATAGTTAAAGGGGCTGCACTGTATTCAGAACATTAATATGGCTAATTACTATGCATTTCCTTTGTGTGTGTTGTAATCCAAGCTTCTTTGTTCTTTAGCCGGTCCGGCCGAACATGCATGTGAGTGCCCTGCCATTGGTATCAGACGCCAAGGGCCGTGTCTCTGAGAGCCTTGTGCTTTTTTTCCTGTATATGGAGTACAGCCCCTTTAAGCATCAAGTCGAAAAAAAGTGGCAGATTAATTAGGCCATGCTGTTGTCACGACTTTGGTGTTGACGCGAGCAACATTTACAAGTGAGAAATGGCTCGTTACAGTATCTCTGATACGGCTCACAGTTACACTTAGCGTTGAATATTAGACCTTTCAAACAAGCACCTTTTGCTAATTAGCAAACAATTCATCACAGATCACCTCAGTTCAGACCTTTTCTTGTCAGATGGTTTTCTTCACATTCTCCGCAGAGGGTTGCTTGCTGAAGTTGATCGTATTGAAGATTTAAGTGGTAGAAAAAAAAGCAGTTGATGGACAGCTCAGACAGCTTAGAAGTGCTTGTTTTGTCTCCCTTGGCAAAGCCAAGAGAATCCATAAGATGCCTTTTGCTTTGTTTGTCACTCTTGACTTTGTCTTTTGCACTATTCTATCTGTCTGCAACAATTGCACCCTTTGACTTCACTCATTCTTTCCATTTTTTTGTTTGTTTTATGCCCTCCGCAGGTTTGTTTTCTTGGGGAAGTTCATGGTTTAGCGGTCCCTTGAGGGAAAACTCTACACCAGTGAGTGAAGAACCTCCCACACGTCTTGCATCTACTTTGGTCGCCTCCAGTGACTCTGTGACTACAGAGAGCACTAAGAGCTGGGAGACTTCAGAGATGATCACGTCCACCGCCTCCAGCTCTTCTTCCAGAATCACATCATCCAGCGGGGAAATCTGGGTCCGCGTTGATTCAGAGACCACGACCCAGCCGGTTGGCAAGAGGGAGGAGACGGTGACCTCCAGAGGCAGCGGCAGAGGAGGCAGAGGAAGGGGGAAGAAGAACAGAGGGGAGGACAGGAGCAGAGGAGAGGAGAAGGGGAGAGGAGTGGAGAAGGGGAAGGGAGAAGACGAGGGGAGTGGAGAAGTCACCAGCATGGAAGCAAAGGGGGAGATACAAGTTTCACGTCGACCAGTTGGAACAAGCAAACCAAGAGAGAGATCCAGAGAAAGATCTAGAGAGAGGGGTCACAGGAAGGGACAGACCACCACTACCACGACTACCACTGCCACAGCTAGTCCCCTGGAGCTCACGGTGATGACCACAACTGGGCCGGAAAGCACTGATTTATCGACATCGAAATCCCCATCCACCTCACCAGCAGAAACCGCATCGCCATCAAGCTCACCAGATCCAGACCAATCCCTCTCCTCATCCCCATCACCATTGCCGTCTGTAACTGCATCTCCATCTCCATCCTCTTCTCAGCCATCCCCATCTCAATCCCTGTTTGAATCCCAATCTCCCTCCCCATCTGTGTCTCTTCCATCTTCCTCCACGCCATCTCCATCTCCATCTCCATCTCCATCTCCATCTCCATCTCCATCTCCATCTCCATCTCCATCCACTTTCTCACTTCCATCCCTCTCAACCTCTCCCTCATCACCCCGTCCCCATTACCCATTTCAAACTGCTGGTTCAGGAGAGCCAGCTCTATCTACTCACTCAGACAACCAGGACAGCTCCACTAACCACATGCCATCACCCCGCTGGGTCCCAGTGGAGAAAGCTGTTCTGAACAGCTCTCTGGATTATCCTCCATTACTGTCGGGAACCCCCGATGTGGAGGAGCCTTCTTGGTCCCACGCTGTAGGGTCTGGGGCCTTGTTACCTGGCAACGTGGAGGAGGAGAGCAAAAGAGGCGCAGTCAACATCAGTACCATAACTCTAAGCCCAACAGGTTAGCATTGTATGTGCCCATTTTCAGATGTTGAGGGGGTAAGTTACCGCTCCAAGAACTAGCATGGCATATAACCCCTGTAAAGAGGAGGGGGGCATGAGAAAAAACAGTGAGTGTTTTGGATTCCCCTTCAGAACACAAGCCGAAATAGGAGAGAGAGAAATTGCTTTTACAATTCAATTAATTGCACAGCGCTATTGAGGAACATGCAGTAATGTGACAAGTGAAACAAGTGAAACAATTACTAATTCAAGTAACAGCTGCCCAACACTGTTTAGAACCTCAGTGTAAGTCTGCTCGTCTCACTGTGCCTGCATGTCTCAGGAATTACTTTGATAAGTACACTCTTATCATAACTGATAGGAATGAAGGCAGATGAAAATAAGACCCACGCTGTAAATAAATAGAACTATCCTGTAAGATTGCCTTTTCATTTCCTTCCCTGACCCCGCCACTGGCATATTTATTCCAAAAAACTCAGTGTGTATTGCCTCGGCTCCACACCTTTCATTCCCACCAGAAGCAAAGCAAAGACCACATTCCCACCACCACACACAATCTGTTGATTAAGTCTGCAGCACGGTATATCTTAGTGAAGCTTCTGGCTGGCCACCTGGTTTATTTATTTCTCGCCTGATAATGAGAGTTCATACAGGGAACGTCCTATCACCCGGCGTTTGAAAGCCCCGCAGGCATCATGCTATCACACATTTCTATGGTGATTTATTTCATTTCCATGGCTGAATTTCCTGCTCGGGGGGTGAGAAGTCTGCGGATGGTAAACAGCTGTAAACTGTATCGACAAGGAGCCAAGGGCAACCATCTGGGATCCTGGTGTACAGTATTGGGGTTGATTGATTGACTGGCACCCTGGAGTCATGCAGGCAGAAGACCATAAACACACAAACACAGGGTCATATCTTTACTCCACAAACAGAAGGTATGGATGGATGGATGGATGCACTCCCAGGAGATTTGACCAGAATAACGGCTTACATCTCTCTCTCTCTCTCTCTCTCTCTCTCTCTCTCTCTCTCTCTCTCTCTTTCTGTCTCGTTTACACAATCTCGACTCTACTTCAGTCCCTTGGGGTTGGGTTTCATGGTGGTGGTCATTGTTTTCTCTCCTGACTGGATCAAAGAGCACTTCATCAGTCAGTCCAATCAATGAGAGGAGAGAAACAAGACAAGCCCCAGGTTAGATTCAAGGACCTTCAGTAGCAAAGCCCATTGTTCTCAAACACAAGCACCACACCATATTTCTTTAACGATATTCCTGTCCTCACAGAAATGCCAACACCGCCTGTGAGGTCTAAAGTGCTTATCCGGAAATCATATTTCCAAAGTAAACCATATTTCCAGGCTATAGTCATGCTTGAATTAATACTTTGAGATATCCCAGCGTTGCCCCTGACACGTATTATCCCCTTCCTCTCCTATTTCTGTAAACCTATTAGTTAGATATTTTGCTGTTGCCAGCTATTTGTTGTTGTTTGTGCCTGCGGTGTCGGCCGCTGTGCAAAAAACGAGGGACAGTCCACTCTGTCAGCTCCTTCTACAGACTATTGATTTTTCTGCACCACTCACTTTAATGAACGGCCAATCGCACATGGTTTATCTTTCTCACACACACATGGGCAGAAACACACACACACACATGCTCTGCTTGTCATAACAGTTGGTATTTGTCAAGGTGTGCCATGACCTAGACTGATGCAGAGGGTGCAAGTGCACTTGGGCCTGGACTGATGTTCATGAAATGAAATGCATGGCTGCTTTTAGCAGCTGACTTCAGCAGAATTCAAACCACGAGCAGAGGATTAGCATGGAAAACTTAACATAAATCTATGGATGCTATTGAGAAATTTAGCTCCTGTGATTGAAAAGCCTTTTTTTTTTTTTTAAATCACTGGAACTTGATTCCATTTATTAAATTGAACAAATTTAATAAAACATTTAATTTGCTCGACAGAGCAGCCAGTCGGCATCATGACCACTCAGAGGATGTGTGCTTGACACGTCAGCCTCTGGGTAATTATTGGACATGATCAGTCTCAAGGCTAATCATAGCCATGGTATTGATTTTCGCTCATTGTACTGTGTACACAAACACACAAACCTACACACACACAGAATGTCAACCTTACACACAACCCCCTCTCGCAGTCCTCAGCGTCAGAGAAAGCTGGCAGAACAAAGGCAATCTTTTGTGGCCAGGATGAACGAGTGGTGGTTTTCAAAGACCTTAAGTTGCTATAATGAGCGGCTCAGGGGAGAAACACGTGGTAGTGTGTCAATTGATATGGAAATTATTGTGGAAGGAGACCACACACACGCTCACATTTAGGGGGTGAATAGCGAAGCAGAGGTACTCAGCGGGAGGTCTGCTCATTTCTGTTGAGGATGGCTAATGTCTGAAGTTCTCACGCTGCCCACTACGCTCAGTGGAGTGCACCAAGGCTTCGCTTTCCATATGGTAACCATGACAACTGTGGCTGTGAGTGGATGGCGAGGTTGAGGCTCTCTGGCTTCTGATCCCTTTGAAAAGAGACCTAGTTTGAAATGGATCTGCGTTGTAACTGCTGGTTTTGGTTGAGCTGCAATGATGGAAATTTAGGGTGGCATGTTTTTTTTTTTCTGAGTCATGCCTTTTATTTTGTTTTTGTATATTCAAAATAAAAATAAAAACAGCATTGGTGAGGAAAATTGTGTTTAAATAGCTAATTTCCTCTAGGGAGATATGTTTTGTCCTTGCCAGAATTAATAATTCCTTCCTTTACTGTATCACTAATTATCTCTTTTATTTTAAATCCCCAAATTCACCCTCCACCCCCCATCCGTCTGTTTCTTTTAGACAATGTAGAGCCGTGCGTGACAAACCCGTGTCTGCACGGAGGAAAATGCCTTCCGCAGGGAACGGGCTACAGCTGCTACTGCCCACAAGGATACACTGGGGAGAACTGTGAGATTGGTGAGTGATGCTTAACCACACACACATCCCACACAAGCACACATGTATCCACACAGTGGCATGATTAAGTCAGGCCTGCCTTACTACATATTGACGTAAGTTTCTCCAATGGCCTATTGGCAGGTCAAAGGTCAAGCTAGCCTTTACATTGAGGGAGGAAGTTGAATGGAGACGGGGGTCAAAGGTTAGGATCCGACCACTAGAGTAGGGCCATGAGAATTGTCCCTCAAGGTAAAACTAGTGGTAGCTTTCACTGCCAAGGTTTTTATTTTGCAAACACAAAAACAGTTCCTGGAGACAAACAACACAATCTACTTTCAATCAATTGAATTTTTTGAACTGAATTGATTTCTTGTCGCTTCAAAAAAAAATACCTTAAGGCCTTGGAATCAAGTCAAGGTCTCTCTTAGTTGTGTCATTGGCTAGAAAAATAGCTAAATGGCGGAATCAGCACCCAAAAAAATCAATTGTTCTTCACCCGAAGGCCTTTGGGCCCAACAAAATTCATAGAAATCCATTCATATTTGATGATATTCTGCTAACAGAAGTCGCAACTAACAGCAGAGACAACATAACCTCCTTGTGCAGATGTAAAGTTGAGAGATTAGATACATTTTACCACAGCAGGCTGCAATGTTGAACAAAACCAATTGTTACCAGCAAGACAAAGATGGACTGACAGTATCTAGATTCAAAATCTTCCCAATCAATTATCTCTCTCTCTGTGCTGATTCCCCTTTTGTTTGTGCTTTCTGGTTGACTGTAGCATGGTAAGAGCAGATCTGAAGTATATTTCTGCATAGATGTGTACCTGTATTTCGCTGTGGTGTCAGGGAGCCAGATGTGATTTATTAGGGTTATGGGGTGCACTCCATATGGTTAAAAAGATGCCGCCTTGACTCAATGTGTACCAACAGCATTTACTAACAGACTACCTAACACATTTTTAGCACAGCTCGTTGAGTCGGAAACGTAAAGGGTACTGTGCTGTCTCTGAAAACACATTGATTCTGAAAAAAAATTTAATTTAACTTTTATACAGCATCTCAACTTCCCGCAGCTGTATGACCAGCTGAGTCTCATACCTGCTGCTTCATGAGCCGCTTCTTTTTGTTTTTGACATTGCCTTTCATTGGATAGTCCAAAATGTAGAGCCACATGGGAAATGAAGGGACAGCGAGTGTTTTATGACATACCACAAAGGTCCCCAGCCAGAATTGAACAACAGACGTTGGCATTTCTATGGTTTGCACGTTGACCATTTGGAGCACCCATGAGTGGCAGCCTCCACATAACAAGAGGCACACTGGCATTGACTCTGGCTTATTCTACCACTCATATAACTCCACCCACAGACTGTTATTCTCTTTCCACTGCAGTTTCTTGTTTAAATCATTAGTCCATACTCTAAGTCCTGACACTCCCACTCAGGTGTTTTCACTTACTTCGTCTGATTTGACTTCTTCTCAGGTCGCTGCTTGATGACCCTTTTCACAGAAGACCTTGTTATTGCGATTAGTGCTTTTCCATCCGTGACAATTCAAAATGTCTGCCTTGGAAGAAAAAAAATCTTCTGTTGTACCAGTATGGGTCTTACAACCTCATCATTGTTATTGTCGTTTGCTGACATCATGCAATCCGCAGCTCTGGCAAACTTTATCTTGAGCAGAGGTCATTTGTGTGCTGGGCCTTTAAATTGAAGGACTGGTAAAGACATTTGATATTTGGTTCATTGTTTTTTCCTTTCAGTTCATATTTTAATCCATATTTACATTTTATTATGTCCTCTCACAGTAATGTTCACAATGATAAATCATGAGGCAATAGATATTTGTCAACTGTCATTTCGCCACGCTAACCTTTCATACCAAGATAGCTGCTATGACATTTCTGAGGTTGTAGACCATAGCAAGCAGTGTTGGAAATCAATGAGCAGTCCGGCTTAAAATAGGATTTTTACATTAGTGTGATGTACAGCTTGTCCAAACCAAGTCTATCTATCTATCTATCTATATATCTATCTATCTATCTATCTAATTTGTACCTATATGTTAAGGTGTATAAGGTAGTCATTCCTCAAGGAAGTGATCACTTAATGAATAAGTGATCCACATCCAGTAACGTACTTATCTGTGTCTGGCCGGTTTGTCTGATCAGTGTCACAGGAAGAAAGACGGCGATACAGACACTGGAACTGACAGCCAGCAGCTGATGCGTGGGTATGCTGGAGGGCCTGGTTATGGATTTGCAGAATTTGCAGATTTGTCTCTCTGAGGAACAGCTTCCCTGTTGCATAATGGATGAGAGGGACGAGGGGATCCGACTACAAAGAGTGGGACTGATTTTATTGGGGGGAGAGTTGGTGGTGTGTATTGACTAACAACACATCAAGAGGTCATTCAACATTATAATTAGCTTTGGGGCATTTCATATTCATGTGACATTTCTTTCAGTTTAAACTTTACTTTAAAATTAGTCTGACACTTGAGTAAGCAGTTCAACCTCTTCAGCTAGCAGATAGTGAGGAGATGTTTTTTACAGTGTGTTCTGGGGACAGGCAGCTAGCACATAGTGAGGAGATGTTTTTTACAGTGTGTTCTGGGTACAGGCAGCTAGCAGATAGTGAGGAGATGTTTTTTACAGTGTGTTCTGGGGACAGGCAGCTAGCAGATAGTGAGGAGATGTTTTTTACAGTGTGTTCTGGGTACAGGCAGCTAGCAGATAGTGAGGAGATGTTTTTTACAGTGTGTTCTGGGGACAGGCAGCTAGCAGATAGTGAGGAGATGTTTTTTTACAGTGTGTTCTGGGGACAGGCAGCTAGCACATAGTGAGGAGATGTTTTTTTACAGTGTGTTCTGGGGACAGGTAGCTAGCAGATAGTGAGGAGATGTTTTTTACAGTGTGTTCTGGGGACAGGCAGCTAGCAGATAGTGAGGAGATGTTTTTTACAGTGTGTTCTGGGGACAGGCAGCTAGCACATAGTGAGGAGATGTTTTTTTACAGTGTGTTCTGGGGACAGGTAGCTAGCAGATAGTGAGGAGATGTTTTTTACAGTGTGTTCAGGGGACAGGCAGCTAGCAGATAGTGAGATGTTTTTTACAGTGTGTTCTGGGGACAGGCAGCTAGCAGATAGGGAGGAGATGTTTTTTACAGTGTGTTCAGGGGACAGGCAGCTAGCAGATAGTGAGGAGATGTTTTTTACAGTGTGTTCTGGGGACAGGCAGCTAGCAGATAGTGAGGAGATGTTTTTTACAGTGTGTTCAGGGGACAGGCAGCTAGCAGATAGTGAGATGTTTTTTACAGTGTGTTCTGGGGACAGGCAGCTAGCAAATAGGGAGGAGATGTTTTTTACAGTGTGTTCAGGGGACAGGCAGCTAGCAGATAGTGAGGAGATGTTTTTTACAGTGTGTTCTGGGGACAGGCAGCTAGCAGATAGTGAGGAGATGTTTGCTGTATGTGACAACAAACGTTGTAGCCTATAACACGCGTGACATCGCTTAGGGCACCTTTAATACTAAACAGTGAGTCCTCCTACAGCAAATGTGGGACATTTTCCAGTTCTACTCATAGTGGTTTGAAGTGACTTAAACCAATGAACCAAGCTGTCAAAGTGACATTTGAAAAAACTCTGAGGCTAGTATGCGCTTGAACTGCTATTTGATCTTACAGACAAACAACGCTGTTTGAATGATCGCACAACTGTGAGCCTGTTGGAGGGAAAATCCATTAGCATAAATCTTCATATATCTGTTCTATAAAAATCCACCTCAGTTGTCATTTCTCTAAACAGAGAGCCTCTACTGTCAGATCAAAGTTAGATCAAACTGAAGTTTAAGCTCAAAGCGAATGAGAAAATTGGATTTTAGAAAAGATAAAAAAAAAGACAATCTTACTTAGGCCTACTCTAGAATCCTTCAACATTCTTTAATGGTAAACTACAATTTAATCCAGATTAGACATTAATCCTTGCTATTGCAACCATCCCTCGGTGTGTCTAATGACAACAATCTGAAGTGAAAGCTAAAGGTCATTCTAGTTCGGTCTGTCTGACACATTTATACACTTTATTGCCTTTTTTTATGTTTTCAGCGTTTTGCTAGGAACTAAGTAAATGTTAAGATGTGAGGAGCTACTTTGAAGTGAATTCATAAGACACTTTCTTTTTGCTCTCTCACTGTGAGTTTTAATAGATTTCTGCAGTCCTGGGGTATCTGTCACACACACACACACACACACACACAGTGGTGAAAGAAGATTACATGCCCTCGATTTACAGTGATAAAGTGATATTTTATTGATCCCTGTGGAGAAATGTTCCTTATGTTCCCCCACTGAGAGGTTAGAGAGCACAGTAGTATAGCAGCCCTGGAGCTGGTAGGGTATCTGTTGCTGCTTAAAGCTTCTTAGGCAGGGTGGATGGCTGCCAAAATGAGGACTTGAACCCAGATCCTCTGGTCCGGTTCATCCTCTCTGCTGTCTAAATGGTATGTCTACACTTTAACTGCTTTAAAGGAAAAAGCAATGCAATGTGCTATTTTTTTGTAAATGAAGACAACAAATAAGAGACAAAAGAAGACATTAGGCATGCATCAAGTCAACCTTACGCTCTAAATGCATAAAGAAGGATGTAATAACACTTGAAGTGCTTACTCGGTGAGAGAATGAGGGCAAATGAGGAATGTAATAAGGAGTTTACTAGTCTGTTTTCTCCTCACACCCTGTTGTATGATACTGTACTCATCAACGTGGACACTTTTAACTCTTTATCCCAGGACTATTGACCAGCTTGTCTTGCATCTGTATTTGAATGGCAGCAAATACCCACACACTTTTTCCTTCTCCTCCTCACAGATGTTGATGACTGCCAGTCCGAGCCATGTGAAAATGGGGGCACTTGCATCGACAAGATTGATTCATTCCTTTGCCTTTGCTTGCCCAGCTACGGAGGAGACACGTGTGAGAAAGGTGAGAGTGTAAATACTGCATCGACAAATCCAGGACATCGCTGTGTGTGCAACCACAGCGGTGAACTTGTTAAGATTCTCGGTCATCTGATACTTGCAGTAAAAGGTTTGTTACAAACGGTGCTGATCTGATCTGTGTGCAGCGTCTGTTACAGCTGTATGTCACAACACGGTATCACAATCTCAGCAGCTGTCAGACACAGTGTATCTGTGTGTGTCATAGGGCTGAAGGGTGACAGATACTGACTCCGGCAGACACAAAAATATACACACTGTTTTCCAAGCATCAGATATTATTTGCATAGTTTTCAGTTCTTGAATTTATTGGAAGCATGGGAAGGATTGAGATGTAGAATCTCTTTTTCGAGGGGGTCCTGTAAACACAAATACATAATTATAAAACACATACACACAAAACAGCGTTACAGAACAAACATACATTCCAAATACACAGATACAATTGCAAATACCCCCTCCTCAACACAGTTGCTAGTAGCCAAGGAGGACACCGAGTATTAAAAGAATATGATGGACTCTTTAGAAGCAGTAATTATCTTCACTCCATTTTATGTGAACGAAAGTCGCCAGACAACACCAGTTCCTGAACATAGCCATACTGAGGAATACAGGCAGAGTTTAGTGGAGCCGTCTTAATTAGCTTTCTATCGACTCATTTGAGACTTGCTTGGATTTAACGGATGTTTGTTAATATCAAAAGGTTCCGCACTAAAGCTTTAAGTGATTCAAACAGCTGACTATGGTGAGTTGTGTATGGACACCTCAAAATGAGTCTACAGAAAGAATAAGAAACAACATTAAAGGGTCTAAGATTAGTTTCATATACTTTATGCACACAATCCCCTCCATCCCCTTTGTCTATAATATGAATCAATCAGATGTGTCAAATCAAGAAAAAGACAAAGAAAACCAAATGCTGAGAGTTGTATCAGTGAGCTATAGAAGTGCTGGTTCAGGGATTTTGTTACTTTTGGACAGAGGCTGGCTAGCTGTTTCTCCCTGGAGTCCAGTCTTTATGCTAAGCTAAAGTAAAGCAAATAATTAAGTAAATATGTATAACCAAGGATGGGGAGACAGAGAAACAAGCCAGTGAAAACAATCAGGCAGATGGCTTTGTAGCTAAATATAAACCATGCAGGCAGCGCTAGCAATGAACTGGCTGGGTGTAAAATAATTTGATGCAGTCAATCTGATATCAAAGTAGGCAAATCAAGATTAGTGTGATGTAATCAAAGAAGCTTACGGCAGCAATCAACCCACCAACAAGGGGCCGGCAGCCATAATACAAAAAAAAGAGGCAGTGTAGTCACATGAGATAAGACTCACTAGTGTGTCTGTGTGGCAGGAGGCACAGACACACTTGTGAGTCTGTGTTCCCCCCCCCATACCACACACTCATGCCAACGTGCACCCACGCGCTGATTCATCACCTCACTGGTTTTAACCAGCTCTAGATCTGTCCTCCTTGTGCGTGTGTGTGTGTGTGTGTGTGTGTGCCCGTGCGCCATGCACTAGTAGTAATGAGAACAAATGAATATCTAACCTTTGCAGTTCTAAATGAATCCACGGTCTGTGGTGTTATTAATGAATACTAATAGTGCAGGGAGAGGGCCACGTGTGCTGTGAATTGAAAACGAGCCTGTATAATTACAGTTCATGTATTTAGCCTCTCAAGATGCCACAGTCATATATTTTTGTCTTTTATTTATTTAACGCTCGGTAAAAAAAAGCTTCCTCTCTCCTCCCATCTTACCAGAGCATTTTATCTTACTTTGTGTTCCTGCACTTACAGTAACAATGCTTTCAGGTGCCCTTCAAAAAATGATTTTAGTGCCTCTCACTTCCCCTCCTCTGTTCTCTTCATCTTCACAGACGTAGAAGGTTGCGAGCACGGTTGGAGGAAGTTCCACGGCCACTGCTACAGGTAAAAAATATGATGAAAAAATGTCTGTGCTGTTAAAATAAATATATTTACCCGCAACCACATGTGCCTTATCTATCTGCATTTGTCTTTTACACCTTGGAGTTATCTTCCCACAGCACTCCGTACCATTATAACTGGATAAAATATGTATTTTCATTTCCACTTTTACTTCGTTGTCCCACAGGTACTTCACCCACAGACACACCTGGGAGGACGCAGAGAAAGACTGCAGAGAGCACAGTGCCCACCTCAGCAGCGTCATCTCGGCTACTGAGCAGGAGTTTATCAATGGTATGTGTGTATTTCTGTCATAAACAAACCTACACATAACACACTTGACTCAAATTCGATTAAATGTTTGTATCTTCATAAGCAAAAGAAAGTATAGCATACATATCGCATAGCAAAGACGAGGTGTTGTTTTAACTAAGTCTTGCTGATTTGTTGATTCACTGTGTGATGCATGGAAGACAAAGCAAGACGAGGAAGGAAGCCAGATGAAAACAGACAGAAATATACAATACAAGAGTGAGAAGAACCGGTTTAAATAGATTTGAGATATGTATCAGTGAGTTTTTACAAAAGGAACTTGTTGTACTGTTGTTTTTTACAGGTCTGGGTCATGACAACGCCTGGATTGGTCTGAATGACCGCACGGTGGAGGAAGACTTTCAGTGGACTGACAGCAACGATCTGGTCAGTGATCAGTATAGTAACTGTAACTGAGCTGCTATGTGAGAATCTCAATCTCCAGTTTTAAGTCCCTAAAATGTGTTTGTATTGAACTCAATTTATTATTGATTTAAGGTTTTACACTCAAAAAATCAAATGTTGTTCAATCCTAAAATGGGATGATGTTCTATAAACCAGTTAGAGTGCAGACCAAAACACAAATAAAAAAAAAATCTCTTGTTCTTACAAAGTTTTGTATTGTATTCATTGCTCATAGAAAGAAATCATCTTCAAATCTTTTCATCTTTTCTGTTCCCATTTATGTGCAAGACTTCATGTGTAATCTTGCAAACGGCATTCATCTGGAAGGTTTCATCTTTGCTTTGAGAGAGCGAGAAGATTTACAGTCACAGGTGCTGGCAACTGAAAGCAACTGCAGCTAGATTTTGTTGTTTTGCTGTTGTGCAGGTATATGAGAACTGGAGGGAGAGCCAGCCGGATAACTTCTTCGCGGGAGGGGAGGACTGCGTGGTCACAATTGCCCATGAGGACGGCAAGTGGAACGATGTGCCCTGCAACTACAACCTGCCCTACATCTGCAAGAAAGGCACAGGTACTGTAATGCTGCTGGACCCAATGTAACCAAGCAGCACATCAAACGTGCATATAATCAAATCAAAGCTAAATCAATTCATCAGGAGAGATTTTCGCTGTCTTCCAACAATCGGTTGCTTGTGTGTTTTTGCTGACCAGCTGGCCACCTGTTAGTCATCATTGATCATTATCACTTCTTGTGCTCTTTATGCAGAGAAGATTCAACGGTTGGTCAGACTTTTTGCATCACTTGCACTTTTTCTCAATTAAAGGTCACTGGGCAGACGCTCCAAAAAAAATAAATTGACGACAAACACGAACTAAAGTGAAAGTTGCGATTCAGTCTCAAACTGATATTGATTTTATGAGAGCAATATCAATCTCAATCTTCCTCTTATTGCTGTCTCTCTCTGTCTCCCTCCTCTGGGCTCACTTATGCTTGTCCAGACAGCAGAACCGTTAGTTGCAGTTATTGCCAATTACTGCCTTGCCTTGACTCAACGGAACTGAATGAGCTTGTAGGATGCAAAGAAAAAGCTAAAGACTAGGACAGACACGCTGGAGGAACGGAGGACGGTCAGGAGGAGTTCGAAAAGGAAGGACAAAGATGGAGGAGGACATGGAGAAGAGGATTAAGTAGTTTAGGGGTGTTTGTTTGTTGAGCTGTGGTCTCCTGGCTCTGTGGTTTGGCTGTACTCCCTGCCTACTCCAGAGAGCCATTACCTCCAACTGGCCACTCCACAAATCACACTCAAATACAGCAATAAGGCACACCTGCAATATTGAGTTTAATTAAAACCAAACAATATGTCTATTGACACTCTCTTTTGCTGTAGTAAGAGTATTTATACTTAACCAATGCTTAATAAGTGGAAGTTAACAGTATTATATTGGGTATTTCATCATGGAGAGTCATACAATTTTGGACTTTTTGCAACATATATGTCTCTGGATTAATGTGAAATAGACACTGGATACATACCAACCTTTATCTGATGTGTCCTGATTGATATGGTTTGATGTAATTGTTTTTGGCAGTGTTGTGCGGGACCCCGCCCGCAGTGGAGAACGCCCATTTGATAGGTCGGCGGAGATCCCACTATGACATCCATGCAGTGGTACGCTACCAGTGCTCCGAGGGCTTCTTCCAGCGTCACATCCCCACCGCTCGTTGCCGGGCCGACGGGAGCTGGGAAAGACCCAGGATCATCTGCACAAAGTGTGAGTGTCCATCTTAAACTTTTATCATGTGTCATGTATGTAAAGGCTCTCTTATACCAACTGGTTAGAGGTTAAAGATTATCAGTATTTCAATCAAGTTCATTTTTTAAAGATTATTTTTTTAGGCATTTTAGGCCTTTAATTCGACAGGACAGATGAGGACGTGAAAGGGGAGAGAGAGGGGTGAATGACATGCAGCAAAGGGCCGCAGGTCGGAGTCCGCTGCATTGAGGACTATCCCTCTATATATATGTGCACCTGCTCTAACAAATGAGCTACAATTGTAATCTGCCATGTGATTGTGTCCAGTTCCCTCAATTCCCAACCCTCTGCCAGATTGTCATTGCAAATCATTATTTTTTTTATTTTTTATTGGATTTCCTGGTTACATACAGCCTACTTTTTGGTCTTTAGTATTTTGATGCACATATGCAGAACAACTTACAATACAGTTAGTTGCAGGAGTAAAATAAGATTCTTTCCTTTTAACCAAAGAAATTACAGTGAAGTCAATGTAAACAACATGGGACTGCAGGAGAAGGGATTGAACCACCAACCTTCCACATGGCAGGCAACCACTCTACCACTGAGCCACAGCCACCCCAAACCTTCACCACTTGCTAGATCATTTGCTGTATCTATAGTTTTCTGTTGCATGACTTAAACTACTTTGGAACTTATGTTCCACCATAATTTCCTTCCTGAGGTTATTTTGCAGAGGCGGCGTCATTGCGTCCAGCGCTTAGCGCCGCCCAAGATGATTGTGATTGTGATGGTCCCTTAAAGTATTTCTAAGTTAACAGAATGAATATGTTAATAACCTGATGACAGCTGTGTATCTACTACAGTATACGTTCAACAGAAACCCATTTGTTTCCCTCCACTTTTAGCCCGGCGGTCACACCGGTACCGACGCCACCATCGTAATCAGCACAACGAACGCCGTGGCCACAGGAGACACGGAGGAGAAGGACACAAGGCCAGAGAGGACGCACACAGCTACTACTGAACCAAATAATATAACATCCGCAAAGCCTAGGTGCTAACCATGGCCCATAAAGAAAGACAGTAGTTCAGATCACTCCCACTACTTTTTCCTGCTTCTAACCATGCTCCGTTTGGCTTCATTCCTCCTGATTATTACGGTTTTCTTACTCTAACATACAGTTTATCTCCATAACCACCTATCTCTGAGTTTGGGTGTTTTGATGCTTCTTTTTGTTTTCACCCTGCTTCCTTTAACAAAGGTCCATGCGAACACTAACTCTAACACTAACTCTTGATCCCTACCTAACATATCATTCTCAGTAAATCTGTAAAGTCTGTTTTGTTCTACTGACATGCTTTTTTCTAATATTTTCTATGTTTTTGTGCTATGTTACTATTTATTATGAATTGTTTGCTAGTGAATATGCTTTCTTTTTTTACTTATACTTCAAAAAGCCGATGTAACATCATTTTTCTATTCCAGTGTATAAGTCCAACAATGAACAATAAACTAAAGTAATCATTTGATTGCCTCTAATCTATGTATTGTATTTGTGGTGTTTATTATTGGCTGATCCCTGATCAACAGCTGGACCTTGTCTAATGAAATAGCCCCCCCCCCCTCCTCCTGCTCATAATCACTAATGAATTTGTCCCACTGAAATAGATAGTGTGGATGGGATTATACTTTCTTGAGATAACCACTTGATTGTATCTGAATTGCTAAATACTTTGAAACTTTGCACGGCTGTATTTACATGATGGGTAGAATGTTACATTTTTTTTGTCTTTGGTCCCTTTGATATTTGACCGGTCATCCACTTTTTTGGTGTTCTTATGACTTTTTGTCCTGCTGTTGTATTCCATTCTTAATAAATAAAAAAAAAAAATGAACATTTCTGATTGTTTTTGTTGTTTTTTATTCAAGCTAAAGGTCCTGGGGGACGTTAAACGCCACCGTCAGCTCAGTAGGGGTGGCGATGACGTCATGCGATCATGGTGTAGTTCGGTTGGTTTATAGACTGACAATATCTTAACTACCAAAGATTATTTTACTGAACAAAACGTGTAACATTTGTCTGTCACAGAGCTTATTTCCTAAAATAATCAAAATTCAAATGGAAACATTTCATTTGATTTTTGTCTAGGGAACCGGAGCAATGCTAACTTGGAGCTTCACCCACATAAATACGTCATCTCTGCAGTTCTCTAGTCATGGTCCCCAGAAGATGAACCCTAATGACTTTGATGATCACCTAACTTTCCTTTGGTGCTACTTAATAAAAGGGTGTTGGATGGATTGTCACTGATTCACGTTCCCCACAGTATGAATTATAACTTTGGTGGTTCTTTAACTTTTTCCCTACTGCCACATATTGATTCATACTTATGCATAGACAGTTAAAGAAATGGACCAAAAGATCCCATTGTTCCGGACGGAGACCAGTGAAGGATATTAGATGTGACGTGAGCAACCTGTCTGAAAGTTGTAAGTCTTCTGGTAGCTGTGCAAGAGAAATCTCAATCATTCCCAATCAGCAGAGACGGAGAGAGTAGGTATATGTTAGGAGATAACATAGGCACAGGCTAATTACTGCTAACTAACATGGTAGTTACCATTAACCTAGGCACAGGCTAATTACTGCTAACTAAAATGCTAGTTAACATTAGTAATTAAACCTAAAAAGCTAATGTAAGCCCAAATTGTCTGCGAGCTTACCCTGTACTACACGGTGATTCCTTCACTGTGCAACGGTTATGACACAATCATTAACCTATTTTTACAGAAACGTCTGCTACGGAGCCATAACGTGAGCTACAAGGTAATGGAGCCTTTTATACATTGTCATGTTTCTTTAGAAATAAACAACGGACAAATAGAGTCTTTAAACACTTCAAATGTAAAGTTATTCGCCGTCAAAGTGACGTCAAAATGAATGGCAGTCAATGGAATGCTAACGCGGGGTGATGGCTTGGTAGCAACAAAATGGCGCCATAGGAGCTACGTTTAGAGAGGAGAGGCTTACCCCCTTGTACTTATGTAGTGAACCACAGTGAGGTGTTGAACAACTCCAGTAGTCCAGTAAAACTCCTCCCGAAGCTGCTCCCCCTGCCCAGGTGTATTATAAAAGGCCTCAGCTGGCTCAGTTTAGCCTTTAGCTGGTCCCTGGTGGTGGCTGCCTGCTGAAGGTGGTGAACAGGGTCTGCATTGTTAGTCTTTCCTGGTGATTTAAAGTTGTCCCTCTCAACTAACGTGTGCCTTTTGGGGTTTTAGGTTCACCTGTTGCTGTTCTGCTTTGTTTTTTGATTTTTGATTCTTTGTTTCAGGCGTGTCTCTTTTGCCCCCTTGCTTTACTGGTGTGGCCTGGGTGTCTTCAGGTGGGTGGCTAGGCACCGTGTTGGAACCTCGCTCCTGTTGCATGTAATTAGGCCCTGGAATTTTCTTTTTGTTTTAGTGTGTGTAGTGTTGCCCTCCCAGACTAGGGAGACGGGGTATTCTTTCCCGTAGTCTGCCCCCACTGAAGCCCCAGCCCACTGATTTGAGTTTATTAGATGTATTTCATTAGAGTTGTAGTATTGTGATAGTTGTCTTCTTTTTAGATCATTGTTAATAAAAACTTGTTTTACCTGCTGTCTCTGCCTCATCAGTTTTGACCCTATGCCCTTATTAGAATGTGTTTTTTATGTCCTGGGGTGCAAGTCCCAAGGTGGCGTTGTCGGTTCCTAAGTTAGTTCCCCTTTTAGTATTCATAATTAAATATTCTAAAACTACAGTAACTAACTAACATTACTCCTAGAAGTCTTAGCTTACGCTTAGCAACCAAACATACTAAACCAATATGGTGAACATGCTAAATATTAGCATTCGTTTTGAAATTAGCATTTAGCACCACCGTGCCTAGGTTAGGGTGACTAGACGTCCCAGGTTTCCGGGGACAGTTCTCGGATTTGGTGACCTGTCCCCGGCTGGATCTGTCCCCGGAAATGTCCCCGGTTTTTACAGTGACTGACAGACCCGAAATTAGGATGAAAGAAAGAAAACATTGACCAAACGTAGCCGATAGTCCCACACCCTACACCCGCAGGCTCAAGACCGCCAGAGCCAGCGCTGCTCAGAGCTCAGAGATATTTTAGAAGCCGTATTTTACGATGTTAAAATTACTGATTATTTACATGGAGTCTGGTGGGTTTACCGAACACAATTTTGCGGACTTTTATGTTTTAAAAAAGGATCTTAATCTTTAACAAAAACATTGACCTCCTTAGAAATCCTTTCCATAATGTTGTCAGACACTTAGAATATTAATCTGAGTCTGTCAGTAGCAAAACGAGCACTTTTATGAACGTAAATAGCCTACAAGCTGGACAATTGTCTTATTGACTCACATTGTAGCTTGTTTCTCTTCTGCCGACTGCAGCGATCTGGTTTAATACTGCGTCAATGTCAAAGGAAAATATTTCCTCAATAGTTTTTATTGTATCCGATACTCAATGAGCTGTTGCAGAAACAAGCCTGAAGCAATAAAGCAAAAGCTGTCAGATAAATGTAGTTCAGTAAACATTACAACATTCCCCTCTGAGGTGTAGTGGAGTACAAGTATGAAGTAGCAGCAGGGGTGACTCTAGGATCAGACCTTTGGGGGGGCTCAGCCCCTAATGAGAACAGCTCTAGGTCTAGTGTCCCCGTTTTAAGTTTAACAAAAATAAAAAAGATGACGTGTTTTGGAGGTATATACGCTTCTGAGCTGAAAATGTCCTCGGATTTTGTCTGAGAAATCTGGTCACCTTAACCTAGGTAGCCTTACTTAGAGCCACTAGCATGACTGTATACTGGAGTTTTGTTTTACTGTAGGGTTAGGGATTCTATAATCCGTTACTTTCAGACAGGAAAGTGCTGTTGTGTTTAGAGATTGTTTCTTTCGTGTCACCTTGGTACCCCAGCAGATGGAACTCGATCAAACCCTTTTATTTTGGCTTTATCTTTCTGAGCTTTGCTGCTCACTATATTGCACTACACAGCGAGCAATAGTTTTATCCTGTTGAATTCACAAGGCAATTTTCTCATCTCTGTTGTGTCTGTGAGCAGAATATTTTAAGAGAGACGGATGGCCCACCAGGTGAGTGGAACATAAAAGACTCTTTGCCAACAAAGAAAAACAGAAACCCTGCTGTGGGAATAACCTTCAATTTCCTTCCAGTGAATTACAGTTTGATTTTAATCTGATACTGAACCACAGAAATCTATTGTTCTTCATTGGGCCATAGCTAGGATTTTCAAGCAGCGGTGTTTAGAATTTAGGGGACATAATGGCAGAAATCCTATATATTATTCTGATTTTTTGATTTTTTCCATTAGTGTATAATCACCTGAAACTAAGAACTATGTTTTCATTATCTTAGAATGGGCCCTTTAAATCTACATAGGGAGCGGGTCCTCTTCCATGGAGCCTGCCATGTTGCACTGCCATGTTTCTACAGTAGCCCAGAATGGACAAACCAAACACCAGCTCTACAGAGGGCATTTTGCATTTCTACGATACCTGAACGCTAAGTGTACGTTCTCCTGCACACTTGGAAAGGATGCAGTGAGGGAAGGGTTATTCAGTTAATTGCAATCTGGAACCCCATCTCTATATGCCACTTAATCCTACACACTTGTCTTAAAGTCCAGGAAGCTCTTTTGGCCCCTTATGGGAGATGTGAAAAATTCCCTAAAATCATGTTTAGTTTTGATGTATAATCAAGCAATTGTGAGCAAGTGTATATTTGTATTCATTTAAAACCACTTGCATAAAATGATTTTTCTTTTACTTTTCTTTCCTCTACTATGACAACATTCTATTGTTGTTGAATCAAATTTCAGGTCACTGCATCTGAAAACATTGAGATCCTCCATTTTAAAACGTTAACTTTTAAATACAAAAAGGTGAACTTCAGCCCACAACTGATGATAAAAGAACAACCGTGTTGATCCACCATGAGAGAATTACACGGACAGCTTACTGTCGTGTAATGCATCACGTTTTCTGTTGTGCCTCACCTTAATTCAGGGTTCAGCTTCTTATCAGTTTGCCAATTGCAGCAGAGTTAACTGGGCCAGTAGTTCACCTCACAGGACTCAATGACATTACTAAACAGAGACAATATTGACATCTGAAGAGATAATCCTCCAGCAAACTGCTCCTTTTTTTTTTTTTTGACACTACCAGCCAATACCTGGCTCAAATAATCTGTATCCCATGAATACAAAAACAAGCCCAATTCAGTGCTCCATCTATTTTTATTGTACAAAATAAAATGGAACATAAAAACAGGGAAAACCACTCTAAGATGCAGTCAGAACTATAGTAGAAATTGATGAATCAATTAGTTGCTGGACGTAATTATATTTGATAATCAGTCATTTAAGTCACTTATCAAGCAAATACACCAAATATTCTCTAGCTTCAGTTTTTTTTCAGTCATTGTAAACTGAATATCTTTGGGGTTTTGAGCTGTAAGTCAGACAAAACAATGTCACCATGAGCTTTTGGAAATTATGATGCATTATTTTCTGGACCAAATGATTAAATAATTAGGAATGTAATTGTTGGTTGCTGCCCCGGTGACAGAATGAATGTCATCAAATATTTGACACAATACAAGGCCCCATCCAGTTCTCCATTTGAATAGCATCTGCTAGTGTCTAACTTATCCTCAACTTTTAGTTTAGTTGCATTTTAAGCATTCAGTGAGTCTTCTTCGCTGTTTTTAAACAATTGAAACTGAATTGTAGGTCAGTAGAAACAAACTTCCAGCTGTGGTGTGGATTTCTGCATACAAAAAGATTACTCTCCAGTAGTGCGTTGCCAAACTATGATCCAGGTTAATAGTCTTAGTTAGGGAAAGCCACCAACTGGTTATCTACATGAGTCACCTGAAAGCTGATCACAGTCCTCAACTCCATCAACAGCCTTCTTATCAGGGTCCAATAGTTCATGCAGGGAGTGCTGCTGCTGCTGCTGCTGCGCAAGGTGACTGATTTCTGACTGATTTTTTAAAGATTTCATCTGAGTTTTAAGTTGATAAAGTGTGTTTAATACAGTTTGTGCGCCAGAGAGAGTCCTCAGAAAACATTAGCCTCAGCACAGCGTGAAGTATTCCTCAACAGTCCGTGGCTGGTGTGTAGTCTAGTCTAGTTTTTCTTCTTTTCGTTGTTGGTCTGTCCCTCGGGAACAGGTTTCAGAAAATAAGTGGGGTTGATGTGGCAGCGCAGGGCCAGCAGAGCCGGCACAGCAGCCAGCAGCACATTGAGGGTTATAACAGGCCACCATTTGTCTGCTGGGACCCGGTATGTGAAGGGAGTGCGGGAGTGCAGAGATGCTCCGATATGGCACCACTGGGTCTGAGAGAACAGCGGGAGGAAGTCAACATTACACTTTAGCTTTTTCAAAGAATATTAATTAAAGCAACAATAATAACCACAGTTACCTGAGCCATGGCCCCAGCTAAAAAGATGGTCCAGTCCAACATCCAGCTGCATCCAGGTGTTTTCAGACCATAGGTGAAGACGGTCAGCAGGGGCAGAGCATAGAAAAGATACACCAGCATCTGCAGGAACAAAAAGATCACTTAACATTTTGAACAAGAATGTACAGAACATTTGAATTTATCCGGGGTATTTTTCTCCGTACTGACCATAACTCTTGGAAAGCCAACTGGGTCTTTAAGGTAGGGCTCGTACTGGTAGACGTAGGTGAAACAGGCGTCCAGAGGACAGTCCAGCACCACCTGGAGCAGAGCACAATGAGACACTTATGGTATCTGTACTACACATGTGACCTTGTGTCTCAGTAATACTGGACAGATTAATTGTTTTACTCACAAAGCCTCTGAAAACAGAGAAGGCCATTGCTCCAAGTAACAGAAGAGACAGAAGCAGGTCAACAGGTCGAGACAGCAATCCTTTCTTCTGCTCTGCTATAATCTAGTCGACACAGGAAAAATCTCAGTACCGAACATTCAATACCTGCAATTACAGTACTTGAAAGGGTCGATAAAGCCTGACCAATAGGTACATTTGCATAGGCATTGTATGTATTTATCATAACAACTTCTCATGAAATTCTGTTATTTTGCATTCACAGGTTGTCAGATTATTGTCAGAGTGAGGAAATTGAGCTCAAATTAGACAATCTGAAAAGAAAAAATAGGTTGGACACCACTTCTCTAGATATACAGAATATTGTAAATGTCTCATCTGCAGAGATTTACCTTGTCTGCTGTCACGACTGGCATCTCTCTGGGTCGGCTAAATAGCAGCGAGGCCGCCCAGAAAGGCACCAAGAAGAAGGGGACATTCCTCCAAAAGGCTGGTTGAATGTTAGACCCGTATTTACCTGCACAGACGAGACATCAGTAATATACACAGATGCAAGGTGACAGGTGATGAATCAATAGGCAGCTCTTACCAATAACCACTCCTGGGATGTGTACAATTTGATGGCCGATGGAGGAGCCGGCCCACAGCAGCCCCAGGCTGCGATAGGACTTCCTGCATGGACAGAAAATCCATCGTTAGAGGACTCACTGAGCACATAGCAGACGGGTTTCTGATAGTGATGTCACAGCTTACCCTTTGAACATGCGGTGGATGATGGTGAGGAAGAGGAGCAAGTGAACAACACCTTCCCAGTAAGACATCATCACAGCATAGGCGGTTCTTAGATGAGGTTCACCCTGAACAGACGGCATGAGTGACTTTGACTTTTGACACATACAGTGGTTAGAATAAGTTTACACACCCATGCTGAAGTTGATTAAAAAGAGGAATAAAATGAATGCCTTAAATGAAAAAATTTAGGAAATTCCAACCTTTTAAGGACACCAATTTTCTTTGTGAATGAATAGTGTATTGTACATAAATAAATGTTCTTCCTTAAAATACAGGGGGCATAAATATACACACCCATTAAATTCCCATAGAAGCAGGCAGATTTTTATTTTTAAAGGCCAGTTATTTCATGGATCAGGATACTATGCATGCTGATAAAGTTCCCTCCCCCCCCCACACACACACACACACACACATCATCACATACCCTTTACCATACCTAGAGATTGGCATGGGAAACTTTCCATAAGATCATCGCTCAGTGAAAATCAAACCAGATATTAGGCTAACTGAAATGACACCATGCCAATCTCTAGGTATGGTGAAGGGTATGTGATGATGAAATACAAAGAATCATTGGGACAGAGAGGGTGAAGGTTTAGCTCTGTGGTGGTGTCCTCTTACCATCTTTAGGTAGAAGGCCATGAAGCCAGAGATGAACCCATCCTGCTCTAAAGCATTGGTCAGGAACACCATGCAGGTGAAGGAAAACCCTGCAAACACTGGACAGACACATAGACGCACAATGACATTTTTTTTCTCACAAAAACAGAAAGGTAAAGTGTGTGTTTGTCTGGTTGTACCATAGAATAAGGGGTCCACTTTCTTCAGGTTTCGCACAGTAAGGAGAAGGAGAAGAAGAACAAGTCCCAGGACGACCATTCCCATTCCCAGGATAGGAAGAGGTCTGAGGAATAACAGGGAGAGTCCACACATTAATTTACAAACTGTGCTTTAAAATGATCTTTCATTATGTGACATTTATTAATCCAGTGAATAATCAGCAGATTAGTCAAAAATGAAAGTAGTCGTTATTGCAAAATCAGAAAAAAAGGTTAGAAATAAAGGCTTGTAAGTTGTAGACAACCCTAGACACCTTTTCATTAACTCCATAACCTGTCATTTCCTCCATTTTCTTTTTTAGAAAAATGACTCACTGGGTCATTTGACACTCAAGGACACCGAACACCCCCCACTCTCATTTAGACATCAAATTCACACTTTCATTAACTTTGAGGTTTTCTTTGGCAAAATTCAAATTCTTAGTTTTGTTTACAAGTAATGTTGGTCAAGAAGAAAAGAAAATGTAGGGTTGTATGTCTTTTTTTTAAATTACAAAGCAGGTTGAGTTGCTTTATAAATAACGTGAAAATAGATTGTGATTCCCAACTCTGCTAGGTAGAAAGTGCAACTGCAGTGGCTTTACAGTCATTCCCCGGCTGCAGTGACGGTACAGAGAAGACGTGGAAGACCCAGAAACGTTGACCAATCAGAGCACATTGGGCTTTTTTGGGAGTGGGCCTTAAAGACACAAGCTCTAGACAGAGGGTGAATACAGGTATATTCAGACAGACAGTATAAGAAAAACTAGGTTTTTCGAACATTAAAGCGTAACTCTCGTCAAAATACATTCGGGTATATTTTGTGAATATACCCGAGTCATCTTAAAAGTGGCGCTTCCATCCTAATTATGCTTTTAAACAAAAGTTTGACTTGGGTACATTCACAAAAATACCCTAGGTTGCATTTTGGTGAGAGATATGCTTTAAAGCATGTACACATTTCTGGTGGAAAAGCAAAATACAAGTATGAACCAGACAATGAGCCTGATATGGGACCTTTAAAAGTGCAGCTCTATGGATCAATAGCATTGATCTTGGGACCAACAAGGAACACTAATGAATGTGTGTGATATAGTTACATTTTAAAAGCCTCACACTCAAGGCAATCCAATTGATTTACTTTTAAAAGTGTATTACATTTTCCTTAAATTCACCAATGTAATCCTAAAGCTTAAGTGAATCTTGTTTCCTGTGTAGGCTTAAAGACTCCCAGCAGTGACTTTAAACAAAGTTACCTCGAGATAAAACCTCCCCTCTGGCTGTGGGCCGCTTAATACCCCAAATATCAGGGGCTTTAAGCAGCAGCTCCATACAGCAGCGTACAGTAGGCCAAGAAGATGCACACTTACTCCTGAAGCGCAGGGATGTTGTTCATGGTGATAAAAACTCCAGGAGCCGAAAGAGAAAGGATCAACACGCTGACTTCCACCGGAGGCTTCATTGTTGAAAACGAATTGTTTGACCTCTTTATTTAGAAAGAAATGTCCAGATCGAAATATAATCTGCTATACACGCTTGGTTGTGAAGCGAGGCATGTTAGAAGCCAGTGTCCTCTCCAATGCCATCAAGGGACGGAGGTAATTAAAGTGTGTCAACCCATTGCCTTTTGATCTGTGATGAAGCAACACTGCTGCTCCAGTACGTCTGCTATCTAGTAGGTCTCAAAGTTCAACTCAGTGTTCACGTCTACTGATTGGAAATTTAAAGGGAGAGCCGTGCAAAGTGCAGATAATGGACTTCTGGATTGTGCGTAATGCGTAAAATACGCATTTTGCCCTTTGTGAAAACAAGCACTTTGGTACTCCTGGCTGCAAATGATTACAGTTCAACTACCTGCTGTGTGTGAAAACCACAATCTATTGTCATCCACCATTCAGTGTAGGCTTGTACAGACTGCCATCTGGTGGAATAAGTTAACTGTCTTTCCTTGATGACTTTTTTGTGTCTGCTTTCTAATTTCATCCAGTTTCTGAATTCTAGGTACATGAGATGAGTCTGTTGTGAAAAGATAAAGTGTTTTCTGTGCTCCTGTGGCCTCTGGGGTCTGATTAAGGAGCCATCTGTCCTGTTTGTTGTCAGATTAAGAACTCCTCTGTGTGATGTCTCCAGTCTTGATTAGTTTCTGGATTATATCAGAGAGAACATAAAGTTCAGAACCAAGATTATGTTTTTTTTTTTTCCCCCAGTCACTGGGGTTGTTTGAATCATCATTGTAATTTAGCCGTTTCTTTACATATTTAGTTTTTGTGAATCATTGCACTCATGTGCATTATATGCATGACGCAACAACAAATATTTTTAACCCTTGTGTTGTCCTCCTGAGTCAAAAACAGACAAAAATTTGACATTTCCATCCCTTTTTCAGACTTTTTTTTAGTCTTCACTAACACCACCTTACTAGTTTTCCACTATTTTTTGGAATTCATGGTCAATAACCCTCATTTAGATAGAATTATACCTAATATTTGAGTTATTTTGACTAATAGTTAAGATCAGAGGAACGTACAGATGAGTTTAGTCAGGAATGAAAGTGATCAATTGGATTTGCAAAGAGCGTTGTAAGGAATCCAATCCATTTTTTTGTGGTAATTTGCTTAAAAAGAAACCCATATTTCAGATATAGACATTTTTTAAAGGGGTCAGATTTGACCCGAGGACAACAGGAGGGATAAAGCAGGCCTACATCCTTTTTTTGTGATCCAATTTCATTCAAAGAGCCAAACAATAGTCCTTCCTTGCAATCAAATGTTTCACTCCCAACAAAGAGACAAACTACGAGAAGGAGGGAGACACAACAAAAACACAACAGCAAGAATGATGTCTGCAGCTCACAAACAAGACACACAGACACAGACTAAAGCAGGCCTACGTCTAATGCAGCGTTATCTGTTGTAACAAAGCGGCTGAAGAGGATTATGCCGCTGCTGCTGCTGCTGCTGCTTCCACAGAAACTTAGTGTCCAGTGGAAAGAGACAGTCAAACGGGGTGGGGAGTCCAGTGTAGAAGCGGACAGAGAGCATACAGACAGCCTTTCACACAGCAGACACTCAGTTTTTTGAGGTGACACAGATTCTTGAAGAGTCTGATGCAATGCTGCACCCTTTAATCATCGCCATTTTTACCGTAAACACCTCTCTAACAGTGATCTACTGGGCATGGGTCCTGAGTGATGCCTACTACAAGATGCTGTCAGAGCCAGAAGACAAACCCAAGAAGTTGGTCACCCCGGCCTGAGGGAGTCACAGTCAATATGGACTGACTGAATTACTGGGTGTTTTTGTCTTTTTTTTTGTGCTTAGGACTATTGAGCAAGCGCTGTTCTGCTTGTAGTGCTTTCTCTGAGTCTGATTTTGTCTTTCTGTTTTACCTGGAAAGGCCATGGCAACTGTGCTTTAAATGTTTCACTGAACTGAATGGAAATTAATGAGAAAGGAGTCCTTCTTACAGGTAAATTATCAAAATGTATCTCAAACTTTAGCTCAGGAAAATGCATTGAATTTCACGTTTTCTCATCTGCAATTGTTCTTCTAGTCATATTTGTGGCTTACAGTGTGAATTAGCTGTTGAAACTGTCAACAGGTATTTCAGGTGATGCTTAATGAACTCCCTGCTGACTCAGTTAAAAGGTGTTACCGGTGACATTGGCATGTGTCATACAAAATCCTGTCATGGATTACTCTAGATCATCTTGATACTGACACATACAGTCTGGTTCTCCTGACAGCCTCATCCTGGGATACACTCAGAGACCTCACAATGCTTTTTCATTACATCCATTCTTCCGCTTAGTCCCTTTTTTTCCCTCTGATTCCTTCTTTAGGGGAAGACTTGGTTTTCATTTAAGTTTTTCATCTTTTTAAACCTTTCGGCTTTTCTACACAACATGACACACGCCTTCTACTGGGGTCTTCACCCAGTCTCTTGGTTCATCCTCTTTGCAAACGTTGCCATTACCATCATAGAATGGAAATTTCTCATGACTCAGTTTTGCAAAGTTCCCGAGCCACCACAAGAAGATGAATCTAAAGCTTAAAGAAATATTCTCCAACCCGATGCTTTATAGAACAGATCTGAGAGTAGAAAAGCTTTATTGTTGGATTACCTGCCCACTTAATCAATGCTGGTGGGTTTGTTTTTTGGTTAGATGTGATCGAGCAGCCACTACGGTAAGCCTTTTTGGATTGCACGACTTTAACTTTCTGCCATGTGTTTGTTGTTATTTGCAGAGCCATCTGCGCATACGACACACGCCAATTTGGAACTCCTTTCATTCACAAGTCAAAGAAAACAACCGAGTGGCCGTTTCAAGTCTTGATTATGAGGTATGGTGTCACAAAACAGTTATCACATTTCATGTGAATCTTTCATTAGTTACAGTTTTCCTACCCCTTGGGGATATTCATTGGTCACATTTTGAAATATTGCCATCTGCTCTGTTATTAAGTAAGAAATGAGGCATGAAAATAAAGTGTCATATCAGTGAATTATGTGACAGGACATTTATAGAATATAAGAAGTGGACCTGCTGTGCTTAAGATGAATTTAAAGCGTGAGATTTTTATAAAGTGATGCCAGTTTAAACCCAGGAGAAAGTGGGTTTACTGTAATATATGTGTGTGATATATATTTATTTATATCTATAAATATAGACTATATACATAGAGGGCATTAAGCCTCTTTGCGGTATTACTGTCCACGTCTCTGCGCTCATATCTCTAATCCTTACAGATGGAAAGCTGATATTGCTCTGTGACAGACTCAATCCTATTAACTCTGTCTGTCCTATATTCACCTCCTGTGCGTCTCACACGCCTGGCTCCCATGGAAATTTGACCGAGGGCCCCTCTCCAGAACACTAGAAGGAAGAAAGCTGGGATTTTAGTCTTGACAAAACATTAGAGTAGTTGGCACACTTATGGTATCACATTTTTCTTGTCTGGTGAAGAAGATTTTCTGACCCACCACTTTGTGACAGGGAGCTGTCACTTACAAGAAACCATGTTCTCATTTTTGAACTATCTTGAAATTCCCATCCGTCACCAATCCTGCCATTCTTCCCGGCTTCAGAAAATATAAAAGTGTTTAACAGCTTCTTTTTACTCTCTCCCTCTTCGTCTCTAATGCACCTTTTACACACCTATTTCCCAAGTTTTACAGTGCCGTGAAGGAGCTCGGATGTGCAACAAATCACACAAAGAAGCAGCCCCAAAGCTTCTCCGCACTCCTTGAACGGACCATCTTATAAAGACAGTATCCCTTTGTCAAAACCAACTCTACCAAAGCAACTAAAAACCATGAACCAACAACCAGTGGTGTCCCTAAACGCATCAGGAGGAGCTCTGCTTCTGAACCTCACACAGCTGGTGTTTGAACACCGACAGCTCCTCCAGCTGTCCAGGAGGAAGGAGAAGGAGGAGGAGGCCTACTTCGTAGACTACATACCACCGGCCAGAGATGCTATAACTCTGCCGCGCAATGTAGTCTATGTCCTAGTCGGCGTTGTGTTGGTTATAGTGGCCACGTATGCCATAGTGGGACATCTGATTAAAGATCTGTTGCATGACCTAGCAGGTAACCCCTGGCTGGTGTTCACCTTCTCATCTCTCTGGTGTCTTTGAGTTCCTTTTTCCTCCCTGAGCTCTTGGGTCATGGCTGCATCAGTGTTTTGTCTTTCCCTTCTTTCCCCTCTTGGGTGACCGTGTTGTTGTTTGATGACTCTCCTTCACATTCACTTTGAGGTTTGTGTGCACACCTTCCCAATAGTTTCCTTCTTATACCATTAAGGTAATTGCCCAAAACTGATTCAAATTTGAGTGCATAACTGCTGCTAAAGTAACACTTTAAAGGGGCACTCTGCTGATTTTCTATTGCAATTCCACAATGTTGGGAGGCCAAGATATCCAGACTTTTAGTCCCTAAAACCCAGGTTCTACATTTCACATGATGCAACTCAAAAGCATCTTTAATTTGACCTCCCCTGCCTTGTAAATGCCCACTTATTTCAAACTCATGTCCATGTTTGTAATGCACCCTGATGACATCATCTGGGTTATATATATATATATATATATATATATATATATATATATATATATATATATATATATATATATATATATATATATATATATATATCTACTCTAGAGAGCTTCCTCCAGAGCCACAGAAAATTGATATAACTTATTTTCCAGGCCCCATGACGAGCAATCTGAATTTATGTAACTTCATGTACATGTATAAATGGTGCTGTGCCCTTTCAAAAGACACTTAGAAGTAACAGAAAATCATTTCATTTAATTCTCACGTCTTTTGGTTCTCATCTGTTTCTTCTCACAGACTGGATGTTTGGCCCTAAACCAGTGGAGGATGATTCAGAGGAAGGGAGAGCAGAAATAGAAGAAGAACGACAACTGAGCGTTTGCAGTACGATGGAGAAAGACCACCTGAATATGGAGAAGGAAAAGGACGGGCTGCTGCCCGGTTTCTACCGGGCAGATGAGGGCAGTGGTCATCCTTCCACCCCTCCTCCACTGAGAAGCACCATCAATTCATCATGCCCCAGAGAAAAAAGGATGTCTGCTCATAGAGTGAGCTTTGCCTGGCCCATGACCCCTTATGCCACTTCCCTTTGAGTTGTCACTCTGTCACAGCAGTAGTTATATCTCCTTCCAGTGAGCAATGCTGTAGTGTAGTGATGCATGCATAAGCTAAGGCATTTTAGTTCAACATAAATAATACTTAACACTTATAGTTTGTACTCATAAGAAACACTTTGGATTACTTATTAAAAATGTATGTAAACATGGTTTATAATGTCAGTCATTCCAAATACATTGCACTGTATTGTTGTTTGCTGCCCATCAATTTCTCATGCTAAACGTATGTAAGCTATCTTCAAAGATGTTGATATGAGATGTAAAAAAATACATTTTCTTTCAATAACTATGTAATAAAATAATTTAAATCCAAAGATTGCGTAACTTGATCAAATATGTATGTATGTATGAATGTATGTATGTATGTATGTATGTATGTATGTATGTATGTATGTATGTATGTATGTATGTATTTAAGTAACTTTCATGAAAAGGTGTAGCAAAATTGCATATTAATTGCCATTTTTGTGCAATTTCCTCACCGACCATTCAAACTGTAATAACCCGTATTTTTTACCCTTACATCACATGTATTGCTGTAAAGACTAACATGTCGGTTTGATCTGTTCTGGTGTTGGACTAAGCTTCTCTCCAGTAAACAAGTGAATAATACAAGAGTGCTGTTTGTCTTGTCTGTGTCCTTTAATCCATCTTACCTTCCTCTAATACCTGGTTATCTCAGGGCCAATGACCTTATTTGTCAATGCCGAGGATTACTGCGCATTAGTCATATTAAATACTGTTCGATAATGATGTAAGCAGAAGAAGAACATATAGATAGATACATTTATAGTAAGACACATAGGTACGATAATAGAGTGTACTTCAAAAGGTATTTTCTTCCTTACAAAGGTAGATAGTTGGATAGATCTGTATGCTCTTCTATATATATTCGGTAAATTCTCTCTTACTCATTAGGAAACTGTGCTCGCAGCATTTTTCCTCTGACCTTGTCTACCTGTAACTGTGGTAGCTAATCTAGTTTCCATCTGCGTAGCTCCACAAGCAGAGAAGAAGCTGTGTTCTGCGGGAACAAAATGAAACCCTTTTCAGGCTGAGAGATATGGTGTGTAGTTATAGTACTTTTAATTTAAGTCTCACATGCTTAGTGTTGCCAGGTGTGTGAAGACACCCAGTGATATTGGATGATTGTTGCCTGCTTCCCTGTTGTAGCTAGAAGTTTGTATCCACATTCTGGTTGCTAAGGAAATCTCTCAAATGAGTGATTTCCTCCTGATCTTTTTGTGATTTGCATACAAAGATCTGTTGAAACCTTTGTGCCAGCTTCTTTCCATCCAGCGATGACTCTGAGATATTAAGTGGATTCTCAGGCTGACAGCAGCTTTGGAGACTCTCAGACAACGATGGAGGTGACCGAGGACAGTTTAAGTTTTCGTTACAGGGAAGACGATGGGACGGTGTGGTTCGAGAGCTACATACCCCCCTCTCGGGATGCTGTCCACCTGCCTACCTACGTCATCTACCTGATCATCGCAGTCTTTGTTGTGCTTGGTGTTCTTTATGCCATCATCGGTCACCTCATCACAGACCTCCTCCACGACTTTGCAGGTTTGTTACAGTACTATAGATCAGAGATCTTCAGCAGGGGGTCCTGGACCAATAGGGGCTCCTCTGAGTTGCTGTAAGGGTGCCATCAAATTATTGTTAGAATTTTTAATTTTTTTATTTACACAACAATGATAATAGGCTTACTAGTCTATAGGTAGATGGCCATAAAGTAGCCATCTACAGATATCTGTGTCAAGTCAAACTTAAGGATTCACTATGCCACATGTTAACATTAAAACATGATGCATAAACATGTGAATATTTTAACAATTATTATTTGATTAGCTTAGTATTTTATGCACCAACAAATAGTATGTGTGAAGGCTCAAGGCCAGCCTGCACGTTATTGTAGGCCCACGTTATTGTAATATGCAAATCAATTAAAAAAATGAACATCGTAAGGGGGCTCTGCTCCATCTCTTCTTCAGCTGAGGGGTCCTTGGCCTGAAAAACGTTGACGACCCCTGCCGTAAACCAGAAGATACTAAAAGTGTCTGATCGGCTCTTAAATATCATCACTCACAGCTTTTCTGTCTTGCATCCACTCTGTTCCCTCTTCCTCCGCCTTCTGTTCTTTTTCAGACTGGGCATTTGGGGAGCAGCCTGAGGAAGTGGTTGTGAACTATTGTGAGGCCAAGGATAAGTTCATGGCAGACTGGTGCCCAGAAACCTCCCCTGAACTGGAGGCGTTGGCCCAGGCCGAGGAGAACAAGATGATTGACAGGGACTTGTCAAACGCCCCAGCCTGGATCATCTCTGCAGAGCCTCGACTGAACAAGTCAAGACCCAGTGTGGTCTTTGAGCGGATTTAGGAATTCAATTAGAGACTCTTTAACTGATGTAGAACTGGTGTATCTGGTGTGATTGTACCAAGACAACTGAGAAGTGAAGGGAATGGCTGTAATGAAGGATTGCTATGGGAGGCTAGAGGTGTGTTGTGATGTTCTAGACACAGGAGGGTATCTCTGAGGGCACAGTGGTCTTATGAGGACATCTAGTGTCTATTCAGGCAATTGCAGTTAAATTGCAGCACACAGAAGCCACATTGCACAGAAATATCAGTACAAGATTGTTTGGTCAGAGATTAAAAAAACAACAACAACAAAAAAATACAATGCCTTAAGTCATCTCTGTTAATGATTGCTTCAAAAGCTTAAGATTGTATTACTTTTTTCTGTAAATTACTAATGAGAGACAATGTGGCTATGTATGTCTCCGCTATGTCAATCACTGAGGCGGCAGATCATTTCTTGGAAACAAATGTCCTCAGGCCATGGAATGTTTCACTTTAATGGATATCTTACATATAAAAAAAACCTCAGTAATCACATTGGATATTATGGACAAAATGGGAGGAAATGTGATCCATGAAATAACAGCGGCCCATTTGCTGTCACACATGAATTTGTGAATTTCAGAACTCTCCATGGTAAGAAAATGTTTCAAAATGCCAAAATTAAGGTTTTTGTTACTTACTCAGTCAAATCCCTTCACTTTTTCACTCTTTTTAGGCCAAGGACCATTAGCTGAAAGAGAGACCCCCCCCACACACACACACACACACACACACACACACACACACACACACACACACACACACACACACACTACATATTGTATCAAATTGAGATGCATATTAAACTGGGACTACAATAACATGTAGGGTGGCCTAAAATCTTTACACATCCTTTGTTGTAGTGCATCCAATACTAAGCTATTAAAAAAGGTATTGACATTAAGTAATTGCTCTCGTTTCTCTCATTTCTTCTCATCCAGATCTCAGTATCCTCTTCATTCATCACCATCACCACCACCACCACCACCAGCGTCTAGACTCAATCGGGGGGTATCCTACAATACTCACAGCTTCTCGATCCCCTTTAAAATACGATGGCGTCACCATGGAATTTGATGACGTCACAATGAGGGTCCAATCACACATGTTCACTCAAAATTGAAGTCTCTCCCGATTGAAATAAAGTTGTAACGGTGTATAAACAGATGCAACATGTTCATAACAAAATGACAATATATGAACATTTTGAAATTCTGTGAGAAAAAAAAATGTGTAGCCTACATCCTTCATCTTACAAAGTCAATAACGACTGATTGAAGCAACCCTGAGTAATTCCGTTGAAAATAAATACCAGAGGCACTGTGAGTAATGAATACTCTGTGTTCTTCTTGCTGAAAACGGATGCTGTAAATTTCAATTTTCTTTGCGGGAGTCATCCCAAAAGGATTATTAAAAAGAAGTCTAAGTCTAAGTCTAAGTCTAAGTCTAAGTCTAAGTAGGTCATGGGATTAAAATGGTCTGCAACCACAGTCTTTTGTTTAAAGTCACAAAGAACACACATTTTACATTCACATGCACTTCATATCAGCGTGGAGTGTATTATTTGTTGACGTCTGAATCATTTGGTTATGTACATGCTCATATGAATGCAAGACTGTACTGTGAACTATGAAGTATTACACAACGTACAATTATGGGAACTTGTAGACTGACAAATTGTACAGTAGAAGGTCAAAGTGTGGTTGTTGGATTTACACTTTCAGTTCCAACTGTCTAGGCTGGATTTCCAACTCATGAATTCATCATTTTAGCCATGAACAATATCTCGCCCTTATCTTAAACCCTAACACTAAACCCTAAAGAGTCAGTTCATCCAAATAAAAAAACCTTTTTCTTATTTACCCATGTATTAACAAGTATCTGAATGTACTTCTACATACAATCTGAAAGTCACCTTATAGTTTGTCTTCCATCCTTAGCCTAATTACACTCCCATATGTCCTCCTGTGGTACTACAGTAGTACCACCACTCCAGGAGAGGGCGCCATGGTAAAATGTCTCCACAAGCGATATGCAATCACAAATTTGACACTGTCTGAGGCTATTAAATGGATGCTTGGACCCCTATAGGATATGGCACATGAACAATGTAACTGGAGCGTGCATCAGTAAGCAGTACTGATGTCAATTGCTTGATTTTTTTTTTTGACTAAAAAGAGGAATAAAATCATGCTAAATTTACTTAATAAAATTAAAATGAGAAAAGCCTGAGATACCAATTTTCTTTGTGAATGAATAACGTATTGTAAATAAATAAATGTTCTTATTCATACCCCTATGTTAAATTCCCATAGAGCAGGCAGATTTTATTATTAAAGCCAGTTATTTCTGGATTCAGGATATTATGCATCCTGATAAGTTCCCTTGGCCTTTAGAATTAAAATAGCCCCACATCATCACATACTCTTCACCATGCTTAGAGATAGGCATGGTTTTATTTCAGTTAGACTAATACCTGGTTTGATTTGCATTGAGAGATGATTTTATAGAAAGTATCCCATGCCTATCTCTAAGCATGGTGAAGAGTATGTGATGATGTGGGGCTATTTTAATTCTAAAGGCAGGGAACTATCAGGATGCATAATATCCTGAATCAGGAAATAACTCCAAAAAATCTGCCTGCCTCTATGGGAATTTAACATAGGGTATGTATACTCATGACCCTGTTTTAAATAAGAACATTTATTTATTTACAATAGTTATTCATTCACAAGAAAAATTGGTTTTAAAGATTGATTTTACCTCATTTAATTTAGGTATTAAAATAAATTTCCAAAACATGATTTTTTTATTCCTCTTTTAAGTCAACTTAAGCATGTGTATGTAAACTTTTGAGCACCACTGTATATAAGCCCTCATACATAACCTGGACTATGGTCATAACAGCTGCATCTTACATCTTATAACTTATTCCCTGTTACATAATGTTCTTATTCTTATTCAGTCAGTCAGTTTATAGGTTATTGTGTTTATATTTTATAGCCATAGTCAACATTTTATCATGATCTACTGCACTGTTCAATCACTGCACTGTTCACTTTTTCACTTGTTCCCTTTTTCACTTTTGCACTATCATCATTGCACACGGTCTACCAAAGTATCTATCTATCTATCTATCTATCTATCTATCTATCTATCTATCTATCTATCTATCTATCTATCTATCTATCTATCTATCTATCTATCTATCTATCTATCTATCTATCTATCTATCTATCTATCTATCTATCTATCATTTGAACATAATTATTATTCCAGTACTGAAATAATAAGGGTAGCTGGAGAGATGCCACTTCACCTCCTGGGCACTGCCAGGTGCTCTTGAGCAAGCCACCATACCCCCCCAACCAATCAGGGCGCTGGTCCAGCTGGTCCTGAGCATGTGTGTGTATTTCAGGCCTGTGTGTAGTGATTCTAACAAAAGTGTAAATTGTAATTTCCCCACTGGGGATCAATAAATAGTATAAATGAAATGAAATTAATAGCATTGGCTCCTGGTACAATACAGAATCACCTTGTACTCTATAAAGCATTTAATGGTAATGGTACTCTATAAAGCATTTAATGGTTTGGCTCCTCACTACATCTCTGACGTCCAACCACATCGGGGCCTCTCAGGTAGAGAGGTCCCCAGCCAGAGGTCTCCAAGCTGTACCCAGAACTAAATCCAGGTCTGGCGAGGGGCCTTCAGTTACTGTGTCCTGCTCTCTGGAAGCAGCTGATGACCTGAGATCCATCGCAACTGTGTCCACATTCAAAAGCAAACTCAAAATGTTTCTATTCTCTCAGGCGTATTTTAATATACTGTATAATTATATGTGTTGTTTATGCGTTGTTCTCATGTTAATGCATCATATATTTCTTATATTTTGTATTTCAGTGTAAAGCACATTGAGTGTATGTGTAATTAAATGTCCTATATGAATCAAATTGCCTTTGTCATTGCCAGCCAATGGGCTATTGAGCCTTTTGGCAAGTGCATACAATATTTTACTGCACATGTGGTGTACCCCAATACCGTTAAGGAAGCACAGGAACCTTTTCAGACTGAATGTCGTTTTAGACATGTTGACCAACCAACTGAAACTTCCAGTAAAGGAGTACATGTGAAACAGACCTTCTAATCTTTGATATTTTTGGTCTTTTATTACCTCAGACTAATGATTCTACAGTAATAATGAACTATAGCGCTACTCATCCAAAGCTGTTTGTGTTGCATCAGTTTTATTCTGAAGGGCACACTGGTTCTGTTGCCTCTAACAAGATTACCAAAGCTGTGTTCCTGCTGCTAAAGCGAACAATGACATAATCCTATGAACTTTGTCCCTTTTTTTTCAGAGCAGGACCCCCGGGTCACTTTCTTCAAATAGATAAGACAATCAGCAGCCAATACAATTTGATATAAATAAGTGATTGGGACCTCACAGAACATTTGAGTGTACAAAGTTTTTTTCTGCTGAAAAGTGTCTGGATACTACAATGTCAAGCCATAAAAAATCCAGGTAATCAGGCAACATCATATGAACAGCTATGTGCTGTAAGACCAGAGCTGTCTTTAGGCCTATATGTAACGGTTTAATGTTCGGTCTCAGTACGCGCCCTGAAAACGGAATTGTGGTTCTTTTCTTTTGGAAAACTCAACCCCAGAGAAGGATGTATCCAGTGTTGAAACAGTTTTCCAAGCATGTTGCAATACTTCTGTTAAAATGAGAAATTAGAGGAGAGATCATATCACAGGATTAAAATGATCTCCAACCTACAAGGCTTTTCTGTTTGCAGAAATGTTATTTCTCTGATTTTGAATGATGTACTTGTAAAATGTTGTGTACAAGTTTGCCAGCCTGCTTTATAGGCTATTTGATCATTGTACAATCCATATAATAAGGATAATAACACAAGTCTGTGAGGGGCCAATTTGCTGCAAAATGAGTATATTTATTTATTTATTTATTTATTAGCAAAAGTAGCACACATTCTTTTTCGGATATTATTTTACATAAGTAAGATTTACATACATGACTTGTTATGGAGTAGCCTAGTGTGGTATTGAGCCTGAAAAGCTACTTCTTCCATCACTGCGGGTTGGATTGTCATTTATTATTTGTACATATCTGAATAATGTATTTAACTAATGACAAGTACAATTTCAATGGCTCCCTAAGATGTGGATGCACTGTAAAAATTTACATTTGACAGAGAACTCAAACAAATTCAGTTTATGGCTATGAAGGGCACTACAATAAGTCAGTGCAGGCATGTGCTGGACTGCATAATAACTACTTATTGTCATATGTCAGTGTAAACTGCATGCTATAGGCTAAATGGTGCCTTGAAAACATGGTTGTGGTACATTGTTTTTTATTTTGTAAAAATATGCTATCTGGTTAATCAGAACAGGTTCAGATCATTATTTTTAAGACTTTAAACTTACTTTCCTCTCAGCTCATCTGGCGGTGGGCTGGTTGAACAGCAGGGGCTCTGCTCTGTGGGATGGGGCTCTGCTTTCATATCCACACCCTCCAAACCTGAGCGGCGTGCGGTGCGTCGACCGCGCACATTAGCCTACACATTGACATGTTCCTGTGTGGTTGCATTTTCTCCTAAAACGAATAATGGACTGGTGATTTGAAGGCAGCGGCTCACCGGCATGGATGCCCGTTGACTGAAGGAACAGCCTATATGGATTGGAGCTCATCGCCGCCGGAGCAAATCTGGGGAGAGTCTGAGAGGTGAGGCGGCGTTTGGCTGGTTGTGTGCGGGGGAACACCGCAGCGGAAGACTACACAACCCGGGCTTATAAACCGTGGTTTGAGCGAATTCAAAAGCCCTTTGGGTTATAATGCTGTTATTTTTTTTATCATATGTTGTTTTCAGTGTTCATAAAGCAGCCGTACATCCTCGGTGTAATAAAGGCCGCGGCTGTATCATGTACAGTAGCCATCTGCATCCTTTATGGATTGATGGATAATAAAGCTGTTAAGGCTGCTGGCGATACAATTTTTGACTTTGTATGTGTGTATCCCTCACCCCCTCCCAATAGGCCTATTCACTATAGTAGACTATACATTTCTGATTAAATCTATGGATAAGGACAGGAGGAGTGGGAGGCTAATTTTGGCCTACTTTGCACAAATGAACTTACATTGCGATACAGTAGCGAATATTTAAAGGGCCCAACTGTGCATTTTATGCCTGGGACACAGGCCCAGTAAAAACTAATATTACCTTACCGAGCATGCACGACAGAATAATGACTGAATGCATGACTTTCAAACAACAAAACCGTTTTGACAGGCTCATCCCAGGTTATGCATCAAATATATTAGCATGCAAGAGTTATTTATTATTAATTCAGAGTGATGGCAGTCTCCAGCAGTTCAAATTCTCCATGCTTTGTATGGTATTGTATGTAGGTTACTGCATCACCAAATCCCTCCTACATACAGGGATACTCACTGTCACTATAAATAGACCATCCTACTGATATTTGCACATTCCTGAAGAAAACAGTAGTGACATTGATCCCCTGCCCACCACAATGATGCATGAAGAATGTAGACTATTTATCCACCTGGTGAACATTTAAACCTCTGGCATGCACCAACTGTCTTTAGATTTTCTGATGGAGCAGCTGTTGGAGGAATTTACACACAGACTGGAAGGGGGAAGTAGCCTGCTATACATGGAGAGTATTCAGTCCTGTATGCAGTAGTGGTATAGCCTATGACCCTCAGTGGCTCCTCTCATCTCCACTCCCACCTGCTGGGACTCCCTAAAGACCCTAATTCCCCACAGAGGTGCAAATGAGATCATGCTGTTACAGTGAAAAGATCTAATGGCTTTTTTAATTTCCGAAAGAGCTCTTTGCTTTTCAGGATTACAAAGCTTACTTTGTACGATATTCACACATTGTGTGTGTGTGTGTGTGTGTGTGTGTTGACTATGCTACTTTTTGTGTCTCTGGACAGTGCTGTGGAAAAGCCGACTTCATCCAAGATCACAGGTCACATGACAGGTACTTAGCCTAGCTCTTATTAAAAAAACTATTAGGCTTGTGTGAAAAACTGCTCATATAGTTTGTTAATTCCAAAAAATATGTTTTCCCTCTGCTTAGATTTGTGTAGCGATGAAACAGACAACTCTCCTCCTCTTCAGCTCCACACACTCAAGCAATTTGAACAGGTGAGAGCCTCTATTTTAAATTGTCCTTTAGCTTGATGTGAGTGACACGTCCCCGTCCTTCGGCATAATGAACAATACTTTGGTTTGGAAACAGTCCTAATACAAATATGCTACAGTGCCATCTTGTGGCTGCACATGATCCTAAAGAAGTAATGAACTGATTTGGTTTGCTTTGATGCTATATACTTGCTATGAGATCAGATCACTCAATCAGGTAATGTCGAATAAAGATAATTCATGCTCATATCCAAGCTCTGTTATCAAACTGCTGTAGCTACAGAAAAGGAGAACACCTGCAGCTGATGATCACAGATGGAAAACACCCTGAACCCTCCTGGTGGTGAAAGTCTGCCTCTGGGTACAGCATGGCCCACTTTAGGATTTCTCATCCTGCACTATCATTGGGCCTTGTAAGCCTACCAGTCGCATTGTAAAACATACATTTTGATGTTGGACAGCAGGGTGTTGTAATGAGCATGTAGACCATTTCTGAGCCAAATTCATACCCAGACAAAGAAAACATATCACACACTTTTTCTAGAACCTACAGTATTCTTAATCTATAGTTTCTTCTGGTAAACACAGCACACAAGTAACCCACTTTTTATGGGTGTATTGTCCATTTGCAGTCTTGCAGCGTACCCTATAGTAGTCTAACTCTCCAAATGTAGACTGTTGGGATAAAGCCTTCCATTGACCGCCTTTTTCTCCTCCCCTTGTGCTATCTCCACTGTCTATTTAAAATGATTGTGATTGGTTTAAAGAAATACAAACATGCCAGAACTTTCCCCTATCCCACAATGATAACTCATACATCCATTTGTCCAGCGCTGACACAGTGCTTTGGAGATAATCTGGCAATGTGACACTAACCCAATAGTAGAATCTGCAGCTTATTCTTTTTGTAAAACAATTGAAACCACTGATAGTCCTTTAAAGTTATTCTGGAGGTGCTACTGAACCCTGTTAAAACGGGAGGTGTCACAGACTAGTCACGAAAGCTGGAGTTACTTTCTGCAAGCTGGAGTCTTTTACATGGCTGCGAATTCTTGGTTGTGTCACTTTTACACAGCTGTAAACACATACTGCACGCACATATTTACACCCATTCACTCCTATGTATTTGTCTTTGATGGAGAGCTGAAAAGAGAGTGTGTGAGTTGTGCCACGTGGAGTTTAAAAACACACACTATGTACATGATGTCATCCCTAATGTTGTGCGGAGACGGTTGGCGCCTGTCCTATCTTTGCTCAGAATTATTTATGTATGTACACATGTAATGTGACACTTTAACCCTCCTGTTCTCTTCAGGTCCAATTTGACCCCTTATTAAAGTTTCCATATCAGAAATTTGGGTTTGCATCAACCAAATTACCCCAAAATAACATGGATGGTTTTATTCAATGCTATTCATAAGTAAAATGAACTTTCATTGAATTTTGGGTCTTTTATTCAGTTTTATAGGATTTTATAGAAATGTTAAAATGGTTTCAAAACAGTATCCTGACTGTGATGTGATGCACTCAACATCCTCTGATCTTAACTTGACACAAATAAGTCATCATTTCTGCTTTTTATCAACTCAAAAATGAGATATAATTGTATATAAAGGAGGTTTATTGAGCATGAATTCCAAGAATAAGTGTAAAACTCGTGTGAACAAGTTGGTATTAGTGGTTTAATGGGCACACTCACCAAATGCATCAAGAACTAACAATGATGTAGATGCATGTGTTGGTTGCATGTCTCAGTCACATATTGATGCTCTTTGCATTGGACATTTGTCTTGAAACTTGATTTGATGAGAACAAAAGGACTTAGTGGAGCCTGTGTTATTTTCTTTCTTTTCACTCATCTCACTGTGGGACATGCAGGGATTCACCGCTCTGAGAGATTCAGGACACCTCCCTATTAATAGCACTGTGGCTCCCAGCTCTCCTTTTTCATTCACTTTCTTGCCTTCCCATGCTGGTTAGGGGAGTTTCTGATTTTAGCATAACTATCATAGGCATATGATAAGTGCATTCCCTTTTAAATGTCAGATGACATTGACTCATCCCCTTTAATAACTTTATGCTTCTAAGGAAAGTAAAAGAAGTGCAACAGAAACAATATATCAATGTGTCTCAAGGACTTTTCTAAGTGCTACTTTCGTTGGGTTTGGGCCGGGGGCACAAAACCAGCAGAAAACACTGATGTCATGTTATCATCACTTATTACAGTAATGGCTGTTTAGCATACAGCTGCAGTCTCGCTTCCAGGCAACATACGTTTGGACTACGTCTGTAAGTCTAATATTTACTCTGATTTTACCTCTGTTTGAGTCTTCACCAACTTCTGAGAAAAATACATGGGCTTTTAGCTCCCTGCCCTACACTCAGGGCAGGTAGCATTGTTAAAGTGGATTTATCAGTTTATCAGTCAGTTTTGTGACAGTTATTCAGTTATTTTTTGGTCTTTCTTTATTTGAAATTGTTAGCTGCTACTGCCTGAAACCGAATTAATTGAGACTGGTAATCAATAAAGGTGTATCTTATCTTATCTTTACTACCAAACAATTCACTATAGCCCATGGCTATATTGCTATACCCTAGGGCCTAGTATAGTAAATAATATAATATATATAATATAATAGTATAGTATTCTGTTTAGTTGGGTGATAATTCTTGTGTTGGCTGTCACCCCTTTTACATTAGACCGTGTCCTTTCATTCTGTGTTAATCTTTAGACAACGTTAATTAATGTAAATATAATACTCTAATGATATGGGTCTGGTCTAACTGGTCTGATTCTTATTTTCTGGGGAGATTTAAGGCCAGTGATAGAAAGTACATTAACATAAGTACATTTTGAGATACGTATATTTAACTTTAATATTTATATTGCATATTAGGCTACTTTAGGCATCTAAAAAAACATGTACTTTTTACTATAGCTTACTACACTAGTTATTTTGAAGATCAAGGTGCAATACATACAAACCATTACATCTGTTTTTAAGAGATGATGCATTGCAATCCTATAAAGTTGTTAAATTACTTTAACCAGCTACAACACAAGATACAAGTCTGTAATAATCAAAGTATACAGTATCACACTGAGAGATGTCATTCTTCATAATGAGGACATTTACTTTTGCTGAGAATACTTCTGTACTTTTACTTAAGTAGGATTTTGAATGTAGGACTGTTACTTGTAATGGAGTATTTTACCTTGAAGTATTGCTACTGTTACTTAAGTAGCCTAAAAGATATCCATAAACCCATTATTTGACATGTGAAGGGTACTTAACCTGCTCTAGGATGCTAAATATGTTTGACCCAGTTTGAGTCCAGAGGGTTAAAGCAGTTGTTGTTGTTGCAGAGTGTTCATTTATTAGAAAGAAAAAAAGAGTGAAAACTCTTAGTGAAAACTCCCAAAGTAGGATGTAATTGTACAGTGTCTCCCCTTTGAAACACTTCTGTAATCAAGTGTTTCCTAGCTGGATGAACTTGTTAAGTGTATTAGCACCCTGAGTGTGTTAAAGTAATAAATATGCAAAATAGCAAACTATAACAAAGATTGTCATGTGCCTAATTTGGTAGAGACTAAATAAAGGTGAGTCACTGCTGTGATTATATAACATGCAGGCTGGTGTGTGGACAGAGTTTCAGCTGTTCTGTCAATGGGGATCAACCTCCACACAAACAGATAGGGAAGTGGTTAAATTGGACATATTAAATTTCTTTCCAATACATCTGAAAGAAGGCAGACAAGATAAAAAGGACAAAAAAGGGACTTGTTTGTCCCTTTTGGCGCTCTCATTTTGCAGTGGGGTGAAATTTCCCTTTATATCACAACTGCCTGTGAGCCCTGAGCCTCTTACCTCCCCCTACACCCGCCCTCCTCCCCTCTTCTCCCCTTCCACCCATCTCCCCTGGCAGTCTGGGATTCCAGGGATGTCTCCTTCTGTAAAATAAGCGCCTGTCACGTCCCCCTAGCAGACCAGAACACACCATGGAGCTGAAATGGCTACATCTCTGACCGGCCGGGTTGCAGAGTCGCCCTCTGCACTATAGACTCTAGTGTGTGTGTGTATATTAGTTTTAGTGTGTGTTTGTAGATGGTATCCAAATGGCCTACTAGAGGCTAGGATACCACTTTGTAAATAATTTGTTTGTTTTGATATTATGCTCTTTTGGAGAAGGAGGTAGCATGTCTAACGGTTACCGGACTCTAACACATGGACGTGCCGTGACAGTCGCTGTCCTTTAAAATGGACTCCGTATTCCCCCATGATACGGAGAGGTCGAAGACGACTGTTCATTTCTGACCTATAACGGTGCTCTTTGACCATCATGTCTAACGGTTACCGTACTTTGTCACAGCACCTAAATGATCTGAAGAAGGAGAACTTCAGCCTCAAGCTCCGCATCTACTTCCTGGAGGAGAGGATACAGCAGAAGTACGAGGAGAGCAGTGAGGATGTCTATCGTACGGTGAGTAGGGAACCTCTCATCGAGCATGAGGAAATGAGTGGAAACCTGTTTAACTGGCGATGAGTGGGACTCAAAGTGGTGTGGGGGAGTTGCTCTTTAGGGGCCAAGGGTTGTTTCACTAACAACAAAATCATTGATTTTGAGAGATTTGGCACTGAGTAGGTCATCAAGAGTCAATTTTGTGCCTTTATCTGTCAGGTGATTGTTATCATGACAGTATACAGCTATGTTTTCCTGAAGAGTTGCTTTATTTAGCCACTTCCAGTGTTTGTTGAGCCAGCTGCCCCACTGATGCGTTGAGGTGATGTGACCTGCCATGTGTTTGTTTTACCAAGTAGCTGTTTTTAGATAACGCTGGCCTGGGAAGGGACTACACACATTAGCTAGTTCTTTGCTCAGGATGATGCAGGTTGTTCTGACGTCTCTCCAGCTGGACCTCAGTTTTGCTGTGCATCGTTGTCTCACGCTGGGGTTTGTGAAGATCTATGCCCTTAAGTGAGACAGTGTACATTTACCACATGGCCGATATACTAAACTATATTACACTACAGATCTATAGATCTGTAAACCTATGATAGAATCTCAGCAATAAGCCAGTGATAACACATTTAACAAAAGATTAATCATGACAGTATGTGTGAAAGCCGTTTTTAAATGTACATTTTCATGCGTGATTTAAAAAAAATATACATATAAATCTGAGTTTGTTAGATTTTGACATATGCGGCATTTGTCATACATAAGTTTTAATGAAATGTTTTGTCTACTGAGGATTTTATTGTGTAGTCATTCCATGCTTAAGCCTTAAACATGCTGAGTCACCTTCTCTCACAGTGATCTTCAATGTCAGAGGCTGACTCATGTTTAAAGGTGGAGAATTGGCTTCTTAGAACATGAAACAGGTGGTCACATGTAATGTGATAAAGTAGATGAACAGCCTATATGTGTTTTGCCTAATTATTTTATGGATGTCTTATTAGATTATGTGTATACAAACAAAATGTAATATTTTTTTCCTTTTGGCCATTTTGTGTGTTTTTTTTCTGCACTCTTGCCTAAAGTCCATTATCCCATCCTCTTTCAGTCACTCTCTTTTCTGATTTGTACATGTCTGGAGACAGTAACTTTTAACTTTTTTATAATCGATTATTAACTTATCTGCATCAAGCATCGAATCGTCCTAGAGGGAAATGCGATGCATCGAAGAATCCATTATCCCCCCCGTAGTAAGCCATTCGCATTTGCTTTTTTAACCAAAGTTTTGGTGGCTGTACACTATTTAGTGGTCACTAATTATTCTTTCATGTTTTGTTAAAAACCAAATTCATTACTAAATCAAAATAGTAATATCTAGCTTAAATATGCGGTGCACAGATAATATACAGCAGACGGGGGACTGATTGGATTTGAGCAGTGATGAAGAGTTCAAGGACTTTTACACAGGTTGGAAATCAGTAACTTGGTCACCTGAGTGAAATGAAGTGTGTGTTGTTCTTGTGTATTGTCGTGCTGTTTCTGTGGAAATAATGCATTGATTAGATTGTTCTTAAAATGATGTTGTCATAATGGAAAAACAATGAAAGTATTGATAAGCAGCCTAATGTTTGATAGTCGTTGTTTCTTTGCATGTGTGTAGCTTCCTTCTCCCCCATGACGAATTCTAAGTAATGACAAGAATCAATGCGAGTAGCCAAGGAGGACACGGAGGATTAAAAAAACATCATTGACTCTCCAGTTGATTATTTGCGCAAGGCCTGGCAAACCCGGTTCATTTTTAAGAATTCGGGTTATTCTGAGTCACATGAATCACTTGAGTCAGTATTGCCAGGAATAAGAAAACATAATTTTTTTGTAAATCGACTGTGTGCTTGAGCTTATAGCATTTTAATAACTTCCCTCGCTCTGAATCAGATCCACTCGTAGCCGGCTGATTTGCCGGATTGACTGACTCGCAGAAGCATCGACAACTCGCGAGTCACTGAGGACTCACGAGTCATTGAGGTGCTCGTGAGTTCTCGAGTGAATCCCATGGTCGGTCTGCGAGCTTCCGGGTCTGAGTCTGCGGGTCGGACTGTCTCTCTACTCACTCAGTCGCTTGGGTTGACTTGTGAAGTTGTGGTTGCCTACGAAATTGTAAGTTATAAAGCTTTTTGCAGCTAAGATAGCTAGGAATAGTAGTAGCTAATGGTGCAAGAGGTTTGTGTGTGGCGTTGTTATCCATTTAGATTGAATCGTAGTAGTAGTAGTTAATGATACTAGAGACTTGCGATTCGTGAGTCAATTTAAAGACTCAAGATCGGAGTGAATCACGACTCAAACAGGTTCAATTTGCGCGCGAAAGTCGCCAGACGACACCAGTTTGTGGACATAGCCATACTGAGAAATATACACTTTTGTGGAGCTGATCGTCTTAATTAGCTTTGTATCAACTCATTTGACACTGGCTTGAATGTAACGGACGTACATTACTGTAAAATAAAAAAGTTAAAGCTTTAACTTAACGTGCTTATTTTTGACAACAAAATAATTTATTTTTACTAATAATTTGTATTATTGTCTTAGATTTTGGAATTTGTCAAATCACAATATGGCATTAGACACATTTTTAAAGGCAGCATTACAGTAAAATAATGTCATTTCCTGAACTGACCAGAACTTTGTCATTATATCCACACGTTACCAATGATGATTATTTATCAAAAATCTAATTGTGTAAATACTTTGTGAAAAAAAAGTCAAAGTCAACCCTACCAATATCAAGGTATTTTGTCAAAACATACTGTGATATACAGTACATGTATGTCATATATACTGTTTGCGAATATTGATTTTTCTCCATATCGCTCAGCCCTACCTCTGACTCAGTCTTTGGTGCCGCAGTAGTCTCTGGCCTCATTTCACCTTATTAAAAAAATGTTAATAAGTGTTGATAAGTAATGCCACAACTTCTCTGTGTCTTGCTTGCCATCAGCTGATTAAAGTGAATGGGGTTAGCCTCAAAGCTAGCGATAACTTCAGCACAGCCTCTCTTAAGGTGGGCTGTCCTTTAAGATGGAGCAGCTATTTCCATTTACACTAGTCCTCACTACACTAGCCCATTTAAACCACTCCTTAGAGATTTGTGCAGAAGCAGTAACCAGTTATTCTACGTCTTAACCCTTGTGTTGTCTTTCCGTCAAAACTGAAAATCAATACTTTTGTTGACGCTTTTTATCAATGTTTTTTTAACCTTTTCTTATGTTTTTGTCCCTTTTTTCAACACTTTTTTTTATGTTTAACACTACGTAACACTAACTTATTAACTTTAGTTTTACACTTATTTTTGGAATTGATGGTCAACAAACCTAATTTTAAGGAAATTATACCTAATGTTTGAGTTAGAAAAGCAGAAATTAGGAATTATTTTGACTAAAATTAAAGGAATGGATGTTGATGGATAATCACAGACTGGAATATGTCAACTTTTACTCAGTACAATTTCAAAAGCACTTCAATTTGTTTTACAAATGCTATAAAATTGAATAAGACGCCCCAAAATGAATGAAAGTAAAGATTTGTACTTGCCAAAGAGCGTTGTGTGGAATCAATCATGTTATTTTGGGCGATTACAATTGGGTAGTTAAAAAGAACATTGATATAGGAAAACGGGTCAATTTGACCAGAGGACAACAGGGGTTATTCTGATTCAACGATTTGTTAATTAGCAGGAATGTAGCACAACATGAAAGTGAACGCAGTCTTCTGTTGATTTAATTTTAGGTGAAAGGTTCTGTCAAAATTTTATTTTATATTTTGCTTTTGGAGATGCGCTGAATTCACGTTAAATGAAAAAATGAAAATGTTATTTTAAGTCTTATGTTGATGCAAATATGTATACATAGCGAGTGCTCTGTTTATTCACAGTGCATGTGAAATTGCAATACAAATCTTTCCCTAACAACAATGAATAATCGTGGTAAATAATCATGATCTCAATATTGATAGAAAATAATCCTGATTATCATTTTGGCCATAATCGTGCAGCCCTATGTTCACACTGCCCACACGAAGATGATATGGAGATTAATGAAAATATCTCTTTAGGTCCTCCAACATTATCTTGTAGCTTATTATCTCCAGCTTCTTAAATGTCAGGGTTTCTTGATTCTCTCTGTTTTTTTTTATCTATATAAATTGCTTAAATTTGGGTTTTGGACTTTTCAGATAAAACAAAAGATTTGAAGCTGTTAATCTGATCTTTGTTAAGACACAAAATGTCTCATAATTTATTATGATAGTCCTATAATTGGCAACAGTTGTCATTCCTCTTCCTCTGTGTGTGTGTGTGTGTGTGATTTCTATGCATGTGTTTAGATCTGTAGGCCTATGCACTCTGTTGCTTCTAAGCGTATGAATCCATCTGCATCCCTGTGCGTACCTATAATAAGGTGACCCTGTTCAGCTGTTGTCTGTTTGTCAGTGGGCCTTCAACACTCGCCTCTTACTTTCTGCCCTTATTCCAAATCCCTTCTGATCATCAACAACTCTTTGATATGAGAAAAAACTACATGAGCCGAGCGTCTTGCCACTTATCCTCTACAATGTATGCATACCAGCAGGGATTGAGTGAAGTCATCCCACTTAAGCCGACTGGGTTTTAATCCTTGTGCTTCACAATCGCTCACTCCTTGTGGCTGAATGGTTAATTGGTGTAATCACTGTTTTATTGGAGACTAAATATTTGTTCCGTAGTTGTTATCTGACCTGAGTTGCTCATTGCCCTCCTGGTTGAGTGTCATGAGTGTCACTGTTCTTCTCTCCACAGCATTTCAGTGTAATACAGTACATAGTCGGTGTAGTGGTCTTGGGCACATAGTGATCTCTCTCAGAGCTCCAGAGATTTTATTTATAGAGCCGGCCTGTGTGCACTGATATATATATTTATGTAGTGTCCATATGACACAACTCATGCATCATAACACGCGTTTGTGTGTGATTGCGAGTGTTTGTATGTGTCTCTTCACCATATGATTTGTTACATACAGAACATTTAAAGTCAGTCATGTCAGTTCATTTATACACTGTGAAATGTAGAGATTGATTTGATATGAATTGTAATTGAATATGGCGCTTATAGCGATTAGTCAATAAAAGGGTCGAGAGAAAATGAAATAGCAACTACTTTGATAATAATATCTTGTCACTAAATATGTTTGTATATTTTGTAACATTTTCTAGACAAACTAATAATCGATTCATAAAGAAAATGATCTGCAGATTAACCAAATTATTAACATACTTGTTAGTTACATATTTAGCATCTGAAAAAAGCACATTTCACTGTTTTTCACTGATGTAAAGGAAGTGATGCTACGGTACCAGAGCATGTAATTGGTTTAGTATCAAATGTATCATCATTAAAAAATGAATTAAGAGTAAATTATCATATCTGTCACTAGGCTATCAGTAACAGTCGTGCAGGTGTGTTTGGTTTATGATTGACAGTTCTGGCCGTGTTTTGAAGTGCAGCCGTGTCCCTCCTCTTGCACAGTTTGGTTATTAGGGGATCTGTTGCTAAGGGGGCGGCAGGCCAGGAGGGGCCAGAATAGCAGGTGCACTGTGATGGGTGTCTATATATAGAGCTGCTTCAAGATGGGAAAATGTCTCTCTTACTGTAAGCCAAGTTGTTGACACGCACACACATACACATAGGAATACGTGTTTCTCTTTAGGGATTGACCGATACTGGTTTTTCCAGGCCGATATCAATACCGATTATTAGTAGTTAATGAAATCGATATACATTTTAGGATAGGATTTTGGAATGTTACAAACTCAGGTGCATTCTGGGCGTGCTGGTCTTACAGGGAGGTGTGTTCAGGTGCATTCTGGGCGTGCTGGTCTTACAGGGAGGTGTGTTCAGGTGCATTCTGGGCGTGCTGGTCTTACAGGGAGGTGTGTTCAGGTGCATTCTGGGCGTGCTGGTCTTACAGGGAGGTGTGTTCAGGTGCATTCTGGGCGTGCTGGTCTTACAGGGAGGTGCGTTCAGGTGCATTCTGGGTGAGAGAGGAAGGGACAGAGAGAGAGGAAGGGACAGAGAAGCTGCTAAATTAAGATGATGGACGAGAAAGTGGACAATCTGTTGAGAGGAGTCTGATGAGTCCAACAGACAGACAAATAAACTGTCTTCTTGCTCCTCTCTAAAGTCAAAATGGAAAGAATGAGCCCCACCAATCCCCTCACGCTGTTTAAATCCTCTATCCCGTAGCCAAATGTAAGAGCCCTTATTGGCCCTGAAATGTCCCCTGTGGACCCCAACAGGTAAACAAGCTGTGGAGTGTAGCCGAGGGGTGAATATCTGAGCTGCCCAGAATTCTCCTGCTCTAAATATACCAGCCACGACAGCACGGTGAGATGTTCTGTACTGATGATACACAACACTCACCAGCCCTAAATCACACAGCAGAGACAGACAGACAGATTAGCATGTGATGAAGCTGAAGATATAAGAATCAAGACATAAAGGTGCTCGAGATGTGAGGGAGGGAAGAATAACTTTGAATCGGACAAACCAAGTGAACATATGAACAATGAAATACAGTGTGTCCATGATAAGTCAAATTTGTGAGGCTACATATGTCATATGAGAATATTTTTATTATTGTGTTTTTATTCCCATCATAATGAAACTTTACTTTGGTTTACAAACTTTACAAAGTCACAAACTACACTTCTGAGCTATTTCACAGCAGGCCAGCATGCACGACTCTGGAACTAATGTTCATATCAATTACAGCTGTGCATTTCCCGCTATGAAAAGTCAAAATGTCCGCCGTGAAAGGCAAATATTGTCATTATAGGCCATGCCCACACACGTGTCTTCTGTTATTCTGGCTGATTACAGCTCACACAGTCCTGAGGGGAGGTTCACCCTGTGTGGGTGAACCATAGATGTGTTTAAGCTTTAATATTCACATATTTCTATGTTAAAAAATACACTTGACAATACTGTACCTCCCATCAATTTCACTGTTTCAACCCCAGAAATGTTAATTAATATCCTGTTTTTCACACAGGCACAATAATTTGTTTTAATGCAATTACAGAATTTATCATCATCTATCTTAAAATTGATTTGTTTGTCAATATTACAAGGTTTCACAATCACGTCAACACATATTAATTACATATTAAAGTAATTGGCCACCATCCACTTCCACTGATTATTGCACTATATACAGTTACAAATGGTCATTTTCTGTTGCATGATTTAATGCAGTTGTTGGAGGAGATGATGTGTGTTGATGATGTGTAATGAACAATTAAACCGATGACTGAGGACTGACTTTACTACTTTCATCTGTTGCAGAACATCGAGCTGAAGGTGGAAGTAGAGAGCTTGAAGCAGGAGCTCCAAGAGAAACAGCAGCTTCTTGACAAAGCACTGTAAGTCCACAAATATTCATCAGAATTATTTGATAGTATGTGTAAGCCTTACCTTAAATTAACTAAGGTTTGGAGTTGTGAATGTTTGTGTCAAAACAGCTAATTATATGGATACATTACACCAAGGAGACTGTATTACTTAACTGAGAAGTCAAAATGAGTGACTAGCTTTGATAAGCAGTTATCTACTACCTAGATACCCTTCATTAACAGCCTGTGTAAGCCAATTACTTCTTTGGTCACGTATACTTTGATTAGTACAGTACATATTGTTTATTGCTGGGAAGATACACAAGTTGTTTGACTTATAGGCTTTCATAACTTGGATGAATCCTCTGTTATGCTCAAATTATATCTGTCGGTCCATTTGACTAATGAAAGTTGTGTGCATGTGCATGCCCATCTATGGCTGTTGTTGGCGCCACGGTCCTGTCTTAACTGTGGCAACACCTCAAATCTCTAACAGCTCATATGTCATACAGCAGCTGATAGAGATAACACACACACACACACACACACACACACACACACACACAAATGAAACCCACAACTTAAACCAATGACAAATTCCAAAAGTCTTGTTTAGGATTATTGTTGACAGGCTGTAACAACTGCTGGTGTTTGACATGATGATGAGAGTGTTCTTTAACTGGGGGAAGCAAGTATCTGTTCAAAATAAATTGGTGCTTAAGGAGTGATTATGTATATCGGTAGTTTAAGACAGGGAGGACCAGTTAATGTTATTTAAAGTGTGTCTCTTTGTGATACAGTTGATTCCTTGAAACAGAAGTCCTCCTCTACTTGCAGTGCTTCTCCTGCTTCAGGATGGAGCTTGAGCCTGCTGCAGGAGTTTAGTAGCTTGCATGGGCAATGTAGGCAAAGGTGGATGTCTTTCTGCGTTGTTAGCATGGTGACATATCAGTTGCCACGATATATGCCTTACACTTCATAATAGTTACTGCTGAAATCAACAGAGAGGCCGCGTAAAGGTCATGGTTGTTGGTGCTCTTGAAAAGGATAAATTGGCTCTCATTACTGACCTCTATTCTGTTGCAGTTTGTCAGTACCGCTCTTCTTCTGTAGTATTGCTACAGGCCGACCAACACCTATTCTTGCTAGTGCTTGTCACATCTTTAAGCACAGTCTTATATGACAGTGTCTTAAATCTCAATCTCATGAACTCAAAGCCTTTCTAAATTGTTTGCATTGCTGACAGATCCAGATAACTGATGTCCTGCAGAAAGGCTAGCGCATGGCATGAAGCTCTTGTCCGCTACACAAAAAGACAGACAAGACAGACATTTGCATTGCTCAGACTGGTTCAAAATATCCCAGTTATTTGAGCTGTTGCATGCGGTGGACAGAGTTAAAAACGTATGTAGAGAGGGTCCAGGACAGGACTCATGGCGACAGTGTGGCGTCTGCCATTCTGGGAGCAGAAATTCTGGGATAGCGTCGTTGACTGACTAAGTGACAGATGCTTGCACAGTTGGGGTCCAGAGGAGTGAACCGAGAATGCAAAGAAGCAGGATTCGTGTGAAGGATTTCACATTCTAGAAAGTTCAAAACCACAAAGTCCAGAAAAACGACCCAGATTGCATCCACTGCTGTATCTACGTCAAGCCTTTCACCACTGTCAGACTGTGTGAACATCACTTACGATGACAGTAAAAGCCTACATGGGTGGGGCAACTTACTTAATCTCTGCTATAAGTGGGAGGGTGTTGGGTATCTTATTAGCACTATAGCAGACAGGAAAGTGACATCACTACTTTTAGGCTTTCCTTCATATTCTAATGCTGAGCCCTCTGACTACATTTGTGTGTTTATGAACTGAGTTGATTTGATCAGTAATTAGTGTGATGCCTCTAATGAACTCTGGTCTTTTCCCATGTTAAACAGCACAACAGCGGAGAGCTTATCCAATCACAATGAGGCAGAGCTGCAGAGACGGTGTCGGGAGAGACAGCAGGAAATCGACCACATGGAGCAAGTGCTTGAGACCAAGATTCAGCTCCTGCAGGAGGTTTGTCCGCTCACAACTTCAGCTAGTGGAACTGACACACAGATGCCCCAGATTTACAAGTCATGACTGTTTGTGTCTGTGTATTTCCAGGAGGCCCAGCTAGCACGCAGCGAGGCTGAGCGGATGGCCTCGCTGGCCGGATCGCACTCCCACGCCTCCCTCCTCTCAATAGACACCCCCATGGAGGACATCACAGAGGACGAGAGGCCTTCCAGCATTCTGTCTTCATCCAACACCAACAAAGACAGGTGCAAAATACTAAGCGATGTCCTTAAACTACCAATATCAAACAAACCAAATCTGCCTCCCTGTCTCACTAACAATATTTCTGTCTCGTGTTCAGGTTAATAGAGGAGCTGACTAAAGAGCTGCGCTCCAAGGAGGCGCTCATCACAGAGCTGAGCGGAGAGAAGATGACTCTCACACTCAGGGTGGGAGACCTCGAGGGACAGGTTCAGGAGCTGTCTTCCTCTCTGCTGCAGAAGGACAAGGATGTGGATGTAAGCACATGCTTTTATTTCAGTTTTGAATGACACCTCACATCAAAAATCCACTTAGGGGGCGTCCTTGCCGCCGAGTCTTAGTAAATGGATGTCCAAACTTTCTCTAACCATAGGACTTATTCAGTAAATGTGTTTCTAGCAGCTAGTTATCTATTATTCATGTACGTAGAGTATTTCTGTCAATACTTGCACGTGTTTAGTGCATTACTCTGGACCACCATGTCTCCTCTGGTCAGACAAGGCTCCCAAAGCAGCATATGTGACATTCCTAACCCTTATCTTAACAGCTATTCATGTAGGTCACAAGAGCTATTTACCCACACAAACTGCTACTCACACTAACACAAACACACACACTGCAGTGAAACACATAGACAAGTATTGACACACATGAAGTATGATTTCTGTAAAGGTTTATTCTTTAACTTAACTGATTTTGTATACCTCCTACCTATAAAAATCAAATATCACAATATTTTTTCACCAAATAATATCAATACTGCAACGATATTGTAGAGTTGACTATTGGTGCTTTCACAAAATATTTCCCCAATGAGATTTTTGATAAATAATCATCAGTAATGTGGCTATAATGACTAAATGGGTAAGTAACAGAACAGTTACAACAGTCTGGTGAGTTCAGAAAATGACATCACTCTACTGTAAGGCAGCCTTTAAAACCAGGAATAGACAACACTTATACCATATTACAATATTACAATATCCAAAATCTAAGACGAAATCTAGTCTCATATCACAATATCAATATAATATTGATATATTGCCCAGCTCTACCTAATTCTGAAGATAGTTTCTAACATTTTCTTTGAATTATTAGATTAAGTACACACAGTAGGTTTATAGTCTGTCTCTTCTACTCCAGTTCTATCAGGAGGAACTCGGTCGAGAGAGGCTGCGCATCGGACAGAAGATGCAGGTACGTGGAGCTCTGTATATTTTAATGTGTGTTGATTCATTAGTCTTCACATGTCATTACAGAGTTCTCCACTAAGTGTCAGAACAGCATCACAGTTCTCATTGTTCAATGTCAGTCAGACTTTGTCTCTTCTCATGAAGAAGTTGGGGCCGACAACTGTAGATAAAATGACACATTTTTGAATAATTTGTAAATTCCCTATAGTATTTAAGATAGGGGGAGATATTGCAATATGACCAGTACGTACATTAAGAGGTTGTGGTACAGAACCAACAAACTTTGATCCAATGTCTTCTTATTTTGCCACTGAAGGAAAGTGCAGCATTCAAAATGTCTTTTCAGAATGTTTAGTGCAGAAATTAACATAATAAAATCAATACAGCTACTCTCAGTAATACAAGGTCATGGCAAAAAGTAAGTGAACATGAAGTGAAACATTCTGCGGTGAGCTGAAACTTTGCTCGTCTTTGTTCAATCCAAACCGGAAGGTTTCAGTGAGTCATTGACGGTGGCTTGTTCCAATCTGAAAACCACATACTAGATATATGGTGATGAACTTCCTCTGAAGAGGAAGGCGAGGAACACGACGCAAAAATGAAGTGCTTAGAACTGTAATACGGCAATGGATGGAGCATCATCCGAGGCTTCCGATGAAAATCCATACAGAGGGTTTATTCCATCACACAAAGTGCCAGAATCTCATTACATTTACAGGCTTTGACATCTCCCAGGGACGCATTTCTCTCTCTCTAATGAAACAACAAATGGAGGGGGACCATTACCTTCATGTCAGCTCCCTCTACTCAGAGGGACTCTTTACCATCAATTTGCAGTTCTATAAATTAATAATCACAACCATAATTATCTTTATTATTCATCTTTCTAATGCTGTGCAGTGTTGCGCCATGTTGTTTGGCTATAGCCTGAAAGCATCACAGTATTGGTTGCAAACATATTTGTTGTTAGGTGAGGCCTTTTAACTTGTAAATTAGTGGTGGATGAAGGATGCAAATGTGTGAGTGCGTCAGGATTAGTAAAGGAACAGTGGGCTAGTACCTTAGAGTGTGACAAGACTAGTAATTAAGATCGGATATGCAACATTTTGTTTTTATATAGATAAGAAAAGACATAGCAAGTACGAGGATAGGCTGGTTGTTGTTGTGAGGGCTGAATTTGAACTAGCAGTGTGTTCAAATGCAGCGTTTTGGGTCAATTTAGAGGGCCATTGCAACGGGAGGTGACAGTTGTTTGTTGGTGGTGCATACAGTATATGGGCACAAGAATGAGACAGCATATAGAATAAAACAATATATATGTATATGTTGGAATAATTTCATTATCAAGAATAGACAGAGACCACTGAAGTTATATTGTATAACGTTCATTTTTACTTGCGAACACAAGGAGACAGTTTCCACGCTACAGAATAGTACAGACTGGAAGCTCTCTACAGCTGCTTATTTATACAAAATGGATGTTAATACAAAGTCATAACAAAGTCGATGTTGTCAGTTTATCAGAATCTCCTCTGCCTGCCCCCCCCCCCAGACACATCCTGTGCCTTTCACAAGGACAACAGGCAATGGCTCCATGGGTTATCTTGGTTCGAGTGATCAGTATAATGGTATTATTATGCAGACAGTGTTAATAATAATCAGAGAAAAAGTATGTTTCATCACTTTTCTAACAGTATATGACAATGGTTTTGTATTATCCAATGTGCCATGCAACATATATTTGCATTTTAAGAATTTGAGGAAACATTTCAGATAAAATATGGCTAAATCAAAAATGGTTTGCCATATTTTGTGTGTGTGTGTGTGTGTGTGTATACACATTCCCATTAGGGGCCTTCTTTCGTATGTGCATGCAGGCATCTGGCTGGTTAGCAGTTTAGCGGGTCTGGTTTCAGCCGGGGTTGTCGATAGGTCACGTTGACCTTTGAGTGCTCAGCGACCACAACACCGATATCAAGTTGTGTTGTTTCAGACACACTCGCAATAAGAGCACTTAATTAGTTCCCCAGAAACCACAGCCATTTAGATCACATCTATGTCTGGAGAGAGAGGAAGAGCCAGGAAAAGATATGGCATCTGAAACCCCTTGAGACAATTATTTCCAGGGTTTCCTTTTCAAAAAGAATGTGCAGTGATTGGCCTGTGATTCTTTATACATTTGCTTGTATTTATGAACATTCAATTTCACAAAAGAAACACCTGATCAATAAGAAGAAGTATCATATGTCCAAATTAGAGCCCGATACTAGGCGGGCCGATATTAGGCATTTCCCGATCTAACAGTATCGGCATTTATAATGGCCAATAAAAAAGGAAAAAAAAAAAACATTATTCATCAGAATCATTCATTTGACAAATAAATGATTCTGATAAATTAATATTTAAAAAACCATGTTAGAAGCATTGGCGTTGCATAGTTTGTCCACTCTGTTGGCAACACTGATTTTTTAAAATTATTATTGTGTTTTTGTTCGAAGGACTTTAAGTGTCATATCTTAAGTTTGTATTTTTATACATTTTATTTATCAGAACTTGAATATATTTTGATGTTCCTCTGTGCTGTTGTGACAATAAAACTAATTATTATCATATTATTTTAGTGAGAATAACTACAGATAACTAACGTTAGGGAAATCTGTTTATGTTTTGTAACGTGTTTGTGGATTTTATTTTAAAATATATATTGGCCAATATATCACCATATCGGATATTTTAATAACCACATATTTGTATCGTATAGCTCCAGTCCAGATTAATCATCAGCTGCATTCTTCCCACGTGTTGTTGGCTATCTACGGCAAATTCTAATACACATCTGATTTAGAGAAAAGGACTCAGGCCCAGTTATTATCTATTTCTAACAATCAGCAATCAATGATCTTAAGGCACACACAAGGTTCCATGAGTCTGACTCGCACATTGAGGATGATGCTCTGCGTGTCTTCATAGAAGTCCCAGCGTGACAGCATGACCATCTGTTTGCGCACCCTCGGGAAATCCCAAATTGTGGTCACTGCAGAGAGATAGCACAGTCAAATGCACGAGAATGGCCTGGTTGTTTGACCGCCACAGTAAAAGCTCTGTTGAAATATCTGCACCACGGCAACAAGAACTACAAATAATACTTCTTGAGGCAATAGCATGTTTTGACACAAGTTCCTCTGAGTCTGGTTTGGGCTGTGTTAACCCTTGTGTTGTCTTCCCGTCAAAATTGTAAATCAATACTTATGTTGATGCTTTTTCCCCAATTTTTTAAACTTTTTCTTACCTTTTTGCCCCATTTTTCAACACTTTTGTCAATTTTTTGATGTTTTCAACACTACACAATACTAACTTGTTAACTTTTGTTTTGCAGTTATTTTTGGAATTTATGGTCAATAAACCACATTTATAGGAAATTATACCTAATGATTGAGTTAGAAAAGCGGAAATTAGGAATTATTTAGACTAAAATTAAAGGAATGGATGTTGATGGATTATCACAGACTGGAATATGTCAACTTTTACTCAATACTATTTCAAAACCACTTCAATTTGTGTTTCAAATGCTATAAAATTGAATAAGACACACCAAAATTAATGAAAGTAGAGATTTGTGCATTTGAAGAGCGTTGTGTGGAATCAATCATGTTATTTTGGGGAATTAAAAAGAACATTGACATAGGAAAACGGGTCAATTTGACCCGAGGACAACATGAGGGGTTAAAGGATGAAAACCACCACACCAGTATGATTATACTTTTAGAGAGGCTCAGTAATATGCTAGCAAGTTAGCACGTCAACTAAGTGAGCTTAAGCATTAATTCTTTGACATGCCTTATATAATGAATGACAAATGCGCAACTAAGCAAAGTCCTCTGGCAGGTCTTACAAATGCCACTACTATTAATTACTTAATAAAGGACAAACAGTTGTAACAGCAGTTATGCAGCTGAAACTGATATTTATGTATGAAAACTGACTCAGTGTATTAATTATTAAAATGAGACTATGTGAAGCACTGACAGTGATATGAATGTACAGTGTGTGTTAACTAGAGAACTGGTTTTATTGCTCACTGAAAACCTGCTTCTGTTTTGACTCTGTAGATCCTCTGGCCTGATAAAATACTAACGAATGACAAAAGGTCAGGCAGGTGACCCGGGATACATGAATAAAAATAGAATAGAACATAAAAATGATCAATTTTATTGGTCTGTTCTGTAGTCAGCCAGTAGAACTGTCTGTAGTGGTCTATATAATATGCGTTACATACACGATTCCCAGTATAGGTTACGTGATTGTTGCAGAAATACTAAATTAGGCAATGTTTTGTACTAATTGTTTATACAACACATGTTTTGTGTATTGTATTTCATATGCAGTACAGTTTTGTGTAAAGTACTGTACAGTGAATAGTTCTGGTCAACCCTTTCACTACAGCATGATTATGTTTGTGCTGTTTATTTAGCTCTCCATTGGACTTTTTTTAACACAAAACAGAATAGGATATTAGAAAGAAATAGGATATTATATCTAATGGTATCACATACAGTAGTAAAGAATGATACATTGTATATCTTATAATATATATATATATATATATATATATATGTTATATAATATATATATATAATATGTGTATATATATATATATATATATACATATATATCTATATATATAATATGTGTATATATATATATATATATATATATATACTGTATATAATGTTTGTGCTGTTTATTTAGCTCTCCATTGGATTTTTTTAACACAAAACAGAATAGGATATTAGAAAGAAATAGGATATTATATATAATGCTATCACATAAAGTAGTAAAGAATGAATACATTGTATATCTTATAATATATATATATATATATATATATATATATATACACTGTATATGTATGTATATATACTGTATATGTATATATATATATATATATATATATATATATATATATATATATATATATATATATATATATATATATATATACTGTAAATGTATGTATGTATGTATGTATGTGTATTTATATATATATATATATATATATATATATATATATATATATATATATATATATATATATATATATATATATATATATATATATATATATATATATGCACATATATTTATATTAATAATGTTACTAAGCACTTTACTTGTTCAGTCAGGCGAGCAGAGTTTAGTAAACCGGCGGGAGGAAGTATCAGACTCTCAGGGGAACATCACTCTGTCTCTTCATCAGTAACCCCAAAATAAAGCTAATAATTTCGGGTTTGCATTTTTTAATGTGTTTTAAAATAAATATGGTCCTTTTGAATCGGACTCATGGAGGATATTAAACGGCCAACACCTCTGTATGACTGCACCGGGCTTTTCCAACCCCCTGTATTCTCTAAATGGTGCGCTCCGCCACTGCCGGTCTGGTTCAGGCAGCTTCATCGTTATCTGCCCGGAGGATCTCCGACTGCACGAAGCAACGACACCAAGAGCGCGTGTTTGCCTCTCGTGCTGTCGGTTAAGGCTCTGAAATGAATGAAGAGTCCATTGTTCGGGCGCAGACACAGGGGAAAGATTCACAAGACGGTACTATAGGACGCCTGTTACTGCTCTGTGTCCGTTTCCGGATTATTGCCGATCCTCGGCCGTTATTAACCTGGCTGCGCGCGGTGCGGCTCGTGTGTCCGTGACTGCCGATTGATGGTGCAGAGGCTCCGGTGCTGTTGGGACATTTAAAACAGCGGTTTGATGACCGCGCAAGGACGATTTCCAGATAAATACTGCATTTCATTGATGAGACATTCACATGACTTCGCTGTGTGCGCCACAGTCCCGATGCACCTGCGCCTCCGACAAATGAATGGTGATCTTGGGCTGATGGATATTTTTTTAATGAGTCACTATATCTCTTAACCTAGATTTGTCACCTCATGGATTTCAGTCCTGCCAAGAACCTCAACCATTTTCTACAAGAATATTGCTTCTCCATGTCTACCTCATTTCATCTATGTTTAAGCCTTTGGGTGTGATGCCATTGCAAGGACTGATGTCTTGAGCAGCTTTACATTATCTCAGATGAAAAAGGCTTTTATTGTGCTCTCAAAGCATGTGTTTACTCTGATGCAGCGTGAAACATCGTGCTATTGGGTGTTGACATGGGATCAAATTCATCATAAGGATTGGGGTGTCCTCATGACAGAGTAAAATAATTACAAACCTGTGGAATGCTTGATCTCAAGATGAAGGAGACGTGTCGCATCTGTGGACGGGAGCTCTGCGGTAACCAGCGGCGATGGATCTTCCACCCCACCCCCAAGCTCAATCTGCAGGTGCTGCTGTCTCACGCTCTGGGGCAAGAGCTGACCCGGGACGGCAGAGGAGAGTTCGCCTGCTCCAAGTGCACCTTCATGCTGGACCGCATGTACCGCTTCGACACAGTGATCGCCCGAGTGGAGGCCCTTTCCATTGAGAGGTTGCAGCGGCTCCTGCAGGAGAAACACCGGCTGAGGCAGTGCATCGGTGGGCTCTACCGGAAAACTAACTCAGAAGAGGGTGCAGTAACATTACCTGGGGGCGATGAAGGACCAGGAGATGGGATGGTGGACATTTCAGGTCTCACTCATGCAAAGTACTGTGCCCTGCTCCAGGATGATCTGGTCTACTCTTTGTATGAGTCCTGGGCCGACGATGGCCTGGATTGTCAACACCACCACCAGCCTCAGTGTCCTGCTGGTCCAGGGTCAGAGGTTACAGTGGCAGGCTCGCATCGGTGTCTTCCCAGCACTCCCAGGAAGTGTCGGGGATGTTCCTACTGGCGGGTGGCGGACTCTGACTATGAAGCTGTCTGTAAGGTGCCCAGGAAGCTGGCACGGAGCATTTCCTGTGGGCCGTCATCCAGATATTCAGCCAGTGTTATTGGAGGGAGTGTGACTGGAGGAGTGGGAAGTGGTGGAGAAGGAGTAGGAAAAAGAAAAGATGTGGAGGATTCAGAAGAACCCCCCTCCTCTTTAACTCTGGTCCCTGGTTCTCAGGACCCCTCGAGGACATCAGACAGTGATCGCACCCTGGCTGGAAGAGCCAGCTCCAGCCCCTCTATAGCATCCTTAGAGACAACTGAGGAATATGTTCAGCCTGGAGCCATTACAGAAGGGCCACTGAACTCCCCCAGGGATCTAGTAGATGACCAGCTATCTGACTCCCTCTCTGAGGAGCACATGGGAGCCCCACGTGGCCGAGCCTCACCTGGACCCAGCCTCTCTCTGGCACTCTGTTTGCTGCAGAGCTATGCTGTCTACCGGCCAGTCGTGAGCTCTAAGGGGAGCAAGCTGCCTGTGCTGCTCCGAGGGAACTCCAGTAATGGAGGTTCAAGGCTGGGCTTCCCTGATTCTGTTCTGGGAATGTCTTATGGAACTCCAGACGGAGAAGGAGACAACCACATGCCAACACCTGAGCTGGATCCCCCACTGATCAGGCTCGGTGATCAGGACCTGAACCTGGCTTACATGGAAGATTTGTTGAAAGATGTGTACAAAGAGTATCCTCGCCCACGTCCTCATCAGGTATAAAACCTTGAAATGGATGGTGATGATGATAAACACAACTACTACAGGATGATGACACATACAGTGGATTAGTGCCTTTTGCCTATTCACTGCAAGTTTGCAGTATTTACAGCAATATTAATGACCCATCCCAACAGGCTTCAATGTTTGACACAAAATGAGTATTCTCACCACCTGTGTGTGTGTGTGTGTGTGTGTGTGTGTGTGTGTGTGTGTGTGTGTGTGTGTGTGTGTGTGTGTGTGTGTGTGTGTGTGTGTGTGTGTGTGTGTGTGTGTGTGTGTGTTACATGAGCAGTCAGGTGAGGGTAAGCTGTGACACACGGCATGGCCTAATTACCCTCTGTGTGTGTGTGTGTGTGCATGCGTGCACAAAGTGGTAATTAGTGATGTCAATAAAGTAGAAAGCATACAGTTTTAATATATTTATGTGTAATATGTAATTATACGGTGACTTCTATCACAGCTGCCAAATACTCCCTACCTGCAGACCAATGACCAGTCTCCCAGTTACAAACTAGTGTTTGTAGCACAGGATTGTCTGCTCTAGTATGTTAGGACAAGTTGTGTGCAATACTAAAATTCCTCAAGACAATAAACCTCAGCGGTAGTTTTTTTTTAGGGTGAATATTTGTCTCTGCGTGATCTTTGAGCCAGGGCTGCTGACCGAAGTAGGTTAAATGTGGGGAGACATTAAGACAGAGTGACTCCCACTAACTGGCCTAGTTTTACTCCGAGCCCTTGAGGCAAAGTGAACTACGCAATGTCAGACCATTCTATCATCTCAAATCTGGTTGGCTACTATAATAACCCTATTTAAATGCTATGTTAACTTAATCATTTTTATTAGAAAAAAACACTAAATACAGTAAAAATCTGAATGTGTTTTATTTAATCTCAGCTATGTTAAACCACAAATTGATCTTGGTGAATTTAAGTCTGTGTATCCAAATATTCATCCTCTAGTAAGTGAAGTCATGCATGCAAGCACTCTCATGGCTTTTTACACAGTACACACATGAATGAGCAGACTTTGTACACATATTACTCAATCCACTGTAAAAGTTATGCAGCTCGCAGCCTCTGGCTTTTTCATGAATTTGAAAGAAAAAAATATTTTCATCACAAATATTTCAGCTGCTTAATTTTGTCAGAAGCCTAAACACATACATTGAGTGTTTTTTATGACTTGAAACACTTACACTTACCTTATTTTCTCCATTACAGAGCCTCGTTGAGGAGCAGCAGAGTCAACTGAACCAGTATGAGTGTGCAGCCGGCCAGTGTGTCAGCGAGCTTCAGAAGGCCCAGCTACAGGTCCAATCCCTGCAGGCCAAGATCCACCAGAGCGAGGCCAAAAATATGGTATGGCGGCTTAAAAAGGCCTCATTACAGTAAGATATGTTTGATGAGTCCACATCATAGAAGTGATGACAGCCTTACATGTAACCTGGCTGTTTCCGTCTGTAGAAGCTGCAGGAGAAGCTGAATGAGATGGAGTGTGAGCTGCGTTCAATCCGCCAGGCTGCTCAGAGTCAAGAAAGAACCATTCAGGATCTCACAGAGTCCATCAGCACCAAAGACAATGAGGTGAGTGTTGTCAACCTGTGTGAGATGACACCTGTAGTTGAGACGGTGCTCATACCCGTGATGTATTCTGCTTGAAGGCCTTGGAGCTGTACCAGATGATGGAAGAGCAGAACACCACACTGTGTAAGCTGAGAGAAATGGTCCACCGCAACCAGCTTGCTCAAAGCAAGGTGAGACATGGCACACATATATTCAATTGAATTGAATTATATTTATAGTGTCAAATCATAACAGAAGTTACATCAGGACACTTTATAGGTAGAGTAGATATAGAGTAGACCACATTCTAATAACCAATAACACTGCTGTTGGTTGGGACACAAAAACACAGATATACAAAAATATAATTCACATTAATTATAGCAGTTGGTATGATGAACAGTGACAAATACTGTATATTAACAATAAAGATAATAGAAATATGACTAGTAACAATAGTAGTAGCAGTGCAGAGTGCAGTACCTCTGCAGCAACTGCAGACACAATTCAGGTGCCACTACGATCCAAGGAAATCTGCGAGGCAAGAAAGAACAAGGACTCTGTGGAAGAAGCTAAGAGAGGAGGAAAGAGGAGCTCAGTGTGGCATAGGAAGTCCCCCGTCACATAGTGGTTCAAACCCTAATCCAGGATCATTCCTTATCAAAAGTGAGAAATCTTGTCACCAGGACAATGACATGTTGACCTTTTGGTCTGTGGTCATTTTCTAGGCTCCAGAGGGGGTCGGAGAGTCCATGACACTCGCCCAGCTGCAGGGCGAGCTGGTTGGGGCGCAGAGCTCCTTGTTCTCCCTTGGTCTGGAGCTGGAGGCCAGCCAGAGGAGTCTTAGACAGAGCCAGAGGCAGGGAGATGACCTGTTGAGGTTCAAGGAAAGACTTAACGCTGATTTACAGGAGGCGCAGCAACACAGGGAGGTCACTGAAAAGCACAACCAGGTTAGTGTGTCTGTGAATGTGTGAGCGTGAATGAAGTCTTGGAATTATGAAGGGTGCAACACGTGTGACCTCTCGTCTCTGGGCCGCAGGACCTGCGCTGTGCCCTTCAGAAAACTCGCTCGGAGCTTCAGGCCAAGGAAGCCGCTCTGAAGGAGGCCGAGGCAGAGAGACGCACTGCTGTGCAGGAATCAGACACGAGCATTGCACAGCTCCAGCGCTGTCTGCAGGACAAGGAACAACAGTTACAGGTAACATACTGTACACAATCCCATTCTATCTATTCATATATGATGTAGTTAGATACATGCACACACATGCACTTGGTTATGATCCTTTCTACACATTTTTAGGAGTACTCAGAGATGTTGGAGTCAGGAAGCTCCAAACCAAGAGATGCCCTGCTGGACAAACTACGAGAGCGTATTAAAGATAGAGACAGAGCTCTGGAGGTAAAACATGCACGCACGCCCACACACACACAAACTACTGTTCCGTGTGAATCACTGTACCATATACTGTGTGATTAATGCAACAGTCTTCCCTGTATATGGAACAGTGCAGGTGAAATGGAGAGAAAAGACCTTATTATGCATCTTGCAGCAGTCGAAAGAGCCAGTGGTAGACAGTAATGCAAACTCTTCCTAAATCGGAACTCTAGATCAGCACAAAATTTTACAACCAACCAAAATGGGAGAGACAGTTAGTTGCTAGTATGCAGTGAAGTGTGCCATTTTATGTTTTTGAAGCTATTTTATAATCCATAGAAAATTATCCCTTTTTTCATAGAAATCAGATGAAAAATGTTCATGAATTTCATATCCTTACCTATTTGATCTAAATAGTTTGTAAGGACCATGAGCTTAGGAAACCGCACACCCGCTCAGAGCATGATGAATATCAGAGTTGAGTGTGCCCAGGATAGCAGCAGTGTGATTTTTCTCCCCCGCCGCCATCTGCAGCGCTCCATTGATGAGAAATTCCGCTGTGTGGAGGAGCGTGAGGGCCAGGTGAGGAGGCTGCAGCTGGCCCTCAGGGAGAAGGAACGAGACCTGGAGAGACTGCGATGCATCCTGTCCAACAACGAGGAGACCATAACGGTACGCTCATCGCACACACAGTACAAACATATCTGGCAGAGCTGCCAGCTTGTACTAAAGGTGTGTACTTTGTGAAATCAAAACGAGAGATTATGCATTTCATTGCTGCCAATATTACAACCAGAACCGACAGAACTCTGATTTGGGTTACATCTGGCAGGGTTTGAGCACATCTTAGACATGTACTGTGATTGTGACCATCAGAGTCTGGACGCCTTGGTGCGTGGCAAAGAGCTGGAGCTGGAGCAGGCGGCAGAGGCCTACAGGAATCTCCAGTGGCTGAAGCAGCAGAGCGAGGAGAAGGGGAGAAACACCCTGACAGAGAAAGACACCATCATCAGCCAGCTACAGGCCGCTCTACAGACACACAGCCAGGAGACACAGGTAACACACACACACACACACACACATTATTGTCATTGCCTGTAACTGTTTGCTGTGTGATTGTCACAGACAAACCTGTGCTACTTGTTTTCATTTCAACAAATAAAACAAGGCATTCTGACTCTGTGTCTGTGTGTGTGTCTGTGTGTGTCTGTGTGTGTGTGTGTGTGTGTGTGTGTAGGATCTGACAGCTGCCCTAGTTGCCAGAGTTCAGGCCGGTCCCACTGAGGTTGTAGAGGAGTTGAAAGCTCGGCTGGCACTGAAAGAAAAACTCTTTCAGGAACTGCTGTCGGACCGCAGCCGCCAGTCCAACGAACACCAAGCACAGGTCCAGAACATGCTGAACACTCTCAGCTCCAAAGACCAGTATCTGCAGGTAAGTCAGGTTGCTGGTTTTGTAACGGTTATGGAAATGCGAAATGCAACGGTGTGCACAACAAAGCGCTTTCAACCTCTTCATTCTTTCTCTCGCTTTTCTCTTAGGACTACTCGTACAGGCTCTCCCTTGTGATTAGTGAGCGGACTGTCCAGCTGCAGGAGCTACGCAGACAGCTGTCATCAAGGGAGCAAGATCTGCGCGAGCTGAGACAGGACAAGGAGAGAGAGATGGGAGGAGAGACGGAACATCTGCGGAGCTTGCTCAAAGAGAAAGAAGCCTTTATCAAGGTACCTGTTTATTTGTTTCCTTTGGCTCCCCCTGCTCCATCTCCTGTACACCTGATCCTCACCGTACACTTCATTCATCAGGAGCTGATGCAGGGCCAGGAGGAGGCGATGCAGCCATCCACTAAAGAGAGTGAGAAAGAGATGGAGGCTCTCCAGGAGGAGTTACAGCTGGTACTGAAGAAGGAGAGCGAGGCTCAGGTATCTGTGTGGACCCTGTGATGATGCATAAAAACAATCCTTTTTTTTTTTTTTTAATCTCAAGTCATGTCTTTGTGTCCTCTCCCTGCAGAAGGAGCTCTCTGCTCTGCGTTTATCTTTGGCTCGCCAGCAGGACACTAGGGACAGCAGTGATCATCAAGTAGGATTTTGCTTCATTCTTTGCCCATTCGACAGCAGTTGACTGTTTGAGCTGCTTAATGATATGTATTTATTATGTCTCCTTCCTCCTCTACCCTGCCTGATACTCTGATCTAGTGTGTGCTAGAGCAGCTTGTGTCAGAGTACAACAAGCTGAATGATGCCCTGAGGGCGGAGAAGAAATTATACCAGAATCTCACACTCATTCACACAAACAGTGACAGGTAGGAAAGCTGCACCCAGATCTGGTTTCCTGTGAATACAGTAAGTTGCAGATGTTTTGCTGTTGTTGCCCTGAAACACTTTTATTTTTTTCCTCAGTTCTGAGAAGATCCAGGCCCTCCACACCGAGCTAGACTCGATTCAGGCCCTCCGCAGACAGCTGGAGGAGGTCCTGGCCAGGACCCGTAACATGGCCCTGGTGCTGGAACGGCCTGCTAAAAGGCAGCCTGACTTTGGAGGTGGGGATGGGCAGGGTCCAGCCTCCAGGGCTGCAGGGGGCACTGTCACTAACGCTCTGTGATGCTCTGTCTGACACCAGCACTGCTGCGTGGCACTCTTTATGTGAGATGGAGCGGCCTGTAGCCACCGATCGTCAGATTTATGAAAAAATATGGCAAAAAGTCATTAGGATCAAGACAATTCTTGATGAAGTGTGAATAAAAACCTAAATCTGACTGTCGGTCTTCAGGCAGCTTCATCAAGATAGCACAACCATTACTCACAGTATCAGAAACCTGTTCAGGTTAACCTCAATGGTATGAAGTGGCAACGTGCAACCCAGACTTATTTATTAATGTTTTGTGAGTGTGGTGTAAATATGTTTTTGTATTATTTCTAAAAAAAAAAATGCCTGTATTGCTTTGCAGTGCGATTGTTCTGTATTGCCATTTCTGTGTACTGTCTCTCACCGGTGTCACTCTTCCAAGCCTTACTGTCACAGTGAAGTTACGTCTTGCTGAGGAAACTCAAGCTCATGCCTTACAGTGAAACGTCTCACCATCCATCATTTGTTTTTATATCATCTGTTTGTAAATGCGATGTGCACTCTTTAACAAGGCCCAAGATACAAATCCCAAAAGATGGCCGAGCAGTTTCTTTCACTTCATCTTAACCTTTGATTGCTCATGCAGTTCTACCTGCTCTGCACTAGCTAGATTTTAGATTAGACAGATCGATATGCATGAAACATTAGGTCAGCCGCGTTTGATATAAAGATGCTAGGTGTGCATTTATTACTTTAAAGTAACCTTATGGTAATTTTGTACATTGTTTTTTTTTTAGTTAGTCTGCTTGTTGAGATTAAGTTCAGCTTGGTACCAAGAAAGCATTGAATAATTTTACTATCTGCACTGTGCTCTCTATAAATCTCAAGATGTGAATGCCAGAACTAATACTAGCCCATTCAATATCTATATTACTGTAGGTAGAGTACGATTGGTTGGGATTTGTGCCCTGATCTCTCATCTAGCCTCAGACATGGAATCCTTGTCAACACTTTTTTTTGTATCTTTAATGCAACAGAAATAAAAAAAACAAAATGTGCTGGCTTTTTGTCAAACACACTTCTGTTTGTTGTGTTTAATTGGGAATTTGTTTTAAGAATATCCCAAACCTGAAATTCACGTGGTCCTTTATAATCCCCTCCTCCTTCCCCAGAGATCAACCCACAGTCTGTTTTTATCTTTTTGAACCATCCCTATGTCATCTTCAGTCTCCTAGTTTGTCCTAATATCCATTTTCATAATATATGAACACACATGTTATAAATGTAAAATCTTACATTTGTCAACAGATTTCTGCAGAAAATTTAGTTTTCATCTTTTAATATAAACATGAAACTATAATGTGTAATACCAGACATTTCCAATCCAAATGAATGTTTTTTTCCTTCATGTCCTTGCTCCCTCATGCATGATATTGTGGCATGGTTTTCATGTTTGCATGGCTGTTCGACTGTAATGCTCAGTTAGAAATTCACAACAGTAAAATGCCAAATTCACTGAATAAGGGAAGCTCATGTGAGCCCTTTAACGCAACATCCCAGATCTTTAAAAAAAAAAAGTGAAATCTATATTTAAATAACAAATACACCCAAGGATTGCCCCTTTCTGTATGTCCCCAGTATAAGACTAGTGACAATATGTAGTGCCGCAGTGTGTAAACAGGGCCCCGCATTCAGTCAGTTCAGTTTACAGAGCACATTGTTCAATATATAATAACCCAGCAGTTGGCTCAATGAACGTCCCTCCTCCTCCCTAGCAGCACATGAGATTTAATATTTTTATTTTTAAAACCTGTTTTAGGGTGGAGACATTTGCAGTAAATGAGTGTCTTTGAACTTTATCCGGATTATGAAGTAATCCCATAATAAATCCTAAAAATGCACTGAGCAACTGTAGATTCACACCCATACACACATGATACTACACACAGTATTTGAAGTGTGTGCGTGTGCGTGTGTCGTGTATTATTAGGTGCTGTTATGTAAAGTAATCTTCCTGCCAGTCACTTTCTACTGAGCCTCCTGCGTGTGTACAATACTTTTAAAAACGCACAACAAAGGACATGCTGCATTCCTATTCAGTTTTGGCACAACATCATAACATTTGACAAATGATGCAAAGATCCATAACAGTTTGCAACTTATTTCTCACGAACATAAAAATACACACACTTGTCCTGGGTTGCACTGAGTTGAGTGTGTTTTTGGCTAGCAGGAAACGTATGACATAACATTTCCCTTTAGTCCTATGACTTCCAAAGCGGTGATTCAGCATGCAAATAGAGTTCTGGAAAGAATGGGAAAGAAAGTCAATGCTAGAGAGGGAGAGGTCGATGAACCGCAAGAATAAAAAGACAAACAGAGGATTAAGATGTAAACACGTGGATATTGTCCTTATACAGTTGTTGTGTTTCCAGAGCTCAGCACCGAGGAGGAGGAGGAGGAGGAGAAGGAGGAGGGAGACGACGAAGATAGCAGCAGTGACGAGTTCACGGACAGCATAGAGGAGGATGATAATAAAGTGACGGCCAGAAGTTTGGCCTCCATTCAGGTAAAATACCGCTTATCTACATTTCATTGTTAATTCCCTATATTTTTAGCCAGTTTGTAAATGGATCTCATACTAATTTAAACCTTTTTTTCTGACTTGTGTTAAGGTTTGTGAAACTGAGGTTGTGACTAGAGCGCTGGTGTCACAGAGAGCTGATGTAAAGCAGCTTGAGGAAGTGAAGAAGATACTTGAAGGCCAGCTTGAAGAAATAAGATCACAACTAGAGAGGGATGGATACACCTCCGTGGCTGAGCTGAGGTGCATTTTTGTCGCAGAGATCCTGGGGAAACTTTAGGTTTGATTGTCTAAGGACGCATGATGACATGATGACAGCTTCACCCTGCATGTGTCTATTTGTCTTTCTTTCCGTGTCCTGTCAGGAGTGCATTGCAGAGGCTGCAGCAGGAGAACCAGGCTCTGAAAAAAAGCCGTGGATGGATAGAATATGTTGGACTGAGGACAAACCCAGGGAGGAATCACAGGAGTCTGAATCAGGAAGAGGAAGAAGAGCAGGAGGAGGATATTGAGAAAGAAGATGAAGAGGAGGAGATGTCTCCAGTGCCGGTGGGGAAGCCAGGTCATCCGTGTGTTAGTCTGAGTGACGAGCGAGGGAAGAGGCACTGCAAGAGGCCACGCTGTCTGACGCCCCGTCATCTCACACACCAGCCTGACACGGTGACACAGTATACATTTAAATAAGAATTCAACTTTGAGTGAGCTACAACAGCAGCTTGTAACTGCCTATCTCAGATATTTAACAAAGTTGCTGCTAATCTTTTTTTAGTCCGTTTATTTTAAAGATTTAAAGATTTTCTTTTGTTTTGTTTTTCTTTTATTTGTTTGTAGACCCTGGGCTGTCTACAGAGACCGCGTTTTTTTTTACAGTGTGTTCTGGGGACAGGCAGCTAGCAGATAGTGAGGAGATGTTTTTTTACAGTGTGTTCTGGGGACAGGCAGCTAGCAGATAGTGAGGAGATGTTTTTTACAGTGTGTTCAGGGGACATTGCTTAGAGCACTTTTAAAGAAATTAAAGTTAAATTTTTAAGCTTATTGGTTATGAATTATCACAAGTAACATTTAATTTTGAGGATGGTAAGTGTTAAATAATGAATGCTTGAACTGATTAAATATTTGTATATTGTAAATATTCCAGCTTGCACTAAGTAACTTGAGTGTTTTTAAGCACATTAAATATTTTTCATTTCAAACTATATTTTGATAAAGGGCTGCAGTCGACAGATGAATTTAGCAAAAATGCTTTTGGTACGTTTCACCTCTGTGAATAAGCATAGCAGATCTGAGTAAACGTTGCTGGAGCAGCATTGTCCCCCAGGCCCTGTTCTTATCACCGGGTCTCATTTAAAGTCTCTATGTAAGGGTGTTTTGTTCTTTTTGTTCTTTTAGTCCTGTGTCCTCATTGCTGTCACTGCATTTCCATGTTAAGAGTGCTGCCATATGTGATAGTAAGCGTCTCAATTCAAACATGCTTGTCTATAACATGTCAGAGTTGCTAAAACATGTTGCTGTTGCAGGAGGTGGAGCCTGCTGGTGACAGCAGTGAGGTGGGGGTGCTCTGGCAGGATATAGGGGAGGGTCTCCGTGAGGAGGCGGCCCGCCTGAGCTCCAATCTGGCTCTGAGCCACCAGGAGAACAGAGAGCTGCAAGAAAGGCTGATGGTGTCTGAGGCCACGGTCCACGCTCAAGCTGAACAACTGAAGGACTACCGAGATCTGCTCAGTGAGTCACTCTCAGGAACATGTATACAGGAATGCAGACATGTTATCTGACAAATAAAATAACTAAAAAGTGCTCAGAATCTTGATCAGACAGTGATTTATTTGTCATGTCTCTGCAGCGGAGACATCGGTCCAGCAGGCCAGTAAGCAGGTGCAGGTGGATCTCCAGGATCTGGGTTATGAGACTTGTGGTCGCAGTGAGAACGAAGCAGAGAGAGAAGACGCCAGCAGCCCAGGTGATGAAGAAATCTCTCTCAAACTATAACATCCCATGTTCTCTCCAGCAAAACAATAAACTTACTAATCCTCATTATGTCTCTTCATCTCTCCTACCTTCAGAGTTTGACGACCTGGAGATGTGCACGTCCCTGTCCCATCAACAGGACTACGAGGGTGTGGGCGGTAGCTGGTACGCTGGCAGCAGCAACACAGGCGCTTATGAAATGGGGGATGAGTCAGCCTCTCTTCAGCGTCTGGTCCAGGATCTCCGCTCCCAGCTGAGTCGCTGCCACAAGGTGATCCGTGGGCTGCAGCTGCGTGTCCGCTCCCTGTCTACCACCAGCGACTACGCCTCCAGCCTGGAGCGAACCCCACGCAAGGTACTGTTACATTAACCTGCTGCTCTACAGCACTGGTCTTTTAGTTTCACGTTCATTTTTTAATGATGTAATAATTAATAATGTCGATTTGATCCTCGCCTTCTAGGTAAACTGGGCCTTTGAGACATCACCAGCCCCCAGTGGTGTGGAAGAGGATGAAGGCTGGATGTCTGACACCCAAGGGATTCGCTCAAGGCCTAAGCCCAGCAGAGAACTGCAAGAACTGATGACACGAGTTGCATCACTTGAGGCTCAGCTGAAGAGCTCCAGACTGGAGGGCAAAGGCCAAGCAGAGGAGGGGAAATGTGCCACCTGGCCTGGGTGAGTGGACAGAGAGCCCTGTGTACCGTAAAGTCCCTTTTAATGTATCAAGAATCAGTTAACAGATGCACATGAGAATGATTAGTCATCTGACTTACAGGCCTCTATTAATACTATGGTTCTTTTACTCCCTTCACAGGAAGTACAACTCTCTGATCCAGGCACAAGCTCGTGAGCTGTCCCACCTGAGGCAGAGGATGAGAGAAGGGCAAGGAGTTTGTCAAATCCTCACCCAGCACTTGGGTGATACCACTAAGGTACTGCACACCATTCTGCACTAACTCAAGGAATCATTAAGCCACATTTCATCACATTTCTACATGTTGCCAAAAATGATATCAGGGGAGTGATGAGTTTTTTTAGTTGATATTCTTATACCTGCTCAAATTCCCAAAATCTTCCAGGCCTTTGAGGAGCTGCTGCGGGCCAATGATATCGATTACTACATGGGTCAAAGCTTTAGAGAGCAGTTGGCACAGAGCTCTGCCCTGGCACAAAGAGTGGTCACCAAGATCAGTGGACGTAAGGAACAACTCCCCATGTCTTCCATTGTACAGAAAGACAGTTCATGTTAATAGTTTCTCCTTTTTTGTGGTTATTTTATGCATAAATTGTCTTTTTTTTTTTTAAACGTTTCCTCTCCACTATGCTCTATCTTTCCTGTTTTATGTCCATAGGTGAACATGCAGGGAGCCATGATGACAAGACCGGCCACGAGTTGCTTGCCCTGCGGTGAGTCAGCTTGGTAAAGTGCTTTCAAAACTGAAAAATCGTAACCTCTAAACCGTTGCAACAACAAAGCCAACGGTCTTCAGAATCACCTGCAGCATTGTGATCTGTGGGCCTCCCGCAGAAGTTATCAGAGCACCTACTCTGTCCTAGTCCATCCATCTATCCATCTTCATCCGCTTATCCGGTATCGGGTCGCGGGGGCAGCAGCTCCAGCAAGGGGACCCCAAACTTCCCTTTCCCGAGCCACATTGACCAACTCCGATTGGGGGATCCAGAGGTGTTCCCAGGCCAGGTTGGAGATATAATACCTCCACCTAGTCCAGGGTCTTCGCCGAAGCCTCCTCCCAGCTGGACATGCCAAGAACGCGTCTTACTTTGTCCTAGTGATTAGTTTATCGTGTGACACGGCACATGGCTCCTTATGGTGGAGAGGGGTTAATCCACAGCATGGAACCCTGCCCCCGTAATTGCCTTAGTTGAATAGACTTACAGTACAGGTGTCCCACCAGCTGGGCTTAAGAGGCTCAGTGTGACTGTGTGACAGTCCTACTGTGTGGCCTCATTCAGTCGCCTCCATGCTTAGTGGAAGACTGTTTCTGTTTGAAATATTCCAAGTCACTTATTTATGAGTTCTTTTATTTGAACAGCATTTACAGCAACTGCAATTTCTTTGGAGTTTTTGTTAAATTCACTTTCTGAATACTGATATTATTTATTATAATAAGGTAGAAGTCTTGTGACTAGAATCAGAAGAGGTAATCTTTGCTGGATCTTTACAGACAAGGCTTACCAAGTTCAGGCTGTACTGCATCAAAGACTTTTTTATCTTTGGTTTCTGGACTGGACTGATGGTGCGATGGCTCCTCTGTGGAAATCTATGATTTCTAAGAACAGCTCCACATACAGGGACTCTCTGTGGTCTTTTTCTACGGCTCGAGGCCAAGCAAGAGAGACGGCTTTTCATAGGTTGCTGTTGGAGAGGGACAGGGAGTTCATGCTTCGGCAATTCAAACAGTAAGGGAAGTTACTTAACATAGGCATATTTACTTTAGGAGCTCCAAAAAGACTAGGATTCATACATTTATGCTAATATATGCTATATTATTTTCATTATCAATTAATCTTCTGATTATTTTACCATTTTGTTGTTTATCATGTAGGCCAAAGAAAACGTTTACGAAGCTGAAACCAGCATTTATTTTTGATTACCAGTAATTGATTGAAATAGTGGCAAATAAATTTTCTGTTGATTGTCTAATCGACTAATTGTTCTTCCTTTTGTTGTATGTTTTACTATTTGTGGCTAATCATATGTGGATTATGTATCGCTCTATCAAAAAGCATTCTGTTTATCATTTTCAGTGATTATGATATGAATGTAATAATGCCTGGCAACAGTGTATTTTGTTGTCAGTGACAAATATAAACATATCATGTAAAATGTAGGTATAAAAAAAGATCAGTCCAGGAAGTGTCAAGCAGTTAATAGTAGCCTATTGTTAAAATCCCTTTTCTTTCATTAATAGCCATCAGCTCAGACTGTAATGGTTGATACTATTGTGTGCACATGCAGGCTGAGTAAGGAGCTTCAGCAGAAAGATAAAATCATCGAGTCACTCCACACCAAGCTCCAGCAGCGTCCAGAGACCCCGTCCAGCTGCCATGCTCTCTCTGAGACCACCGACCAATCAGACAGAACGTCCCTGGTGTCCGATGAGTACAGAACCAACGAAGACTTGGAGCTGTGCTCCGATTTAGACGCCAGAGAATATCAGGAGGAGCACCGGATGCACCAACCAGGACACGGATCCGAACAAGACGGTTGGTAAAGTTTATTGTTCCGCCTTCTCCATATCTGTAAAAGGCCTCTACTATCCTCTCACTTTCCATTCCCCTCCTTTAGTCCGTCCATCTATCCCTCCTCCTCATGGCTTCCTCAAGACCTCCAGCAGCTGTCCCAACATGCTTTGCTCAGCCCCTGTGGGTTTGACCAGTCAGTCCTCCAGAGGTATGGGACTCACAGATGGCGATGACCTGCAAAGTACCCCCCCACCCCAAAAAAAAAATCACATTTTCTTTTCTTCCTCCTTCATATTCTTTATGTGTCACTTCCTGTCATTCTCCTTCAGCCATTTTCAGTGAGCCTGTCTCCTACTCCCTCTCTGTCCCCTTTGGCCCTGACGTCTGGGGTAGGGAAGTCACTTCTGACCCCCGGCCCAGGGCCCTGTCTGTGATCGCTGTTCGCCCAGAGCTGGACACGCTGTACAAACAGATGAATGCGCAGGACAGGGGTGAGGGACCGGGGTGGAGGGGGGTGTTCCATGTGGGAAGACATAACTTTCATAATACGACCTGTTAGCCACCATCAAACTCGCAAATTAAAATCCTCTGATGTCCTGTGAGCATTTTCACATCATGTTTCACACACTTTACTCTTTTTGTGTGTGTGTGTGTGTGTGTGTGTGTGTGTGTGTGTGTGCGTGTGTGGTGTTGCAGACTTTACAGTTCCCCATGACAAGCCTCTGTTCCCTCTCTCACCGGGTGCCCACAACCAGCACGACCTCTCCAACTACAGCCAGCTATCCCATCATGCCTTTCAACAGTATCAGCTGGGTGGCATTCCCGAAGGCCACTCGCTGAAGTCTGACTCAGGTCTAGTGACGGGAGGGACTATGTGGGACATGGAGAACATGGTTCAGCAGGTTGGAGGCTACTCTGGACCATCGGGACACCAGCAAGGAAGCAGCCATGCAGGTGGGACTCTATCATGTCTTCTATTAATAAAGTACACTTGACGAATCAAATGCTTACAATATTATTGCTATGCCACTTGTTTCTAGGGGTAAATTTGATAGAGGAGCACCTGCGGGAGGTGAGATGTCTCCGTCAGCGTCTGGAGGAGTCCATCAAGACCAATGAGAGGCTCCGACAGCAGCTGGAAGAGAGACTGGCCTTGACTGGGCGTGATGGAGGTATTGTAGCCCTCATCCCAACATTGACACTAAACTTATGTAAGAAATTGCATCAAATAGCTCCTGTTTTTTTCTGTCCAGGGGCACCGACAAACATCTACATTCAGGGTCTGGACACAGTCACTCAACTGTCCAATGAGATTAGAGTCCTGAAGGAAGAAAACGTGGGTCTACAGTCACGCCTGCAAGCCAGTACAGGTACTTCCTCTAAATGCCAACTAAAGTTTTCATGGTAATCATCTGGAACATATGCATGTTAACCCAGTTTGAACCCTCCTCTTGCCTCAGACACACGTGAGGAGGTGGTACAGTTGCGGGAGACGGTGTTTACGGCACGTGCCCGCCTGAAACAAGCAGAGCTGGAGGCAGAGCAGTGGAAAGAGGAGCTAAGACGACTTCAGGCTCACAGCCAGGAGCAGGGACAGCAGATACACATATTAAGGCAGGAACGGCAGGCCAGTCAGCAGAAAACCAACAGGTTGGTGTGTGTGTATACAGATTGAATCGAACAGTGACTCGTGCTCGTCTGTGTGTACAGCTATCTATTCTCTGACTGTAATGTACTGTGATGCATCCTCAGGCTCCAGCATGAGGTGTCTCTCCTGCAGCAGCAGCTGTGTGAGAGCAGAGAGCTCATCCACTCTCTGCAGAGTGAACTACAAGTGTATGATCGAGTGTGTTCCAGCACAAAAGCCAACAAAGGTCAGTGTGATCGTTGTACACAAGCTATAGCTACTACACTTGCCACATTAATATCTATCTATCTGTCTGTCTGTCTATCCATCCTCCCATGTGAACTAAAATACTTTGGCACCATCTAGTGATAGTATTAAGAATGGCATTGGGTAGACCAGGGACACTGAGATGAAATAGATTGATTCAATTTATTTCATTTCAGGGATACTATCGGAAAGGTTTGACAGATGCTACAATTACAAATGTATCTACATTATACCCTTAAACATCTACCAAGTGCTGTCAAACACGTAATCATAGTTCTATTGTATTGTTGGTATGAGACCCTCCACACCATTTAGAAGAGTGCTGAAGCAGATGCATGTCCAGTCAGACTGTGCAGTGGTTGTGTGTTCTGTCTTCAGGCTACCTGTGTGAGCTCCCAGGTCTGCCGGTGGAGCTGGGGGAGCTGCTCGGGGAGGTGAGGAGTCTGCGAGCCCAGCTCCAAAACAGCGTCCAGGAGAACAGTGCTCTCAAACAACTGGAGCTCCACAAGCAGCTGGAGCAGAAGCTGGGTGTGGGCTCTCCTCGGACCCCCTCCCTCTCCGCTCTCACTGCCAGCCCTCAGAGAGAGAACTTCTACAGGCGACAGCTGCTGCACGGTGAGACAGACAGCGGCTCCAGGATATTATGACACCGACATTAACAACATGTCTGTGAAGGCTCAGTGTGCTGTGCTGTGGTTTGCCGTGTGCCCAAGCCTGTATGTGTGTATCTGTTTACTCCACAGACCCAGCTCCATCTCCACCAGTCAGGGACATTGGTCTGTTTAACTGTGGGTCCCCCGGTCCTCCCTACTCAGACCTGGAGGATAGCCATAGCACTGCCAATGGTGTGACTTAAACTGCACTGCACGTCTTTCATTTGTGGACTGGTTGTAAAGAGATTGTATTGCTCTCTGTAACAACAGTAATTTCTTGTCTTAATTGCCTGACAGAATATAGTTTGAATCACTTCTGGACTCCTCAACATTCTCTCTTGCAATACAATTCAATACAATAATGTCTTTCAGAGTCCAATTCCAAAATACAATAATGCTCTTTTACCTCCAGCAGACCCTCTTGACCCTCACTCTGAGCTGGAGGGGGAGGCCCCAGACGGATCGTTTGCGAACCGTAACGGCCGCCACGCCATCGGTCATGTGGATGACTTCAGCGCTCTTCAGCAGCAAGTCCTAGAGGGACGGAGCCTCGTCCAGCGCATGGAGACAACCCTGCAGGCCTGTCTCGGCCCACCGCTGCTGGAGAGCAACCAGAAGCACAGCAATGAGCTGGTGAGAACCAAAAGACCAAAGACGATCTTTTTTTTTAACAAAACAAAGGCAACAATGAGAGCATAGATATCTAACTGAGCTCTGTAAGCAGGTCCTGGACTATGGATGGGTGAAAAGTCTGCTGTCCAACACCAAGACTCTGAGGCAGATCCTGGAAGAGGCGATGTCTCTCCTGAAGATGTTCTGGAGAGCTGCTCTCCCCAGCACTGATCCCTCCATCCAGAACCTTAAGAAGGTTTGGGACACATAATGATACATTTATGACTAATCTGATCTTTAAAAGTATAAGTGGAGATACAATATATTTGTGTTATTGGCAATGATTCCCATTACACAAAAAAACAAAACCAACAACGTATTACTCTCTAACTATGGTCCCCATCATGTCGGCCCCAAGCCCATTTGTTACTCCTCCCGGGTAAAAAACAGACAAAAATTTGACATTTTTGTCCCTTTTTCATACTTTTTTTTTTTTAGTTTTCACTAACCACCTTACTACCACTAGTTTTACACTACTTTTTGGAATTCATGGTCAATAACCCTCATTCATATAGAATTATACCTAATATTTGAGTTAAAAAAGTACGTACGTACAGATGAGTTTAGTCAGGAATGAAAGTGATCAATTGTATTTGCAAAGAGCATTGTATGGAATCCAATCCATATTTTTTTGGTAATGTGGTTAAAAAGAAACCCATATTTCAGATATAGACATATTTTAAAGGGGTCAAATTTGACCCAAGGACAACAGGACGGTTAAACAGGTCACAAATGTATATTTTCCTTTTCAAACAAGGTTAAATAATTTCCTAAAAACAGAATTTTAAACCTAAAATACAGTGCTCATGTTCATATTGATGAAGGAACATGACACCCGGAGCATGAGGGGGACTCAAGATGTGTTTTTTTTAATTGGTTTTGGACAACAATGGAGTCACAGAGAAATAATCTATATTAGCCTACACAGGCAATACTACTAGTATGACAGATTTATTGATAGGAAAATATATATAATTTCACCAGATCTATGCTTTAAAGAGCTGTTAAAAGAGCTTTGTGTGTGTGTGTGTGTGTGTGTGTGTGTGTGTGTGTGTGTGTAGGAGCAGTGTATGCAGGAGGAGATTGTGTCTCTGAAACTGCGTATGTCAGAGCAGGAAGAGGTTCTTAAGGGGACGATTCAGAGACTGAGGAGCACCAGCCGCACCAAGGAGAACATGGAGCACTTCATAGTCAACCAGTGTAAGTGTTTCTGGGCATTTGTGTGTGTGAAAGAGAGAAAGAGAACGATCATGAGAGAGACTTAGGGCGTAGCAGACGAAAAAGCAGTAGGTCTTGGATGCACGGACACGTGCGCTGCTACGAAAACAGCGCCCAGAGTGTGAGAAGAACAAAATGCAGAAAGAGAGAACCTAATAAGGTGATGTGTAAAGGAAGCAGACTCTCCGCAGACAACACTGCTTGTCCTTTCTGGAAAGTGTAGAGAAATTCCAGGTTGAGTACTGGACTCCCTACTCAGCGTCCACTCTTGTATCTCAGGTCAAATGCACTAAAACCTTAACCCTTTCACTTTCAAGACCCTCGCGGATCCCTCGGGTCATAATGACCAGGACTTATTTGGGGTTTTAAAAACAATTCTGAAATAAGATTTTACTTCATAATCTATTAACAAAATTGTGTTTATCTCAATTTCAAACAATTGAGATAACATATGTTCAGGGAATGCAATCAGTCTCTACTAGAACACAATTAAAACTGGAAGTGGGGTTCGTTTTTTGTCATAAGGTTATAATTCATATTAAAAATCCACTACGTCATCATTCTTATCTTGGAAAAAACATAAGTAGTCATATCCAGAATAATTTTCTGAATTGAGTCAGGAATACATGTTTATAACAGAAAATAAGGCAAGGCCTTTGATTTTCAGGTAGAATAAATGTACTTATACCATTTTTCTTCTTTGAAAAAAAAATTTGAAGTGGGTCAATTTGACCCGAATACGATACAAGGGTTAAAGGAAAGGTGTTGCTGTGATTTGCTTGTTAATGTTTGCAGGACATAAAGTTTTGATATGTGTGAGGCTTTTTATTGTCATCGCGATATCAACCGACAATAACACATCACAAAAGACACTCAGAGACTTCAATAAAGGAATATTGGAAATGATTTCCTTTCATTTGTTTTAAAAGCAACAAGCAATTTGTTGTATTTGAGCAGAAAGCAGCCGAACTGAGTACACTAATGCCTGTTTATTTATCGCAAGTAATATTGTTATCACATTTACACACAGTGGCGTGCATAAGTTTACACATCCATGCTAAAGTTGATTAAAAATAGTAATAAAAAAAACATCTTTTGGAAATTGGTCTTAATGCCTTAATTAAAAAAAATTAGGAAAATCCAACCTTTTAAGAACACCATTTTTTTTGTGAATGAATAATGTATTGTGAACAAATAAATATTCTATCTTAAAATACAGGGGGCAAGCAACTGTTTAGACACTCATATAGTGCTTGTGTAGTTTTGTAATAACACTCTAAACATCTTTCTTGTTTTTTTTGCAGTGTCGAGGACTCGTGATGTGCTTAAGAAAGCAAGGACAAACTTAGAGGTAAGCAAAAATCCACCATCATATCCAGGATATTAGACACAATGTAGGTTATGAGTGTGCATACTCCACAGGTCACTGTAATATGTGTATCAGTGTTGTGTCGTGATGTCCCTTTGGCGTCTTTATGATGCAAGTTCATCACTTTTGGCTTTCCTGCCTCACTTGTTCCTTCGTCCTGCATTTGTCTCTCCTCTCCTCCTTTAAACCCCCCCCCAGAAGAACGAGCTGAGACTTTCCTCTCTAAGCTCCTCCTCTTCCTCTCCTTATGCTGGTAATTGTTTGACATTTTGTGATCTTGCAAACAGGTAGATGTTGTCCCAGACACTGTGTTTCAAAATCCTGACTGGTCAAACTGTAGGTGTAAAAGCTAACGGGAGGGTGACTCTGGGGTTCTGGGGCAGCTTTTACCTCCGTGTGGATTTGCTTTTTCTAACCATGCTGACATCACTGCTTTACCATCCCGTCACAGCAAACTGCATCCTGGTTTAACTAACTTAGTATGACATTTCTGCCTCCTAAGAGTGTTTTATTAGAGTGAAATAAAGCATTGGAAGTTGTCCTGAGTGGAAAAAAAGCTGACCACACACACACACACCTTTCTTTACCACTCTTGGGCATTCTTAACTCAGCTGTTGTAAATAACTGTATTTTTAAGATAAAAGCCACGAGTTGTTCCTGAACCCAGAACACTGACACCAAATTGCATACACACCCATCAACTAAGCCACCACTGCACTAAAGTGTTGTTTACTTCGACATGTCCCCCTGTATTAAAGCTGAGTCTATTCATAGCTTCAGACCCCCCCCCCACAGTTAGAGCCAAAATAAGCACACGCTGCATAGTTTCCATTCTGTGTGTATGCTGTCATGCTTGTCATAAAGGTATCGCCCATCAATCTTCGGGTTGAGCGGAGTCACAAACACCTAGATTCATTCACACCACAAGGTCCTCACACACAGGTAAAACAGGGTGTGTGTGTGTGTGTGTGTGTGTGAGAGAGAGAACTTGAGTAACAGTATTGCTTATTCTATGATCACTCATTCTCAGCTTCTCATCTGCAAGCTTTTAGGAATGTTTTTAAGACTAACATTACACGCAGCACACTACTTGCTGTGGACTTGTTTTTAAAAGGAATAGTTTGACTTTTTAGGATTGACTTTCTTGCAGAGAGTCAGATGAGACGATTGATACCGCTGTCTTGTTTGTAAGGGTGCTACTTGGTGGTCTCCACCTATCCGTCTATTCTCTAAAGATGTGTGACTGTTATGTCATGGCTTCTATTTTAAGTTTATTACAGCAGGAGGACAAGCCTAAAATATTTCCACCTCATGCCTTTTTATCTTGACATCCCAACATATGTGATATTGTGTAAATTAACAACGAAAGCTGTTTAAGGTGTGTTTCTAACAGAGGAAGTGGAATGTTGAACATTTCCTGTCACTAAAAGTCAACAGTTGACAATTCAAAATACATTATGTTCTGTTCATTTTAATACATATACATATACACGTTGTTAAGACTATTAAAATGAATATATGTTAAATATATGACATGATAAATAGAAGGCTTCAAATAGACCCGGTGATCGGAGAGCACCCTTACTTGTTTGTATGCTAAATGTGATGCTACTGCCAGGAGACCGTTAGCCTAGCTTAGCCTACAGACTGGAACCAGAGGGAAACAGCTAGCAGGTAGGGGGATTTCTGGATGGATTTTTTTCAGACTGGCTCATTTCACCTGTGTCCAGTCTTTAAGCTAACCGTTTCCTGGCTCTAGCTTCAGACATGAGAGTAATATCTTCTCATCTCATCAACTCTTGGCAAGAAAGCTCATAAGCCAATTAGCCAAAATGTCGAACTATTCCTTTAACATTTCACCTCGCCTGCAGTTTGTCAGTTTTATCAACCTGTGTAAGGACTGTTGAATAATACCTTTCTCGCTCTCTAAACCCAGCTGAGGACCCAGGAGGTGCTGCCAGAGAGCGTCCTGCTGATCGCAGTTTCCTGAAGGCCGGCGGCGCCTCGGGGGCTGCAGCCAATCAGCGTCCAGCAGCGAGGAAGCGCAGCAGCCAATGCCTGCTTTAGACTTTTAAAGAACCAGCTACCACCTCTGACCTCTAACCTCTATGCTCCAAGCCTCCCCCATCCTCCCTCCCTCCAGACACCCACACCAGTCGTCATTGTCCCACACAACTTCCCCAGCCATGTGAGTGCTTCCGCCCCTTTCTCGTCCAGGACCGCGAGCCTTACCAAACTCCCTTCACCCCCTCGCCAATTTTCTCTCACTCTCCACCCTCCCACTACATGGATGATTGTCTTTGAGTGATACAGTCGGCAGTTTGCCTCGTCGTGTGTGTGGCAGAAGAAGGTGTTTGAAATGTGCCTCTGGTGGTTTCAGTGACGTGCGTCCTATTGACGGAGCTGGTTGAAGATGCTCCTAGACACTGATCCCAGACCAGTTCGGGGTTCAGTTTTTTTAGGTTTCATGGGTTTGTATTACAGAAACTTTCAGGATATTTGTACCTGAGTTAAAAAAGAAGGTAGAATTTTGAAAATCTATATAACAGGAGACTTAAAAGAGGTCCGGAAGTTTCTATCGTACACCCCTAGATCTGTATCTAGGAGCATCCTCTTCTGAGAGCCAGACAGCCTGTGGACGGAATAGTTGTTTGTGCATGTTTAATTGTGGCTTGAGAGAGGAATTCTGCACACACGTACACTAACACACACACACACATATACATATACATATATATGTGTGTGTGTGTGTATATATGTATAACTGTATGTGTGATCGAAAACGGCTCACTCAAAGACGAATCATCCTCAACTTTAGCTGCCACAGAAATGCAAGTTTACTTCTCGTGGCACTTTTATTATCAAGGACCTTATTTTTTGCAAATGCAATGCAAAGAACAATGACACCCACGATGTATTACACAGTGGAGGAATGTAGAGGGGGTAGGCGATCACCGCTAAGTAGTTGTGGACGAGCTGTATCTGTATTTGTGGAAGGAGCGTATTAATGCTTTGTCAGCCATCAGCCAAGGGTTATGATTAGCAGAACAAAAGCCAGGGAAAGGTTCCATTTTAGACACAAGCCTCCTCTCTAAGGGTCCTATCGATATTGAAGATTTGAAGTACCAAAACAAGGGAGTAGGGTCAATTAAAAGTTCGGCTCAGTCTGGTTGGTTGTGATTTGTGAGCAGGATGTACACTAGAATATGTAATAAAAAAAAAAAAAAATTTAAAAAAAAAAGGTTAAAGTGCTGAAATGGAACCAGGCTAAAACGCGTATTCAAGCTCCTCTGTAGGAGTTCTCATACGAGCATGTGCAATAATGATGCGGTTTCTTGAATGATCATGCTGCACTGGGTTATTATTATTATTATTTCTTTGCTTGACACTGAGTTATTAGTCCCACTCATAATAACGCTAGGACACAATCAGTGTTACGATTGTACTTTTTAACCAGAGTGTTGACGCATGACAGAAATGGTCAAATCTAAGCTATGGAGCAGGGGATTGCCAATACTTGCCAAAGTTTGACCTTTGAACTATTCACTTTGACTTGCCTTATCCATGCGAATGACAAAAAACAAAACAACCCAGGTCTGATCAGACGGTAGGGATACCAAGGTGTCTTTTTTCAGAGGGCCTTTAGAACCAGAGACGGTAACCGTTAGACAGCTATTTATTTTGAACTGTGCAACAGAAATGAGTTCCTTTTTGTTTTGGACCAAAACTCAACAGAGTGGATTATTCCCACGTGGCCATATGCTATTGTCTTATTGTTATTTCTCTTGGTTCAGAACGTCTTTGCATTCCCATGGCAATGGCAATATATGTTATCAAGTTCTTATAGATGATCCAAACTTTGGCAGGCTACTGGTTTCACCCACTGTTTAAATCTAGTTTGATGTGTTCTTGCTGTACATTTGCCATTTTATGCTGTAAATAACCTGCTTCTTCTGTATGAACTAGTGTGTGTGAGCGTGAGTGTGTGTGTTTGAAAAAAACTTCCAACATTTGCTTTTTGCAAAGTTGATTTTCTGGGTAGCTGTGCAATAGCTTCATGTTTTATTTTGATGTTAAACATCATTGTATTACGAGTGTGTGTTTGCTACATTCACCTCCCGCAATGTCCGATTTATGCGCAGTGTATGTTAGATTACGTCACTTTCAATTAGTCGCCTAGGCTGTGTCCGAGATGAAATCACAAACTATGCCTTCATGATATCTATATCACTGATCACAATATCCTCCACCTATAACAAAGCTCTGATTAATGTTGCTTCGCTTGCCTTCACATTTAGCTCGAGAGCCTCTCTCGGTGTAGAAATGGCCTTGATCTTGCTCTGGTCTACCTGAGATCTGCCAAATTAGGTTTTGTTTGCGCTCAAGTCTTCAGAAAAAGACAAAAGTTGCCAAGTATTTCAAGAGATAAAAAGTTCGGTATTTCCTTTTTGACATTTGAGACGTTAAAAGGGAAAAGTTTTGAAGAATTGTCTACTGTAAAATAAAACTAAGAGCCTGTGACTGGAAAAGATTGTGAAAAAGTCTGATCCACAAAGCACCTTGTTAGAGCGTAAACAAAGCCGTTTTGCTATTTGTTATTAAGAAGGGATTCAAACGGCAGTTTGAAACAATGTATTGCTGGTCCTGAGTTGCGTATGTATATACTGCTATTTGATTGGTGCAGCTTGTATGCGATTGGAAAGCAGCTTTTTCTGAGTTTGTGCATAAAGAACTAGAAAGCCGATACAGGACTCCTGGATGGATCCTGTCTCTGATGACAGTTAAAGGTTTGCTGTGTTGGCAAAAGTATTATCAATGACAGATTTTGGGAAAGAATGAATAAAAACTCTTAAAAAGCTTGTGTAGTTTATTTATGTATTGTTTGTGTGTAACTTTGTTCATTAAATGGCGTTTTTCCATTAATGGTACCTGCTTGGGTTGGCTCGACCGCGGTGCCCCGTCCTCATTTTCCCGTTGCGGATCAGTAGCGCCTCATGGGCGAGGCCAGGCGTGGCTGGTCGTCGTAGCAGGAAACCTAACGCGACGAACACATAATGTTGAAAGTGTGTTGTTTTTGATTCTCAGCCAGAAGACAAATTAGTTTCAAAAAAAGCTGGAGGCAGCAAAAAAAAAAAAAAAAATTAATGATAAAACGCTGGCTAAACTACTAAATCCCCCGTCTGTCGCTAGCAATGATGACACAGTGAATAGTGACGATTCTCTCGGACCAATCAGCAGTCTTTCACGTCACCTTTTGGTGTCACCTCAGCTCGCTTGGAACCAAGACTGAGGTAGTACAAAAAGTACCTGTTAGCAGGTACTAGGGACTTATTTTCGTAATGGAAAACCAAAAAAGGCAAGTAGAGTCGAGGCAGTACCATACAGTGGAAAAACGCCAAAGACCAGGCTGTTGCACGTCTGGCCACACCCAAGAGTGATGATGTCACAGTGGACTGAGGCACCCTCTGCAGCAAGGTCGAGTTGCTCCTTAAAAACTAAAACTTGACTAGATTGGTAAAAGAGTAACAGACGGCCATAGAAATGATGCAGGGGCAATAAGCGTGTCTTTATCCCAGAATAAAAACTGTGGGACAAAATAAACAAGCATCAAGACAAAAACATAGAATATCTAAAATGTGTATGGATTTAAAGGGGAACTATGCAGTTTTTTTTTAGCTTAATTTACAGCTTTGGAGTCACTGGAGTGGTTAGATGACTGTTTTCGAGTTGAATGGTGGTCGTCTCGCTCCCCCCTTGCGCCTGTGAGCGGAAAAAAACGCTGAGTCGCCGGACTCAGCTTCAGGAAGTATGGCGTGGAAGGTCTCGTGATGTTAAAAATTGCTTCACAGCACTGCTCACATACGCCCACTCAAGAACCGGCTAACCAGGTAGCCATGGAGATTTTCACACCATCGTCATGGCTGAGTCGGCAAAAAAGAAACAGAAACTTAGGAAAGCATTGTAGGAGGAACAAAGAAAGAGAAAACGGCAGATTGACCATGGGAGGGGTCAGACACAAGTTTGGGGGGGGGCTCTATAGAGAAACCTGCGAGCAAGAAGCAAAGCAAAGAAATGGCCAAAACTGCATAGCGCCCCTTTAATAAAACTACACAAATACACTTGAAACCTGTTTGAAGAACATCCAAATGGCTTTGACCCAGAACACCGGACCGAAAGAAAAGACAAACAGTGGAAATTAGGACCAGCGTGTCCTCTCTTTATTTGCAAACAAGTAAAACCTTGCACCGTGAACCATCACACTGGTTCTGTACAGCATTTGAAAAACATTCACGAACGATTGTAAAATTCAAGTTTTGGTTTTTAACCTTAAAACACCACATCCACGGCGCTTGTCCTCACTCGTTTATCACAGCCGTAACTCTGAAAAACTCTGTGGACAAAACTTTATGGCAAGGCTCGACATTCACAAAATACTTTTAGAGCGTCTAGCTGAACACCAACAGGATGAATGAAAGCCCGTTTCAACGCCTGTGCAGTGTATCAACCATGTATGTACTGTACTGCAAGTCCAGAGTTACACGGGACAAAAAAAAATAAAATAAAACTTTCAAAGCCACCATACCTCAAAATACAGATTATCTTAACAGGTTATACTTTAAAAAACACTTTGTACAACTTTTAAATGTATGGCAACCGTCTATCCTCATAGCCCTGTAAGTTCATCTGAATGCAGTCGATCTGCTCCGCACTCAGTAAATGTGGCGTATCCTCACAAGTTGCAGACTTACAATGCATGCAAAGCAGCAAGTTCAAACCGTTTACATGTGTACACGCCTCTGTGTATGACTACACATGTAATAACTACATACAATACATTGCCATTTGAAAAAACTAAGGAAAAAAAAAAGCACAAACTGGGTTCCATAATGCAGAGAAGCTACGATACATTAAGAGTTGTCAGCTGCATAGTTAAAAGCTTAGACCGCTCCTGCTCACAGGATGGTAAAGTGCTAAATTATGTCAAGATAAAAGGCAACAGCAGACCTAATCATCAACCTTTGACCTCCATTCCCCATCTGGAAAGCAATCTGCTCCATCCATGTTTAATGGCCATTACAGTTTAGCCCACGTTGTCGATGCCACTGAATGATGGCTGAACTGGGAGAAATTTAATAAAGATATCTAATATGTGCCAACAAAATAAGATGTAGGTTATTGCACAGGATGTTCAACCAAAGTCATTCTGTTATGCTGACTTAATTAACACCAAATCAAACTGCTGATCCACATCAATAACACGCTAACGCCCTCACGTCCTTAAAAATCACCATTAAAAGAAAGCGATCTTTCACAGATCACCCTCTTCCTTTACATTTAAATCAAATCTCGTTTTAAAACACACACACACACACACACATGCATATATTCACAAAGTACAGCGAACACTCAAATACACACAGTGATTCGGTCAGTCTCTCTCTTATCTGTCTGTAGATGTCACAGGGAAAAGCCACAGTATGATTTTCATCTCTCTCCGACGGCCTACCTTCCTACACACACACACACACACATTGCGGTTTGTTCAGAGCCCTATGTAGAGAGGAGTGCAACCTTTTTCCAAAGCCAAAGTCACAGCCACTGGCCTCTTATCCAGTGCAAGTTTTGGCTAAATGTGATGGTGCTGAGAAATAAATAAATAAAACCAACAGCAGAATGCAAACATGCTGTTCTCTAAACGCAGTGTGAAGCACCCGAGCTGCAGTCTAGATCGGCTTGTAAAGCAGAGAGGTGACGTATTTCTTCTTGTATCTGTGAGTCGCGCTCAGCACCATTACTCCGTCCTGCACAGACACAAATGAGATGCTCCCGCTTCTGTAAGTGACATCTGGTCCACACAGCATGACAGAGAATTATGAAAATACTAATAATAATGTCTTACTGCATTATTAGCACATTTAGTACAACCATTATGAACAAACAATGGGGTTGCTTTAACAATAAGTTCAACAGCCTCACATTCATTGTGATTGTCACAGTAGCACACTTGCATGTTTAAAAGACGTTTAACAGCCCTGATTGAAGTAGTACACACCTGCTGGGTAAATATTTTCATTGACAAAAACATAATTCAAAGTATGAAGCCTTTAACAGTTGAGATTAGTCTAGGTAGCAGTTGAAAGAGATTCAAACCCCCTGCATCGAATTTGGCTGCTCAGGGATTTATGTGTATTTATGTGTATTCATGTGGTGCTAGTGACATCTGGAAACACGTGAGTAGTATTTCAGCTGTTTCCAGGGAACCTACCTTAATCGAGAGGGCGTAAAGGTGGTTTAGCATGACGTGGTTGGGTTCAGGCAGCAGGGCAGGGTCACACTGCCGAGAGAGAGAGAGAGAGAGAGAGAGAGAGAGAGAGAAAAACTTACAAACCACAGAGAAACTGGTAAACGACAACAACAAAAGGCAAATCACATCAAGGTCTGAGGAAACTAAAGTGTTAAATGGAGGCACTGACGGATATATTGGTGTCCTTGTTGAGAATGACTTGGAGGAGGTGCGGAGGGAGGATGGGTGGGGCTTTGAAATGCTCCTCAGGTCTGAAGCTGTACTGCTCCTGCCCATATGGACCTGGAGGGGAGCTGGACAGGTCTGCAAACACACAACAGTCACCATTACACTGCTGACACGGGTGTCACGATTCTCCAAATCCAGGATTTTTTTATTTTTTTTTGCAGCAGCAGGGACAGCAATGCCACAATAAGAATCGATAGACGGCCCAGGGGTACTGTACAGCAACAGTTTGAGTTTTCATAATTACCAAGGCCCAATCAAAAGCACTATTGGTATATTAGTATACCGAGACGCAAATGAACAGACCATGAAGGGCCGTCCAAGCCCACATGCTTTCCCTTCATGGTTTGTTTCCGTTACTTAACCTCATTTTGATCAGTTTTCCATTTAACATTTAAATTTTGACTTCCGTTAAAAAATTAAAAAAATAAAAAGACTAGGGGGTGAGGAAAAAAAAATCGCTACAGCATTGTTTTGCGATATTTTCTGTGGCAAGAATGTATCGATACACAGGCAGCAAGTATCGATCTAGTATTATATATGTGTACGGTCAGTTTGCAGCAATAAAATTGAAGTGAGACAAACAGAGAAAATGTTTCTTTTCAGATAAAACAGATGTTGACAAAGTTTCCTTTTGGGGACGTCATTTGAAATTGGGAAAAATTAGTTGGAGAAAAGGTTCTAAATTGCAATATATTGTAGAATATTGCAATACTATTGTATCGTGGCATAAGTATCGTGATGATATTGTATCGGAAGGCGTCTTCCCACCCCTAAAAAAGACCTCTGATTAGTTTTTACTGTAGTGACGGAACATTCTGGACATAAGCCGACCTGATGTGTCTGAGCACTCCAGGGAGTCCACGTTCAGGGCGTCAAACACCTCAAAGTCAGACTTCTTCACCTGGATCAGGTTGTTGATGGTGCCGAGCTGACTGGTTACAACCGCCTGCAAAACAGACATGTTTCAGGAAGGTAAAGAGGAATCACTTTTACAATTAGTGCTTATAACGCTCTGCACACATTTCCCTGGGATCTACACGAGGCTTGGATGGTGATGCTGTGCGTGTGGTTTTCCCGGCCGAATTCCACCATCACATTAGCAACACTGACTGAATATCACGGAGCACTTCAGGATTAGGAATGGTTGATATTTTAATCTCATTTTATCTTCAAAAATGTCTTCAGTTCCTCAAGAGCTTACTATCCTCCCAAGTTTATAACATCAGATCTGTGTAAGACGCGGTTTGGGATTAAGGAAAAACATTCAATAACAACACAATCAAAATGACACAGTTGTACCTCTGAGGGGTCATGGACCCACTGTCCATCTACAAAGAACTTGTACTGGTGCTCTCCTTCTGGCAGGTCCAGGATCGCTACAAAGTCATTATGGCTTCGCAGAAAGGAAAAGGAAGAGTATTAGTGCTCATGTCCATTAAAACTACAGCTGGAGCTCAAATGGATAAAATGAGATAATTTGCAAGGGATCCCTACGACAGGGCTCGACATTAAGGCGAGGAAGCTTTATTTGTATGGCACATTTCAGCAACAGGGCAATTCAAAGTGCTTTATATAAAAAGATTAAAATAGTAAAAGGTACAGTGCAGTACAAGAAATATTGTCCGGGACAAGTGGAAGAGAAATGTACTTGCCCCACTGCACAAGTTAAAACTCAAACAAAATAAAATGGCATGTTACTTCACGTTATGTGCCACTTGTTACGTCTATTCTACCGATTTCATTTTATCGGTTTGAAACGAAGACATTTGTTTCCCCACAATGCGTCGCACCAGCGGCCAAAATCAGAATGCTTTGATTGGCCAATCAGGAGTCGGTCCAAGTAATGATCGCCCGGAGTTTAAACATACAAGTTGAACTGCCTCAGAAGAACAGTGGTGGAGGGAAAGCGCCAAGAACAATTAACCTTACAACAACAGCACCATACGAGTTAAAAAGGGAAAGAACATTTGTGAACAGCTGGAGAGATGAATTTGATTGGCTGCATAATGAAGGAGTAAAGTTCTGCGGCGCCTGCTGGGGTCAACCCACCTTGGCTGACGAGTAAGTGACGTTAGCTAGCTAGCGTCGGCAGCGGTGTACCTAAGAAGCATAAGCAGCATTTGCTTTGGTTAAATGTACGTAGTTACATATATCTAATACATATATAAAATATAGTATATAAAATTATAAAATGATAAATCTTTACCCAGCCAAGTGACTTTTGTCAAGTGCCCATATTATGGGGAAAAAAAAGAAAAATCACTTTTTCTGGGATTTGGGGTGTTATTTTGTGTCTCTGGTGCTTCCACACACATACAAACCATACAAACTATCCATGGTGTTTTGAGTGAGATCCGGTTTCTGAATGTGTGTTTTTTGAAAATTAAACCATGTAAAGCTATTCTGGTACAACCTCAAAATACAATTATGAACCTGAAAATGAGCATAATATGGGTGATTTAATGTCAAGCCCTGCCTATGAGACCGTGGCATTATTTATTTTTTTATTATTGTCATTGCGGGATGACAACTTGCGCAATAAACGCATCACAAAATTCTGCAACGTATCGCGAAAGACACGATTTTTTTGAGTTAGTTAAAAGAAAATAGCAATAGAAAAATGCCCTTTATAATGTAACGTCATGCCTTTTTAAGTGTTGCCTTTTGTGTTTAGTTCAATGTACAATTGGTTTAATAAAACAACGCTGGAAATGATTTACTTTCATTTGTTTTAAATTCAACAATTATTTTAGCAGAATACTGAGAGCAGCAGACCTGAGTATACTTTAATATCTGGTTATTTGCAGCAAGTCGTATTGTAATCGCAAATATTCAACAATGTTATCACATATCCCATATTTGCCTTATATTGTGCAGCTCTAAAGCTCACCAAAAATATAAAAATAAAATTTTTACCTCTTATTTAGTGGTATCTTCGTGCTCCAGTTATTAAAGGAACCGGCTATGTAGACCTCCTTTCCCCCGCCAGCCCAGCGGATGACCGTGGGTCGAGACTGAGGACCAGTTTTCATCTGCTCAACCAGATCGGATTCTTTCTCTTCTAACGCCTAAAAGCAATTCATTGACATCTCAAAGATAATACGTAACAGACGGCATGGAAATCAGAAAGGTATTCCTGCAGAACCAACTGGAAGGTTGCGTACAATAATCTCTATTTCTGGTTCTGAATTTCCCAGCAGTACCTTGGACTCTGGCCCATGGGTGTTGAAGATGTTGGGGTCATCTGTGCTGTCCACCATCTTGCTGCTGGGTTCTTGGTCTTTGTGACTGCCGCTGCTGTCCGAGCGGTGGGCTTTGGCTCCATGGCGTTCTCCAGACACCCTGTCACTTGTGTTGCCCATGATGCCTCACTACTCACTACCTTGCTACTGCAAAGAAAAAAACGTTGTCTTAGATGCTTTGTTATGTATTTGCTTGCTTTCATGTAAGACCCATGCTTTCAATGCAACACCTTGGCACGGATTATGGACACAATAACAATATGTGGAAGATATGAATTATCATGAATACTAGCCATAGACAGGCCCCAGTTTTCTGCCTTGAGTGTTTAATAATGACAAAGTAATGATAACAAACGGCAGCCACAAACTGGGGCTAGCCACAGGCTAGATACGCTGACAACAGATATACAGTACGAACAATAAGTGTGTGGCGGATTTAAAAAGTAAACACAATCTTAAACATTTTCAAGATACAATAAATGCACAAATAATGCTGAACGGCTTTCCAGGAAGGCTAAGGCTAACCGGCTAATCGCTAGGCTAGAGCCCTCAAAGAGGGGTTTGTGAGATGTCCTTGAGGGGAGCCAGCAGTTTCCCCAGCAATTTATTTTCATTATAATTCCATTCATAATAATAATAATAATAATGATGATGATAATGTATACTTTATTAATCCCCCAAGTGGAAATACAATTTGTTGTTATACACACAGGCTTGAATTACACACACAGGCACTAATGGAGAGAAGGCAGAGTGTGGTGGGGGGCTGCCCATGGAAAGTTGCCCCAAGCAGTTAGGGGTTTGGTGCCTTGCTCAAGAGCACCTTGGCAGTGACCAGGAGGTGAACTGGCACCTCTCCAGCTACCAGTCCACCCCCATACTTTGGTCCGTATGGGGACTTGAACCCACGGCCCTCCGGTTCCCAACCCAATTCCCTACTGATAAGTATCACAATGACAGAGTATATGACTGTTTGCCATGGGTTTCATATACTTTATGTAATAAAACATCTAAAAGCAAAAAAACCCAATCAGGTGTGGGACCCTGTCCTTGCTGATCAAATTGGGGGTCTGAGGTCTAATTTGTGTAATACTGAATATTACTGTATTGTGGTTTCCTTGGCGTGAAAAAGTTTGAAACCCACTGGACTAGACAGCCTCAGATACAAGCAGGTAACTTTGTCTCCTCCTTATATTCAATATACGCCATGTGAACTGCCACAACAACAGATGCCACAGCCGCTTAACGTTAGCTAATCGTCTTGCCAGACACAACACAGCACCGTCGTTTAACGCCCACTCACGTTAGCTACTTCACAAGCAACAAGTTGTAACTTCCAAAATTAAATTATAGATACAATTTTGTCGTGAATTATGAGCAGTAATCACACATAGCATGCTGGCTGCAACCTACAAACGTGTCCCCTCTGGCAGTTCAGCTGTGCCCACCTCAAACCACTTCGTCAGGAGAATATTTTTAGCTTACAGTTAGCTTGCTGCTAGCTGTCACTTAGCAAGCTTAGCACGTTGTCTTATTTGCGACGTCAGTGTCGATGATGGCAATGCGACAAAGCGTCATCGTTTCGGAACGATAGAGCGAGTAAACTCACAGATACCAGCTGATGTTAATATGTAGTTTGATTTCAGCGGACGGTCAACCTCTCTCCCCGACAACTGCAGAGCCTCTTGTACAACGCGGACCCGACCTTCGATAGCATTCACACGCTACTATTGGCCAGGCATCGAGGTTCACACAGGGTAACGGAATCCGATTTGTTCAGGTCCTATCCTCTGACCAATCAGCTATCCTAACCTCGAGGTAAACGCCTAACCACAACCAATCTGGATGCTTCGTAGGGCGGGACTTGGCTAGATTATTATTGTTTCATGTCTGCACGCTGAGAAAGAGTCATTTCCAGAATCATTTAACCAGCAACATTCGTTCATTTGGTTGATTAAGATATAAATCATAAATCATTTCCCTCTTAATCTTGAGGAGGGCCATTTTATATTATCTTGAAAAAACTTACAAATTCCATGATCCCTTTCATAGATGAATGAAAGCAAATTAAAACAATTATAAAAACTTGAGATTTAACACAATGACCAAAGACAGATTATATCACAAATACAAAGCTGATGGAATCATTTTGACTTCATTTTTTTTACTTAACGTTTGTCTTAATTCTTCTGAGTCTGTATTTTGCCAGCGTTCTCACAATAATATTTCCACATCTACATCTATTGCTGACTCCTTTTTATTAGACCAGCTAGAACGTAATAGAAAAAAAATTCTAAGAAAGTACTACCAAAGTTAAGAAAAGAAAAATACTATCACGATCTGGGTTACTTACAATCTCCTAAGCAAAATGGTCAGTTTTCCACAGAAATGCATCCACCTTTATTAACCACTAAGTGGAACTGTTAACACACGTCAGTGATTTTCAAACCAGTGATCTGAACTTTACACTACTGAACCACTGTTCTCAAGTATGCCTTAAAGACCATGCTACACTTCTTCTAAGTGTTAATGACTATTGAATCAAAACCTCTTTTAGTTTCCTAAAATCCACTAAATGTTACTTATAATAAAGACAATAGACTGGTTTTCATCTTACAGGGAAGATACAAATGTCCCACCACTGCTGGGCTTTAACACAATGTCAAAGGTTACAGCATCCTATTGTGGGTGTGTGTGGGTCTGTTTGGAGGTGGATGTGTTGAAATGAGAAGCGACACAAGACAAAAACATGCTCCCTGCTAGTATTTTAGTCCAATGACCAGTTATAACTATTACCATCATAAAAATCCATAAATAGTCTCTCACACACACACACACACACAATATGCATAGTAAAAAAAACACATCTGTTGATGTTAAAGAGTTCACATTGATTGGCTCTAAGGCACATTTAAATGATTATCAAATAACACACAGAATTAGTGATTTTCACATTGCATTTTTCTTCAGGCACACAGTATTCCAGTGTAAACAAGTTATTGACTTTTCAGGTCCAGTTATTTTTAGTTGACAGCTGCTGTCTGGAGCTGATGTCACTCTAGGGGCAGGTGTTTACAACTTAGAAAAGTGGTAAATTACATCTGAACAGGTGTGGGCTTAAACATTTAAACTGTTGTAGTGTCATTTTAATTTGAATAAGATGATTTCCGATGCTGTGCAGGAAAGCTTCAGCTTTCTCTTAAAAAAATGTTTATTCTGTTACCAAAAAGCAAAACAGCATGTCCCATCGAGCTAGCGTTTTGGTTTGTTAACAGCATTTTTTAAAGAATAACATGTTTTTGCTTGTATGTAGTACAGTACTTTCTTTATGTCTAATAATGTTTTGGGTGGTGTACATATTTCGGGAGTGTGCTATATGTAACAGCAGGATAACAATTAAAGCATGCTCGGTACAGATTATAAATGCTTTAGCTACAGACAGACCTTTAGTGGAATACATACAGTTTTCCATCCACTGAACCCCTGTGCCAGCTGGCGGAAGTCATGCTCTGTATGTTTAACGTCTGCCGGTTTTCTTGGTAGTTATTTTAGGCATTTTCAAGTCTGTAGTAAGATATATATTCAAAGTAAATGTTCATTTGCTTGCTGCATCATTTGGAAATTCCTAAGCCAGTCTTCATGTACTCATAAACCACATAGCTGATGCTGACAGCGGGAATGACTTTCATGAAGTTTGGCAGGATGCCCCGGTAGAGTCCGAAAAAGCCATCTTTGGCTACAACCTTCTTCATCAGACTGCTCATGGAGGACTGGTCTGATGCATCCAGGGACGCTGGTGAGAAAAAAGTAAATTAGGGAGGCAGAGTTGCATCTGAAAGCATGCTTTTACACTTGTGCTGTATGTTAAAGTCAGCTCTGCTCTGTTACAACCTACTTATTATGTAGGCTCTAACTCAAGTGTATGTTTACAGAAAACTTTGGGTACCTTTACACCACATTAAAACTTTGCCTGTCAGAAAAAATATTATGCACTCTGTAATTACGCGCCATGTAAGTTTTGCCATAACAATTATCAAATGTCAGACTGAGTTTACCTTGTGCCTGCATCCGTGTGCGCACAAGTGCAAGTGGATAGCTGGCCAGCTGGCCACAGGTACTAGACATGGTCCCGCAGGCCACCAGCACAAGAACTCCAGGGTTAGCGGAGTCAGGGTGGTACGACAGCCACATGTTCTTCAGAGTCTGAGACACAGGAGAAAAATGAATTGAACTAGTGCACATCAGCATAAAACAAAACTTGAGTTTATCTGATTCAATGTAGCTCTACAATCCAAGATGATGTTACAAAAGTGCACTCTGTTGTAAAATATCATGAAAGGGGCTGAATACCTCATAAACAGCAAGGTCTATCCCAGCGTAGGGAATGATGCCCACTAAGTTTGGAACGTAGCCCTTGTAGAAAGCCTTGACACCCTCCTTCCTCAGGATCTTCTTTGCACAATCAAACATTCCTGAATACTGGCCAGTTTTCCTCAGGGTCAGTCTGGTTTTTAATACCTTAGAGAGAGAGAGAAAGTACAAAAGAAGAAAGACTGAGGAACAGATTCTTTTGATTCATGTGGTATTTTATTTGGGGCTGAATTCATTTTATGTTATGATGAAACAGTGATGCAACACTTGTCTTACCTCCATTGGGTAGATGGCTGTCTGTGCTGTGGCTCCAGCCAGAGAGCCAGCCATAAACCTCTTGTGTGTCTCAATCGTCTTGCCCTCTGATGATAGTAACTTTTTATACTACAGAACACAAACAGACGACAAGAAAATAAATGATTCTGAATATTTGCAACGTTACACAACTGTGAAGTGTTTCAAATGTGAATTGTTGAGCTTACTTGTTCGTATGCCATGAATTTGATTGCTGTCTCAGGTGCAATCTTTAAAACGTTGATGCCATTTCCCCTCCACAGTGACGTTAGACCTCCCTCTATGATCATCTGCTTGAAGCCCCCTCCCAGGCTTATAGGGTTAGTCTTAGAAGAATGAACCTGCAGGACAAATATATAAGTTTTGGAGGACAGTTTTAGAAATTCATACAGTATATGTCTTAACATATCCTCCATTTTTTCTTGCATGCATTTCACCTGCATGAAGACTTTCATTCTGTCCAGCGGGGCAGTGCCAGTGCGAGAGACGGCCCCCGCCACTGCACCTGCAGCCAGGTGCTTCCACCAGTGACCTGAGTTCTTCTCCTCCTCAGTGAATTCATCCGGGATGGCAAGACTGTCACCTATGTCCAGCACCTAGTGATTACATAAACGCATTTGCTCAAATCCCTGTGGTAGGTCAGTTTATGGTCGTAATACAGTGGCTTGAGAAAGTTTACACACCTATGCTATAGTTGATTAAAAAGAGGAAGACGAAGGAATAAAAAAAAATTAAAAAAAAAAAAGGCCAAGGGAACTTTATCAGGATGCATAGTGTCCTGATCCATAAAATAACTGGCCTTTAAAAATTAAAATCTGCCTGCCTCTATGGGAATTTCACATAGGGGTGTAAACTTATGCCCCCTGTATTTTAAGGAAGAACATTTATTTCTTTACAATACATTATTCATTCACAAAGAAAATTGGTGTCCTTAAAAGGTTGGATTTTCCTAAAGTTTAAGGCATTAAGATAAAAAAAAAAAAAAATGTTATTCCTCTTTTTAATCAACTTTAGCCTGGGTGTGTAAACTTCCTCAAGCCACTGTAAATGCAGTCTCATAGCAGAATTATTTTGCATTTGCAATTGTATCTCTCTCAGGAAGGCACGTGCAACATAGATCTGTCACATCTGTTGTGTGTGGTTGTCAATGTGATAAAAAATTTAAAAAAAACACACACAAACCTACAAGCACTTCCCCTTTTGAGGTCTATTTCCTTAGGGATGCAGCCACTTTGTTTATCCAATTTTGCCAAATGACCAGTTGTACACAGGAGAGAGCGACATTTACAAAACGTTGAACGTAAGGTTGCAGCCAGGAAGAAAACACATTAGAAGCCTGTGTATTTGGTACAACTTGTGCAAATAAAAGGTCACACTCTGAGGAGCAGGCTAAAAAGAACTGCAGAAGTTGTAACTGGTTCAACAACATTCTACGAATTGACCTCCTTATCCATCAGCTACAACTGCTTGTGAAATCATAATCGTTGAGCTGACTGAACCCTCGTCTTGCACACAGTAGCTGTTTAGCATAAACAAACGTTGTTGTTTTTCAAAAGCCTAACGGTGTCTGTGACAAAAATGGCGATTTATGCAACTCTGTGGGGAAACACGAGGGCTTATGCATGTCATTGTGTGTCCTGCAGTCACCACTATGGCACATTGCAGTTCTGTCTGGTTTGTGACCTAAGACACCATAAATGTGCAGTGCAGTGAAGATTTAGACACATTAGATGCAAAAGAAAGGCAGTGTTTCACTCATATTGGTGGTGCATATCTTGACAATGCCGTCTTTATTTGCACTAAGAAGACGTGGAGGAGCAAGCCGAGGGAACCAGAGTGTGCTTCTGTGACCTAATTATGTTGGATAGTCTAATCTTTCAAAGCTGCTGGCAAAATCTGGACTACAGAGAAAAATCACAAGAGGACTAGACGTCATGCAATAAATCCCACAGCAGTTGGGTCTCTATTTGTCCGCAAAATGCGTTTGTACTGTGATTGTCTGTGTGTTTATATGTACCGTGGAGTGTTTCCAGTAGTATATGATCTCTTCCAGGTTGTGAGCAGGGCATAACAGGAAATGTTCTCTCCACTCGTTCCAGTCCACCGTCATGGTCCCATCATTGTCCATACTAAGGAAACACACAGACATCGGTTTTTACCTACGATCATAATCAGCAAATTAATGACCACATAAAGCTTTCAGATTACGCAAAAGCAATATTTTGGCTGCACTCTAAATGAAACATTACATTTCCCTAAGAGGGATTAGTAAAGTACTTATTTAAATAGAAACATGTTACAGTGGATAGATGTGGAGGTCAAACCTCTGTAATATTTTCAGGGCATTCTCTTTGCTGATATCCATGCCCAGCTCTGCAAGGGACTGCTGGATCTCTGAGGCATCAATGCGTCCTGACACATTTAAAAAAAGAAAAAACCTCTACTCAAATATTCTGCAGTATAAACAGAGGAAATGTGATTATGTAAACATGCATGGGCATGTGTCATTATGTGTGATCAGTGGTGCCAAGTATTTTTACAGTGAGGCAGCTCCTGGAACCCACTTCACCCATCTCATTACCATCGTTGTTTCTGTCCAGACTCTTGAATGCCAGCAGCAGCTTCTTCTCGTGCTCTTTCATATATCTGCTGAACTCGTTTAAGTCGAGACTCCCATCTTTGTTCTGATCACCAGAAGACACAATTTTCTGCAGAGAGGAGATGCAATACGATGGTTTCAATTGCCACCTTCAGTAGTGTCAGGGACACACACACACACACACACACGCACACGAAGGAATGCATAACTAGCAAGCCAAGCCCTAAGCTCCTGTCCAAACAGGGTCTCCTGTTCCCGGGGTTTTACCTGTGCGGCACCCTGGCGGAATATGCCCATTTCCATGAGGCCCGCTCGTAATTCAGCGACGTCCACCTTCCCATCTTTATTGGTGTCAAGCCTCTCAAACAAATCCTGGCACGACCTCTTGCTGTCGGCATCCCAGCACCGGGCATTTGATAGCAAACACGCCCGTAACGTTTGATACATTGCGGGGCTAACCTGGAAGCAGCAGCCGAGACGAGTCGCACTGCAGTCAGGGTCTGGTTAGTAATACATATTGCAAGTCATCCATAAACCCCGCTAAAAAAAAATCCAGATGTGAGGTCGGCGTTCGCGATAAAAACAAATGGGTTTCCAGTTACTTTGTTTTGCAGACTGCCCCATGCAAGGGGTGTCCTCCGTAATGTTTCAGACGAACTGCAGTAATCGAGGACCGAAGGCGGAGCAATGAAGGCTACGTAGCCACTCGATGATTAATTTAAGACAGGAAGGACAGTCAAATAAAATAGCGGTGAAATAAATCCACTCTGGATTCACCATGTGCATAATGCAGTTCATGCTTCTGATAGGCAATATCCCCATATGTTTAAGCCTTGCTTCGTGTGATATGTTTCGGTGCATTGCAGAGGACATGTAATCTCTTCATCTAGCAGGACGTGTCAGATTCAGTAGAGAGAAACACTTCACATTACAGCGCTGCACCGCTGGTCGCCACTAGAGGGCGGTGTTTCCTCGCTCAAAAGCTGGTGCACACATCGAGTGTATTTACGGTATATTGATATACTTACAGTCTATGGTGGTGCACACAAGAACAGGAGTGTGTCAGGCGCCCTGTGTGTGGCATCTCTGGGTTCCTCAACAAAACTGATTGACTGATTCATTTGACTTGTGAATAGGTATTATTGATTGTCAGAGGCGTTTATTTTGCTCAGTGGCTATTTTTGAGACCCTGCTGTTATTGAGCCGAATATATGTTATAGATAAATAAACTATTCATTTAAGTGCTTAACTACATACTTAACCCTTGTGTTGTCGTCCTGTAGACCAAAGTTTTTCTGGGTCAAAATTTGAAGTTAAAACCTCCTTAAGACATCTTTGTCACTTTTCCCAAAGGTCTTTGTCGATTTTTTTGGACATTTTTGTTGTTGTTTGACGTTTTTGAAGCTTTCTCCGACATTTGTTGTCACTTTTTGACGTTTTCTAACTTTTCCTGAAGTTCTTTCTCACTTTTTACAATGCTTTTGCGATTACTGTTGTTTTTTCCCTACATTTCTGTTACTTTTTTTTCCCAGTGTTCTTAAATCTTTTTTTTCTTCTTAAAATGCTATAAAAATAAATAAAACACCCAAATTCAATGAAAATAGTGAACTGATCAGTTATTTAACTTGTGAAGAGCGTCGTATGGAACATCCAGGTTTTTTTTTTTTTTTTTTACAATTTGGTTGAAGGAAACCCAAATTTCTAATTTACAAAATTTTGGAAATTGGTCAAATTTAACTCAGAGGACAACAGGAGGGTTAAGGCTCTTCTATTTTAGTTAGTGCATTTCCATTAGTTTTAATAATTAAGTTCTATTATTTCCATTTTTCAGACTTTCCTCTTCTATTCCACCACACCTGCTACTACTAATACTAGTATTGCTAATACTAACTTAACAGTGTTGTATGCAAAACATGTGGACAGTGTGTAGAAATATATGACGCATGTCCCTGGTGGAGGAAGTATTCAGATCTTTTAAAATGACCACAACTGTCTGTTGGGAGCAAAGCAGATGATTATTTTCTCAATTATTGATAATAAAATGAAATAAAATATGAACATAGTAAGAAATGCCATCACAATTACCCAGAGCCCAAAGTGACACCTTCAGAATTATTGTTGTGTCCAACCAATAGTCCACACTTCAACATCTTTTAAATCTAAATTTAAATAATTAAAAGAAAAAGCGTAAAAGTATACACATCCTGAGTATGCTATTGCTGAATACCTTCAATGGCATATAGTCTATAAACTGTGGCTGTGGAAATGAATTGCACATACAGATTACAAGTTGCCTGCATTTCTTCTTTTATGTCACATGCCTGATGTTGAATGAAATATATCGTCCCTTCTGGTTTTTTCCACTTCTCTTTTACACTTTTGAGGGGGAAAATGTAACTACAGTGCATTAGGATTTTCAGCCCTAAAGCAAAGCGGTTATGATAATTATCAAGTTATTATAACCTCTGATTGTGTGTGAAGTGTGTGACCATTCAATCGCGATTTTTTTTTTTCATGCAGCTTACATTGTCCAATCAAACGCTGGAATTTCACTCACGTCATGAATTATATTTTTCAGTGGGTGGGAAGGAGGAGATTTGAACGTGTAGCTACACCAGCTACAGCAACAGCTGAGCAGTAGCGACAGACAGCACAGAGCAGGGAAAGTGTCTGTCAGCTACTTCTGTCAGGACTTGTTGTACCCCAGTCACTGGCGTTTATTTAGTAGCCAGCATGTCGTTCATTCTTATGAAGAAGAAGAGATTTAAATTTAAAGTAGACTTCAACTTGGAGGAATTGTCATCGGTTCCCTTTGTAAACGGAGTTTTATACTGTAAAGTTAGACTCCTTGATGGAGGCTTTGCCGAAGAGTCGTCTCGGTAAGATTGTTTTTGCTATTTATAGCAACAGCACTGGTTGTTCGAACAAGTTACTTGAATTCAGCTTTTTTTTTTGTACCATTTTTAAGTCCCTGTTTAGTTTTTGTTGGACATAAATAACGTTAACTTCATTTGTTGTCTCGGTTTTGAGTCTTGGCAACGGCGTCCATGACTTTTAACGTGTATGTGTAACGTCTGTTAACGTTTAGCTAGCTAACGTTACACCACAGTAGTTAGCTATCAACTAACGTTAAAGGCTAGCTAACTTACAACGTTAATTGAAATAATAATTGAATTAACTTAACGTAACGTTACCTTACCAATAGTCGAAGACTGCTGCAGGAGACAGTAGAAAGCTGTGATTCTACGCAATTCTAAAATAGCTTGTCAAGTAGCTACTTCAATAACATATAGCTTGGTTAAAGTTATTTTTTATAGGACTTTTTTTGTTAACCTATGTACATAGTTGGTCAAAGCCGTTGCTATGCAACAAGTAAGTTACCGTTGTTCCTGCTGGAGTAACGACTTTATAGGCTACCATTTTTTTAGTCAACAGTTGTTATAATAATAATAATAATAATAATAATAATAATAATAATAATAATAACATTTAGGAGAATGTTTAACTGAGGAGACTCTCCATATGATGGCGAATTTGTATCAGGCTATTTTTTTGTCTCTTTCATTTGTACACTTTGTTTCTATTTGAACACCATAAACAGTAGGGGTGGGGAAAATAATGGATTTTTCTATGTGTTGATTTTTATTTAACGGTCACTGTGTCCAGACATGTACAAATCAGAAAACAGAGTGACTGAAAGAGGATGGAATAATAGACAACATCTTAGAGTTTAGGCTAGTGTGCAGCAAAAAAAAACATATGATCTAATGAGACATACATAAAATTATTAGGCAAAACACATATAGGCTGGTCATCTACTTTACTTTTGCGACCACCTGTTTCATGTTCTAAGAATCCAATTCTCCACCTTTAACCCTCATTTTCAGTTTTTTCATCACAAAAAATGGGCCTTCGAAATAAGCTGAAAATGTCATCATTAGAAATATTAAATAACCTTGGAAAAAACATCAAAAAATTGAAAAAGTGACAAAAATGTCACTTTTTCATGGTCGACGGGAAGACAACACAAGGGTTAAATATGACTGAGCCTCTGAAATGGAAGATCACTGTGAGAGGCGGTGACTTTAACAAGCATGTTTAAGGCTTAAGCATGGAATGACTACACAATAAAAAACCTCAGTAGACAAAACATTATATTAAAACTTGTTAAAACATATCAAAATCTAACAAACTCAGATTTATATGTATATATTTTTTAAGTTGCGCATGGAAAATGTCAATAATCGCTTTAGAATCGAATTGTTGGCCTCTGAATCGGAATCGAATTGTGAAGTGCCAAGAGATTCCCACCCTTAAACAGTGTTCTTCCGTTGCAAAGTAGCATGCAAGATTAATCCCGACGGAACTATGATTATAACTGCTTTTAACGTTTGCATTTAAATGAGTCACTCTGGGGGAAAAAAGGAGACAGGCGTAGCACATGTCAACAACCGCTAACCCTCACTGCTTTGCCATGGCGACTCTCTGTTCCCAAACACTGTGTTCTTAGTTTTACCCTGCTCCGACCACAACTTTATTCTCTTTTTCAAACACACGAATATCAACAATTGTGTTTGATGTATGGGGTGTATGAAAATTCTTATTTTTATATTATTGTTTTTTATACCATTATACAATGCATAGATCTGTCAGGTGTGTGGAATATCTGCTCTTTCAGTATGCCTGTACTTTTTTTGTTTCTGTATGATGATTTGTTTCTAAATGTGTTTCTTTCGCAGGGAGTCAGTCCAAGCCAACTGTGTACACTGGAGAAAGAAATTCTCTTTTGTGTGTAAGATGAGTGCCAATGCCGGGACAGGTGTACTAGACCCCTGTTTGTGTCGGGTGTCTGTGCGCAAGGTACAGGACTTTTTTTTATCTTCTTCTGCCAGTAAGCTCTCAGCTCTATTTTGTTGACGCTTCAAAACATGCATAGTAGCAGTTTTTCATAGCAGAACAGATAGAGTACAGATAGTTAACGAGACTTTAAAGGTCCCATGACATGAAAATTTCACTTTATGAGTTTTTTTAACATTAATTTGCGTTCCCCCCAGCCTGCCTGCCATGGTCCCCCAGTGGCTAGAAATGGTGATAGGTGTAAACTAAGCCCTGGGTGTCCTGCTCTGCCTTTGGAAAAAATGAAAGCTCAGATGGGCCGATCTGGAATCTTGCCCCTTATGAGGTCATAAGGGGCAAGGTTACCTCCCCTTTCTCTGAGAATTTGGCCCACCCATGAGAGAGAGACCTCATGGCTGTCAAACGAGCAAAGTGGCAGTTGGGTTGAATTTTGGGAAAGAGACTTCAGATATGTATTAGGAGGCCACCAAGGTCTATATAAAAGCATCCAAAGAGAACCATGTCATAGGACCTTTAATTTGCTAAGAACATGTTTATGTGCATAACAGAAGCACTGTTAATTTGTAACCATATCACATGTGCTTTGTGCAGACAGTAGTAATACTGCAAGGACTTACTAACGGTTTTAATTAAACTGGTGCATGATATAATAATGAAACAGGTAATTGTAGCCTCACAATTTCTTCTGTCATTTTAGGAATTGAAGGGTGGAAAAACCTTTGCAAAGGTAATACTTCTGTTCTTGAGTCTGTAGACTGGAATGCCACATATCCATTAGAACAATCTTATCGTGAAATGTATGTGATAACAGTGCCCTTAGAGGACTTTTCGGTGGGGTGAGAATGTTTTTATTTCTAGTTTACAGCCTTGGTTGTTGATTGAACATTCTGTAAATCAAAACCTAATCTATGTTAACCGATAACTTGAAAAGAATTAGGTTAGGTTCTGATTTCTCAAGGATTGAAGCTCCCATCTCAGATAGGTGTGGTGTGTTTCCAAATAAAAACCTTGAAAAAGGTTGACTGGATTTCTTCAAATGTAGATTACTATTATATATTACACCACGTTATCATAGTAGGATGCTTTATGTGCAAATAGATTATTGTTTATCCTGACACTTGTCAAATGATTCTAACGGTCTGATCTCTTATGGATCCCTGTGCAGCTGGGCTTTGCTGACTTGAACCTGTCTGAGTTTGCTGGGTCTGGCAGCACCACGCGGCGGTGTCTCCTAGAGGGTTATGACACCAAGAACACCAGACAGGACAACTCAATTCTGAAGGTGTGTAGTGTTTCAACACATAGCTGCACAATCCTCCTATAAATATATTTGGAAATGCCCTTAAGAGTCTTCACCACGCTGACAACGTTTTAGTACACTCCAATAATCGTACACGTCTGTACAAATGTAATGCATTTTAGCAAAGCATAGTTAAGCCTACAACCTATTTTCAACCCAGTTCTTGAAAAGTTAAATGCCCTGACAGTTGATGCTGCACATGTCTGAACCTGTGATCTATGAACTGCCTGAGCCATGGGAATGAATTTCAAATATTCTTCCTGGGGCACAGATCTACACCGGGCATTCATTCCACAAAATACTCTACATGGGAAAATTGTTTTTTTCTGCCTCACAAGTACAGTTGCTTGTCAGCCTAAAACTGACATTACTATTCTTCTTTTTTTCTTACAGGTTGTCATCACAACACAACTCATGTCTGGAGACCCCTGTTTTAAAACGTAAGAGCTCATTTTGACCTTATTCATCTGTTCAGTTGTATTACTCATCCTGTAAGTCTATATCAATTCAATTTGAAAGTTGTTACTAAGGAAATGTTGACTTGTGTGCTATGTTTAATGTTTTTAAAATTTCAAAACATGATGGTTGTGGTTTTAAAGACTGTTTGTGGCTCACTTAAGAAGTATGTGTCTAACCACAGAGGAAAGTGTTCTCATCACATCCTGTCTGTGACTAAACTGAGAACACACACTCTTGGCTGACATTACTGACACTCACAAACTTCAAAGTTATCAAATGTTATATTGAAGCTGAGATCTTCTCAGGGTCCATTCTGAAAGCTAATAACACCTCGCCCAGACATTAATCTGCCTGACCTCGCTATTAAGACAACGGCTGATACGTGATCAGCTCTGCCTAGAGCTTTTATTTCCCCTTTTTTTTCAAGAGCTGTCAGTATGTAGAGCAGTTTGTCACAAAGGACGTGATGTAACAACATACTCCTGCCAAAGTCTCTACCATGTGCAAACATTCAACTTTCTTTCTTTGTAGTCTTTCCCTGCCCTCCTTCCTCTTAGTGTAATAACAAACACACTGCTGCCTAGGAGATGTCTAAAGTGTAAACTCAAAGATAGCCTAGTCATTCATCCCACACAGTGTTACTCATTGTGTGTGTGTGTGTGTGTGTGTGTGTGTGTGTGTGTGTGTGTGTGTGTGTGTGTGTGTGTGTGTGTGTGTGTGTGTGTGTGAAGGAACGCTCATTTCTTTCACTGTTTCTCTGTCACTATTTGTCTGCCTGTCCATCTTCATTCCTTTGTTTAACAGCTTCTCAGTAGCAGCTTATTCAGGTTTCCCATGTTAATGTCAGGGTGTTGCTAAAAAGTCATTGTCATTCTGTTTTAAAGGTCCCAAGACATGGTGCTTTTTGGATGCTTTTATATAGGCCTTAGTGGTCCCCTAATACTGTATCTGAAGTCTCTTTTATATTGGCCTTAGTGGTCCCCTAATACTGTATCTGAAGTCTCTTTTATATAGACCTTAGTGGTCCCCTAATACTGTATCTGAAGTCTCTTTTATATAGGCCTTAGTGGTCCCCTAATACTGTATCTGAAGTCTCTTTTATATAGACCTTAGTGGTCCCCTAATACTGTATCTGAAGTCTCTTTTATATAGGCCTTAGTGGTCCCCTAATACTGTATCTGAAGTCTCTTTTATATAGACCTTAGTGGTCCCCTAATACTGTATCTGAAGTCTCTTTTATATAGACCTTAGTGGTCCCCTAATACTGTATCTGAAGTCTCTTTTATATAGACCTTAGTGGTCCCCTAATACTGTATCTGAAGTCTCTTTTATATAGACCTTAGTGGTCCCCTAATACTGTATCTGAAGTCTCTTTTATATAGACCTTAGTGGTCCCCTAATACTGTATCTGAAGTCTCTTTTATATAGACCTTAGTGGTCCCCTAATATTGTATCTGAAGTCTCTTTTATATAGACCTTAGTGGTCCCCTAATACTGTATCTGAAGTCTCTTTTATATAGACCTTAGTGGTCCCCTAATACTGTATCTGAAGTATCTTTTATATAGACCTTAGTGGTCCCCTAATACTGTATCTGAAGTCTCTTTTATATAGACCTTAGTGGTCCCCTAATACTGTATCTGAAGTCTCTTTTATATAGACCTTAGTGGTCCCGTAATATTGTATCTGAAGTCTCTTTTATATAGACCTTATTTAATCATTAAATTGATAGCCTACATATTTTAGTTTTATCTCTTTTCTGTGTTGTAGTTTGTAGACGGTCCCTAAGCTCTCTAATTGCCGTCTCAACACAGGAACTATACACAGCTGCATAAGCACAACTTTCATGCATTTCTTTCACATCTACAGCAGTCAGATTCACTGTGTTACTTTGACTGTGTTACTTTCAAGTACTTTTACACTTTTACTTGAGTAAAAAGCTTGAGTTGAGCTTGAGCTTGAGTATACTTCAACTTCTACAGAAGTTTTAAACCCTAGTATCTGTACTTCTACCTGGGTATCGAATGTAAATACTTTTGACACCTCTGCTTATAACGAATGTATAACTTGATCAACAAGACTGCTGACTTTGATGTTTGCTTGCTGATGTGTTGGAATATCTGCAGTTTAGCCCTTACACAGTATTGTTACACAGGTATAGGTAAAGGTATGTTTGATGACTGCAATTACTGCAGTTCCAGGCTCATAGTCTTTTTTGGCTTTGGAACGGAGCAATTTGCTGACTTTAATATTGCAATAAGTAATATTTTGTGCATATTTTTTCTATTCACCAGTAGAAATAGGAAATAGGTGGAAATCCTTTACCAACACAGAACATGTTTTGATTGCATATCCAAGTATTTATGTTGAACATGTAATAATAATATTTTTAGAGCTATTTAATTGGCACAAGTTGATGTTCATAAGAATCAATCCCAGGCTACAAGCATGCATCGCTGTATGCAGCCATGTCTTACTGTACTACCACTAGGAGTCGCCAAAATCTCAAATTGTCCATCCTACACATATTGGGTTGGAGTCCAGTTATTAGTGTCTGTCTAAAGAGCAGAGTGGTTGAAGGTTCCAACAACACTCATATACTGAAGACACCACCCTGCTCCGCATTAACATCATTCTTTCTGCTGTTCCCTTTAGTCCCCCATCTACAGCCATGACTCTGGCAATCCCACAGACTGAAGCAGAGTGTCTCCTTGAGGACAGAAAAGGAGGGGACAAGCACATATCCCATTCACTCACTGGTATGTACATACGGACTCTAAGGTTTAAAAGAGGTGTTGTTCCCTACAACAGCAAGAGATTATAATTTTACTTATGTACAAGGTACTACAAAGAACCATCCTTCATGATTTACCATGATTATTCAAGAGTCAACATTTTCAAAATAATCATAATTTCTTATGTGTCACAAGTCTCTGAAGAAAAAGCATCATAAAGAAGCACCTTACAGAATAGATACCTGAAGTTTTAGCTCTCTCTACGTACAAAATATCATATCAAATATAACAAAACTTTAAATTTTAATGTGTGTGTGTGTGTGTGTGTGTGTGTGTGTGTGTGTGTGTGTGTGTGTGTGTGTGTGTGTGTGTGTGTGTGTGTGTGTGTGTGTGTGACTTCAGTAAAGTCTGCATCAGTTCCAGAGGAGCTGGTAGCGTATGGTCACTCTAGAACACCCAGCCATGCGAGTCAGCATTCAAAACTCTCAGGTACCACCAAAACACACACACACAGCGACACGTGCATTATTACACCAGTTACACAAATCATAAGCATAACCTTTGTGGGTTTGTTTCCTCTCCTGTCCTGTAGGTTACAGCTCAAATCACTCCAGTTTAACTGATCTTTGCCATCGGAGGAGTGGGTCAGCGGGTTCTGCCTCCACAGGCATCGGCAGCATCCCAGAACCTAGTGATCAGCAGGGGGAGAGCAGGACCACTCCCCCATTCTCAGCAACCTGTCAACATGCACCTGAAAACTCCTCTACCCCTGCTAAAGTTCCAAGGTAATGTTTTTTTTTTATTTTCTTCCCTTCTTCTCACTTTACTTTTTCCATATTTTCTATGCTGTTTTTGACCTTTGTATATAATGACCATGTTATAAACTATCTGGGAATCTGACGTTACATTTTCCACCAAATATACAGTCTTATGTCTTTTCTATTCCCTGTGAAGCACATTTTTGTAATATGCCACGTTGTTTCTGTTTCTCCAGTAGACATCCAGTAAAGCAGGACTCAGTGGAGAATCAGCTGAAAAGAGTTGATGCCACCAGAGTGGATGCTGATGACATAATAGAGAAAATTCTGCAGAGCCAGGATTTCAGCCATGGCTTCTTGGACTCCAGTGCAGAGGGTGTGTACACTGAATCCATAACTTAGTGGATTTATGAAGGCAGACTCGGAAAGTTGTCTACCATCCTGCTGATGGGATCAAATTACTTTGAGGCGTTGCAATGCGATTAGATGTTTATCATGGCAAATCCTAAATTGGACCTAAATTTGGACCATACTTAACCAGCCTGAATATTACACTTTATTTGATTAAGGATTACAGAGATTAGAGTGCATATTATTTCTTTGAATACAAGGTCAGGTTAACCTCACTGATAGTTGAGCACACATTGTGGCTGCCATGTTACAAACCCCTGTTCTTAACCAAAGACTTAATGAAAATGGGGGGGAGGCATGTATTGTGTTAAGAACATGTAACTCTTCCCAAGACTCCCATCTTTTAAAGGTGTTCTAACCCTAACTATCATAACTACTTTCCTTTTTTTCTTCTTCTTTTGTTTTAGAATTTCTAGAAACTAAGTGTGAGCCATTTTCAAACATGGACTGTGCACTGATTGTCAGTACCCTTATTTGTAATTTGTGCGTCTCTGTGTTTGTCTGTGTGTTGCTGCAGAGGAGGGGCTCAGCTTGTTTGTTGGTCCTGGAGGAAGTACAGCCTTGGGAAGCCAGCATATGAGGTGGGTGTGATTATGTAACTTTGGAATGTGGGTGCCCAGCAGAAGGCATTTACTACATATCTAAATTCATTGAAAATATGCTAAATGGGGATTCTAATATGGAATCTATTAACCCCATGTTTAGATACTTTCAATTTCACTACATAGTGATAGTTCTGCACATAAAATAAAGCACCACAGCCAGATCAGATAAACACTCTCATTTTCTGTCATGAAACACATTGTGGCATTCTCTTTCAGGGTCGCAGCTGGAGCCTTTGAGCAGGTGGTGATCAAGCGCTAGGCTTTGGGAACCATGTGCCTGTCATGTCAAGGGTGCTGTATTACACTGATGCGGGGGGCGACAATATTGAGCTGTAGAGGTGCCATCAGAAGTCGCTCCTCTCACTCCAGGAGATTTAATTTCTCTTAAGCAATCCCTCTACAGCTGACCTACAGTATCTGTTGACCAGGAGAGCCCCCTTGTGTTCAAGAAGTGGAGGTGAAGGAACGTTATTGGAACGTTTTGGTGACTGGGATAACTGTTCCAAATCTATTGGTCTTCTTCTGTGAAAACTGTAAGACTCAGGGTTAGTACTGTATTTCTACACACATCTTGTTCACCCATCTTGAGCTGTTAAGGGGGTTTTCTGCTATTTCGAAAAGTATGCTTAAGTAACCAACCTGCTTTTGCTTTGGGATGGTTGATTTTGTGTCACCATTTTACTGTAACTGGAGAGGGGACTGTGTCCGTTCCTTGAATTCACATATATTTAAAGTAATAAATAAACTCAGCAGCTCAAAGCCATTACAGATTAACACCTCTGTCCACCTGGTTGTGAGTGAGGAAACTTGCATTTAAAATACCATGACGTTATGTTTTGTTCCTTCGGTATGATGTCTATTTTGTGTGTGCATGTGTGTTTTTCTGTTGTCTATAAAGTCAAAAGTAATGAATATATTTTTACCACAGATTTTGCAAATGTGCCAAACTTAGTAAAATTTATATTTGCTGCCACTTAAGCAGTCTTATCTAAAGTATGTAAACTATGTATGTATTAAAAGTCAGCTGTGTAAAGCTAATGATGTTTTAAGATATATTTGTTGTTTTGAGATATTAGAATGTTGATGTTTTATTTAAGGCCAAATAAAAAGTACATAAAAGCATGTGCACTCTGGATAACTACTTTTTGTGTTGCATTTATCTACTCTTTTTGCAGAAGGGATGTGAAGGTTTTTTTTACCCAGCCCTAAAATTAAGAGAAGCAAATTAATAATTACATTTTATTTTACTATTCTGGATAATCAAGTCAAATAAAAGCTGAAAGAGGAAATTAGTTAAAAATTACAATCGGAAACTGGATTTTAAAGCAGTCATTGCGAAGATTTTTCATTTAACACAATGGTAATTGAGCCACTGATATGGCATATCATTCTAAAAACTATAAGCTCTTCAGACCATATGATATATTTACAGAAGCCTTAGATATATGCGTTTGTGCAGTTATCAATTTAACAATTTAAACCATTTGGTGTGTGCATACATGCTTTTATTTTCTAAACACAACATTCACACTGTTGACGTATCGGCGGTTACAGACACTGCACCACTAGCTAGCTAACGTTACAGTTCCGGTGTCCCATCCATGGTCCCACCTCGGAGCAGCACTGTAGCTACAACGACGGCGGGAAGTTGTTATCATCAATTTGACCACAAATCAGCAACAAGGGAAGGGACGAACTTGATAACGATCGACATTTCACTATCCCATGTTAATGGATCTGTAATCGGAAATACGCTAACTGTACACTAAGATTAGCAGCGTGGGATTCCGGTAATATGGCTAACGTCGGAAACCAGCTACCAACACAGGCCGTTAGCAAGCCTGCACCAGGAAAACATGGAAATGTATTGCCCCTGTGGGGCAACGAAAAGACAATGAACCTCAACCCAATGATTCTTACGAATGTGCTGTCTTCGCCGTATTTCAAAGTTCAGCTGTATGAACTAAAGACCTACCATGAAGTTGTGGACGAAATCTACTTCAAGGTAACATAAGCAAATGCTAAACCGCATGCTACTGTTGTAGCAATAAATGTAACGTTACTGCAGTTGTCAAATAACAAGAGAAATTGGCATCAGACGGTGCTAGTTTTAACTGGCTTAACTTTAGGACTCGGAAAGCTGTTCGCTTATTTAACATACTTACAACATGCGCGCAAATATATCACGTTAGTGTATCTAATGTTCTTAGATAGTAGCGTTAACTTGTTAGCAAGCTAACGCTACCTAACGTTAGCGACCAACGTTAAGCTAACGTTAAATCAAACATGGTGCCGTTAGTTGGCTGTCATTACTTTCTAGCTGTCTCTACTGAGAAACTTAGCTAGCTACTCAAAAAAATGATAGAGTCCCAAAATGACTTAACTACTAACGTTATATAAAAAATGACTTGGTGTATTTTGAAAAAATACTTAGTAACGTTAACGTTAGCTAGCTACATCAAAAATGGTGACAACCCTAGTGTATTTTGAGAAAGCTTGTTATTTTTAGATGATATCTCGTCATTGTTTGATAAGTTACTAGCTAGTTAAGTAACGTTAAAATTGGGAACGTTTCTATCTTAATAACTTGAGAAACTTTCAAATGTCTTACAGGATCTTTTTTTTTATCACATAAAAAATGGACTTCCATAGTATTGTATGTAACATTATTCAAATTAAGCTGCATTATTAATATGGGATGGGGAACTTCCGATAGTCTCAGCATTTCTCATGATGTTGCCATGGAGATGAGCGGGAGCTTTCAGATGTGTGGTGTGCATAATGGCAGTTCAAAAAAAAGGTCTGGCAGACACGTGTTAGTGTGTAAATTGGCTTAATATTGTTCTGTGTTCCTACAGGTGACTCACGCTGAGCCTTGGGAAAAAGGAAGCAGAAAGACAGCAGGCCAGACTGGAATGTGCGGAGGGGTAAGTGAGAAGTACGTGCTTTTTATATTCCCCATCTTTTTCCCCCCTCTACATTTCCCTTGCCAGTCTGGAGGATGACACATTTAGGTAATATGTTAATACTTGAATTATTGTACTTCACAGAGTATTATTGTCAAAAGGTCAGTTGTTATGAATAGGCTTGCTGTGAATAATGTACAATGATGTGCTTTACAAATATATCTTCATCCTTGTTAGGTGCGTGGAGTTGGGACTGGTGGTATTGTGTCTACTGCTTTCTGTCTTCTATACAAACTGTTTACTCTCAAGCTGACTCGCAAACAGCTGATGGGTCTGATCACTCACACAGACTCTCCATACATCAGAGCACTTGGCTTCATGTACATAAGGTATGATTTTTTTGTTTGAGATTGTCACATTTGACCATCATAATTTTACCTTGTATATATATATATATATATATATATATATATATATTCTGTGTATTACTAGATATTTTGTACACTGGTTAAAATGTAACTTTTTGTCCACCAAATTTTACCAGCCACTCAATAGATTACTATTGTTTGAAGCAAATCCACCAGCCACTTGCATATTTTACCACCATTTGGCTGGTAGATGTTGCTAATTTTGAACCCTGTTTGTATGCTTTGGTCAAGACATCCTTTTGAAATTGAAAGGACATTTTTTTGAAAATGTAATTTTAAGGCAAGACCTTAACAGTAAAGTGAGTTAATAGAGAATATATATTGAAATATAATACAGAAATGTTTCAAGTGTGTATAAGGGAAATGTAATTGCAATGTTTTAGTTGCATCTCTGATGTAGAGCTGGGCAATATATTGATATTATATGGATATGGTGATATAAGGCTAGATATTGTCTTAGATTTTGGATGTCATAATATGGTATAAGTGTTGTCTTTTCCTGGTTTTAAAGGCTGTATTACAGTAGAGTGATGTCATTTTCTGAACTTACCAAACTGTTCTATTATTTGCCTTTAACAACTTAGTCATTATATCCACATTATTGATGCTTATTTATCAAAAATCTCATTGTGTAAATATTTTGTGAAAGCACCAATAGCCAACACTACAATATCGCTGCAGTATCGATATCGAGGTATGTGGTCAAAAATATCGAGATGCTTGATTTTCTCAATATCGCCCAGCCCTACTCTGATGCCTCACTTAGATTATGAAAAACTTTGACCTAAAGCATTGCCCATATTAATATCACCTCACGTGTCTGAAAATCAGTGTTTGAGATATCATTGGTAACAAGTTCATAAAACATATTTGAAATTGTAACTACAAACGCTCATATTGTGCTCTCTGTTTTGCTCTGCTCAGATACACTCAGCCCCCAGCAGACTTGGTAGAATGGTACGATGGCTTCCTGGATGATGAGGAGGTATGTCACCTCGGGTAATAATTTGATGTTTCTTTCTCTCCATTAAATACACACATTCACACGACACATTAAAAGCTGTCTCTTCCCCCGTTGTGATGCTCCTAGCTGATTTTTCACCTTTGCCTTCATTTGGCCTAATTGTCCCCAGTTTTTGTCTTCTAAACCTCAGTAGCTAGGTTACTTGCCTACTGCTCTGCTGCTGATTTTTATTTTTTTAAATCAGGGTAAGTACTGTATATGATGCTGAGTAAATGTTTTAGTCAATGTAATATTAGGGCATGCCCGTTTGTTTTTTTGACAAGCTTTTATCAGGACTTGTTGCACAAAAACTAAATTTGGGATAAATGGCAATTGGAGTATTCATATGGATCTACGCTCAAAAGGACAAACACAAACCATATAACATATGTCAACTGTTGCATAAATATATTGTGTTTCCACCATATTTAATTAGAATATAATTTGATATCAGGCTGTGCAGCCAGGCCTCCACTGATGTTGTGTTGCATTATATTTGAATTGATCATATGAAATTCTACCCAACTGGTTAATCCCCCTGTTTTTTTCTTTAGATGCCCATTGTGCAGCAGGTGAATTGGATATTGTATCTCAGCACTGTTGGGTTGCGTGTGTGAGTGCAAAGCGACTGTTCTCTACCATATAAAGTCGATAACTCTAAGTGGTGTGCACTTTGCCTACCTGCTCCAATCTGTGCTTACACTGTGGGCGATATTTATTCTACGGCCACGTGAGAGTCCATTGTGCCATTGGACAGCAGGAGAAGGAAGCCAAGGCTTCTCTCTTTTTGTCCCTATGGCTCAATGAGAATGTGTCTCCATGTTTCCACATGCTGCTCTCCCTTCCCTTCACTACTGTTCTGTGAACAGTAGATGCAGCCGCTTTTTGAACATGTTGTTTTAAGCGGATGGTGTGAAGGAAAGGGGGGTGGGGGGGTGGATCTTACAAATAAATTATTAAAGCTCACATTGTAAATACAGCTTCTTTAATATTTATAGTTTTTGTTTCCTCTTTGTTATTATCAAAAATAAAGCCAGGCACATTTGATTGATGTGAGAGATTAAGCTAGATGAACAGAGGTGAAGGTTCAGTACTTGGTCATCACAAATTACATTTTGATTTGAGGCAAGATCTTTATTTTTTTTTTTTTTTTTTTCTTTTCTTTTTTTAAATAAGCGATCACATTTACCTGCGTCCTGCCTGTGTGAGCTAATTGAGTTTTTCTATGGCACTTTCCCACCGTCTGATTCTAGGAGCTGGACGTGAAGGCTGGGGGTGGCTGCGTGATGACCATTGGAGAGATGCTGCGCTCTTTCCTGACCAAACTGGAGTGGTTCTCCACTCTGTTCCCCCGGATCCCCGTGCCTGTGCAGAAGATTATTGACCAGCAGATGAAGGCTAGGCCTCGTAAAGTTGCTCCAAAGGAAACGCAGGAGGAGGAAGCTGCAGTGGCAGAGGCAGGGGGGCAAGGGGAAAGACGCCACTCCAGGTAATGCTGAACATGATTCAAGCTATGTTATGTAATAACTTATTGTTTCTCTGGCCCATTTTACCTGGCCCCATCAGCTTGCAGCTAGTTAGGATGGAAAGGTTCAGTTCATTTTCCTTTTACTCTAAGCAATTTAAAAGTGGAAGTTATACATATGAATTAATACAAAACATTTGAAACCAGTGGAAAAGGATGTAATGTTGCCAACTCGTGCCATGGCTCTCTGGGCTCTTCAATTATTCTGATTTTAGGTAGGTTATGTAATCTACAATTTAGTTAACCGCTCAACTTGAACTGCTCAAAGCTGATGTTACCTTTCTTGCCAGGACACCCAGGCGGACACCGAGCCCCCGAAGGTCACCCAAGCGGTCGAGGAGCAGAAGCCACCACCGCGAGAAAGAACGCCACGGCCCCAGCTTCGACCGAGAGCTGGAGAGAGAGCGTGACCGCCAGAAGAAGGAGAGGGACGGCAGGGACCGGGATCGAGGGGACAGGGAGAGACGGCGGTCCCGCAGTGCAGACCGGAACCAAGACCGGCGAGAACGTAGAAGAAGTCGCAGTGGCAGCCGGGAACGAAGGAACGAACGCAAGGACAAAGAAAGAGACGGCGGGGAGGACAAGGGCAGGAGGAAGGACAGGGAACACCACAAAGATAGAGGCGCCGAGGGGGAGAGGTCCAAGGATAAAAAGACCAGGGGAGAGACTGACGACAGGAGGCACAAAGACGACAGGGAGAGGCACAGAGAAGAGAGGAAGGCCAAAAGGTTGAGCCGGAGTCGAAGCAGGGACAGGAAGCACCGAAGCGGGGGGGAGGAGAAGGTCAGGAAAATAGAGGGCAGCCACAGCAGAGATAGAGACAGGGAGCGAGACGGAGAACAGCGGTCTCACAAAAGTAGTGGTAGCAAAGAGAGGAGCCATCATCAGCGAGAGTCCAGTAATGACCATTGTAAACATAGTGACGGCAGGAGTCGGAGCACTGAGTAAATGTCGCCTACCAGCAATAATTACTTCTTCTACTCCTGTGTTTTTCTTCCTTTTTTTTTTTTCTACCCAATTGTCTGGTCGGTCACTTGTGCTAAAGAAGGAATGTCAGCACATTGTACATCTGGGGTTGTTGTCTTTGGCCAATGTAATGTTGCTTTACTCTTTATGTTTTTTCTGCCTTTTTTCACTCCCCATTAGATCCATTGTTAGTGTTTACTTGGAATTCGAAAAGTGGCGAAAATGGCATTCTATGGTGCGTTCGTTTGCCCCAGGATAAAGTGGGTTTGTACATACTGTTTCAGAGGCAGTCTACACACGAAAAATGGTCCGATTTGCAATGCTTGCTGGGTCAGGTGCAGCCGGGGCTTTAAGTTCAGCTCAACACTGTCATATCATTTATGTAATGTGTAAAGAATAACTTTTTTTTTTCCCCAGGCGGTAAAAAAGGCAAAACACATTTTTTAAATTTGACTAATATTGCAATGCATATGTCTGGAATGTCTTCATATTTAAGTATCTTGGTCAGCATGTTCTCTGATTGAACGTGCTTCACAAGTCAATGGTTAAAGTACAGATTCGATGGGGATCAGCCATGACTCAGCACAAAGCAAGTCTGTCTATGGTCGTGTGTAGACCGCCTGGAAATGTTTTAATCCTCCAAAGGGCAGTCTGCAGAGGGTAATTTTTTACCACACACACTGAGCCCTGCCTGTGCTGTGTTTGGGTTAGTGCCCTGTTGCATTTTGTTTTCTAATAAAATACTTTTACAAAGAAAACATTTTGTTCTTGTCTTGAAATGCAAAAGCACATATTACTGTAGAAATAGAAGGATATCATTAAGTTGAGACCCAAAGGTTGCAAACCATTTTTGATAGTTTTTATTAGAATGTATTCTGCAAATAATTTCCATATTAAAGATACATCTAGAAGTGGTTTAAGTAAATACTCAGCACATGTTAAACACTTCCTGATAGATAATTTACAGAAGTGATTCAAATATAAAGAAGTAAGAGTAAAAGTGCCTTAGAAATAAAACAATATAACCTCAACCAAAAATCGACAGGTTTTTGTTTTTACGCAGGAATAGCGTAGAGAAAAAAAAAAAAAGTCACCTGAAACCAATAATTGTGCAGTTTACAGTAAGAAATGTAAATGTCAGGAGTTAACATGGGTTTCTCTGTGTTCTACCAGACATTGTGTGTTATGGCTAACTGGGAAATGATTTGTCATTCATAATTGTAAAAGGAGCTGCCACTTTACAGTAAGATCATCCCATTTTAATCAGACCTGTACACGAGTGTCTTCCTTTTGGGGAAGGCCCTCTCCTGGATGCACACACACAGGCTTTGACTGCGGTCCACTAGTGGCCCAGTTTCTGGCTGATACACAGATACAGTAGATGGAGTTTGGGCTCAGATCAGTGAGAATGATGCTCTCGCCGTACACCGTTATCTCCTCAGGCTCACTGGAGCTGCCTTGCTTCCTGATCATCAGGCTGTAATGGGAAGCAGTTTCTATTTGAGACCACTCAACGAAAATGACTGTTGACGTTGCTTGTTTGACATCCAGCACGGGAGCTGAGAGGCCTCCTATCAGGGGGAAAACAAGTCACAGTTAGTCTTAGGTCTCGGCTTGACTTGAGACTTAATTGTCCAATAAATGCTTAACCCTCGTGTTTTTCTAAGTCAAAATTTAAAGAGCCTTTTGAAATTTTTGTGGGTTTTCCCCAACATTTTTAAAGTTTTTTTTTTTACATTTGTAATTTAAAAAAACATTTTTGTCACTTTATTTGACATTTTTTTACACTTTTTTAAAGTTCTTATACCAATTGTTTTTTCTCCAAATGCTCTAAAATTGACAAAAACACCCAAATTCAATGAAAGTAGTGAACTGATTATTTATTTAACTTGTGAGGAGCGTTGTTGAGAACTATCCCCGTTACTTTTTGGACAATTTTTTTGAAAGAAACCCAATTTTCTGATATAGAAACTTTTTGGAAAGGGGTGAAGTTTGACCCGAAGACTAGGTTAAATATTTAGGTAAGAACTCCTTGTAGAAAATCAATCGCAAGGGGTTGAAAACAACATATAGGCTACTGAACATTAGGAATAGTTCACTATTATGCTATCATTTTTGTAGCGTCTGTTCTTAAAAATACAAACTCACCATTCTCTGGCCTTTTAACACTGAGATCTCTCCTCCTGCGATTAGATACCACTACACATAAAACACGTATACATCAGTTAGTTTGGTTTAAAAAACAGTGAAATGTGTCTTTTAAATCAAAAATTTTAAGTCAAATACAGTATACAGCCTCCTCTCCATGCTCGTACACACACACACACACACACACACACACACACACCAGTTCTTCCTAGAGCCCGACCAATAAAGGATTTTTAAGGCCAATACCAACACAAATATTTGATTATTTAAAAATACGATATGCCGATATATATCGGCTGATATACTGTATATTTTTTTTTAAATCCAGAAACGCGTAACAAAACATAAACAAACTTCCCTAACATTAATTATTTGTAGTTATTTATGAGTTCTCACTAAAATAATATGATGATAATAGTTTTATTGTCACAACAGAACAGAGGAACATCAAAATATATTAAAGGTCTGATAAACAAAATGTGTAAAAATACAAACTTAAGATGTAGAACGTCCTCTGGTAACAAAAAACCATCACTAACAGGGACGTTGTAGAGCGTCCTCTGGTGGACAGACTATGCAACGCCATCACTAACAGGGACGTTGTAGAGCGTCCTCTGGTGGACAGACTATGCAACGCCATCGCTAACAGAGACGTTGTAGAGCGTCCTCTGGTGGACAGACTATGCAACGCCATCACTAACAGGGACGTTGTAGAGCGTCCTCTGGTGGACAGACTATGCAACGCCATCACTAACAGGGACGTTGTAGAGCGTCCTCTGGTGGACAGACTATGCAACGCCATCACTAACAGGGACGTTGTAGAGCGTCCTCTGGTGGACAGACTATGCAACGCCATCACTAACAGGGACGTTGTAGAGCGTCCTCTGGTGGACAGACTATGCAACGCCATCACTAACAGGGACGTTGTAGAGCGTCCTCTGGTGGACAGACTATGCAACGCCATCACTAACAGGGACGTTGTAGAGCGTCCTCTGGTGGACAGACTATGCAACGCCATCACTAACAGGGACGTTGTAGAGCGTCCTCTGGTGGACAGACTATGCAACGCCATCACTAACAGGGACGTTGTAGAGCGTCCTCTGGTGGACAGACTATGCAACGCCATCACTAACAGGGACGTTGTAGAGCGTCCTCTGGTGGACAGACTATGCAACGCCATCACTAACAGGGACGTTGTAGAGCGTCCTCTGGTGGACAGACTATGCAACGCCATCACTAACAGGGACGTTGTAGAGCGTCCTCTGGTGGACAAACTATGCAACGCCATCACTAACAGGGACGTTGTAGAGCGTCCTCTGGTGGACAGACTATGCAACGCCAACGCCATAACATGGTTGACAGTCCGTTTTTTCATGTATAAGAATCATTTATTTGCCATTATAAATGATTATGATGACTGAATAAAACAAAATGTTTTAATCGGCCATTATAAATACCAATATACCAATATATCAGTATTTGCCTAATATCGGCTGATAATATCGGCCCACCGATATATATCGGTCGGGCTCTAGTTCCTACCAATTGGCACACTTGTCGCTTCACTTTCTCCAGCTGTGTTGCCAGCTGTGATCACAATGTTAGTGGAGGTGATGTTGGTCAGAGAGCAGGACAGCCCTGCAGTGCTGCACAGCTGGGCTTTGGGCTTCACACTGTTGTCGTACACCCTGAATGTGGTGGCAAACACGGACGCGTTCCACGAAACTGTGGCAAAGGAGCTGTTACCGCTGTACACCACTCCTGATGGTGGACAAGGAGCTGGGAGAAGAGATATCAGAGTAAGTTCAAACATCTGAAACACTAGAACATTTTGAAATAGCACTTCATATTACAAAAGGTTGCAGTCCCCTGCATGCACAATACTAGGGGCAGATACACGTTTGAGGTACTTGTTGTTGAGTATTTCCATTCTTTGCTATTTCATACTTCTACTCCAGTAAGTATTGTGCATTTTACACCACTACATTTATTTGACAGCAAATGGCTACCATGCCTACAGTATGTTGATAATGCCTTTAGCTACACCTGTAGTTACAAGTGACAGTGTCCGCATTGAGAAGGTCTACTGTCAGGTAACTGGCTCTGTGGACACCTTTACAGTAAATGCTATGCTATGATAAAGACATTTACTAATACATTGTTATCCAAAGGTCTGAAGTGCAAAATGTAATAAGTGTATTTGAACAGAAGCTCTGTTAAGTGGAGTTTACCTGTTGTACCGTTGAGCGGCACTGATGGGTTGCTGGTACCGACACCGTTCCTGCTCGCCACTGTAGCAGAGAAGGCTGAACCGCACGGGAGAGGAATCTCAAAGTATGTTGCGCTTGTCCAATAGGATGAGAGATCAAACTGGGCCTGGCTGTCTCCCAGCAGACTTCCTGTTAACTTCAGGATATACTCTGTGTCTCTACAGGTGACCTCTGTCCAGGAGAAGCGCAACACCTGGATCTCCATCTGCATCGCCATCAGCTTCACCTCAACATTGTCTGGAGGACAGGGAGCTAAGAGAGAGCGATAGAGGAGGATGTAATGTATTAGTCCATTTAAGCGGCATATTTAAAGAGTTATTGAGTCTTACGTGCAGCTCCTATACCTGCTCCACTCTGCACAGGGTCACCAAAGGAGCTGTTGCATTTCCCATCTGAGGCCTGGACAGAGAAGTTGTAAACTGTTCCACAATCGAGATCCTGGATGGTGCATGTGGGATTTCTGCTGTGACAGTGCAGCATGTCGCCATTTCCAGCCTGGGCACAGCCATAGTAGTCCACAGCGTTATCACTGGGTGTCCATGACAGCTGTGCAGACTGATTGTTACAGTGGAAAGTAACCGAGAGGCCATCAGGCTGGCAGGGACCTGGACAGAAATTAAATGATCAAACTGCTGAAACTGATAGTATTTTGTCATGTTCAGGGGTCCAAAGTCCAAACCTGAGAGTAGGGGGGGGTCCAGGGGCATGCTCCATTTCCAGCTATATGGTGCCAGACGCACCAACTAGGCCTATCTTTACTGTTTGCTACAATAGCAGTGTCCCCTGTTTTTTTTGCATTATGCTAAACTAAGCTAAGCTAATCACCTGCTAGTGCTCACTTCATAATAAAGTTAATCAGCGTACCAGTGAGCTTCTCTACAGGAGTGCTCATCCCGCTCATGCACACATTAGTGTGTCCCATCACAGTGAAAGTGTAGAGCTGACCACAGCTGAGGTCCAGGAAGGAGTAGCTGCTCTCAGTGGAGTCCCAGGTGGAGTTAACACCTGAAGCAGACGTCGCTGTAACAGTGTTGTTCTGTGTTGCGCTGCCCTGGCTCCACTTTACTGTCACTGTGTTGCTGCTACAGCTCTGGTCGACAGTGGTGTTCTCAGGTTTACAGGGAGCTAGGGGTGATTAGAATAAAATCGTATTATTCATTCTTCAGCAAACAATTTTTTTCATATTGAGGTTATGTGCATGAAGGAGCTGCACTGACCAGTTTGAACATTGTAGTCAGAACCAGCAATGATTGTGCAGTGGATGGAGGAGGGGGTGACGGCCACCTCGTAGACCTTGCCACAGTGCAGATCATGAATGGAGCAGGAGTTGGACGTTGAGTTGCAGGAAGCTTTGTGTCCATCTGTGCTGATGGCCCAGGCGGTGTAATTGTCTGAGCCTGTCTCCGTCCAACTTACATCCATCACGTTGGTGTTACAGTGTAACTCAGCTGAGACATCTTCCATGAGACAGGGAGCTATGGGAGAGAGCTAGATTATAGATAACAGCATACTCTACAGTTTATTTACTGCACAAATGGTACAATGTCAACTTAAATTTTCTATGTATAGAAAAGTTAAGTTGACATTGGGACATTTGATACATGGCCGCTCGGTGACAAAATATGCATATATGGCCCCATAGTTTGGACTAACGAAGTACATTTCCAGGAAAGAGTCTGACATAGAGTCTGCACGCGTGTTTTTGCCGTTCTCAAATCCCTTCGCAACGGAAAACACACCTTTAAGCTGGTAAGCCACTTGTTGAAAATGAGTTTTACCCCTCCTGTTGTCCTTGGGTCAAATTTGACCCCTTTAAAAAATCGGAAATATTTAACCAAATTACCACAAAAAAAATCGGATGGGATTCCATACAACGCTCTTTGCAAATACAATGAATCACTTTCCTTTCTGATGAAACTCATCTGTACGTTCCTCTGATCTTAACTATTAGTCCAAATAATTTAAAATTTCAGCTTTTTTAACTCAAATATCAGGTACAATTCTATATAAATAAGGGTTATTGATCATGGATTCCAAAAAGTACTAGTGGTAGTAAGGTGGTGTCAGTGAAAACTAAAAAAAAAGTCTGAAAAAGGGACAAAAGTGTCAAATTTATTATTTTTATCCCGGGAGGACAACACAAGGGTTAAAGAAAATTTGGATTGTGCAAAAAGGCAGGCCTGCTTGGCTCTTTTGGGGAATGATTGTAAAGATTTACAAATAATATGTTTACAGCATTTATCTATCTATCTATCTATCTATCTATCTATCTATCTATCTATCTATCTATCTATCTATCTATCTATCTATCTATCTATCTATCTATCTATCTATCGTTTTGGGACCGATTGGTGGGGATTCTGGAAGTACACACAGATATACACAAAATTACATTTTACCATGCATCCAGCTAATATAAATAATTCACTTTACTGTATTGTGTGAACTTTAAACGTTTAATATTGTATTTCTTTTGCGGGGTGCAAATATTCCACCAAAACAAATTCCTTCCCGAGACTATTTTGCAGAGCCGGCGTCGCTGCGTCTGGAACCGCCCAAGACGATTTTGATTGGTTTAAAGAAATGCAACCAACCCAGAGCGGTTTTTTTCTCCTTTTCTAGAATGTAGCTGTGGTGTAGCTACACCTAACTCCACAGCGCTGTGGAGATATGTCTGGCAATGCAAGACTATTGGCCCCAGGAAATATTAAGTGCCATCCACTTCACATTTATTTATCATATCAACTGAAAAAAATGAAATTTCTTGGAAAAAAAAGCCCCGTTCTTTGTTATATCTTACCCGAGTCAAAATTAATGTCAGCATGTTTACTGCTTTTGCAGCTTTCTGTAGAAGCCACCAGTGTAGCTGAGTATGAATGGCCACAGTCAAGTCTTACAGCACAGGAAGTGTCGTTGGAGGAACAGGATGCTACGTGGCCGTGCTCTCCTGTCACCTCAACGGTGTAGAAACTTACTCCACTGCTTCCAAACCAGGAGAAACTCCCTGTGTTTGTCCCACAGTACACACGAACAGTGAGGTTGGTTGGCTGACAAGGGGCTGAAAGAGTAGAAAAACTGAGATTATGATATTTTTGTACTCTACTACAGCAGGTAAAGCTCTTGCAGATGTTTCCATAGAAACACATCCTACCTGTGCTTATTTCTATGGGTGAGCTGTAGCTGCCGCGGCAGTTTCCATCCTGTGCTGCAATGCGCACAGCAAAACGCTGTCCACACAGCCTGTTGGTTAGCATGTGTGAGGTATTAGAGGTCGTGTACACTGAAGGAGTGAATTGGCTGCCTAGATCAGTTTGTAAAGTGTAGGTGACCCCGGACACTGGAGTCGGGTCCCATGTGAGAGTCAGTGCGTTGGTATCGCAACTGACACGGCCCGTTAAGTTGGTAGGTGGACACAAAGCTAGGATAATACAGAGGGAAATGGATATGAATTGTCACTCTGCACAACTGCCACATGTATGTTTTCGATATTTTTGACATGACAGTTTGCTCTCACCTGTTCTCAGCTCCACGGCTGAGCTGGGCTCGCTCCAGCAGCCCCTGTCCACAGTTACCACAGTAACAGTGTAGGTTTCCCCACAGTGGAGGCCAGTGAAATTGCATGAGCTGGAATAGTTTGAGCTGCAAGTGTGATTGTGTCCATCAGCCGCTGTTGCTGTTGCTATGTACATCTCAGCCCCTGTTACATGAGTCCAAGAGACAGTGCTGTCCTGACAAGCCGGAGACACGGTGACATTAATAGGAGCGCAAAGACCTGGAGAGAAGGGGAGAAAACAAATGGTTTAATGTTTTCTGTCTGAGCTGAAATGTAAGGATATTTTTGCTCTTCAAGTCTTTCTGCACCTGCTTGAAAGCTGTAAACTGCACTTGGGTGTCCTTTGCATGTCTTAGAGTACGGTGTGACCGTGATGCTATAGGTTTCACCGCAGTGGATGTCAGGTACCTGACAGCTGGTTGTGTTGGTGTGGCAGTGGTGTGTGTGTCCATCCTGGCCTGTCACTGTCACACTGTAACTTACAGCTCTGGGGCTTCCTACCCATGAGACCAGAGCAGAGTGATTGAAACAGACCAGGGTAGCGCTAACATTCTGCGGGGCACACGGGACTGGGGAGTGAGAAGGAAAAGAGACAGGTGGTAAAAGTAGTTATTAAAATACAACACTTGAACTAACATTTTGTCGGGTGCAGCTGTCAAATCAATTGTCTGACGGATTGGTGCAACTTATGTCTGTGCGCTAAATATGACAATAGAGTGACCAGCCCATAGAAATAAAATGGATAGAAAGGCCATTCAAATCCATTCAAATCAACATAGCAGATTTCTAAGGACCAGCTCCTTAGCTTAGTTTAGCTTAGCACAAAAACTGGAAGCAGGGAGAGAAACAGCTAGCCTGGCTCTCTAAACTTGTAAATAAACACAATATATGTTGTTTGTTTCTCACGTACAAAAACCAATGGGTAAAAACATTAAGTGACTGATGGGAACAACAATCTTTGACATTGGTCCAGTATTAAGTGAGATCGCTGCAGTCGGCAGCGGCGAAACAAGCTACAATGTATGCTAATAGGACAATTGTGCAGCTTGTATTTAGGCTCACAAAAGTTCTTGTTTAGTCTCTGACAGGCTCAGATTACTATTCTGACATCATTACGGTAAGGATTTCTAAGGAGGTCAGCCTTTCTGTTAAAGAGAAAAATCATTTAAACAGCCACAAAATTGCATTTGCTAAACCCACCAGACTCCATGTAAATAAACAGTAATTTTAGCATCGTAAAATACACTTCATTCAAAGTTGACAGAAACAAAATATGACTATGACAAGCTGTTTTGCGTTGCGTTGGCTTTCCACTTTTCATCACAACTCTAGTTTTGGTTCAAATGAACATTGATTACAGATTAATATGTGAAAATGTGTTGGCTCCATACATGCTAAAAGCATTGTTTTTTTAAATGGAGTCTGGTGGGTTTAGTTTTAACAACCTTAGAGCTGTTTCTGGTTAAATCTAAAGGTCTCAAAGAGGTTTAAAAAGATATATTTCTGAATGGAGCCTTTCCATAATGTTGTCAGACACTTAGAATAATAATATTAGCCTTTTGGCATCAAAAACAGCACTTTAAGTGGACCAAACTGACGCTGAACATTGCAGGGTTACATTGCAGCCCGGGCCGTGGCTGCCGGTTACGTTCATGCTCAATACTGGACCAATTTCAAAGATTGTTGTTCTGATCAATCACTTACACACAAAACAAAGGAAAATAGGTTGAAAAAAGCGGAAGATACTCTTTAATAGCTATCTGGATATGTATCATGATACACATAACACATGATAAGACATGGACATTTCAGATATCTGGAATGATCATTGTAGATATCTACAAGAACAAGAACTCCAATTTCAGATATCTACAGATACATACAATAGTTACCTATCATAGTATTCATTTTACTTATCCAAAATGGAAACCATTCCAGACATCCTTAATGTAATTTTGAGTATAATACATTTTGACTTACGGATATCTACATTTTGCATTATGAATAGTAAAAATGTAATTTTGCATATCTACAATTAGAATTCTGACTAGATGCAATTTTTTCTCAATATTATTTTGACTAGGAGTAATGCAGTTATGGAGGATATCTAAAATGTAATAAAAGATTAGATTAAATGATTAAACGGCTTGCCATAGCTGTAGGTATGTTTTAATGTAGCCCGGCCTCTTTCTCAGTACCTGGGTCTTGCTTGAAGGGGACACTGAAGTTGCTGACACAGGTTCCGTCAGTGGCAGACACAAAGATGTCATACTCATGGCCGCAGACCAGGTTACTCAGCGTGCAGTTGGGGTTGGGCCCGCTGCAGCTGAGCGTCGCTCCACTGCTGGTGGCTTTCACAGAATAGCTCACTGCATTTGCACTGTGGGGCCAGAAGACCTGCGCAGTGGCAGCGCTACACATCACCTGGCTGGTCACATTGGACGGAGGACATGGTTCTGGATGGGGAAGCAAATAAAACATCATTCGTAAGTCTTTATGAATGCAATATTTAACATGAATAACAACACTTCCATTTAACCCTTGTGTTGTCCCCCCGGGTCAAAAACTGACAAATATTTGACATTTTCGTCTAACACCACCTTACTACCACTAGTACTTTTTTGAATCCATGGTCAATAACCCTCATTCATACAGAATTATACCTAATATTTTGAGTTAAAAAAGCAGAAATTATGAATTATTTTGAATAGTTAAGATCAGAGGAATGTACAGATGAGTTTCATCAGAAATGAAAGGGATTAATTGTATTTGCAAAGAGCGTTGTTTGGAATCCAATCCATTTTTTCTGTGGTACTTTGGTTAAAAAGAAACCCATATTTCAGATAAAGACGTTTTTTAAAGGGGTCAAATTTGACAAGAGGACAACAGGAGGGTTAGGTCTTGCTGGGGGCCGTGGTGTGTTACCTGTGCTTAAAGAGACAGTGTCACTCAGATGACCTGTGCAGTTGTCATCAGCTCCTGTAGCACCAATGGTGTAAACCTCCCCACAATGGAGTCCAGGGAGGCTGCAGGAAGTTGTATTGGTTGTGCACTCTGACCTGTGACCAGCGCCGCCCATGGCGACAGCAGTGTAGTATTTGGCAGTGTCGCTGGCCACCCATGACACAGGAACAAGATCCGGAGCGCATGTGTGCGCGGCTGTGACGTTGGTGGGAGGACACGGCGCTGAAGGGAAATAAAGATAAAGGAAACGTTTGACAAAGCATTCAAGGAAAGGTCGGCTACTGTATAGGTCTGCACAATTAATCGCAGTTTGATCCAAAATGCATAATGGACTACTGCATTATCCAAATTGCACGGGCGCATTATTTGTTAAAGTCAAAATATGTGTCCAACCAATCTAAATGTATGTCTCAATGTAAGCTATTGTAGAGACGTCTCGGACTACAAATCACATCCAACAAAAAAAAAAGATTAATTTTGTTTTTTGTAATGATTTTGAGATGTTTCAATGGAAATGAGAATAATGGTACAAAAATCAGCTTTCCCTCTAATATCGTGATTTATATCACAATCTCAACACCCTCATGTTGTCTTCCCGCTGACCTGGACATTTTTTTTTGTCACTTTTTTTGACATTTTTGTTACTTTATTTGACATTTGTTCACATTTTAGTCACTTTTATTGACATTTTTCTCTCTTTTTTTACACTTTTTTTAAAGTTCTTTTACCAATTGTTTTTTCTCCAAATGCTATAAAATTGACAAAAACACCCAAATTCAATGAAAGTAGTGAACTGATTATGTATTTAACGTGTGAGTAGCGTTGTTGGGAACCATCCGCGTTACTTTTTTGGACAATTTGTTTGAAAGAAACCCAAATTTCTGATATAGAAACTTTTTGGAAAGGGGTAAAAAATAACCCAAAGGAAACATTAGGGTAATGAATTATTTTCCTCATCGTGCGGCCCCTAGTCCTCTATCTAAATCCTTAAAAGATGGTCAGTCTGTGTTTCTCACATGTTTGCACCGTGACCTCTGTACTCGGCAGACTGAAGCACGTCCCGCTGACGGAGAAGACGATCACGGCGTAGGAGCTTCCACACGACAAGCCATCCATGGTGCATTGTGTCTTCGTAGAGCTACAGTACAGAGGTTGACCCACTCCTCTGGAGATCATGGCGGTGTAGTTCTCTGCAGGAACTGAGATGTTCCACGTGACCGCCAGCTTGTCGGTGATGCACGCCACACTGGCCCTCACATCCTTAGGACTGCATGGCACTGAAAGAAGAGGGGACAAGAAGTCATTTGTAGTTTTTTTTGGGGTATTTTTGGCCTTTATTTTTGACAGAACAGCTGAAGACTTGAAAGGGGAGAGAGAGGGGGATATATGGGTGCCCGTTCTACCAATTGAGCTATCTGTGCACCGGCATTTGTAGTTTTCATAATGATTTTGATTGACGATGATTTTTCTTTGTGTTGCACTACCGTGCCCAACTCTCATGGGTTTATAAGACACCAGTTGCAGTGTTCAAACTTTATTATTTTACAGTCTTCTCTCCCAAGCTTTGCAAATAAAATCTGCTGCAAAAAAAGGTTCCTTTCCCTTTTTCAAAGCACAACTCGTTTTTTTTATAATCATTTAGCCAGAAGAACTCATCATAAATAGAGGTCTTTTTTTGTAAAAAGGAACAACCATTAAGCCCTCGTAAACAAAAAAATTAACCTAATTCTTAATTTCAGGTCTCTAGGGCTATTGTTAATGTGCCTGTGCACACAGACATCACATAGACATCCATGTCTTTTATTGAAATTATACATAAACATAAAGTTCTACACAGAGCTATGAGACAATAAGTTTGTATTTTTGGTTTGCATCATATATCAACAGACCATTTATACATTTTACTCCTATTCTCCTGAATATATCGCAAGTAAGCCTATTTTGGGAAAATGTAGGACAACGATCATCATCATCTGGACAGAAACAGTTCACCCTTCTTAAAGTACTACCTGAGTCCATGTTGATAGGTGTGGAGGTGGACTGACAGTTTCCATCATTGTAGGTAACGGTGACGTTGTATGTCTTCCCACAGTCCAGAGAGGGGATCTGACATTTGTTGACCGTGTTGCTGGTGCAGGTGAGCTGGGCTCGGCTCTGATCCTCTATGGTTGCTGTGTAGACGCCTGTAGGCTGATGGTTCTGCCAGACTATCAGAGCATGGTTGGAGGGACAGACTCTGAACGCCTCAACGTTAGTTGGAGGACAAGGAGCTGATCGAGAAGCAGAAGATGTGATAGGTTGATATTTATGCATGTAAAAGTTAAAATGCAGTAAACCATTCAGAGTCACCATGAAGTGGACGCTAGGGTGCAGGAATAGATCAGAATGTGGAAGCCAGTAGAAGCGTCTCACAAATAAGAAGTCGTATCAAAGGTAACTCTGTCTCACAGAGATAGATTAACTGACCCCTGAAGGACAAGAAGACTATAAGAAACTTAGTTATTCTGATGTCCACTGGTCACTTTTGCATTGACGTTCGTGTGTGTGCAGAGTCGGCTCACTGTGTCATGAAAGGTTGTTCACTGTTAATAATAATAAAGCTGCAAATGATTTGAAATCCTGGGACTCGTCATCTTTGAAGTCTTCATCGTCGTCTCCTGATCTCAACTTTATCAAGATGTAGTCGATTAGACATAGAGTGCATCCGATTGTTGCACATTTTTAAAAGAGGTTCTGCCAAAACTACAAGAAGTTGCAGAGTTTCCAGTAAGAAATCTTTTTAAACCATTAATTGTAAAAATCAAAAGTCTATATGAGGGTGCCATATCTTCAAAACGATTGAGGTTCTGTCTTTACTCTTATAACAACTGCTGTCCATGACAAAGTAGCGTGAGCGTTCATTCCACCAGTTGACTATTTGCTAGTGGTTAGTTTATGCCTTAATTAATGTACTTTCCTGCAAATAAAAGACCAAGCTTCTTGCTGTTTTTCCACATCTTCTTCTTCCCACTTCTGTCTCAAATAGTCTCTACTGACCATTGAACTTTCAATAAGGGCATTATGAATCTTGTTCTTTTCCCTGTTGTTTGTGTCGATGCCTCCGACCTACCTGTCATGAAGGTGACCTCGTTGCTGGCGCTGCTGTTGCACTCCAGATTGGTGCCGATGACGCTGGCGGTGTAATTCTGTCCACATGTCAGGCCTTTGATCAAGCAGTTGGTGCCCATTGAATTGCAACTGTGCGAATTCCCATTTCCATCCTCAGCAACTGCAATGTAGAATATAGCACCGATGCTCGTCGTCCAGTTGACCGTAGCAGAGTCTGGGCTGCAGTCGACTGATGCTGAGACATTGGTGGGGTTGCAGGGAACTGGACAGAAGGGAAAGAAATGCGTTTAAGGCAATTATCTCATTAAATAATCCAGACAGAGCATCAATGAAATCTTGTGTTAGTAGCCTATAAGTGTTCAGTATTTTCCCTAGGATTGAGCAAGACTTAGGTGCACACATATTTGGAAGGGGGCTGAGTGTAATGGTTTGGGTGTTTGCTTTGTTTTCTTGTTCTTTGGTTTTTTTGGTTCTGTCTTGTCTCCGTCGTGTTTGTGTCTTAGTGTCCTACCTGGTCTTGTGTGGTAGTTTCTGTCTTGTGTTCCCCTGCAAGTGTCTGTATGTTCTGTTTCCTGTTTTATTTTGAAGTCTTGTCTCTGTCTCGTCTTGTCTTTAGTTTAACTGTTGGTCTGATTGTCCTGCCCCGTCCCGATGTGATTCAGCTGATGTATCACCTGTTCCTCGTTACCTCGTTAATTCCTTAATACCTCTTGTATTTAACCTCTGTGTTCCCTTTGTCTTGTCAGGTCATTCTTATAACTTTGTGTAGTGCTGTGTGTCTTCCTGAGCGTTCCATGGTTGTTCCAGTGTGTCCCTGTGAGGTTTTTTTCTGATTTTGCACCCTGTTTTTTGTCTTGTCTTTTTCTCTGGTCCACTTTTGGATTTGGCTATTTCATTGTTGCTCCCTGTATTTTTTATTGGACTCTGGAAGTAATAAATCCTTGTTCACCTGCTCCTGCTTGCCTTCCCTCCTCTCTGCTATTGGGTCCTTATTCCGCAACCACATAATATTTAGAGGTCCTCCCTCAAATGTTACATTTGTTCAATAAAAATAATTAGCAATTTCCTACGATTTTGGACTATTTTTATTATCACAAGGCTGACTCAAGACGCTTTTCTGTCGTCTTGGACTTGGATTTGTCTCGGACTCGGGCATTTGACTTGCCAAATATTCTAGTTGGCACCGTAGGCTTTTGTACTAAAGTAACTTCCTCCTTCAAAAGAATCACTGACGCATGTTCAGAAAACAGGTATTTGTTAAATTCTAAATCCATCTAGAACAGGCATTGAGATTGGTTGTCTGGGATACGCCTGGCTGCTTCATATACCTCAATCATTTTCATGTTGGCCACAGACATGTCAGCAAGAACTTTGTACTATGAATTCTTCTAAGTAATAAAGTAAAGAATGGGAACATTTCCATTTTATATTGAGCAATATGGCCTAATTTGATCCTATAGTGTTACTCTGCGCTTGCTTTTTGATTATAACAATTAAAGAAATGATCATCTTAATGAAGATATAATGCCTCTCACATCACATAAATTAACAGAAATGTTTTTTTTTCTTTCTAGGTATTGACTGTCTCTCATTTGGACTTGGTCTCGACTAGTCCTGGTCTTGGACTCGACAAAGGTGGACCTGACTAGAGCCCTGTATTACCATATCTGTGTGTAAAACTTTGGAAAAGCTAGAGCAGATAATAACAAAGCTTAAAGACCAAACTTGCCAAAGTAGTCCACCAGGGACCAACCACAGTCATTAGATCTGAGAAAGGCCTCTAGTTAGTTTTAATGCTGACATTATTTCCTATTCTTTTGGCTTTGGTGGTGCCGATAACAACTGTGTCTCCCAGAGCTCCCAGTACCTACCAGTCTGAGCAACATCTGCCAGCACCTGGTCAGTGGAGCAGTTGTCATTGGAGGCGGTGATCCACACGCTGAGGTGTTCCCCACACGGGACCCCGTTCACCGCACAGCTGTTGGACGAGGTGGTGCAGTTGTAGGCTTCTCCCGTGTTATCCTGTGCTTCTACCGTGTAGGAAAGAGCCCCGGCAGCAGAGTCCCAGGTGGTGATCAACATGTCAGCGTGACACCCAGCTCCTGTGATCACGTTTGTTGGTATACAAGGAGCTGGAGGGAAGGAGAGAAATGAATCAAGACTCTTGTCTGGTTTATTCCATATGTATATAAATAAAAAGTAAAAAAATCTGACTTTTTCAAAAGTTATTTCAATTGCTTTGAATTGATAGTGTAATTTGAGAACAAGTATGCCAGTAGGCTACTGTAGTAAGTCTTATTATTGGCCTCATTAATATATATTTAAGCATTATGTATGTATAGTGTATGTACCAGTAATTATGCAGATCAAATTTGATCATGTTATGGATGTCATCAGCAGTTAATTAAAGTCAGTCAGTAAAACATAAGACATCGTGTATATGGCAGTATTATGTATTCAACAAAACTACATTTTATTAAATTATGTTCCACAATCATGTATGTTGGGAGGCTAAATTTCTCAGCTGGGCAGTTTTTAGAAAACGTTACTCAAATATGAGAAAATAGTGCATTTGTGGGGGACTAATTTCAGCAGTGGATTAATACGCACTTGGTGCTCTATAGCAGGCAGGACGGTGTATGTGGGATTGACTCAAAATTCACTTTTTTCGGCACAATGTCCATTACCTTCCCCTTTTTTGTGTTGATATTCTAACCTCTGGTGGATTTCTGAGGACTATGGCTACCTGGTCCCCAGATCTCTGCAGGGTAAATCCAGACAGCTAGCTAGACTATCTGTCCAAGTGGAGTTTTCTGTTGCACGACTGATACCATTTATGAACGTCTATTTTGCAGCGGCGCGTTTTTCTCCTATCCCGGAATGCTTTGTGGACTAGCCGGACCCTCCTCCGCAGCGCTGTGGAGGAAGGTCTGGCAATGCGATGACTAACTTAAAATTATTACAGTGTCCATGTTCATTGTAATGATGGAACATGTCAATCACTGGGATGGTGTGGCTCATTTTAACCCTATGTTGTCCTCGGGTCAAATTGACCCGTTTTCCTATATCAATGTTCTTTTTAATTCCCCATACATATACATACATATGACATATTCCAGTCTCTGATTATCCATCAACATCCATTCCTTTAATTTTAGTCAAAATAATTCCTAATTTCTGCTTTTGTAACTCAAAAATTAGGTATAATTTCCGAAAAATTAGGTTTATTGACCATAAATTCCAAAAAAACTAAAACTAAAGTTAGCAAAAAATGATAAATATTGAAAAAAAAGTGTCAAAAGTGATAAAAAGGGACAAAAAAGTAAGAAAAAGTTAAATACATTGATAAAAACCGTCAACAAAAGTGTTGATTTTCAATTTTGATGGGAAGACAACGCGAGGGTTAATAGTTTTGGATAATAATGAAGCTCTCTGACACAACAACGCTATACAACATCACTGAAATGACCTTATTACAATTTCAGCAAAGTAGAAACGGAAACTTTATTTTAGCCATCTATGTCAACGAAACAAATGAAATCCTACTCACAGGTGCTGACAAACTCAGGTTGGCTGACTTCGCTGTTACACTCGCTTACGGCGTACACAGTGAACTCGTAGAACTGACCACAGTCCGTATTAGTGAAGAAGCATGCGTTGTCTGTCGTCCTGCACCCGGTCGTTTTACCAGTGTTGTCCACAGCCATTGCCTCATAGTAGAAGGTGTTGTTGGTGTGATCCCAGCTGAAGACAATCACATTGCTGGAGCACTTGTGACTGGTTGTAGGATTAGCTGGAGCACAGGTCACTGGGGGAATGGAATTAGACATTAAAGCACAATCAATGGGGAGGAAATTCAAAAATAAATGGTTGGAATATGTCCTAAACCTGGTTGAATGACGGGGGAAGAACATATGCACTAAGAGAGGAATGCAGTTCGCATTTTGTGAAACACTGTACTGGTTTAAAAGTAACTATTTAAAGCAGATTCACAAGCCAGAATGTTCAGCTTTTCATTATTTGAAAGTCCCAAATACTGAAAAACTTGAGCTTTGAGTCGTTTTCTCATGTACCTCTTTGTAGTATTCATCACTTCATTGGAGGCGTCTGTGCTGCTGGGTGTGTGCGCTCAACATTAGCTCATTTCTGTGTGTAAAATGTGTGTGTGTGTCTCCTTCACCTTTTCACTTGTCATAGCCGACATTTGAGATAGCACCTTGTCTTCAATAGACTGTTAAGAGCTTTAGATTGACTGGTGTTGGATGGCAGGGCTTGGTGCCCCTAATGAGGTGCACTTGTCAGGAGAAAAGACCATGGGACACCATAGGAGGAGCCTAACCAATTTCCCACAGGTTATACTGTACTTATGTAAGCTTTGTAACAAAGAGCTTAGAGTATGTCCAGAAGGTGTGTACTATACATGCACGTGGTAAAGATATACAGACAGGTAATGAGACACAGGGAAAGGCGGAGACAATACAAGCATTAGAAAGGAAATGGCCGATAAGTACAAGCCACATTTCACATGAACAGGTGTTGTGCTCACCTGTCTCGAACAAAAAGGTGGGGTTGGAGGTGCTTTCACAGTTGTTAGAGATGGCTGTCACATGGACTTGGTACTTCTCACCACATTTGAGCTTGGAGAGCTGGCAGCTGGTGGAGGAGGATGTGCAGTTAAGGGACCCGCCGGTGCTATCAACGGCCGTAGCCTTGTACATGTTGGCCCAGAGTACCAAATCCCAAGTTACTGTAGCCATGCCATTGGAGCAGCTGTAGTCCACAGAGACTGTTGTCACCGGGTCAATGTCTGAAGAAAAAAGGGTCAACAGATCACACAGAATGTTTCTTGGCACCCTCAACATTTTGTATAGGGTGGCCAGAAAATGGAAAAACTTGTATATTGTGAATTGTATATTCAGCATCTCAGAGACCTCGGCACTTAAATACGATCAAATACAACAGATTTTTGTATGTTTCGTATGTTTTAAGCAGCACTACCACAAATACCAAAAGTTTATTTGGATTTTTGTTATTAGAGTTTCATAACAGTTTGTTCTCACAGGTAGTTAGACCCTTCTGCCCCGAAACATAAGAACGTTAATGACTTTAAGGCCAACAAAATGAATTAAATCTTTTCATGCATAGCCCATAGAACATATAATACATGAAATATTTGCTGCATTAACAATACTTGATGGTATTTTCCACATTACCGCTTCAATACCTTTCTATTTATATGGGTTGATTTAGTATTTCTGTTTAGTATTTTCACATGTGCAGCAGTGTTCGGGGGTCCCCCACCCCCCCGACATCGAAGAATTAATGACAATGTCAACACAACACAACACAAAATGCACCTGTCCAATCTGACAAATGAACTCTACTGCTAAAATACTCACTAGAGGTAGTGTGTATAACATTAGAGGCCTCCCCAGGAAGTAGGAAGATGTTGACAGAGGAGACTCCAACTGTGTAGGTGGAGCAGGGCTCCAGATTAACAATTTCCATCTGTGTGGTTGAAGTGTTTCTGATGACCGGGGCTTTGCTGGGGTTGTAATTGTCCCTCACGGTCACTTGATAGAGCAAGACTTTGCTTACGGGGTTCCAAGTTATTTGGGCTGTGCTGCTTCCCGTCGATACAAGAGACACACCCGTTGGTGGCTGCAGCACTTCCAAGAGAAAACACAGGTGTTAATCTAATGCATTTACAAATCCTTATTTAAGTGTAAAGGATTGGCTTACACAAAGCTTGCTGTTAAGTTGGAGTATCAAACTTCTTATTTTGTATTCCATATAAAGGATGCCATCTGACTAAAAATCAACAAAACCAGCATCTTCCAGCAGCATGTCATGTGCACTTACACGTCGTGATTGTCCTCGTATTACTACTGGCACCTTTTCCGGCACTGTTTGATGCGTAAATGTAACAGTTGTATGTTGTAGAAGGAGTTAGGCCGTTCACTTGTCCATTCAGGGTTGTGAACGTCTGGTTGTATGATTTTGGGGGCGAACCAAACAACTCCACCACAAACAAAATGTAGCTGTCCGCCCCTATCACGCTGGACCACTCAAACCTTATAGATGTACTGGAAAGAGCTTTGGAAAAGGTGATCTGAGATGTGGCAGGCACTGTGGGAATGTAAGATAAAGAACATTTTTCAACAATTGGATTTTTTTTTGTTTAGTGTAACTGGCAACAACAACAAAAAATGTTGTGCTTTTACCTGTTATGGTTTCTCTAACATCTGTGCACACGATATTCATAAACTCAAGGACCTTCAGTGTGACTTGATAGATAAGTCCAGGTCTTAGCCCCTGAATCAGCCTCTGTGTGCTGGGTGCAGTCTGCGTCACAACCACTGGGGCGATACTGGTGGAGTTCACAACTCTCAGGGTCAGTGAATAAACCGAAGCTCCAGGGTAGCTGCTCCACATCACATTCAGTGTTGATGCTGACGGAGAAGTCAGTGACACGATATTACATCCTAACAAAAGAAAGAAAGAAGAATATTACCTGTCCAGGAATGTCATTTCCATATCCCTTTAGATTAAAAATGGAAAATAAGCTTTATAGTGAGCATTTTATACATGCTTTTAGATAGAGTTTCAGTTTATTGTAGTCATTTGTTTTGTTTTTTAAAGATTTCCCATTAGAAAGAAACCCAGATCCCAACATACCAGACTATGTCTGCCTCAATTATGAGCACACTGAGGAACATTTTAAGTCAATTATTATCATGCTATGCTTTCAAAATTAATCTTCCATCGTTTTGATCCACGTCAAGCCTTTCTGTTATCAGAAGTGTCTTTTATTTTGGAGGGGAACTGCTAAAGAGCACTCACTTCAACATACTGGCGCATCTAAAGGTGTCCTTAATTGGCATCCATACAATGCGAGATCAATTAACTTTTAACACTTTTGATTTTCTTGCTTTATTTGCTACATTTTTTTAATGTTGTAAGTTGGGTTAATAGCTGTAATTACCCAAATCTTTATTGGATTTACATTTTATTGTGTGCATATCTTGAGACCACAGTTTTCCAAATTAACTATATATACAGTTTATATATATATATATATATATATATATATATATATATATATGTATATGTATATATCTATGTATATAGATATGTATATATATGCATATGTATATATCTATGAATATAGATATGTATATATATATATATATATGTGTGTTTATGTATATATATATGTATATATATGTATGTATATATATGTTTGTATATATATGTATGTATGTATATATGAGGATTTACTGTGCTAATATTTGGATGAGAAACCTACATTCATACGAGTAGATGTGTTTTGCCATATCAGGGATGGACAACAGAATTGTAAGCATCTAGAAATCACATCAACAAGAACACAGAACACACTCACCTGTAGCCAAAACTTGTTGCGTCTAAAAAAGACAAAATACACTAGTTAGAAATTATTACAAAATATGAGAAAAAAAGAATGACACAACTAAAGCATTAACTAAAGCAGGAAATAATAAAATGTACCTGTATGACAGACAATAGGATGACCGATGAATAAAACATCCACATCTTATCCACTGTAATTCTCAACATTTCGGTGCACTACATCCATATGTTCTGCACACTGTCTCTGATCTGAAATCTTTATAGAATGCTTGCTGTAGATCAACTTCATGGGAACCAATCAGAACGTCTTAAAAGAGGACAGGTATGCCTGTGGGCTCCTTGTAATCATGAGAAGGTGGATGTGTGGGGGTGGGGGTCCCATTATGCTCAAACTGCCCTTCCTCCATGTTCCCTGTATATTTTTCATTTCTGTAACTCTGGAGTCTATGTTTGCACTGGATTAACTCAGCTTTGAAGGTGACATAAAAAGTGAGTTTTCCCCAAATATCTATATATTTTTTAATAAAGATTACTTCCTAGTATATCAAAGAGGATGTCTTTGCTTTAAGGGAATATTATGTCATTCTTTATGACATCCTGAGTGGCTGAAAAGTGAACTGAAGTCCCTCTGCCACATCCTTCCTGAATTAATGTCATGGTTTCTTTTGCACAAACTGGTGCCAAATAATATGGTAATATTTTGGTTGTAATTTGTTTTTTGGAATTGATTTGTTTTCCTATTTGTTTTTGCACTAACGTACCTTTTTCATAAACAGCACAACATACAAATTTAAAGCTCAGCAATAAGAAAATCACAGACTTATAAAAGCCCAATGTAAAATTTCCAACAAGAATCATATCAAACGTCAAACATCAAGCAAATCCATCAAACAATTAATTACTAATTAGGAAGCATAAGACTGTTCCAAAGTGCTTTACAGGAAGAATACATAGGAAATATATAAAGTAGGCAGATTAGACACCCAGGTGCTACTGTACACTTTAATGCCAGCAGCCACATGAGAGAGTGTCTCCTTTTCAGGTATAACGATGTACTGGATTAACAGAACAATGTCCTTTTGAATTGTGGTGGCTTTTTCACATTTTTGTTGTGAAGTTATCCAGGTTCAGAAATAAGAGCACATGAGGTTATGGAAAATGGTCCAGGCATACACAAATTATAGATGGGTGAGGTATTTGCAAATATCAGTACTCTGCAATAAACTGTATCCAAAACATGTAGCTACTGAGAAGATGTATGCACGTAACATACATCCTGACAATTAAGCAGAGCCATAAAGGTAGTCAATATAAACCGTGCTTGTGGTAATTCATGGCGTAGCAGGGGAATGCAGGGCCTTACAAGGTGTATCAGGTCATAGCAGGGCACTGCAGGGCATAGTAGGACGTAGCAGAGCATCGCAGGGCATAGTAGGACGTAGCATAGCATAGCAGGGCATAGTAGGACGTAGCAGAGCTTAGCGGTGCTCTGCAGAGCATAGTAAGACATAGCAGAGCATAGCAGGACACTGCAGGGCATAACAGGATGTAGCAGGGTGTAGCAGGGCATTGCAGAGCATAGCAGGGTGTAGTAGGGCATAGCAGAGCATTGCAGGGTGTAGTAGGGCATAGCAGGGCGTGGAGTAGGACCACAGGGACAGCTGCTATCCTGATTTAGGTGCCACCCAAATCCAAGGAAAGCTGCGGGGGGAAAAACACGGATTCTGGGGACTAAGCTCCCCAGAGATACAGTAGGTTAGTGACAAGCGTTTCTGGGACATGGATGCACACAGATGGAAAGATAAAGGAGAGAGGAGCTCAGTGTGTCAAAAGAAGTCCCCCGGCAGTCTACAACTATAACAGCATAACTAAGAGCTGGTCCAGGGCAGACCTGAGCCACCTTTATAAGGGTTGGCAGATGAATCTGACGACTATCAAATGAAGCCGAGAAGAGAACCGTGTCTGCGGCTATACACCCTCCCCCGCCGGCCTAGGCAAACGCTGCAACTCCTCACTCCCTAATTATAAGCTTTATCAAAGAGGAGAGTTTTAAGTTAACTGATAAACCACAATTCCAAGTATTTCAGATCAATTTAGATAAATAAGAGTATCATCAGCATAAAAACATTTAAGCATCACATCATGTTCTGACGCTGGTTACATAGATACAGAACAATGGCGGTCCTACACAAGGGAAGTTTTGGGGTCCCTTGTTGGGGCTACTGCCCCCGCAACCCAATACCGGATAAGCGGACGAAGATGGATATATTGTCATGAAGAAAAAACAATATTTATAGTATATATATTTTAGTACGAGTACCCTAATGTATTATATTACTGTTATGTTTGCTTTGCATGTTTAAAGCTGTAGTGAGTAGGTTCTGTCTCTCCCATGAGGAATTCTAAGTAATGACAACAAAACTGTTGGAGCAGCCACGTGATACAAGCCTTCCGTGATTGCGTGACTCTTTGGAAGAGGTAAATATCTTCCCTCGATTTTTTTGAGCGTGGTTTCTGAACATCTTGAGAAATAGACAGAGAGTTGTGTGGAGCTGATAGTCTTAATTAGCTTTGTATCAACTCATTTGGCAATGGCTGGAATGGAACAGATATTTATTAATATAAAAAAGTTACGGACTAAAGCTTTAACTTAACATGCTTATTTTAGACAACATGACTCCCAGTAGTTATGACTACTTATGTAAACTTGATTTGTCTACTGTATCAACTTGCTGATCTGTGTTAATACAACTTGACCTGTTAAGTTTCACCTTGTGTGAAAACTTAGACTGTTGAAGGCAACGGGTTTCCACACAAATTTCCAGTAAAGTCCACTAATTTGGGTTAACGGTGTATGATCAAGCCCTGGGGCACACCAACAGATACTGTCAGGAAGGTGGAAGTGATACTTTCTTCATACTTTGGATAGGTCAACAAATGCAGCTTCATTATCTGTGAAAATCCCTGTAAAACAAAATTCCCTATTGACTACATTATGAATTATTATGAAGATCATGTTTCAGGAGAAACTGAAATTGACAATTACAAATTTCATTATTCTTGTGTAATAACGTCAAATATGTATCTATGTAACACCACATTTTTGAATAGTTATACTGCTAATTATTGTTGCAGAAGAAAGAACACGTCAACTTTTAAATAATAGTAAGGCCAGTAAGGTGTATGTATTTATTTCCATTATTTTCCTATAATCCTTTGTTGTCAAATAGTCTTAAGGGCACAATGTCCTTAAAGCTACAGGTATGAAACAGAGTAAAAAAGCTGAAATATAAACCACAGACTGATATCCTGTTCAGCTTTATTAACATTAACTTTTATTTATATAGCGCCTTTCATGAAACCCAAGGACACTTTAATACTCATATACCTTGATTACTTGCTAAATTCACTACAGGGATGTTCATAATACTGTATGTACAGCATCTCAATTTTAGTGTAACGTACAGTACATTAATGTGATGGCTTGCAGTGTGTGACAATCGGCCTCGCTCTCCTCTCTGAGCTCCACTACGGCGGCTTGTCTTCAGCACTATACGTCCCAGTGAACATGCAAATTATTACGGTGAAATGTATATCCACCTGAGTGTCAAGTAGCTTGTGTCTGCCACGTGTAGGAACAAAACGTTCTTGAATACATGCATGTTTGTTATTGTTAGTGAAAGTCCACCCCTGGGAATTCTGGTCACTCTGCTTGTTTTGGTGGTAAATATACAGTTAGGAAGAAATAAAAATGTATTGTGCTGGATATTGTTTGTATAAATAATCCAAAGTTGAAAAACAACAATGATTTAATTTCCCTAGGATGTTAAAAATCCAGATAAAATTAGCAAAAAACCCAGTTGAGTAAAATGAGATAAAGTGCACATTGGTTTGATAAATATATAAGAAAGTTTGAAACTCTTTTCATAAAGTGGAATGAAAATCATAATTAAGTTTAACAATGTTTGTACTGAAGAGTACACAACACATAATCAACCTCAGATAGTGTTCTCTTTGTCAATATATAGGGTCCTTTGTCAATACTGTATCTGAATATGCTAATAAAGCCTGTATACTTTGATTTAGCAACAGTGATTTCAGAATTGTAGTACACTGATTTTTGATTTTTCATAGCGATTTAATGACTACATCACTCGCACATCTGTCAAAGAAGAAGGGTTGACATTCAGTTTCTTTCTATGTGTACTGTGTGTCTGCAACTGAATTAAAATGATTCAAGCAAACATATCAGTTACTGATATTTCATGAAATCCAATAATAAGTTGAGATTTTCTCTTTTCCTTACAAAGGGGTGATCATCATCATTTCCAGCCTGATCATCCACCCCTGGATAGTGAAATACATGTGCAGTAAGCTCATGCGGGGACATTTTGGTACCACTTTTAGTGCTAGTCATACATTTTGCGTTCAGTGGAAGTCATCTCCATCTGGATTTTTTTGGAGGACTGAATATATTTCTTCTATTTCTTCTATTCAACTTTATTGTCATCACACAGGTACAGGTACAAGGCAACGAAATGCAGTTTAGGTCTAACCAGAAGTGCAATAGCAGCAATATAGCTCATGTATCCAAGCCCACACACACCTGAACAAAACATCTTCTACTTTATAAAGAAAACCCACAAAAGATGATTGCCTGCACAATGTTGTAATGCAATGTGCTTTATTGTTATCTGTCAACAGAGAGAAAACAAATCCAATGAAAGCATCAATCTGATCACATATATCATCCACAGGACTTGGCATGCATGACTCCGGGCTAGCGAGATGGATACCAACCAGCTTTACAACCCAGTGGCATGTCATACAGCCGCCTCATGGAGGTCATCTACTTGGAGAAGTCCTAATCTTATTTTAAATTGATTTGACCTTTTCAATGACTATTGCCATGATTCATTTTAACTGGAAGGTTCACTGTAAAGTTTCTATTTCTGCTCCTTTTTCATTTTTTACTCGATGTCATTAACATGTTGAGGTTACATCAGGTCTTATTATAAAAGGGCAACTGCATTGATTACATAATGAGGAAAAGCAGAACAGAAGATAAAATAACATGCAGCCTACTAAGTAGTAATTCAAATAAATTGGATAAATGCCCACTGTTGTTTATTTAAAAGACACCTTTTGTATATTTTAGTGTTTTAATTCAGTGTTTTCACCTAATCTGATGTTTTTTCATATTTATTCATACATATTTATGCAGCTTTCCTCGCAAGCAGCAGTAACAACAGATATATATTTCTTTTTGGTAGATTGAGTCTTTACAGTCTTCTATCCATGTTGGAGGGTTGGTTATAAAGAGGTGGAGGAACTGGAGGGGTTCACTGCAGGGAAAGAAAGATGAGAGGGAGAAATGATCAACCTGGACTCGGTGCGAAAACCAGTTATTACACACATCCCATCATAGCTTCAGTACTGATTCATCACACTCAGTAAGTGGTTGCTTTCCTTGTGGAACTTTTATGCACAAAGCAGAATACAGCTGTGTCATACTGAGTCAGAGGCTATTGAATATCTTCTTATTTATCATCACAGACGTAATAATATGCCTGTGTCGTGTTCCTGCTGCAGCTGTCCGTCCTTATTGTCCTTTCCATCAGTCATGTTGCCTCATTCTTCTGCCCGTGAAAGATAGAGATCAGCCTCACCTGTGCTTGTCTATACGCTATATGCTCTACTCAAACATTCACATCTATTGTAACACGAGTGCACAGTTGATTTATGGATGCTTGTGTTGCTGTCATAAGATACCCTTATGATAAGTAAGCATGTGGTCTGTGAAAACAGCTTTTTATCAATTTCGTACACACATGTTCGCAATCACAAAGCACTGTAACTGTACTGTACTGTAACTCCAAGTGGTCTGCAGACAGTGTGTTCTTATCTGGAGTGAGTTGAGTGACAATAAACTTACCGCACTTAATTCGCACTTCGTCTTTTACGAGAGACCACTTAAGAAGGAGAAAACGAGGTTTCAGTGCAGTGGCAGTTTTCAAACAGCTCATAACTTAATAAAAGTTTATGAGAATAGTTCTGACATTTTGAGAGTTAGATCAGAAGATCGATACCACTCTCATGTCTGTGCGCTAAATATGAAGCTACAACCGGCAGCAGGTTAGCTTAGCTTAGCATAAAGAGTGAGAACAAGGGGGAACGATTAGTATCAAAATGTCAAACTATTCCTTTAACTACTGCAAAACAAGAAGTGAAGTTTACAGGATACTTACCCATGGCAGCATTACCTCCCGGGCAGGGAACTGAGAAAATGACAAAAATGAACACATTAATGCCGCTTGTTGCCAATAATTATGAGAACAAATCACATCACATGTGTGTTACTCACCTGAGTATGTCCTAGGTTGACAGAAGCTGACTTTGATCCCATTTTGTCCCACTGGTGCCGCCACTACTGTGTAGACGTCCCCACACGTTTCCTCCTGGATGTCACAGTATTTGCTGCCTGCAGCTGCGATACAGGTGTAGTTGGCTGCTGTCCCGTACAGCTGTACTGTGTGGTTCTGCATCTGAGGGCTCAAAGAGCTCCAGTATACCCTGAGGGAGTTGTTGGCCCTGCGATAGAGCTTGACACTGGTTGGACAACAGGCACCTACAAGAATTAGTTTGAAAAAGTTGGGTTTGTGTTATTACTACGGACCATTTCCAACTCTCATTATTCATCCCTCCTCTCACACGCTCACACAGGCATCTGTGTGTATATTTTGTGTGTGTGTACGTATGTATATTTTGTCCTCACTGGATGAGAATCCGTGATATTTGCACTCTGATTTGTGTCCCGTGCTGCTGATGGACACCAGGTTGACGCTGTAGTTGGTGCCACAGGTGATGCATCCCATCAGGCAGTGGGTGTCCAGGGTGTGGCACTTTGCATTCCCGCGTGGCGACATCAAGATGGTGATGTAGGAGCGAGCACCTCCACCGGGGGACCAGGTCACGTTGGTCATAGCCTGGGTGACCTGGGTCACATTCACATACATGGGGCAGCAAGGACCTTGGGGAGTCAATTACAGAACAACAATCAGTACTGGATTGAATGTATGTATAATGAGCAGGGCTTGAAATCAACATTTGACCACATGCCAAATGCGGATGAAATTTGCCATTGGCGGGTGAAACTGTCAATTGACTTGCCCCGTTGGTAGGTAGCCAAATAGAATTGAATGATTCATTAGTTTTTTATCACTGTTCTTTCACATTCCAACCAAGTCCACCATTTCCTTGGATTTGAGCAAAAAAAAATGGGCCAGCACATTACTGGGGGGAAGACAACAATCAACCAACTAAAAGATGAGGATGAGTTAAAGAAAAGTTAAAGGAGACGTTAAAATACCAAGTGGACAGTTGGTGACAATGGCAAGGTTTGTGAAGAATGCTGAATTACGACAGCAGTACAGAACAAATGTACAGCGGTGCAATATTGTTTTATAGTTATATTGGTATATTGTTTAATATAGTCCAGCACTGATTTTTTTTAATAACCTAACAGCACTTTAATGTGTATTCTTAACAAGTTCAAGAACGATGCTTGTGCATTTCCTGTATTTACCCTTTATGAGGCAAAAAAAGTGGCTGGTACAAAGCCTGTGTGGCTGGTGGTAAATATATAAAATTGTTATATAACAATTGTTAAATGGTTTAGCAGGGATAGTTAAAAAAATGGAGGAAATCACAATCAAATATTTTAGACCCAATAAGAAGGCACTTGGTCCTCTAAGAAAAACTTGGGATTTGTTTTGTACTGCATAAATAAAATGTATTGCTAACCAATCATACCTGTTTCCAAAGGTTTACTGTATCCAGGTAGACTTCTCCCCACAGTTGTCATGGCCACTGCCATGACCTCATAGGTTGAACCACAGGGCAGCTGTGTGAGCTCACAGGAGCCGTTTCTAGACTGGCACGAGTGTGTGTCAAAGCGTCCGATGGCTGTGATGGTGTAATTTGTGTTGGGGGTGTTGGGCGTAACGAAGTGGACTCTGTACGTTGAGTTGTTGGTCTGCGTCATATTCACGATCTCTGGAGCACACGGAGCTGTTTTCATACCAAAAACAGATGTTATTGGAGCACATTGAGGAATTATTGTAATGAAGTAGTTTCAGATGATATGATGATTCACTTTGTTGCCAAGAGTCACATGAGAAGATTGATACCACTCTTTGACGTGAGAGTAGTATCAATCCTCTCATCTAATTCTTGACAACAAAGCAAAAATAAGTAGTATTTCCTGAAATGTCAAACTAGCATTAGGCTACTGTGTTATGTTTGATATTTTAGGTATATATCACAAAATTCCCTGCCTTCCCTGTCTTGTGTGTATGTGGATAAGTGTGTATTTGTGAGGTGAGATGTCACTCTAAATACCCCCATTAATACCTGTCTCATGTGTCTGGGGTGTGCAGGTGCGGTTGCATCCTCGTAACTCGCTGCAAGGTGTGACGGTCACAGTATAAGCCGTGTTGCACCTCAAATCTGACAGCGCACACACTGGCGCTGTGTCGTTACAGTGGATGACATCGTTAGTCTCTGCCGCCGTTGTCTCGTACAGCTCGGCCCCTTTGACGGGCGACCAATTGATCTCCAGGGTCTCTGTAGAAACTAGATTTATGCTAACACCCTGTGGGCAACAAGGAACTGAGGGAGGGGTGGGGAGAAGAAATGCAAGAACAGGTGAGAACATGAATCAACACGGGACAACAACAAGGACTATACTGATGACTTTACAGACTGTCATTGTTTCCACCTGTCAACTTGCATGTACTTAAAACTTTTTTTTGTCTTCCAAATGTATCTTGTTGACTAGAAAAGGCATAACTAATAATATGGGCTTTGTTCCATCTGTCCCAGCAAGCCACGTGAGTGTGCTTAAAACTGAGATAGGAATTTTTTTGTGTCATTGTGCAATAGTGTAAAAATAACCTTTCAGTATATGATAATTCAATTGAACTAAGAGAAAAGTAGACTTCTGCACATCCTCTTGGCTTTGTTTTTCAGGCTTTAGAAAATCTAGCCTGTGACGGGAGACTTTGACCAATCACAGGTCAATTCAGAGAGAGGGTATTCCCATTGGCTGTTCCATACATGCAGATGGCGTGCTGCAACAGCCTGATTCAATGGTGAATAAAAACTCTGCAGAAAAAGTATCTATTCCAGCATTGGTAACAACTGTCTACATTGCAGAGAAACTCCAAAAAAGAAAGACAGTTATTTTTATAGAATTGCAACTACATAATGGCATCAGGATCACAATCACAAACGGGATAATTGAAATTAATGACTCGCACTGGTGGGGGTGGCTTTGGACAGAGCGGGGAAAGCTGCAAGAGGAGGACTACATTTTCAAATTCTGTCATTTTTTTGCCTCTTCCAAAATAACTGCCTACCCCAGCTTCATTTGGGCTTTTCATATGTTAAACGGTGCTGTTGAACAGCCACGCGTTTTTTGATTTTGGATATGAAAGTAGTGGTTGTAATGGATGGTACACACAATGTGAAGTTAATGAGTTAAATAAAATGAAACCACTTCTATGGTCCATAAAAAAAACATGCATCAGTACTGGTACTACATGTGGGTGCTTCTGGTCCTACTGGTGGTGTAGTTGCGGACGTTTGCGTAAGGGCTGGAGCCGGCCTGGTTGTAGGGGAAGACGGTGGTGAGGTAGGTGTAGCCACACATGCAGGAAAATGGACAGGTGGTTTTAGTGGTGTTACACGAATTCTCAGTCCCGTCGTCCCTCTTTATGAAAGCCATGTAGTACTCCACTAGTTGCACCTCATTCCACACAATCGAGCAGTTGCCTGCTTTGGTCTCCTCCACCCAGATGTCCTCTGGGGGACAGGGATCTGCCAAAGAAAACAGGGGTAGAGGTTCAGAAAAAAATAGGTATGGACATCCCTTGTGAAAGGAAAAGTTTGATATTTCGGGAAATACACTTATTTTGGTGGTATCACTTTTCTCATTTAACTCAAAAAGCAAAAGAGCATACTTTCCAAAATGTCAAACGATTCTTTTGTGTCTGATATATGCCACATGTGTACAAGTAAGCTGTATGTGGCTATGGTTGTGTGTGATACACCCACATGTAATGTAGTTCTGTGGTTTTGAGGGACTGCTGGGCCCAGCGGCGTTATAGGCTGTGACAGAGACAGAGTGGTTCTGGCCACACTCCACAGGTGTGATAAAACAGGAACCACTAACTGCTGAACTACAGTTTTGACCATTAGTGGTCCAGGCCACGTAGTTCTCCCCTCCCTGCACAGACAACCAGTACACAGTGATCCCGAGAGACCGGCCCTGAGTCACTTCGACGAATGTCACATCTGGGCTTGGAGGGCCTGGAAGAGAAATCACAAGGAAATTAGAAACAATATCTGCTACATTCATGTTCTGAACCTTTTATAGTGCATAGAATACTTAGCTATTAAAATAATTGTTGGCATGATTTTGTTTTATAAATCAATGTGTAATATTAACATACATGTGGCACTGTGAATCCTTAGGGTTAATTGCTTCTGTGGATGACTTCCTTAGGGCTTACCTTACCTATAAGCCAATCATTATTGTATTTTTTTTCCACAAATAGGTTGATTTATATTTGCTAATAATATGTTGGATTCATGTTAAGACATCTCATTGTGTTTACGTGTGATCTGGCAGGTGGTGATGTCGTCTCCAGCTCGGCCCTGTGCATCCCAGGCTGTGCCTTTGATACAGTAGGTGGTCCCTGCTTCAAGGCCACCAAAGCTCACTATGGTGTCCGTGGTGTTGAGTTTGTTGCGGGACATGGAGCCCTCCCGGATAATGCAGAGCGTGTAGAGGACAGCGTTTTCCACCGGGGTCCAGGTCACAAGGATGGTGCCGTTGTCAGGAGAGGTGGTGTTTAACTTGGGCGCCATTACCACTACAGACAGATCAAGGTGGACAGTAATGACGGGTAATGGGAAAAAATACTGACACACTGATTTCTTACTTCTACTTCTACTGTTCTACTTTTTGTAAGAGGTGTGAGATAGAAACAGTTTCCCTGTGATTATGTTACATTACTTCTTTGGGGAAGGGAGACAACCTAGTTCTCATGGTTTTGCTTTTCATATTATGAGAATAGTATATTGCCAAAGCATGGATACAGTTTACACCCTTGTGTGTTGGCTGCCAAGAGCAAAGACCGTGACAATGGACGGTGAAATGACACGCCGTTATGGCCGGCAGGGTGAACTAACAAACTATTGTCCTACAGGGTCAATAGTTAAGGCTGCCTTTCACTTTGCAAACACTGATTTCCATCGCTAGAAAACTGCTTTGAACTTTTGGTCCGTACCTGTCCTGGCCTCGATGGGGTACGAGGGCTGGCTCCTCCCCCCAGAGTTGACCGACATGACACTCAGCCTGTAGTCTGTGTAGGGCTGGAGCTGCACCACGGTGCCGGGGGAGCTGCTCACCACCGTCTCAGAGAAGAAATTACCGGTCTTTGACTCTGCCCTCAGGAGGTAGCTGCTTGCCCCGGAAACGGTTGTGAACTCCACAGTGATGCTGTCGCTGTGTTTGGAGTAGGCCTGTCCAATGCTGGGGACGTCAGGAGCTGGAGAGCAAATGATAGAAGCAAAATCAGTATGAGAGAATGGAATATGGAATGATTTAAAATAAAGTAGGCAACTTTATGACAATTGAATGATGATTTATTTATCTAAGTACATTTACTCTACTACTACTATACTTAAAGGGATACTTCACTGATAAGCATTAAGCTTTGTATCAGTAGAAACCCTGTTGTATTTTTGAATGCCCGTGCTTCCCTCCCTCGTGTCCCCCGGAGACGAGAGATATCTGTATTGTGTGTCTGGAAAAAACCCCTCAGATGATGCAAAAATCACCATTTTGTGTTATCGGAGGCAGTTTTGCCCAGAGGCAGTGAACTACAAGTCAGTTAGTTTTGCATGTTTTTAACCCGCCCATAGGGGGTTGGACCCAAAGCAAGCCAAACCGAGCCGAAGCGAGCCAAAGCAGGCCGAAGCGAGTCAAGTATCAGCCGTCTTGGAGGTAAGCTACAGCTATCTTTTTTCAGCAACAAACTTTTACAACAATTATGTGCATTCAAACTACTGCACATGTGTACCACCGGGCTACATAGGTACAGATCGGAGAATATGAAAACTCGACACACTACGTGAGCGTCGCCTGCTACAGAGACCAGCACCAGGTGTCGCTCCGGTGCCTCTAAATGGGTAAGGGGACAACAACGGCAGTATGCGCTAAGCGGAAACACTGAACGAGGGCAGGACTTCCAGCTGGGTGGAAAGCTAGCGCTAGACGGCCACCTGTCCGATCCATCCTGCTTGCAAGCGTTCGATCATTAGACAACTAACTGGACAACGTCCAACTTCAACAAAACTCCCAACGCGAGTTCAGAGACTGCTGGGTTTTTGTTTTTGTGGAAACATGGCTGATGCAGATGCTGCTCTGGTGGGTAAGACTCGTGGAGGTGGGCTGTGTTAACACGGACACAGACTGGTGCAGAAGTGGGGGGGCTTTTATCTATCTATATAACTACTGCTAACTGCTGGGGGGGTTAGGGACTGTTAAATGCCGACCATTCTACATTCCACGCAAATTCACGGCTGTGTTTACATCACTCCAAGCGCTAATGCTACCATTGCGTTAGCTGAACTTTACGGAGTCTATAATGTGTGTGCACTAAATTGAGCCTGTTTCATATGTTGTTTTTATATAATGTCGTTTTGATATATTTTAAATGTGTAACACCACTTGAGCCATGGTGAAACATCGTGTAAAAAGTTGAAATGACAATAAAACACACTAGAGTTGAGTTGAATGCCTCACTGTCTGTCTATGTCAGTAGACGGTAGGCGTGGCTTAGGAGTGGACTGAGCAGCAAAGCAAGTGCATTCTGGGATTTGGTGTCTTTCATCCACATGAGCCAAAAACACATTTTCTGGCTTTTCTCGGCCTAGAAGGCGCTGATTTCGAAAGAAAATTCACATTTCTTCTACATAAGTGACCCAATTTAAAGATACATTCATCTTTCCAACGGTGAACTATCCCTTTAAGTACACATTTGTGTATTATTTGTACTTTTCTTGAGTTCTTATGCTACATTATACTTCACCATATTTAAGAAAAAAATATTGTACTTTTTATTCTACTAAATTGATTTGAAAGCCATGGCTACTACAGATAAGGATTTTATAAATTAGGGCAACATCTAACTCTTTTTTTCTTGTCCATTAATTGTTTGGTCAATTTAACTTCTGAAAATAGTGTAAAATGTTTTCCCAATGTGATGTCTACCAACAGTCCAAAGATATTCATTTCATAAAGATGACCCACAGGGAAAAACAACAAATCCTCACAGAGGAGAAGCTGCAGACGGAGAATGGTTGGCATTTAATGGGAAAATTATGATTAATTGATTACCAAAATAGTTGCAGATTTATTTCTGAGGACTTCATCCACCACTGTAGAATTGTAAGACACATGTCTTTATGGATATTATCTGAATCTGAATCACCACCAGGACTTCTTTTCCTCCTTTACGTTGCCTCGCTGTTGTCACTGACCTGTGGTCTCCTGTGTTGCCGCACTGCTGAGGACATTGAGAGCGTTGTCCATGGCTTCTAGCTTCATGATGTACACCGTGTTTGGCGACAGGGAGTTGACTGAGCCCATCACAACGTTGCTACTGAACTGAGTGAAGACTGATGGTCCCGGGGAGTTCCTGGGTGTTGCTGTGATCTTGTAGGAGCTGGCCCCAGTGTAGCCGCTCCACTGCACTGTCATACTCTTAGATGTGACTGTAAACACTGACACAGTGACGGCTGACGGAGGTAGAGAAGAAAGCAATGATGGGATACATTCAAAAAGGCTTATAAGGGATGTTATCATACATATAAATATATACACACACACACATTCATATACACACATATAAATCTAAATATACAGTACACACACATATATACACATATATACACACACACATATATACACTGTATATATACACACACACACACACACACACACATATATATATATATATATATATATATATATATATATATATATATAAATATATATGTACATATACTGTATAGATACATACACATATACACACACACACACACACATATATATATATATATATATATATATATATATATATATACTGTATATACACACACACACATACACACATATACTGTATATATACATATATATACACATACACTCATATATACATATATACACACACATATATATATACATGTACATATATATCCATATATCCATATACATCCATATCCACATGAGTACCCTTACTTTTAATTGTTATTAACAATATTATAATCAGGCAGATATTAAATACAAAAAAGGGTATATGATGATTTCTTGGGGAAAAAAACAAGCAATTCTACGTAAAATCAGATATTCAGCGCCCCAATGTAGCCCAAATAGAATGATCCTTTGTTTCATAACCACATTTTCAGAAACTGTGAGATTAGTTGAATCAAGCTCCTTAGATCGAATCGTCGATTAATCGACTATTCGGGGTCACCCCTACAAGATATATGAATAGAAATATATCCAAGACACATGCAATAATCGTATCATGGAACTGTTGAATTATGGTACCTCCACCTTTTTTGGGTCCATTTCAGACACTGGTTTAGGATCATTATAAAGTATCTTAAGGCAAATATAAAAAAATGATCATTTACCATTTTGAGCAGCACATATCTGTAAATGAAAAAACGTGGCAGGTTAATGACTGAAAAAAGGAAATAACGCTGATGATAAATGCAGTATTTTCATGACAGAACATCATTCCAAGGGCAGCAAGCTATTGGTATTTCACATTATATCCTGAGGCTAATTATGCAGCAGGATTTAATGCCTGTATCATATTCTCGGCGCATGAGAGGCAGCAGGCTGCACATTACCTTCACTCAACACAGATTTCAGGACTGGTCAGCGCAGGTATTTCTTTCAGGTCGGAATGAATTTGTCTATTGAGCTAAGGTTGGGCATGCCACACACACTTGTTGAAAGCAGTGACACTCAAAAGAGCCAGTGTTCACATGTTTCAAAAGTCCTCCCTTTACACACACTATTATTCATCTGGATGTTAAAAATAAGCACTTTGACAAAGATAGGGAAACTTGCCAACCAATGCACACTGGTAAAACGGTTCTTTGCACTGTATTCTTGTGAAAAAATTTGAGATAACCAGTATACAGTTAGAAACGGATCTCATCTCTTACCTCTGTGAATGTGAATAAAATCAAAAGTCTTAGCATCTTTGACTTAGTTTCCGTCATGTCTTCAATGTTTTTCTGCTGCCTGGAGGCGAGATGTGTGATGCTGTTTCTCAAAATGACTTCAGGGAAGTATCTTAGACCTAAATTTGACTTCTTTTTTTTTTTTTTGTGTCCCTCCTGCCCTCTCTCTCTTTCAGATGAAACGACAGGTCCTTTATTGTTTCAGCAAATACCAAAGAGCCCAAAGGCTGTAACTCCTCCCCACAGGGGTGTTTGGGCGACCTATCAGAGTGAGACGAGTATGATCATCTTTGTAAGGCGTGAATGTCGATAAAAATCACCTGGGTAGCAGACTTTTTTGAATTTCTGCAACCATCTCAATCGATTCTTGTCTTGTAGCGTTGAAATATTTCTTCCTCGAAAGAAACTATACCCAAACATGCTCATCATTATAAATTACATAAAAAAAAGACAACTTGACACAAGCGATGACCTGTTTCTGTCTGAAAGGAAGCTAATGTTTAAAGTTTCATCCAAACAATATTTGATTTCTCCTTAGTTCTTATCTTGTGATAGATGAAACCTCTTTTTGAGCGATTATTCATTTTGACCTCAATTCATCAACACAAATCTATCAAATACACTGAGTTCCTTGCAAATACAGATATGCCATGTTAGTTGAGTGTCAAGAATGTATAGCATATGTAACTCAAAACAGTTGGTGACTTATGTACACAATACACTTGTTTATAGTCTCTGATATTGTTAATGTATATACATATATACACATATATACAGTATATATATACATATGTATCCCCTTTAGAATCTGCTGAGCTCAATTGTCACTTTCACCACAACACTGACAAACCAGCAGAAACAAGCAGGCTAATGTCATCACACACAGCATGCATTTGGATAATACATCCATTCATACATTGTGCTGTATTATAAGTAACTTTTATGTACTCTATGTACAGTACAATACTGTGGATGTGCCAATAGTTCCAGTTAAGGTTACAAAGCGATGTTATCATGATCTCTTCCACAGTGGCTAAGTATCTGCCTCAGGTGTGTATTACAACGATGGCCTGGGAGGATCCCAGTGGACCAGATTAACTCTTTTTGTGCATAAAGACCAAAAGGAGGGACCTGATCGAATAGCTTTCACAGAGTTCAAAGAAAAAAAAATTCAATATTGTTTTGTATGTTCCAGCATACCACAATATTTGGTAAAGGATTATGATTAACTATTTGAAAACCTTGAGACACAACTAACGAAGAATTAAGAGACAAGATTGGGTTAATCAAGTTAGACAATCTGTATCCTTAAAGGATATGTTCACATTTTGTCTATCTCAAAACAGTACTCCCCATTTCCATATGGATATTGAAAGTTTTATCTGTCAATAACAATTGCTCCTTCCTGAAATGTTCCTTCTTAGAATGGAAGGGATGGGAGACTAAATCCACTGTCCTGGTTCCGAGAAAAATAGATATAGTATAAATGTATATTTCAACTTAGAATGAGGCTTAAGCAGTACATAAGTCCCTCTTTTTTGCACAGAATGAAGTTTGTGGATTTGCTCCTCCATTACTTAAGATCTTGTTTGCCAGTTGAGGCAGAAGTGATGAGTAGTAAGTGAAAACTGATTTAAGACATAAAAATTGTACACTCATCCTTTAAAGAAGAAGACATACTTTATTGAAGTCTTGGTAGAGACCACAAAAATGAGAACCCACCGCCAGCTACAGTGGCTTGAGAAGGTTTCCACACCTGGGCTAAAGTTGATTAAAAAAGGAATAAAAAAAAATTTAAATTTTTTTTTAAAATTGGAAAAGCTAACTTTTTTATGGACAGTAATTTTCTTTGTGAATGAATAATGTATTATAAATAAATAAATGATCTTCCTTAAAATACAGGGAGCATAAGTATACACCCCCCTATGTTAAATTCCCATAGAGGCAGATTTTTATTATTAAAGGCCAGTTATGGGCCTCTAGCTCACCCAGTAAGAGCCATGTTGGCTGAGTCCTGCAGGAGCCCGGGTCCAAATCTGACCTGTGGCTCTTGCTGCTTGTCACCCCCACATCTCTCTCTCCCCCTTTCATGTCTATCCACTGTCACTTGATAATAAAGGAAAAAGCCCCAAAAAATGATCTTAAAAAAAAAGAAAAGGCCAGTTAGTTCATGGATCCATTAAAATAGCTGTACTGTACCTTAAACGGTTCAAATGTTATGGACGGGGGCGTGGCCTGAATGAGTGGGCGTGGTTAATGTATAGGGAGTAGCTCAGTAGCATATGTTGACCACACATTTTAAGTTTCATGTAAATTGGATGATATTTGTCATATATGGCTGATTTCCTGTTGCCATGAAATGTGCCTGCCTCTATGGGAATTTAACATGGGGGTGTATACTTATGCCCCCTGTATTTTAAGGAAGAATATTTATTTATTTACAATACATTATTCATTCACACAGAAAATTGGTGTCCTTAAAAGATAACCTAATTCCTAATTTTTTAAAAGGCATTAAGATCAATTTCCAAAAGATTTTTTTTTGTATTCCTCTTTTTAATCAACTTTTGCTTATGAGAGGGAAATTAATATAATAAAGACATCCCTTATCGAGAAAACATTAGTCATCTGACCATAACAAAGACGGGAAATACTAACCTTTGTCCTTTTTTGCACCTGTTTGGTATTGAATTCATGTTTGTTTTTATGTGGGGAAACCCATTGCACCTCCACCACCAACATCAGTTTTGTCTCATAGTAAGGTTACTCAATGGTTGAAAAATAACTACTTTTTATAGTTTGACTGGCCATTTGCAAAATATAAAGCATTTTAGCTTTTCCCTACAGTGGACATTTAGGATTCTACAACCGGGCTGATTAAAAATGGCTCATTACACATTCAACATGAGTCACTGTGATCAACTGCACTGGTTATGTCATGCTTACTTCACAGTGACTCCTTCCTGTTGACGATCTATAGGTTAATGCACGCTGAGAACTTTATCCGCTCTTTGAACAATCAGATAAAACAGTTCAGGAATGTTGTTTGGACACATCTTTTCTGATACCCCCGAACCATGAAACTAGATACCCCACAACACAATGTGAACACAGCCTGGCACCAACTAAGCCCAGCAAACAGAAACTTTGTAAGAAGACACTGTCGGGCCAGTTACACCCACAGGCCAGCAGGGATGCATATTAAAGGGGGCCAAGTGAGGAAATCAGCCAAAAGTTACCTGTTAAAATGGCCGCATAGCCGTTTTTTTACAGCAGGAGACTACAGATCAACAGGTGTTTATTTCACCAATGACAATGAACACAAAACATGGCCGCCATGATCCACAAACTGAGCACCATCGACTTTTATACCCTGCCACAGCACAAGATAAATCGGAAATGTACTCAATCTAAGCAATTGCACAAAATACAACAACCACGTCAAATACATGTTTACTTCCCTACTGTTATCTTAATTTACTTGCATTGTGTTATTAAGTAACACAATGCAAGTAACCAGTGCATAAAAACAAACATGAATTCAGTACCTAACAGGTGCAAAAAAGGACAAAGGTTAGCATTTCCCGTCTTTGTTGTGGTCAGATGACTAATGTTTTCTCGATAAGGGATATCTTTATTATATTAATTTCCCTCTCATGAGCAACGGTCTAAGGACTTGACATGGAATGGTGCAGGAAAAGCTGCACCTTATATACAGTGGCTTGAGAAAGTTTACACTCGGCCTAAAGTTGATTAAAAAGAGGAATAAAAAAATGTATCTTAATGCCTTAACTAAAAACAATTAGGAAAATCCAACCTTTTAAGAACACCAATCAAAAATCAACAGTTTGAACAATTCATCCAAGTGCAGTTAATTAAAATACTCAAACACCCCTTTGCTACTTGGTATCTCCCAGAACGTTTAAAATGGGGCTCGATACACTGGGTACACTTTCAGCCTGAACACTCTGGAGAGGAGACACAACAGAGGTGAATTCCTTGAACAAAAACTTTACTATTGTAGAAGCAGCAACTGTTAATCTGCATGCAGTTAATCAGGTATGATTATACAATACTGCACATGTGTAGGTAACTAAACTACATGTGTTTCTCTTGACAGGGCCGGCCTCCAATCAACACCAGCTGCAACCTCCACAAAACTGGTTAATATTTTCCAATAAACATCCAAAACTTGTCCCTCATTTCATACACCCATAACATAATGAGCTACAGTGTACAAATGCTTCAAAATATTAGCAATGAAGAGGGCTTTTTTTTTTTTTTTTCTCTCTCAAATGTAATATTACAAATCTGGCCTACTTTTAAGTGACTTAACTTCTAACCTTGAGACTGCGTATGTGTACTGGATAGCTCATAGCTGGGGAGCAGGTAAAATACAACAAAAGGGTTAGGTGACACAAGTGGACTGACATAGGGACTTGTGAAAAGATAGTTTATTGCTTCTGCTGATTTATTGTGCTGTGATTGTTGTTGCCCCCTAACAAGAGGGCACAACTGGTTCAAATTGTTTTATGATATCAAAAATATTGTCAAAGTCATTTTCTTCCACTATAGAGGCTATAATGTGTTTGGATTACATTTTACACACCGGTCAGAATAAAATTGAGATGCTGGAGAATTCATTTAAGCAATTAAGGGACCTATAGGCTCAAAATGGAACACTTTTTTTTTTTAATATAAAAATGCTGCCCATCAACAAACATATGCTTATTAAGAGAAATCCAAAAACCTTACAATATACAGGTGGTTATAATATCTTATCAAATATATTTTTGCAGTGTTATTTGAGACTTTTGCATGTATAAATACACAAACCATGTAAAAAAAACAACTTAACACAAACAGGTCCTTAAATAACTTATTCAAATTAGAAATGTTCTACATAGGCCTCAAGAATCGAGACTGGCAGACTAGTGTGCTCTGCTCATTATAATGCATGGTGTTTCCTGCCCCCTAGTGGCTGCATGCTGTAATGTTTCCTGTGGACTTGAGCCTCAGACAGGTCCGCTGACAGTCTCCTGGCCATCCGGTCGGTGGTCCTCTTCATGCTGCGGGCCACCTCAATAGCCTGGTCTAGAGTCCTGTTTATGTCTTCCTCCTGGAAAACAGTTAGCAGACTTTCCTATGAAATAGTTGGCTTTTTATTTTTGGCGAAACACAGCAGATGTTCTTTTATACAGGGAGGATCTCAGCAGACATGCATGTGAAGAAATCTCACCTTGTTCCCTCTGCGTCTGCCTGTCCTGCTGCCAGTCTTTGAGGGCATTGATGGTGGGGATGGTGTCCGCTGGAAGTACACATTACTGGGCAGGAGGGCCGAATCTGACTGGGTGGAGTGCTTTCTGTGATGGGACATGGACTGCAGAGGCGGCTCCCTTACTTTATAGCTGGACACACACACAGCAAGAAAGTGACTCCACTTTACCTAAACTATATAATTTCATATTTTTACCTCTGGTTAATATCTGTGTGCTTTCAGTAAGTGACGTGTATGTGCTTGCCTCGCAGGCAGGCTGCTGGAGGAGCCGTAGCTGACCTGGAGAAGAGGCTTCTGGAGAGATGCAGAGGAGAAAAGAGACCACCTCTCCTTGGAGTAAAAACTCTCCATGACGGCTGCTGATTACAGGAACAAAAGATAAGAAGCACTACAGTGTACATATGTACGACTAGAACACAATACTGATAATCAGGGTGATGATTCCGATGACTCGAAGACGTGCGTGCTAAATAACTCCTGCCATTGCTGTAGGTACTGGCATTACAACTGGGGTTGGTCTCCGGGCGCTGACCACTGCTCCTCATTAGTGAGGATGTGCCGAAGATACAGTCCTCGTATGTGTAAATGTACTTGGCAGATAAAAAGAAATATATCTCTGCCCTGCTTCAACACTGTTACTCTTTTGTTCTTGCTGTTTTTGTTGCATCTCCCTCCATCTCATATTTCCTCTGTTTTTGAATGAAACATTTGATTGCAAGGAAGGATTGTGGAAAAGGTGCACTGTGCCTTTTTCTTTGTGTGTAGTGTACTTTTCTGTATGTTATCTGGACCAATGTTTTGCACTTTTGTTTAAATAAAATCTAAAAAAATGATCACAAAAAAAACTCTTACAGATGGGGGAACGACAACAAACTTTGAACTAGCAAGCTACACACTGAAAAAGGCAATTTTTGGAGAAAATTTGAATCGTGCAATAAGGCAGGCCTGCTTGGTTCTTATGGGGAATCTTTAAGATTTAAAAAGCATATGTTTACGGCATTTACTCACTCTAACTGGGATTTTTCGGGACCGATGGGCAGGGATCGCTGTGGACAAATTAAACACGCCGAGTAAGAGTAAATGAGGTTTAACCATGTATTCAGCTAATTTAAATAGCTCATATTTCTGTATTGTGTGAACAGTTAATTTAATATTGTATTTGGCGTTTTTTCTTTTGCGGGGTGCAAATGTTTCACCAAAACAAATTCCTTCCCGAGATTATTTTGCAGCGCCACCATTGCTGCGTCCGGAGCTCAGCGCCGCCCACGATGATTGTGTTGTCTTCCCGTTGACCTGCAACTTTGTTTCTGGGTTGAAATTTCAACATTTTGTTGTTCTTTTTCTACACTTTTCTCAATGTTTTTGTCAATTTTATTCCTATTTTTTGTCACTTTTTGGACTTTAATTATGTTTTAGTCAATTTTTGTAACAATTTCTTTGTCCCTTTTTCCAGTGTTTTTTTTTTTGGGTCACTTTTATAGCATTTATAAAAAAAAAAGAAAATTATTTTGTTGCTTTTTCCCTGCTTTTTTTCAAAATGTGTCACTTTTTTCAACATTCTTTCTGATATAGAAAGTTTTTGTAAACCAGTCAAATTTGACCCAAGGACAACACAAGGGTCAAAGAAACTCTTTTTTTTCTACTTACAGTACCCTGTATAGTAGAATTTAATTTAAAATCTGCTATATGTGAATCTGAAAGTGCATTGTGTCATAAATCACAGTGACACCAAAATGTTGACGTTCTAAACATTAGATAGTAAAGTCCCTTACTTTGTAGTCTCTGCTTGGCATGGCTGTCACAAGCCTTCCCTCCTTTTAAAATGGAGCTGTTCAGATGAGAGGTTTTCACTGAGCTGTTTCCCTCTGACCCTGAAGGAGCATAACACATATGTTATTCCTTTTTTTTTTTTTTTTAAATCTATCACCTGTGTAAATTGTAAATTGAACATAAAAACTGTACTATACTGTGAAAAACAGCTTTGGCTCGGACCTCTGTTGGATTGCAGCGCCTCACGAAGTTTATATTGAAACTCTGGTGCTGAGCGCACGCTGCCGCCGCTCCTGCTCACTACAGGTGAACTGTGGAACTGCAACGTGATCTCAGTGCCATTTGTGTCACACCCGTCTGTACCTGAAGAGCAAAAGATCTAACCATAGTAGATGTCCGAGGAAATATATGGACACACGGAAAAATTCTCCTTCTGTTTTCATCTTTGTTGTCAAATGTGAGTAATTTGATGTTTAAGAAGGTGTGGAAAACCTATTATTATGCTTTACTACAACAAAGACACAAAGCACATAGTTTTATTTTACTTTTGGATCTAATAGTTAAATACATGTCCTATCAGAAAATTTTTTTAAAACTTAAGTACAGTCCATATCAGACTCAAAAAGTATTCTAAAAAGTGACTAATTGCTACCAAAGTCATTTTCTGGTAAGATACTTGTACTTTTACTCAAGGATTGCTTTCAAGTACTTTATACAAGACTGGCGGTGGTGGAATACCTTTGCTCTTGCTGAGGCCCATGTCTGAAGAGATCCAGTCCTCTATCCTCACCTGACTGGAACTGGGATCGCTCACATCCTTTGTGCTGCCATTTGATGGCTTCCACACACTAGAGAGTAGAATAAAAAGGGTCATAATAATGTCAGTATAATGTATAAATGGTAAGAACATGTCTCTTTCATATATCAATACACCCCCCAAAAAATGGCCATTATCCTTGTGTTCCTCCACTAAAACCAGCCAGCGGGATCACCTGTTGTATGCTGGTCTGTGGTGGGTCCGAGGTCGGGTTTTAGACTTGCGCTCCTGACGATCCTGTCTGTATTTGGAGGTGAGATAGTCCATCTTCTGTGCTAGGTGGGGCAGCTGGACCAAGCCTTCCTCCAGCTCCTTCTTCAGCCGGGATACCTCTGACTGCAAGGCCAGGAGAGCCTCACTAAGCAGACACACATGCAGATGTTCACTAAGGGTGTACTATCTATCTGGATCCATATTTCAATCATCAATGATCCAATATTATCGATACAAAGTGAAAATATTGATGCATATCGCCATCTTTAAGATGCACCTTTATTTTGAAATTCCCACTTTGTATTGTTTTTATCAAAAAGAGTAGTTTGTTTTAAAAAAAAATTGTTTTAAGGGCTTAGTATTGAACTTGTCAAATATAGTTGCCTTTTATATAATATATAAAGATGTGTAAATTACTGTCTAAAATGTGTTGTCTTATATTGGTTGCAGGCCCTTGAATTTCATCGAATCGACATCCTATCTTGGAAGACTTTGTAATACCAGTAAATATTCTATCCTTGTCCAAGTAATCAATATAACATTGTATTGTGATAAAATGTGTGATTTACAACCCTAAGATTCACTGATTAAATAGGCAACAGCAGAGAAGAGGATGATTAACTTAACCCTCCTGTTGTCCTTGGGGTCATATTTGACCTGCTTTCAAAAAGTTTCTAAATCAGACACTTGGGTTTCCTTCAACCAAATTGTAAAACAAACCAACATGAATGATTCCATACGATGAAGTTAAATAACTGATCAGTTCACTATTTTCATTGAATTTGGGTGTTTTATTTCATTTCATAGCATTTTAAGAAGAAAAAAAGATTTAAGCACACTGAAAAAAGTGACAGAAATGTAGGAAAAAAACAAAGACATTGTAAAAAGTGAGAAAACATCAAAAAGTGACAACAAATGTTGGTGAAAGCTTCAAAACAACAACAACAAAAATACCCCAAAAAAATCGAAAAAACAACTTTGGGAAAAGTGTATTAAGGAGGTTTTAACTTCAAATTTTGACCCAGTAAAACTAAATGTTGGTCTACGGGAAGACAACACAAGGGTTAAAGTTGTAGTTTTTTAGCAGTCAACCTCCAACACTAGCTGCTCCTGAGCATACACTGACCTATTACATGAGCAGGAGTACAGTGGGCTGCCTCTCTCTTTGTGTCCATGGTGGTGCTGAGTTCGGGTTCTGATACGTGGTGATGGAGCTGGGCAGGCGGACTGCGTTCAGATCCTGTTTGGTCAGTGGTGGAGAAGCATTTATCATTTCAGTATTGACCAGATAAGATGAAATAACAAAAATAACTTCTTTATTAGCTGGATTTTCTCACCTTGCAGCCTGACTGAAGGCTCCTTGGTGGTGCTCTCCACCCACCGCTCTACTGACGCTGCAGCACCACAGGACTGTGTTTGGACAGATGGGTGGGGACTTGCCCACTGCTGGCTGGTGAGGAAGGCTGAATGGACGGCTGTCTGCGGGTTGGAGCAGGAGCCTTCACTGTCTGAGCTACTTAAAGCCTCATTCTGGGAGTGTACACTGCAGATGAGAGGATCAAACTTGTCAAATTGACATGTATAGTAGTATATGGTAACTGTGGATGTACCGAAACTAATTTTATAAATACTAAAGTATTTCATTGTTGCTGTGTATATTTATTTGTACCTTTCTGTGAGCAGATTTGGATGAAATGGTCCAGAAGCTGATTGATTCAAGTAAGAGCTCCCAAATCCACTGTCTGTTTCCGAGCTCAAAATCCTCTGCACCCCAGAAAACCCAACATCAGTTTAAATAAAGCAGCCTGTGCATCCTCCACACACAACTGTAACTTAAACAGTATCCCTGAAAATCTCTTGCACAACAAAACAGACCAAAAATTGTCAAACAAACCAACTATCTGTGACTGACCTGTGATACAGATGAGTTGTTGAGAGGAGGCTCTGAGGGAATGTGGGTGCCTGAGTCTCTGCGTGCATCAGACGAAGATGAGCCCTCCACAGCCAGACTCACACATTCACCCAGATCACATTCACCTGCTGGGTTCAAGACACTGTCTGGGGTGCTACGACTGCAGCAACCAGTGAGATATTTAGAGTCCGTTGGGTGGAGATGAGGGGAGTTGGGGAAGGGTGAGGTTTTGTTTGAAATACAAAAAATCCCATACAGTATGCAGAGGTAAAATATGCATATACATACATACATACATACATATAAACAGTGCATATATGCAAACATACAGTACGTATATACATACATACATACATACATACTGTACATACATACACACATACAGTACATACATACATACACACATACAGTACGTGTATACATACATACATACAGTACATAAATACATACATACATACATACATACATACATACATACATACAGTATGTGTATACATACATACATACAGTACATAAATACATACATACATACGTACATACATACACACATACAGTACGTGTATACATACATACATACAGTACATAAATACATACATACATACATACATACACACATACAGTACGTGTATACATACATACATACATACAGTACATAAATACATACAGTACATACATACACACATACATACTCACATACAGTACATATACATACATACATGCATACATACATACATACAGTACATACATACATACAGTGTGTATATACATACATACATACACATGCATACACACATACAGTGCATATACATACATACTGTACGTACATACATACATAAATACATATTGTACATATATATCAGTACATACATTTTGCACTTACACTGACAGGATTACAAGATGGATTACTTGTATTATCCATACATGATGAAAAGCAAACCAGTACAGAGAAACCACAATAGAGAGCCAATCAAGTCACAGTTAGCTCTTAGATCTATATGGTCAGATAGCCTTTAACATCACAACACTGACCTGTCGGGTGTCCACTGCCTCTGTCTCAAGGATGAGCTGCTTCCACTCAAGTATGCCAAGATGTTACTGTTATCTATCACTTCTAACGAAACAGAGCTCCTCTCTTCTTCTGCCTCAGCAGTCTGGATTCCCAGTCCCTCCACAGAGCCCTGTGAGCTCCTGAAACAGATCAGAAAAGAACACAGTGACTCAAACACTCGGTGGAACCTAACACCAACACTGCACCTGAAACCCTATCTGCCCAGGGGAAGGCTGAGAACGTGCCTATTATTTGAGCACAAACACACAAGCAAGCGCCACTCAAAACATCAATGGCTAGACAAAACAGTACTGTATCATATGTATTTATCCTAGCCAGGAAAACTATTTTCTTTTTTCTATACACAATTTAAAGTGCTACCTGTTTGAGTACTTTATACACATTTTGTATTGTTATGTTATTGTAGCGTTGAAAATATCTTAACAAGCACCTTAAATGGCAGTATCTGTGTCCAGTATTTTTCAGTAAAGAGTCAGTTGTTATGAGTTCACTGCGTTGCTGTAATTCCTCATCTCCATGGCATTCACTGGCCTCTTCCACTTCCTCCGTATTTTCTTCCTCTTTCCGTGCCTCCGTCTTATAACCCACATGGGAGAAACCTGCACTTGGCCCCTGAAACATGAGACTCAGTCAGATAATTTGCGGTTAGTGTAATATTACACACACATACTCAGCCTTTTCTCCAGGAGAGAAGGTGCAAGATGTGGATGCTTACTATTCAACACAGAGCAGGCTGCACCCAGACTGGAATATATAACATTAACATTGGAAATATTGAGGTTCAGTCATTATTCATCCTGGGGAACATTAATGTTGTTTAGATGTCAAAGCATTTCACTCTGAACCAAAATGTCAAGACACTGGTTGCGCTAACAGAAAAGTCAGAAGGTCATCTAAGACATCATGATTCATCCTCTGGGAACTATAAATGATAATTCACGTTGGACAGAAGGGCTGACTAACTGGCCTACTTTAGCAAATCCTAGAGCCCTGCTGCTAATGTGGCATCCAATCCCTAAAATCCTTGAGGTTAATGTATCAAAAAAGAGAAAAGAAATAGGAAACTAAAGTTTGAAAGCAAAATTTAATTAAAATGTATACACTAGTATTTAATTTGATTAGTATTTAATACTGTATGTGCTGACAAAAAGATTTTTTAAATCATTTCTAGGTATTAGGTCTAATATTTTTGTAATACTAAGCTTGCACAGACACAGAGAGGAAATGTCGCTACGCACTGCTATACAACCATAGGCCGTTACAAAATGAGTAATCAGGTATTGTGTATGTACAGCAGTACATTTATGGAAAGCTGATTCAAATTATAAAGTGGCCACAAAAAGCTAGTTAAGTGTATCAACTGCAAAATAGCTCCATGGATGTGAGCATTATTAACTGTCACCAGAAGTTGTCCCCAATAAAAGTAGTGGCCTATACGTCACGTACAATACATTGTTCTTAAGACATTTCACCCAAAGCCAGAAAAGTCAATTTCTTGGTGGTACTACAGGCAAAATTAGGAATCACCTTGAATCTGTATTGTTTCTGTTTAGAGTATGTATATATATAAACTTTATGTCAGACCAAGGGGGATCCATATCACAATAAGAACATACACATACACAAAAATACAAAATACAGAGCCTTCCACAATGTTCAGTGTCTAATATCCAGACATGTTCGCCAGTGGTTCCACAGTCTGGAAGAGAATCTGACAGAACTGCGTACAGGGTTGGCCAAAACAGTGATTATGTTATTTTCTGACTCAGATACCCTACACACCAATCTATTCATCAGGTTACGTAAAACAGCAGAGCAGGTAGGTACCCCAACGCTGACTTGCACTGGAGCTTCTTGGAGCATTCAGCAGAAGCCTCATGCTGTCATTATAAGCCACTATGAGTTTTCTAATGCTGCCTTGCTTATAACGACACCACAGGTAGGCCGTATACAAAGGTGTACAATACGCTCTAAAGAGTGAGATTTTCACAGGTACAGAGCACATGCTGAACTTACGATGCAGCATGTTTGCTTGCTCATACAGCTACCGATGCCGCCTATAGATATCCTTATCATCAGAAAGGTCATTTGCAATAATATGGCCCAAATATGTAATCTCAAGGCACACTGTAAGTGCAGTGCCAGACAGATAGAAGTCAGGGAAGGTTGCCTGTCTGTCTTCTCTACTTTTGATAATCATGATCTTATTCTTTTTAGCATTGTATTTTATATCAAAATCAACACCATACTGTGCATACTCTCACAAGCTGTTGGAGACCAGCACTATATGGGCTAAAGATGACCAAATCATGTGCGTCCATTAGGGGATTAATATATATATATTATTGTGTATGTATTGTTTGGATGTTTTGTATGTGTAAGCGCATTGTGTGCAACGATGTTCCAAAGAAAATTTCCTCGTATGCCTCCTCATACCTGGCAAATAAAGCTGATTCTGAATGTCTGTTGAATGTTGAATGGACTGACTTACATGCCATTCCTACAGCAGAGCTGCTAGAGAGGCAAAGAACTGTGAAGGTGAGTGAGTTTTTATTAAAGGCAATGGGTGTGTCTGTGAGTTGGTTACCTCATGCAGGGATGGTGGAGGTGAGAGAGTGGGCATGCAGAGAGGACTGGGCTTCACACGCAGCATCTCTTTCATGGGCGTGGGAGTGGAAGATGAGTGGGGTGGAGAAATCTGCTCACACACGTTTTTGTCTATCATCTCCTTTATGTCCTCAAGATGCATCCCTATTCTAAATATGTCTCCCTCAATCAGCCTGCTCACACACGCGCGCACACACACACACACACACACACACACACACACGCATGAAGACACAAAATGGGACGGACACATTCACACAGGTGCGATGGCGTGGTCTCTCTCTCTAACCTGTTTGGGTCAAAGGTGCCAGTGTTCCTGGACAGGCCCATGTAGTTTTGCATCTCCAGAGCTCTGTGCTCCTCCTTCTTACTGATGTATTCTCTTTCCAATTGGTCCTGAGCCTCCATAATGCTCCTCAGCATCTGACAACCGGCACATTTTACATTTATGCACATGCAAAGAAAGAATTTGCACCTCAGAGACATAAAATCCAATTTCCATATTCTGTGCATTACATGCAGTAAAGAACTGCAAATAGCAAATAAACAATAGTTACCATTTGCTGCTCTGCTATGCTCACTGACATGTTGCTCACTATCAATTTGAATTCTTCCACCTGAATAGAAGAAGATGGTCAAAATGGTCTTAGATGTCTATGCAGTTAATGGTAGCTTTTTAATATGTGCCAAACTGACCTTTTGCATGAACTGGCTGATGATGCCTGTCAGCTCAGCAGTCATTCTTTCCCCCTCACTGGGACCCTCCTCAGGCTGGTTGGAGGAAGCTGTGTTCACCTCCTTGATGTTGCTCTGGGGGGCTGTTTCTTTTGTCTCACCTAAGTTTTCTGATAACAAAGCATTATGAGCACCATCAATTTATAAGCAACATGTCCCCGATAATGAGTCTCTGATAAACTTTGACATTTTCATATCATCTACTGAAATGGTACAGAAAAGGGGAATCAAAGGATCATTTTTTCTTACCTGTCTTTACCTTATGAGTGTCCTTGATGAAGTGTGTAAGCCAATAGTTTATACTTTTAGTGTATACATGCAAATAATTTGCAAATGTCTGTCTTGTGAACTATTACAAAATGCATGTGATGCGTACAGTTACTGACCATCTTATGATTTAAAAATATGACGGATATAAATCAAAAGAGAAGTAATTTAGTGTGGTTAGTTTGTCCAGGTCCAAGCTATTGTTTTCCACTTAATTAAATTGCTCCAAAAGCAAAGAAAAAATATTTGTGTCATCTGACCCCATTTGTCTCTATGGAAACCAGCTACAGTTCACTTCGTAACTTGCAGGTAGTGAAGCAAAACGTTGACCTGACATAATATCAGATGTCGGACACAGAGACGTACAGTACCTGATGGGGGAATGCGAGGAGCCACGCATCCAAGATGGCCTCCCTCAATTAAGTTTCCCTGATGATCATCATCTTCACACTCTAAATAAAGCATCAGTTCTGAGGAGGGCTGAGCCTGTGAAAGGAGATCCATAAACTTGTAACTTGCATTTAAAATATGACTCAGAAATTATAATTGATGTCTACACAAAGTAGCTCGGTCAAAAAAAACATTCTACTTACGTTGGTTCCTATTCTCATTTGATCTATAAGGTTCTCTGCCTCAGCATATTTGGTTAGTAATTTATCATATTCAGCCTAAGGATATATAGAATGAGACAAATGTTAATCCTATGTCCTATGTACAGCAATCCCACTTGATAATGATAAAATAAATACAAGCAAAATACAAAAAAAGCGTATGTGCAGATGCATTGTAAACCCTGTTTTCTACCTGCAGGTGATGCACCAGTGCTGGAGCAGACTGTTTGTCCTCGTCTCTGAAGACGTAGGGCTGCTCTGATGTATGGACTGAATCCTCCAGGACTCTGTTGATCACCTCTAACATCCCTGGAGAGGACTGGGCTCTGTGCATGGCAGTGGGGCTCTGAGGAACAGATCTGACTGGTCCGCTTGGAGCTTTGGGGATTTTCACCTTGGGGGCAATCTTGGAGAAGTCCGGGAGTGGGTAATGGACTTGGCCTTGACCATACTTTATCTCGCTTAAGGACCTGGTGCGCAAAAGTGGGACTTTCTGAATCTGATCATCCTCTTCAGGATTTTCCTGCTTGTCTACGGCACTGGTATTCCCACTGCCCTGTTCAGAGTGTATACTTACAGAGCTGGATGTAAAGCTGTCAGAAGCAGTAGAGGTTCCATTATCAATTTTCATTTCTGCTTCTTCCTCTAAACTTGAAATTGTTGTTGCAGTTGTACACTTCTCATTAGTCCTGTCTGAACTCTGAATAATCTGAGAATTACAAGCATAGCTCTCTGATTGGTTACCATCAACCTTTGTGCTGCTGTGTGCTGGAGCACAGCTAAAAACAGTATAATCCACGCTCTCCAGTAGGGACACCTCCGGCAGGGTCTCTGCCTCAATCAGCCTACCCGACCACAGCAACTCCTCCTGGGAGAAGTGTCGCAGCAACAACTCTTTAATGTCTGAAGGACAAGGGCATGATGGGGCAACCTCAATTGGCTTGGAAGGATCAAAAAACCTGTCGTGTTTGGTGTGGCCATCCTCTTGCGACAAACTTACTGGTTTCTCAGCATTACACTCAACAGAACACAAACGTTCAATAATATCATCTTTATCTCTTGTATTACATTCAAGCAAAGCAGGGACATCCAGACTTGCATGAACTATTTCTGTCCCATCAGAGCTCATGTTGACCTCAGAATTAGCTGCCCGGTTGAAGTAGGGGCTTCCGAGGTCACCATCGTAAGGTAGGTCGTCCTGATCCTCGTCACTAGTATCTTGCTCTGGGACGTCTTGATGCTGCTTTAAGGGCGCCTCATCTTGCATGGTGTTTGGTCTTTGGGCAGACACATGCAGAATGCTGCTCTTGCTCTCTCCCACCTTCTCACTCGGACTTCTGACAATACTGGACTCAGAGGAGGTGTATTCCAAGGCTGACAGCTCTGCACTCCCTGCAAAATAAATAACACCAACAACTTAATACCAAATTAGAGGCTCTTTAAATGTACTTTTTTATCCTGCTTTTTTTTTTTGGCATGCCAGCTTAGACAAAGGACATGTGCATTGATTTTAGACGTCACCATCCAACTCCTGATTATAGATTATAGATGCAAACGAGGTTGAAATTGATCTGGGAATCATCATTGATAACAAGTTGACCTTTGAACTAAACACAGACATGCTGATTAAGAAAAGTCAGCAACGTCTCTTCTGTCTGAGAAAGCTAGCTAAGTTTCAAGTGGACAGATCCCTGATGACACTGTTTTACAAATCTTTTATTGAGTCTGTCTTTACTTTTTCATGTATTTTCTGGTATGCTTTGCTTAATTTAAAACGGAAAAACACATTAGTAATGGTAAATAAAGTTAGCAGCAAAATCATTGGGATTCAGCAGATGAAACCAACTGAACATACTGAATAGACATGTGCGTAAAAAGGCAGAATCCATCATATCTGATAGTTCTCACCCCCTGCATGCAGAATTTAAGATGCTGCCCTCTGGTTCCCGCTTCAGTCAGCCATCAGCCAAAACAAATAGATATAAATTCTCCTTCGTACCCTCTGCTATATCTCCGCTTAAAGAATAGGTAACGTCTGCACATACTTTAACTTAAGCTTTTAATGCTGTGGTATTCATTTACCCATTTGGTCTGACCCTGTATCAATGTTGTCGTCTTTGTTGTCATGTACTGTATGTCAACTTCTTTGCTATTGCAGCAACACTAATCGCCCCTCTGGGACAAATAAAGGTCTTGAACTAGACATGAAAGGGGAAAAAGGGGGAATGACATGCAGCAGAGAACTGGAGGTCGGAGCCAAACCCATGGCTGCTGCGTTGAGGACTAAGCCTTTGTACGTGGAAGTGTGCTCCACCAGGTGAGCCACCCAGGCACCAGAATGTACTTTTTTTTTTTAAGACCATTACCAATGACAGCTCCAACTTACTTTGCCACTCTGCCAACACATGTCATCATTACATGTCACCAAAAAGGAAAGATAGCTCCAAAAAATACAATCGATTTCCCCAACTGTTGTATCATATTAACAGTGTGCCACAAAGTCTACAATCACCACTAATGATCTGTTTTAAATCTGTGAGAAAAATGCAAACTTTGCTAAATATGTGTTATAACACTATAGAATTATTCCGACAGTTGTATGTTTTAGGATGGGTAAAACAATCCAGTTTAACATCCAACAATAAAACTCTTTAGAAAAGACTCCAGGACTTACCACTGAGATGGATGCTTGCTTCGGAGGCAGCAGACTCTGCCTGGGACAGATGTAAGGCTAAAGAACTCTCCAAATCACTGAGGTGGAGACTTTCATCCTCACTTAGGTCGACAAAGATGCTCTGCTGAAATGACTTCTCCCAGAGCACAGTGGGCTTGTCCTCTCCCTTAACATCTTCTTCTGATTCCTCCGGTTCTCCCTCCATGGACTTTTTGTCTTCACCTGTGTCAGGACAGGGGGTAAGAAAGGAGGGTGGACCTGTTCATCACTTAGCAACGCTACTTGTGAGCCGACAACATTAGCTCAAAATGTGCTAAGCTGTCAATTATTTAACAATCGATGCATTGTGTGAGTTTTGCGTGACATGTGTAAGGTGTGAATGATGTTCATGGGTAAGGTTACTTAAATAAGAGAAGCAATTCCAAAATATTAAAATATTCCATTAGAAGAAAGGTCCTGCATTTTAAATCTTAGTCAGCATTTATCAAAAGTAAAAGTGCTTATTCTGCAGCATAACACTGAGTAAATACTTTTTGTATGGCCCCTTCAGTGTTAAATTATTGTAAAAATGATATTATTGTTGCAGTATTGTTATGCATTCTTTAAGATGATAGCAGTTTACTGTAGATGGTCAAGAGAGTTATTAATATTATGTTGGGTAGTTTAATCTATAACAACCAATTTATCATAAAAGGACATGTTATGCATGTCAAATTAAGATTCCTTTATTAATCCCACAAGGGGAATTTACAATGCACACTGTTGTTATTACACACAGGCCTGAATTACACACACATGCACTAAATGGAGAGAAGTCAGGGTGGGGGGGCTGCCCATGGAAGGGCCCAGAGCAGTTAGGGGGGTTAAGTGCCTTGCTCAAGAGCCAAATTGGCACCTATCCAGCTATCAGCCTACCATACTTACCATACCGCATGTGGACTTGAACCAGCAACCCTCCGGATCTCAAGCCAACTCCCTACAGACTGAGCTACTGCCACCCTCACAACCACCAAATGTATAGCAATAAACGTATATTAACTTTGTCAGATACATTTAATGAAGTAAAAAGTACAATGTTTGGTTCTGAATTGTAGGTTGAAGGTATAGCTAAATATAAAGTAGCAGAAAAACTCAAGTGAAGTAACCTACTTGAGTAAATGTAGCCAACTTATTTTCTACTGTGTGCCATTACAAGAAAGTAACATAGGCTACTACACTGCAAAGGCAGACTATTAAAAAGGAAATTTAACATTTCAGTGTCTGTACTGTTATTTTATACGAAATGTTCAGCCTCATATTGTGATTTTATGGTCGGGACTTACTCGGGTTATGAACTGGTCCCTCAGCCGTGCGAAATTAGTTTGAAGTTGGTCCTATCCACAGCCCTCCTCTCGCTCCTGACACCATCTTCAGCTAGCCGTGTTTCTGTCTTCCTTTCTTGACATATGGTTTCTCGAACGGGTTTGGTGTCTGCGGCATCATCAATAATGTAGCCTGGAGCAGGGCTGGCTCGAACAGGCAGAACCTGGTTGCTTGGTAACGGTGGGGAAAACTCCACCAAAAGGACCAATAGAATAGCGTCAGGAAGTAGAGATAGTTTTTGAAATACCAATAAGACTATTTAACCGACTGCGATGAGGCAGGAGACAAAATCCTTGGATTCTTTTTCTAAATGTAAAGAACTGCAAATAAAAATTCAACTTGTTGAAAAAAAATAAAAAAAAAAAATAAAATAAATAAGACTATTTAACCCTTGTGTTGTCTTCCCGGGTTAAAAAAAAAAGGACAAAGAAATGGACATTTCCGTCTTTTTTCAGACTTTTCATTATTTTTATATTTTCACTATAACACCACCTTACTACAACTAGTTTTACAGTTCTTTTTGGAATTTATGGTCGATGTACTTAACATTTGAGTTAAAAAAAAGCAGAAATTATGAATTATTTTTGACTAATAGATATGATCAGACGAATGAAAGTGATCAATTGTATTTGCAAAGAGCGTTGTATGGAATCAATCCATTTTTTGTAGTAATTTGGTTAAAAAGAAACCCATATTTCAGGTATAGACATTTTTAAAGGGGTCAAATTTGACCCAGGACAACAGGAGGGTTACGTTTTTATTGAGAGTCTTTTTCTATACACAGCGCCCACGTGGTCCCGTGTGCTCACTTTGCAAGCGAAAAGGTGTCAAGATTTCATAAATGATTATTTAAATTTAGTCATAAAATAAAATTAATAAAATTACATCAAATTGTAAAGAAAGAGATTGCAATTTATATAATATGAGACTAGGTAACAGAAGTATTAATTAAAATATAAACGGATCCATGAAGTGAACAAAATAAAAAATAATACAAAATAAATATATAAATAAAAATGTGACAGATTTACAAACCTCGTTAATGATATTGAACACAGATGTTTTTAATTAGCTTTTTTATATGTTACTATGTTACTAATTTAAGAGACTCAAAATGTATGTCAATTTCAATTTGAAATAGTTTAAAACATGGTCTTGAATTTGAAAATTTGGATTTATGAATATGAAACTTCCCCTCTAAAATAAAAAGATTAACAATATTACATATATTTCTATCTTTACATTCAAAATATGCAATAATGTGTTTCCCTTCAAGTGTGATTGTATGTGTTGTTTTAGATACCATATCATTTTCAATAACTTTTTATTAATTGTAATATGCCAAAACTGAGTTATATTCTTTGAACGTTATCGGGAATGCCTTCTCTCTGAGAAAAAGATCCTTTACGAAGATAATGTCACTATCAATATTTCTCCAAATAGAGTGACATATTCCTCTTAGTAATGCGTTCAAAGATTTCATACATGAAATCAGCTTGTAAATAATGACAATGCGTCATCTCTTTTCTATTCAAATCCATTGGTCCAATGACTGTTTTCTGGGCGTGGCTATCTTTGAATGTCGCCCCTGATTGGCTACTTGGCGAAAACACATACGGTAGTACAGCCACAGTTTTTCTTCTTTCTCATAGAACTTAAGTCGAAGTTTTACAAAACGTTAAAAGATAATGTAGCGTGTTAGGCTTCATATAACGTTAGTACAGTTTGTCCCTATATTACGGGACGTTTTTTTTTAATCGACCTTATGTTTTTGTTTTTGTGAGAAAGTAAAGAAAAGAGGAGAATTCACCATTGTTCGAACTGGATCGCCAAACGTAAGTTTAGCAGCTAGCTAACATGCTAATCTTTAGCTGGGTAACGTTACTGTAACCAGAGAGTAGTACATTCACAGCCCGAGCTTGTGCCTTCGAGCTGGTGTTAAACCTCAGACACTACAGTAAAGTTAACGTTGACAGTTACCCATCGTGAACGTGTAATGTTCACAACCCTCGCTTTAAAGCCTCCTCATTGAAGATTTACACTCAAATCTGTCTGAATTAGTCAGTAGAGATTAGTTATAATAATCAATAGTGTTTGTTTACGCCATTATGATCTATAAGAATGTATGTTGACTATAGTTAAAGTAGATATAACTTACATAATAATTGTTTAACCGCATTTGTCTTGTATGCTTATGGCCATTTTCATACAGATGTTATTTAACTTATATGCCAGTTTATTAATACACAGTTATAGGCATATACATACACCATATACATACTCACATCACCCAGACCTTTAATATGTTGCATATACTCAGTTGTCAGTTTATCAAGTACACTTTGCTTAAATGTGTGGTCAATTAGAGGCTGTAGTTTGAGGTGATGTTGAAATGTATTGCAATAATACTGGCATGGGTTTCTAATATTTAGCCTTCCCTCAGTGAGTGGTATTAGGTGATCCTGCTGCGTTATGTACAGCTAGTTGTAGGTATGTGTATCCAATAAACTGGCAAAATGAGTGTGTGTATATCATCTGGAGTACTAAACCACCAAGTATTTAGTGCAAGTTTAATGTTATGTAAAAATCTGTGTCATAGTGGCCATATTATGTAAGAGACTACAAACTCAAGTAACCAGTAACTCAAGGACTGCAACACCAGTATATTTAGGTGTAAAGTTATTCATGGTCAACACATTTCCTTGCAGGCTTCCCAGATTTCCAGTTCCTGTGTGGAAGACTTACAGGTCAGTATCCCAGTACGTATGTACTTATTTCTTTCTTGGGTGTTCTGCTTTAAGGAAGACATGCTAGTTGGTGAAACTACTCCCTTTATGGTTAAGTTTTCCATACATTTTTAAATGTTTTCAAGGACTTTAAAACTAGACTATGCTCCCTTGCTTTACAACATACTTATTACAACTACAACCGCTAGCTGCCACATCTTATTTGCATGAAAACATGACCGGACCTCAAAAAAATATAATCAAATTTAGGTTATCATCAACATTCACATCAAAGAGCAAGAGCTCTTCATTCACATTCTGAAATGTAAGTTAATGTATTTACCATAAAACTAACCTAAAAATTTGTCCTAAATTAATAAAAAATGTGTCTAAATGTATCCAAATTTGTTATAGAATTAACATTTTGAAGTCTGAAAGTGCCAGAATTTAATTAAGCATCCTCTAAAACCTCTTAAATCACTCCAATATTGTAGAAACTGATCATACAGTGCAAAATCTATTGTCAATCTGGACGATTCTACTAATTGTGCTAATTATGCAAATTGCTCAACATTTTAAAATTAGCTTCTGGGAGTTTCTGTATGCTTGGGGACCCATACTTCACATTTCTGTAATAAAACTTTGGTCTACTCAACATTTCCGGGTTCACAATGGGGCTCTATGGGCAGGCTACTTTTGTTTTGGTGCAGGCTTTTGTTGACTCACAGTGTAATGACAAGTTGTGTTTCCAAATTTAGATTGTGCTCTCATTGGAAGTAGTCATTTTAATGCATCAATGGGCTGTAAGCACAATGAAAATAGCTCACATCTGCTGAAGATTAAATCATGTCCTGTTTGCGACTGAAGAGTCAGTGATTACCCGCTGTCTTGTTTCTTTTGGTGTGCCTGTTAATCATGGGTAACTTCTTCCTGTCACAGACTTGTTCACGCTCACTGTAGCTTTGTGAGCAAGGCAGCTCTCTTAAACACACCCAGTTGGCATACAATGGTGGAAAAGGCTGCACCAACACTGGCACGTCAATTGGTGATTATAATAATCTGCAGGAACATGTACTGCACAGACATCCAAAGCCATGGGCTTTAGTTTGCATTATAACGGTTACATTCACCTGTACATATCAGCAGGAAGAACAGGCTGGGCAAAGAGATGATTTCATTCACAAAGATTTTCTTCTTCTTTCTCAGACACATTGATTAAAACACAAGTACTATATGAGCTATACATTTCCAGAGGCTGTTTTTGTTTAGTTAATGCATGGATTATGGCAAAACACAAGCCTCTGAATTATAAATTTGCGATATCAGCAAGAAAGTTAGCCTTTTATTCACACTTGTTTGTGAGCAGGCCCTAAACTGTAAAAGGCCCCCTCAGTTCTAAGCTAGGTGTTGAATTTTTCTACTGCCGCTCATACTGTGTTTGAGCCTTTTCATAGAGAGACATTTTCCAGCACAACAAGAGATTCTGACATCAACAAGGCATAATTGGGTTGTTGCAATTTGTCAAAACAGTTTTTGTTTTGGTTGTCATCTGTTTTTAAGATGTGTGCTCTTTTTGCTGTATGAGCTAAGTGCTGATCTAATACTGCTATACTGCTCAGCAAGCCTATTGTGTATATAAGGTCCTAATCCAAGGTACTTTATTAACACTGGCCTTCTTTTTATGCATCGGTAGAAGTGGGTCTGGATTCATTAGTACAGTACATATCTGACAATATTTAGACTTTTAAGTAATATTAAAATGAGGCAATTTAGCATACCGTTGAGTGGCTAAACATATTAAGATTTATAATGCCTAATCTATAAAATGCAATACCATTTATGTGCCATTGCCATGTGTTTCAACTGTCTGAAAGGTTTTAAAATATACACCCTGCTTTTTTGCCATGTCTTTTTTGTCTTCTAACTGTTATTTAGCATAAAGAATTAACCCACTTTGCAAATATCTGGTCTGCCCCAGTTCCCATTGTGTGTGGTGTGGTGAGGGGAGGGGACGATGTGTTAAATTTGGGGAACAAATGGGTGTGGCTAATATGACCTCATGGGGAAATGAGGTAATGATTGGCTCTGGTCTATACTTGGTGCAGTCCATCTTATCCATGTAGCTTGCTTATCACTGTCCTTTCCTTTGGCTCGAGTTGCATGTGCACAGTAAGTTCTTCTGTTTTTGCTTCAGTTTTTAATTTAGTGACCTTTTTTCTCGAGACATCATGCAACAGGTTGCTGGTTCAAAAACGTCTCAATGATATTTTCCTGCCATCTCTGCCTGCTTAGGTTCCATTCTGTGGCATTCACAGCTTGCTCTCCTTGTAGCAACTTTAGAGCACAAACGCACATCTCCAAGCCTGGAAAAATTGGGTCACCGTCTTAGATTGACAGCTTGCCTGTGTTGAACCCATAGACTGTATATGGTTGGATCCATTCATTCCCGCCCTGCTCTCTCACTTTCTGCCTGCCCCGCTTGTGCACGCTGCTGTTTGGTTGGTGTTGCCATGGCACCGTGCGGCCAGAATGAGGCTTCACATACAGCATCTTGTGTTCTCTTCACAGAGGGCCACTGGTGAGATTGAGGTGCAGTGACGCAAAACACACGGTATACGAATGTAGCCGTGGGGATCGACGCTCAGGACTCTGCAGCTCTTTCTAACACTCGTGGGGTTGCCTTCCCCTGTCAACACTCAACAGAGGGACGGTCACACACTTGACCACATTTCGTGACATTTTCTTTGGTTTACTTCCTCTTGCCCAACTCCCTTTGACCAAAGTTATTTTCATTTTCTTTCTTGTTGGCTCTTGTTTTTAAACGCAACCATTTTTTCCGGAACGAGACTGGGATTTTCCCTCATATTATGCACATCAATGGATACCAGTGGCTCAGTGGTTAGCACGGGAACTGAGGAGCAGTCCTTTCATGTCCGCTACAGGTAGGAATCTCTCCTCTCTCAACTAAGGTTTGGTTGTAGAGTGTTTTCCTGGCTCTGTTTTTTTTAACATCTTTCTTTTCCTTGTTAGTTTAAAAAGAGAATGTAATTGAAATCATTGGTTGTTGGTTAAGACAAGACAAATCTCTTTTTTTAAAATTCTATATCCTTGTTGAGGAAGTGATGGTATTATGTGTTATGTGGAATAGAAAAGTTAAGCCTTAGTTAAATTATAGAGGGAGGACTGTTTGTTGACTAAAGGCAGGCGTGTATCCCAACAAAGCATCCGCCAGCTGTCCCTACATACCCAGGTAAAGACTTCTGGCAGCAGGTGTGACCTGCTCCAGTTGGCTTCAATATTTAACAAGCCGTGAAATATTCATCACTGCTTTTATTTTTTTGTTACTCGTAACACTTGCGTGTGTCCAATTTATTTTGGTAGGGTAGGTGTCTTCTTGGTGGGAGGATATGTTTTTTTCCCTAACAAATACTACTGTCAGATGGGTTATCGTTAATGACTTGATTCCCTTAAACTTCACTCCGGTCTGCTTGTGCCTGTCTAATAAATCTACTTAGCACTCAGCAGCCATGTAATCTGTCGGGTGTGCACTCGACAGGTGTAATCTCGGGTGACCAGGTCAGAATAGGGCACTTTACAGACAAGCAGATTAGCGGAGAAAATGATGATCGAGCAGTTTCCTTGCTGCCTTGCCTTGGAAGTTAATACTGTGACATCATCACACTGGTCTCCTTGAAGGTTTTCCTACGCGTGATGCTAAAATAGCTCTATGACGAACAATGGATTGGATGTCACAGGAAAGGAATGCTATTTTTAACCTATTTTTTTAGACTGAGATCACAACAAACAAGATCTCTAAATTGGTCTCCATGCTTCAGACAAAGGGAAGGAGCTGCAGCCTGGGAGTTTTTCTAGAAGAAACCTCAGTAGATGCCTCTCAGAAGTTCCATGTGCTGCTGCTGTTGTTGTTGTTGTAAGAGACAGAAAGCGAGCAGGTAGGCTAGTATTTGCCACTGTATTTGCTACAGTGTTGGAAAAGTATATCTTTACAGTAACTTTGTAGTAAACAAAAATATAGGCTTTTCTAATTTAATACTTAAGACTGACTGACTTACATGAGCATTTTAATAGCACACCATAGACTATGTAAGCTTTTTCCTTCACGTGAGGAATCCACCCTAGACGAACAAACTGAATAGACTTTGTGTGAAGCTGATCTCTTCCCAACAAGCAGTTTCCTGAAAAACAAAAGTTGGCGCCAGGCAATTTTTGCTTTGCACACATATGCAGTTTAATCTAAACACAATCCATGTGCAGATAAGGCCCCAGCCGTTGTCCTACCTTTTATATTCAATTCAATTTTATTTATATAGCGCCAAATCACAACAACAGTTATCTCACTGCGTTTTTCATAAAAGAGCAGGTCTTGACCGTACTCTGTGATGTTATTTACAGAAACCAAACAATTCCCACCATGAGCAAGCACTTGGCAACAGAAGCAAGGAAAAACTTCCTTTTAAGAGGCAGAAACCTTGAGCAGAACCATGGCTCAGGGTGGGGGGGGGTCATCTGCCTCGACCGGTTGTTGGTGAGAGAGAGAGAGACAGAAAGACAGAGGAGAGAGAGACATGAAGAATTGTAGCAGAGGGTGTGGTGTTGAGCAGGAACGTGGAGGCAGCAGGTGACTCCAACCACAGATCCAGACTCAAGGCGTGGTTATTAAGTTTTTGGAGACAACCCAATTCGAATTGCTTTTTAAATATTATATCCTACATTTCATATTGATTTCCTTAAGTACCAAATGTGGATCTGTTAAGGCACAACACAACATATTTAAAGGTCCCATGACATGGTGCTCTTTGGAAGCTTTTATATAGACCTTAGTGGTCCCTAATACTGTATCTGAAGTCTCTTTTGTATAGACCTTAATGGTCCCCTAATACTGTATCTGAAGTCTCTTTTATAAAGACCTTAGTGGTCCCCTAAAACTGTATCTGAAGTCTCTTTTACATAGACCTTAGTGGTCCCTAATACTGTATCTGAAGTCTCTTTTGTATAGACCTTAGTGGTCCCTAATACTGTATCTGAAGTCTCTTTTGTATAGACCTTAGTGGTCCCTAATACTGTCTCTTTTATATAGACCTTAGTGGTCCCTAATACTGTATCTGAAGTCTCTTTTATATAGACCTTAGTGGTCCCTAATACTGTATCTGAAGTCTCTTTTATATAGGCCTTAGTGGTCCCCTAATACTGTATCTGAAGTCTCTTTTCCAAAATTCAGCCTTGGTGCAGAATTACAGCCACTAGAGCCAGTCCCACAATGGGCTTTCCTTAGTATTAAGCCTGCACGATATTGGGAAAAATCTGACATTGTGAGTTTTTTTTTCCCCCTGCGATATATATTGCGATATGAAAAAAGAAAAAGGAATGTTTAAAATATGACAAAAAATAGCTCTATTTAAAAATAATAAATCATTCTCGACTACCACGGTGATTTTGTAGGGGAGTGGATCTACTTAGTGACATTTTCACACCATGTGACCTTTCAATTAATTCTGATTGTAAAGCAAAGCTGATAACCAGGGGGATGCTGAACATTGGTATACTTTTTCTTAACTATTTCCACCCGCTCTTGGCTTCATTTGACTGTAAAAGGAAGGAACCAAGTTCACTTTCTAAGGCAGTTCAAAAGGATGTGAGATCTACCATAACAAACAGACCCCATTGTTCTCTGTAGGTGGAAGGAAGTAGCTCCAAGCTATCTTTCTAAGCACAGGCTAAAAGCTTTCTTCCTTTCTTGTGAGTGGAGTACGGTCAGTTGGCTGTAGCTTTCAGTAAGAGAAGGTCTGTTTTTCCCACAGCTTCTTCATTATTGGGCCTTAATGATGTTTTTGGATTTAGATACTTTGGTGCTGCGCAGTAAAAAGCCAGTTTAGTTTGATTTATTAGACACTTTGTTAGAGACCTGATACACTGACTCTGCTTCTTTCTGCTGTAGGATGGAGGTGTCCTGCCTGGAGCTGGCGTTGGAGGGTGAGCGGCTCTGTAAGGTGGGCGACTACAGAGCAGGCGTCTCCTTCTTTGAAGCCGCCATCCAGGTGGGCACAGAGGACCTGCAGGTGCTCAGTGCCATCTACAGTCAGCTGGGCAACGCCTACTTCCACCTGCATGACTACGCCAAGGCCCTAGAGTTCCACCGGCATGATCTCACCTTGACCAGGTTGGACCTGCACAAGACCCCCACAACCCTGTAGACCAACAGATCATTACTACATGTGTTGACATAATGTGTGTTGCATAGGACAATCGGCGACCTGCTTGGAGAAGCCAAAGCCAGTGGAAACCTTGGCAACACATTAAAGGTGCTGGGGCGATTTGACGAGGCTGTGGTCTGCTGTCAGAGGCACTTGGACATAGCCAAAGACATTAATGACAAGGTGAGGCAGCAGGATATTCAGGCCTATTGTGGCGGTGTATGGGGGGGGGGGGAATCCTATTAATTATGATTGTTTTGTTTTTTTCGCAATGATTTTTATAATCGATTCTTTCACCTAGAATCGTCTTGTTTCTCAATGATTTACCTACATAGTTTCTGTTTCTACGGTACCGCTGATGGCGACTACATCACATCATCCGAGTCCCAGTAGTGTACGGGGCGGGATTCAGAAGACATCAACCATCAGCACTGACATGTTTTTTTTACTGGGTGTGTGTTAGGTGGGTCATGCGCGAGCTCTGTATAACTTTGGGAACGTGTACCACGCCAAAGGCAAAAGTATCTGTTGGAGTGGAGCTGAGCCTGGAGATTTCCCAGAGGAGGTCATGATGGCACTGAGGAAGGCAGCTGAGTACTATGAGTAAGTGACTGCACAGCATGGTGCAAAGTAAATATGCGCAGGTGATATTTTAATGATGCAACGCCTTTCTGCTGTTATGCCGTCATAGTGCCTTTGACTGCATGTGTATTTTCAGGGCAAACTTGGCAATAGTGAAGGAGCTCGGAGATCGTGCTGCTCAGGGTCGAACCTATGGTAACCTCGGCAACACCTACTACTTGTTGGGAAGCTTCCGCAAAGCGGTAGCTTCTCACGAACAGGTGTGGTGTAACCCTAAACAGCCCTTTCACTATCAAAGCATATTTTCAAAGTCTACATACGCCATAGACGAGCATTATACGCCTACTTCTGTGATGACAGTTATTCTAACAAATATGATCAAATATGTTTTTTATGTCTCTTTCTGAACAGCGCTTGCTCATAGCTAAGGAGTTTGGCGACCGCTCAGCAGAAAGACGGGCTTACTGCAACCTGGGGAACGCCTATATCTTTCTGGGGGAATTCGAAGTGGCAGCTGAACATTACAAGTAAGCCACACACTGAAATGTGAATCTTTTTAACCCCTGTGTTGTCCTCCCGGGTCAAAAACGGACAAAAATTTGACATTTTTGTCCCTTTTTTCGACTTTATTTTTTTAGTTTTCACTAACACCACCTTACTACCACAGGTTTTACAGTACTTTTTGGAATTCATGGTCAATAACCCTCATTTAAATAGAATAATACCTAATATTTGAGTTAAAAAATCAGAAATTTTGAATTATTTTGACTGATAGTTAAGATCAGAGGAATGTACAGATGAGTTTCGTCAGGAATCAAAGTGATCAATTGTATTTGCAAAGAGCGTTGTAAGGATTCCAATCCATATTTTTGTGGCAATTTGGTTAAAAAGAAACCCATATTTCAGATATAGACTTTTTTTTTAAAAGGGGTCAACAAGAGGGTTAAATCGTTGTCTGACGCAAGTATGTTTTTCCAGTGGCGGCAGAGTAGATAATCAGAACATATGTAGACAGATATAAAGTTGATTTAAAATGTAAGTGTAATGTTTTCATTCTTGATTTAAAAACCAGGGTTCAAAATTAACTTGGTTTGTCCACCAGGCAAATGGCAAGTAATCTCAATATCTGAAGTTTACTTTACGTGTATGACATGGTATGTTGTTCCAAGAATGTGGCAACTGTGGGGACTTCTTGTGAGAAAGTAAGCCTGTGATGTAAAAAGCCAGAGGCAAATATTGAGGCCTCTCTGCGGTGTTTTGAACCAGCTTGTCTGCGTGTTTGTCAGGAGGACACTGCAGCTGGCCAGGCAGTTGAAGGATCGAGCTGTGGAGGCCCAGGCCTGCTACAGTCTGGGCAACACCTTCACACTCCTGCAGGATTATGAGAGAGCCATAGACTACCATCTCAAACACCTCATCATAGCCCAGGACCTCAATGACAGGTACACACACACACACACACAAACACACACTATAGGAAGAAGAATTTGAACTACACCTCTATATATGTATTTATTTGTGTTTTCTGATGTAGGATTGGGGAGGGCCGTGCATGTTGGAGTCTTGGAAATGCATACACTGCACGGGGGAACCATGACCAAGCCATGCACTTTGCTGAGAAACACCTGGAGATCTGCAAAGAGGTACAACACGGAAATGAGAGCAGTGGACAGTCTCGTTTTGCTAAATTTCGCCTTTACAGTAAAGCACTGGAAACAATACTCTTTGCATTTTTACTTTACAAACAAGAAATCCTTCAGTAGTAAAATGAATGTGTGTCTTTTCCCTCTAGACTGGAGACAGAAGCGGGGAGCTGACGGCTCGTATGAACGTGTCTGATCTCCAGACGGTTCTGGGTCTAAGTTACAGCACAAATAGCTCCACTATTTCAGAGAACACGGACATAGACTACAACCTGCATGGTGAGTTATACATTACATGTCTTCTTCTTTTAACAGTTTGTACGACCGCTGTTCATATGTCATTTGTAATTGTTGTATGTGCTTTAGGAGCGAGGCCCAGGTTGAGCAGGAGACACAGCATGGAGAAGCTGGAGCTGATGAAACTCACTCCAGACAAGATGAACGTAAGGACCCCTCTCCTGTCACATGAACCCCTCGACCTACTAACACACATGACCTTGTATTGTGGCTCGGTCTAAGTCCTGCTTTGCTACTAAGGCTGAATCTCATTTCTCTGTCTTACCCCTTACCCCTAGACCTTGGCCCTCGAAACTGAGGGGTAAGGGCTAGGGGTGAAAACATCCCCCAATGAAATGGGACACATCACCATACAGTATTGATCACAAGCTTCCAAGATGCCGTCTGCAAGTGTGTCTGTGTCGATTGCGTGGGTTTTATATTTTATATATTTTATAGTTATTTTATGTTCACTTTGGTGGGGCAGAGGCAGATGTTGTTACCTGTGTAGTACTTATGTCTGTTTGCTATACGGTGTGTTGCATATCTGTTTTAGTTATCACCGTTTAATTGTCATTGATGTTCAGAAAAACGTTTTGTTACCAAAAATCTGTCTTTATTGCCCAAATATATAACCTACATCTATTCTGATATTCCAGACCAGTCTGATGCCTGTTGGCCAGTAACCCCCACATTTCTTTCATCAGTGTCCCGTATCATAACCAACAACAATGCATGTAGTGCATAAACAGGAGTTAATTACAAATGATTACAATAATACAGTACCAATACATTAATGAATGGCTACAACATGAACACATGATTTAAGAAACTTCTGCTCGTTTTCAGTCCGAAAGTGGATCAGCTGCTGTGTCCTCCTGGTCCCTGTGTGATACAGGACGGTATATGTAAAGCACGTATGCATGTATGTCTTCAAAGCAAGTGGAGTTATGCACTGATATCAAACCAAATTCTCTGCCAATGGTTAAAACTGTAGACATGCATGGAGTCCATTCAAGGCAGAGAAATACGGGACTGTTGTGCAAATCAGCAATGTAACGTCAATGGTTAGCGATTAGTGTTAGCATAGTAAGCTAGCGATTTAAAAAAAGTTTCAATTAACCCTCCTGTTGTCTTCGGGTTCAAATTTGATCCATTTGCCAAAAAAAAATGTCTATATCAGAAAATTGCCAAAAATGAACATGGATAGTTCCATTTAATACTCTTCTCGAGTAAAATGAAGGATCAGTGCACTACTTTCATTACATTTGGGGTGTTTTATTCAATTTTATAGCATATTACTGCTTTTCAAACTGAAAAATGAGGTTTAGTGTCTATGAATTCCAAGTGTAAAACTTGTATGGGGGGGGGGGAAATTGTCAAAAACGTAGAAAAAAAGGTTTTAAGGGCCATGCACCCCTGAAATGAGATTCAGCCTTAAACTCAAGTGTTTACCACATATTTGAATGCTTTATCTTCTGCAAGCTTATCGTCTTTCCCCATATTTCCCATCTGCATTGTGGTAACTAATCCACTCGTGTGTGTTGCAGGGTCAGAAGTGGAACAGTGACATCCTGACCAAACAGTCCAAACCCTCCCTGGCTAAGAGCTCCTCCAAGCTGTTCTTTGTCAGCCGTCTGCGTGGGAAGAAGTACAAGGCGGGCGGCTCCAGTAAGGTCCTCCAGGACACCAGCAACACTCTGGACGCCAGCCAGACGGCCACACAGGGACCACAGAAGGTACACAGTACAGGGTGCATTCAGCTGATAACCATAACCACACACACACACACACACACACACACACACACACACCTACCTCATTTAGTCGCCTACAGCTATCATTAAACAAGCCCTGTTCTGTTTAGCTCTTTTTTTTTACGTTCATGTTTGTGCACTGTACCAGCGACTCAGTCCTGACATGCTCGGAGACGAAGGCTTTTTTGACCTGCTGAGCCGTTTCCAGAGCAACCGTATGGACGACCAACGCTGTTCAATACAGGATAAGGGCAGCAGGTTATCATTAAGCAGTGGTCCAGAAACGCCGCCCAGAGCCATCAGGAAATGTGAGGCCATGCATTCACACTCAAAATGACTCCACTTCTCACAGTATATGGTCCTTTTCATACTGAACTAAAACTTCTGGCACCTCCATGGATTCTCTCAAACTCTTGTAGCTGTATCAGAGTCCGCCAACGTCTCTGGCGTCCCAGGCCGGTGGGTAGAGGAGTCGTCGTCGTCGGCAGCAGCAGAGGGAAGCCTGCCCGGCCTCAGGCTCAATCAGAACAACAACCAGGCCGTGCTCAGCCACCTGATGGCCAACGCTGACAATGCTGAGCCTGACGACAACTTCTTCGATATGCTCGTCAAGTGCCAGGTACTTGATAAGACCGACTACACAGTGCTACTGCACAATGATGCGCATACAGTACATTTAATACACAAGAAGTTATTGTGGTGGAATTTCTATAACCTTTCCAGGCAGAGGAGTACTCCAGCTCTTGGCCTCCATAGCTGCATGATAAGTACGGTCGGGTATCGTTTGGACTTTTTTGCGATACTGGTGCTAAAATGGTGCAGGTGTCTGAACCGATACTTTTAAATAGATTAAAAAAACAAAACACCCAGGCTAAAGTTGATTAAAAAGAGGAATAAAAAAACATATTTTGGAAATTGATCTTAATGCCTTAATTCAAAAAAATGTAGGAAAATCCAACCTTTTAACCAATTTTCTTTGTGAATGAATGATGTATTAATGTTCTTGAATGAGCAGCTGCACGGCCTATTTCTCGCTTAAAATGTTTTCAGAAACACGTTTTGGTGAGTAAAATATAGTCGGCTCCAACTAGCCTACTGCTCCCAATAAGTGACAAAATAACACCAACATGTTCCTATTTACATGTTGTGGTTTGTATAGTCACAGCTTGAACAACATTACATGAGACACAGCCATCTTCTATCCGTATTTAAAGTGGGAACTATATTCTCAGAAAGGCAAAGCACATGTTGTAATGCTGGGGGCGTCAGACAGTTACAGCACGCACGGAGATGAGAAGGGTATGTATGGACTTGTCTAACTCTAGATAAGCCAATAAGTCGGCGTGTTCCTTTAACGTCCGTTTCAGAGCATCAGAGGGCAGCGCTGCATTTAAGTAGCGCGTAAAATGTGCATGTGAAATAAGTTGTTCTGCTCCTTAGTTGAGTTATAACGTGCTTTTCCAAACAAGAACATATAAAAACCAGATCTCAAACTGCAGCTCTCTTCCTTCCTGTTCGCTCTACCAGGGGTCCCGTTTGGATGACCAGCGCTGTGCCCCTCCCCCTCCTCCGGTCCGAGGGCCCACTATACCAGACGAGGACTTCTTCAGCCTCATCATGCGCTCTCAGGCCAAGCGAATGGACGAGCAACGTGTCACCCTGCCTTCTGCAGCAAACGCAACAGCCAGGCCTAGCTCCAACTAATCTAAGCACTAAAGGGACAGTTAGGTTGTTTTTAGTTTTTCCATCTCATGAAGGTGTGGACAGCGTTGTGACCAACAGGTAGTCACTCACAAAAGAAAGTCTTCTTTTACCTTTTATTTGTCCTTTTGGACAAAACAAAGCACTGTCAGCATTATATGTAGTAATAACAGTGTGGAAAAAAATTAACACAGACTTGTTTCGCACATCTTGCACAACAGCAAACTCTCAGTAGTATCAGGGACAAGACAAAGTGTAGTTTTTTTTTAATCCTTCTGTACAGCTACACATTTCAGTTCACACTATGTGTATTTTCCAATACACAACTGCAGCTATGTCTGTATTTATTGTACTTTTTATGATTGTTATGATTCTGCCGTCCCACCACTATGAGGTAATGTGGTTTTACTCACAGTGGTGTCTGAGTCAGTGTAGACAGAGGTACAGCGCTTAGTCAATGTGTTGTTTATATGTGAGTTTTTGGGGGGTGGGGGTTGAAGAGTTCCCAAGGTCAGGCTAAGGAAATGATATTTTAAGCCAGCTATTTGATAAAAGAATGAATTGAACCCGTGTACAGCCCCTACGCCCGTTTGTACTAAATGCTTCAATGACGCCAGAGGAATAAAGCCTCATCCACGGAGGCATTGTTGTTTTGACTTTTTAAAATGTTCAATGTGATCTATTCATTTCAAGTAAACACAAAAAGACTCAGCTTGTGTAAAAGACACTTTATTGAACGTACCAGCAGTCAGACTTGAGTTAGCTTGAATTAATTGAAGTCAATTTTAAAAACAAGAATTAAAAAGGCTTAATACAAGAGCCACTAGCATTTCAAAAACATAACTGTACATACATAAACACAATGGTAATAAATACACCTATGTACGTATTAGTTTGGCCTTGTTTGTTAAAACAATATATACTATACATTGACATAAAATATGCATCTTTGTAAGTAAATCAATTTTAGGAGACAATGTTAATAGAAAAAAAAGTGCACATGTAAAATACATGAAAAGAATACAATGCCCCAAGTACTGGTTCTAAATAAATATCAAAACACCCGTGCATCCATTCAGATTTCATTGTGCATATGGTTTGCTATGAGAAGGCTGCCACCTGCTGTTATATTGTTACAGTACACAAACCAAAGCTTTTGAAGAAAGAAAACTCCTAAACTCAATGTTAGGGCGCTCAACCACAAATTCCACTTTGTATTTCCCTTTGATGCTGACATAACAATCTTTCACTGCAAGAAAGCCATCGCAAGACACTAACAGTTTCAGCGCAAAGAAACACTGATTTCAAATTTAAAACGAATGCACACGCTAATTTACACATTTGGAGTTGTAGCAATGCAATGGATACAGTAACATTAGACATCGGCACATCCCACAGGGAAGCAACAGCTGACTGATCGACAGATAGTATGACCTCCGCAGATTCAGCCTCTTGATAGGAAAAGCTCACTACTGACACTTATCAAATTACATTTCACACTATAAATTCCACTCTTGTGTCACCAAACCAAATAGCAGCATAACACCAGCTGTAAGAAAACGATGTGCAAAAAGGAGAAGGAATGCAGGACTTCTCTCAAGACGACTTAACAAAATTTGATCTTGAAAACATGACCGTATTTGTCAATTTACATTTTTGCTATGGAAACTGAGAACTCAAGGAAGGCACCATCATGAACAAAGCACTCTGTCCTGTCTAACCTCAACAGCTCCCCGGGGAAAAAGGACATGCACCAACTGACTGGTGTGGAAGGATTAAAGACAAAGTGACGGTGAGAATAATGAATGATCCTGCTGTTGAACTCTGCAAGATGACGACAGTCGGTGTGACGAATGCAATGTGAGCAATTTAAAGAAAAAAGAACATGCAGCGTATGCTTTTGATGTGTCACAGGGTTGTATCCAGTTAGGTTTCCTACAGATGGGTGAAAGGCTCATTCAACAGTGAATGTGTTAAGTGTGTTGAAAGGGAGGGTGACAGCGTTGTTGTTGTAGGAGGAATGTGTCTCTTTTAGATTATAACTGTGTGTCGTGACTTTGCGTAAACTATACACGCCCACTTCCTTAAGCCAAATGGGGTGTTATCTGTACGCGTTTTGAGCTATCCGCGTGTATGTCTACGCTCTATACAGCGGACGTAAGCATACACGCCACTTGTTATCACCACTTGGCGTGTTATCGCGAGAACAAAGCGGGGTTGGCTTTAGGAAACGTGACCCAGTCTCCTGGGTGAAAGTTCTGTGTTCTACCCATCCAGTAATGTAAGTCAATGGAGGCCAAACGGCGTTGATAAACACGCTAAAATGCGAATATGCGTCTTGATAACACGCCAATAATGGCATATGGCGTGTCATATATACGCCATTTCATGAGGTGTGTGTTTATGGGTTGTGTGTCCAGAGTGTGACAGTGCGGTCAGCAGAGGATGAGAGGAAGGACAGGTCTTGTGTGTGCCATCGACACTGAATCACCTTGTCACCGTGCTCTCCCACCACGGTCTGAGGCAACGGTTTGGTCAGGTCACCTAGCAACACACACAGGAAATGGAGCTCAGACAGGCGACTTTAAAATCAGGACACACCCAGAGACAAGAACACGTCTCACATTCTTTAAAAAAAAAAAAAAAAAAATACACTTTTTCCTGTAAGTTGGTACACACACACACACATTATAGACATTACAAGCTGTGAAAAACACTGCAAGTAGAATCTCCCTTCCTCATAAAAGATTCAGAATATGTACTGAGAACGGGTGTTATATATGAAGACTTCCAACTCATTATAATCAATACAATTTTTCTACACTCTTCCTGGAGTCTTGTCATCATCGTGATGTTGCCAGGAAACCAGTGAAGACTTTTGGACACTGGTCCCACCTCCCACCCCCACTTTTGGCGTTTTTCCAATGTATGGTACTGCCTCGACTCTACTCGGCTTTCTTGGTTTTCTGTTATGGAAAAAATAAGTCCCTGGTACCTGCTAACAGGTATTTTTTGTAGTACCTCAGTCGAGGTTCAAGCGAACAGAGGCAACACCAAAAAGTGACGTAAAAACCCCCAGACTGCTGATTGGTCGGAGAGAATCGTCACTATTCACTGTGTCGTCATTGCTAGCGACAGACGGGGGTAGGTAACTAGTTTATCCACCTTTCTTTTTTTCCTGCAGCCTCAAGGTTCATTAGAAACTAAGTTGCCTATAAAAACAACACACCATCCAGGTTCTGTGTGTGTGTGTGTGTTGTTATGACGACCAACCACGGCTCGCCTCACGCATGAGCCGGTACTAATCCGCAATGGAAAAAGGGGCACCGCGGTCGAGCAGGTACCATGAATGGTAATTAATGAGTATAAAAATGCCAAAATACTCCAAATTGTTTACAAAATAGTCACAAATTAGTGACAGTTCCCCAAAGCACAAGTTGACGTTTTAAGTCAAAATCCCAAAGATATTGAGTTTACAATGATATAAAACAGAGAACTGTTCATGCAATTCTTTTAATTCCCTTATTTCACTCTAGAGCCAGAGAGATGCCGCCTGCATTGCCCGGATCATGTGGATATTTAGTACATGACTGCAAACACATGCACGACCCATTTTTTTTTTTTTATATGGTCATAGTAACACAGGACAGCCCACACGAAGATGCTAATGGTGGGTAAAAGCAGTAAACTATTTATGAGAAATCGATCATTAATATGTGAGCAGGCGAGACATATTATACCTTGGAGGTTGGAGACTATGACTTTGGTGTCGTAGGAACCAGTGAGCAGGTAGTGTGCTCCGGGGGAGAACCTGACCGATCGCACGTCACTGGAGTGCGGCCGGTACACCTGGACGATTCGTCCTCCTCTGATGTCATACAGCATGCATGCGCTGTCTTCCTGTCCTGTTGCCAGGAGACGGCCACTAGGATCGACTGCTACTGAGGCCACAGGACTGCCTGTGCAGAAGAAGAAGAAAAAAGGAAGAGGGGTGTAACTGTAAAAACAAGTAAAAAATCTTCTGTGCTGACAGAGAATCTGGATTTTCCTATTGGGAACATCAGCACCTATTACGGAAGCAGTGTTCCATTCTGGTGTCATACTGTACATTGCTAGTGATATTTGATATAAGAATGGAAGTGAACACACAGGCGATACCTGAGCCGTGGAAGGCAGTTCCCACTACTCGGACACAGCTGGGCACCCTGAGGTCCCAGAAACGCACCGTCTTGTCTTGAGAGCCAGAGGCAATCATCCAGCCTCCCCACGTATACAGAGACAGAATGTGACCTAACCAGCAACACAGAAATGACAATCAATCAACCAATCAATCAATCAATCAATCAATCAACCAACCAATCAATCAATCAATCAAACTTTATTTCTAAAGCACATTTAAAACAACCAGGCTGACCAAAGTGCTGTTGTCACGATCTGGCTCTTGGACCGTGACAAGTATGGAGACACACCACATTTAAAGGTATAACAAAACCCCACAGGGGTCTTCACACTGTACATTGACACAAAACAGTAAATAGACAGAATAAAACACCAGACAAAAACAACATACAGTTCTCATGCCGGATTAAAAGCCCAGGAATAAAAATGTGCTTAAGTCATGATTTAAAAAGCGGAAGGCTGGGGGCCAGTCTGACATGAAGAGGCGACTCATTCCACAGTCTCTGGGCCAGTCCCCCGAGGGGGGCTGGCGTCTCCGTTAGAGATCGGGTGAGAAGCTCAGTCATCCGAGAGGACCTCGTAGTAGAGCCGCTGCTCCTTTACATTGAAAGGAGCCAGTTGAGGTGGTTCGGGCATCTGGTGAGGATGCCTCCTGGGCGCCTCCCTAGGGAGGTGGTCCAGGCACGTCCAGCTGGGAGGAGGCCTCGGGGAAGACCCAGGAGTAGGTGGAGAGATTATATCTCCAACCTGGCCTGGGAACGCCTCGGGATCCCCCAGTCGGAGCTGGTTGATGTGGCTCGGGAGGGAGGGAGGGAGGGAGGGAGGGAGGGAGGGAGGGAGGGAGGGAGGGAGGGATGGATGGATGGATGGATGGATGGATGGATGGATGGATGGATGGATGGATGGATGGATGGATGGATGGATGGATGGATGGATGGATGGATGGATGGATGGATGGATGGATGGATGGATGGATGGATGGATGGATGGATGGATGGATGGATGGATGGATGGATGGATGGATGGATGGATGGATGGATGGATGGATGGATGGATGGATGGATGGATGGATGGATGGATGTTTCTGTATATCTGTGTCCCAACCAGCCACCAAGAGCCTGCTTCTGTTCGAGGGTTCTGTCTGTTTAAAGGAAGTTTTTCCTCACCCCAAATGCTTGCTGTTGGGGGAAGTTGTTGGGTCTCTGAAAATTATAGCGTGGTCTAGACCTACTCTATCTGTAAAGTGTCCTGAGATAACTTCTGTTGGGATTTGACACTATCAATAAAATTGAATTTAATCCAATCTTTCTCTCTTGGATTCACTCCATGTGAGTTTTTTGGAAGGACCGGCGAATGGATGAGAGTGTACCTGTGTGCCCACTGAGGGCGTGCAGGCCCTGTCCTCGCTGACAGTCCGTGGTGTAGATGTTACAGTCTCCAGCTCCGGCGCTGATCAAAATGGCTCCTCCACTTTCCGGACCCTCCATGAAGGCCAGGTCTCGGATGGTGCCGTCATGCATGCTGAACTCCAGGTCTGGGCCTAGGGCACAGAGAGACACAAACATAAAACATAAAATGAGAGTGCTTGTGAGATTCTGATAATAACAGGCCCGTGCCCTACAACTGTGTGTACCTGTGGCGTTGCATGTCTCTGCACTGAAAGGTAAGACTTTGACATATTTGTCATTGGAGCCTGTAGCCAGCAGCTGCCCACAGTGGCTCCAGGCCACGCAGTAGATGGACCCTTTGTGGTGTTTGTTCCTCTTGAAGCGGACCACCGGCTGCTTTGTTGCACTTGAACCACTGAGGAGAGGAAGAGTGAAAAAGAGGGGGGGGGGGAAGCGGAGGTAAGACAAATGGAAGAATAGAAGTGAGTAAACTGGTAGATATTCTTACAATGTATGGGGATGTTCTGGAATGAAAAAAAAACATTGTTTTTTTGTGAAAGTGGTTTTAAGTTTCCACTTTTAAGCCAACATGGATGAGAAGTCCTTAACACTTATGTTGTCTTCCTGTCAACCATGGATAAAAAAAAAGGTCACTTTTTTTTCAACATTGTTATCGCTTTTTCCGACATTTTTGTTACTTTTTCAATGTTGTGGGTACTTTTATTTATGTTTTGAGATATTTTCAACGTTGAGATTTTCAACGCTTATTTCAATGGCCCATTTTTTGAGACTTTTTTCTTCTTCTGTAAACGGGTCAAATTTCACCCAAGGACAACATGAGGGTAAAAGTGGCCCAAAATATCGAAATTTGAACTTTCCATGACCAACTCAATTTGCATGCATCGTACAATCAATCATATCAGTAATTCTGTCAAAGAGGGGTTACTCTTGATTAGAAGAAAAAAAAATGGTCATACAATAGTTTTTGGAATGTTTTAGAGGAGATTGTCCACGTACTGTACCTTATGTCTAATGTCTCTGGATAAGCACAGACACGCAGAGTTTTAGAGTTGGATCCCACAGCATAGAGCGATCCAGACGGGTGGAAAGCAACAGCTCGAATGGCCTGAGTATCTTCCAGAGAATGCACTGGCACAAACAGGCTTTTAGGCTTGTCGCCCTGAAAACAGACCACACATATAAAAACACATGAACACACAGATTATGTGTAATTAGCAGTTTAATCTTGGATTTTCCCTACCCTATTACATCCACAATGTCATGATGTCAGCACAACATCATGATATAATCTGCTCAGTCAAATGCTAAAATAGCATTACCCCTGGATCGTCCTATACTGTGACTAAAACGAGAGGGAATGTGCGCAACTTTAAAATCACATGAGAGCTAGAGAACAATTTACTGTAACAGTAATTGTCACTACCCAATGTGAGGCAATTGCAGATTTGAGTTGCGCATGCTCAGATGTAGACGGTTTACGGCATAACGCGTCATACCATAGACAGAGATAATAAACTTTTCTCATTACAAACAATAACAGAAGATGGAAATCATTTCAAAAATGTTATAGCTATCTATGATTGTTTGATTGCGTTAGCTCAAAACGCCATTCAACTGACAGCCTTTGTTGTGTTTGATGTTTGAACTTGTAGCCAGCAGTGAACCACCTTTGTTAAGTAGGTCCATTTTTACTGTATCAACATTACAGAAGTCTCTCGTTAGCATCTTCTATGCAAAGTGACGCATGCGCAACTCACAGCTTCACTCATTGCAAAGTGACTCATGCGCTTGTTAGCATCTTATATGCTGCTTGTCGCAAGTTGACGCATGCGCTTGTTAGCATGCGTCAATTAGGCATGTAGACATGGTCAAGAGAATCTCCTGCAGTTCAAACCGAGCATCAGTATGGGGAAGAAAGGTGATTTGAGTGACTTTGAACGTGGCATGATTGTTGGTGCCAGAAGGGCTGGTCTGAGTATTTCAGAAACTGCTAATCTACTGGGATTTTCACGCACAACCATCTCTAGGGTTTACAGAGAATGGTCAAAAGAAAAACATCCAGTGAGCGGCAGTTCTGTGGGCGGAAATGCCTTGTTGATGCCAGAGGTCAGAGGAGAATGGCCAGACTGGTTCGAGCTGATAGAAGGGCAACAGTGACTCAAATAACCACCCGTTACAACCAAGGTGGGCAGAAGAGCATCTCTGAACGCACAGTACGTCGAACTTTGAGGCAGATGGGCTACAGCAGCAGAAGACCACATCGGGTGCCACTCCTTTCAGCTAAGAACAGGAAACTGAGACTACAATTTGCACAAGCTCATCGAAATTGGACAATAGAAGATTGGAAAACGTTGCCTGGTCTGATGAGTCTCGATTTCTGCTGCGACAGTCGGATGGTAGGGTCAGAATTTGGCGTCTACAACATGAAAGCATGGATCCATCCTGCCTTGTATCAACGGTTCAGGCTGGTGGTGGTGGTGTCATGGTGTGGGAATATTTTCTTGGCACTCTTTGGGCCCCTTGGTACCAATTGAGCATCGTTGCAACGCCACAGCCTACCTGAGTATTGTTGCTGACCATGTCCATCCCTTTATGACCATAATGTACCCAACTTCTGATGGCTACTTTCAGCAGGATAATGCGCCATGTCATAAAGCTGGAATCATCACAGACTGGTTTCTTGAACATGACAATGAGTTCGCTGTACTCAAATGGCCTCCACAGTCACCAGATCTCAATCCAATAGAGCATCTTTGGGATGTGGTGGAACGGGAGATTCGCATCATGGATGTGCAGCCGACAAATCTGCGGCAACTGTGTGATGCCATCATGTCAATATGGACCAAACTCCCTGAGGAATGCTTCCAGCACCTTGTTGAATCTATGCCACGAAGAATTGAGGCAGTTCTGAAGGCAAAAGGGGGTCCAACCCGTTACTAGCATGGGGTACCTAATAAAGTGGCCGGTGAGTGTATATGCTGCTTGTCGCAAGTTGACGCATGCGCTTGTTAGCATCTTATATGCTTCTTGTCACAAAGTGACGCATGCGCTTGATAGCATCTTATATGCTACTTGTCGCAAAGTGACGCATGTGCCACTCAAATCTGCGCTTGCCTCACATTGGGGAGGGACAGTAATAACAGCTAGCGTGGGAGAAAATGAATGATAAACACAGAGCATGAACAAAAGTAATTTGAGGTTCATTTTTCAACGTTTGGTGAGGGATACATTATTTACAGCAGGTCTGACAGAATTGTTTGACTTGTGTGCATACCTACCTCTTTACTTCGGGATAATGAGCCTGGAGTGTCACCTTGTGGACTTCCTTTCGGTTTCTGCTCACTGCCAAAAAAACAAACAAACATGAATACAGTCATCAAATTCAACTCTGCAACAAACTCTGGTATAGAAACAAAAGACCCACAGTACCTCTGGGAGATGACAGGGGACTCATTGGGAGGTGGGACCGGGCGGCCCCCCACATTGCGTTGTGGGGTGCTGCTGAGCACCCCTCCCTCTCGGGTCTTTCCTGGGGTCACAGATGGTGGGTTGTTATTGTCCTCAGAGGTGGGGGTGTTCCCGTTGCCATTACACTGCTGGGCCAGAGACTTGACTTCCTCCCCTAAATCCTCCATCCCCACATTAAGCTCCTCCAGCTTCTGGATGGACCTGAGCAGCACATAAACACTCATGAACTGTCTATTTTAGCCTGTGCCTTTCTTTCTCTCTCATTTCATACGAGATTTCTTGTACTTACCATTTTGAAAAGCCAAAAAGACATTTCACTTTAGCCTACAGGCTCTCTGTACACTGACTGAGTTGACTCAGTTAAATCTAGTTAAAACTACAAAGGGCAGAGGACAAAAGAAAACTGAGGTAATGATGTAATTATGCACAGCTACTCTGGTGAATAATGCAGAGGGGACAGGGAGAGGCTGGGGAAAGGGAGGACTGGAGGAACTCTCGGGGGACAAATCAAAGGGGCCTTTGTCCTGCTGACAGAGCAAAAATGACCATATTTCCAATTTAATTTTTTGTCATAGACTTCAAATTAAATTGACTCTTGTTGTGGTTTGGGAGAAGTTACATGCATGTTTAAGTTGGGTGCTATTTTTGAGTGAGTCTCGGTCTAATATTGTGTATAATTAATACACATGAGGCGATGGTCCCATGTGTATGGTGCAGATGGTACAGTGTGGAGTGGAGGTGGATTTCTTTTTTTTTTCTTTTTTTTGGGGGGAGAGGTGTGTGACATACTAGGAAAAGCCATATGGGGTTTTAACATGTCTACGTCTCCTTGTCTGACAGCTGCTCCTCTATTGTGTGAAGACATTAAAACCCATATGGAAATTGGCAAGCTTAACTGAGAACGAGAACTACCCTGAAATGGCCGACTGTTTTCAGAGCGTTTACCGTATGACTTGACAGGTGTGTCACACAGTCCCTTTCAGGATTTTGCGGCCTTTTTTTGAGATTGTTGCGGCCCAAAATGCCTGATGGTGTGGGAGCTTTTGTAAAAAATTTCGATAAAAGTTGCGACGTTTTCTTGTATATTTGTTGCAAAAAAAGTTGTGATTTTTTTTTTTTTTTGTATAGTTCTTTAAAAATAAAAAAGAAACCTGTGTTGAGGAGAATAAAATTACTCTAGGCTGAGTTTTCCTATAGTAACCTTACCAGTAAGGCTGAGGATGCTGCAAATGAAAATGGCTGGTGGGTGGATTTAAGACAAAAACTTACAATTTATTGAATTTATCGAATTTGAACATGTCTGTCGGTAGCTTGTTGATCTTTACATTGTTAGTTAATTTCCTATCCTGGACTGGGAAACACATTCATAAGGTTTAATAAAGTGATTATTGGACTTTAACTTATCATTGCACTTAAAATAACGAGAGGAGCTGTCCTTAATTTAGGTCATCCTGTACATCTCATCTGCGGTTTTTCCTGCATCCACCGTGTGTGATTGTGTGCGTTTATGTGTGTATGTGTGTTTGGGGAGAAGTGAGCAGCCCCCCCCACCCCCCCACTGCAGACAGCTAACAGGATTGAAACAGTAGCCGCTTTCAGCAGATTCAGACTGAAAAATCATTACAGCGTACATTGATGTTAAAATGTATACAGGCTGGCAGGACGGTGAGAAATGTTTTGAACGCTCTTTCGCTTTTCTCTTTTTTCTTTTCGGTACGTTGTGTTGATAAATGTGAGATATTCGAGTCACACGCATCTCGTCTTCACCCAGATGTGCACTACCTGTCTGACAGGTCTGTCTTGCTGTGTCTGTACCTGTTGAGGAACTTCTCCGTGAGGCTGTGTTGCATGTCACTAGGCGGGGGTTCCTGCTGCACCCCTCCCTCCAGCAGCATCTGCTGGTACAGCTGCCTCTGCTGCTGCTTCTGCTCCAGGTGCTGCTGCACGCGAAGACGTTGACGATAGTACTCCTCATACTTCTCTGTGGAGTCCCGAAGCTGAGGAGTGAACAAAAATAAGTCCTCTGTCACTCAGACGGCCCTTATCAGACTCCCTCTGCAAAGTGCTTTTAGAATTAGTGCAACCCGATCCTTCCTTAAAAATCAATTTACTTGTGCCTTCTGGACAATTTAGGAATCTGGTTTTAAATCTCCAAACTTCTATTTTCTTTTGGATCCTGATTATCCCAATTTATTTATGTAATTATTTTTCCAATTTAGAAAGTTTTAGTCTTTTTTTAATGATGGTGTCACTTCTCTGTGGTTGTAATTGACTCAATGTGATTGTGAATGAGGGCCGTCCCTCAATGATCAAGTATAAAGGTTGAATGAATGAGTTATGAACTTAATCTCTTGTTGGGTGATTCATTTTAGAAAGAAAATCCCTCTGGAGAAGAATAAACTAAACGTAAAGGACATAAATGGAACATATAAACATAGATCTGTGCAAATGAAAAAGGACACATGGAGACAAAGTATAATATTCACACACAGCGAAGCATGTTAACATCTGAGGAAAGTCATGAATGCCAACTCTTATAACACTACTCAAAGGCAGCATTGTGATCTGAGGAACCCTGCTCCACCCATTTCTTCTGTCAGTTCAGGTATTAGAGGAGTATTAGACGAGGACAGCTCACTTCCCCTCTCGGTCCTCTGCTTCCTGTCCTGACAATCTGTTGGGAAAGCCTCTGCTGTTTGGAGAGGGGAGAGACACTGGCACTGGGCCCGTGATTGAAAAGGGATGGAAGGCAGAGAGGATACAAGAGGGGGAGGTTTTATGGATCTCTAGGGTGACGGGGAAGGCAGTACAAAGCACAACCGTCACACTGAGCCACACAAAAAGGGACCAGAATAGAAAGCATGGGACTGACAGAAAAGGACACCGTGTTAACACTGGGTTTACAGGCAACACCGGGGCAGTAAAGACTCATTTTTTGTGGTTGAGCTCCTGAGTTGTTGAGCCACGTGTCCCCTTCTGACCTAGAACCAAATCCACCTAGGCTTCTTCTCCCAGTTTCTGCCCTGCTTTGTTCTTTTGTTACTGGCTGGATACTTGAAACAAGTAGAGCTGCATTGTGTCTCATAACACATTATATTATTAATTAATTTAGTAAATGAATTAGTAAATTGTAATTTCCCCTTGTGGGACTAATAAAGGATACATTATTATTATTATTATTATTATAATAAGATAAATACACCTCCCCACCAGGCGTTATGAGGAGAGTCTTTCTTCTAAGAATTCTAAGCAGGTTTATGGACTTTTATTTTGGACCTTTTGAAAATATAATAATATCTAATAGTATGTGTATCATGTCTGTGTGTTCACATTTAAGTTGGGACTCAGAGAGGAAGTAGACATTTTGATAAATCAGTGGGCCAAACTACAATAACTTAACTTCCATGTGTCTGGACACAGACACAGTATTAAAAAAAAGCCCATTTCCTAGATGCTCTAGGGCTTACGGTGCACATGAAGTGCTGGGACATGATGAAAGCATACTAACACTACAGCACCAACAAACCAAAATCCTTTAATCAAAGTCTGTCATCCAGGCAGAGGACAAGTGCGCTGGAGTGGACTGAGCCGCTCGCTGTAAGCAGCCATGTCAGCACTGACAGGGACGAGACTACATAGCAGACTTGCAGGAGGATGATGACTCAGACACACCACACTGAAAACGATTCATCAGAACTGGCCTATATATAGACCGTGGTGTAGGCAACACCCATCAAGGAAAGAAAACAATTAGGGCTGGGATATGTTACATATTACATTACATTATTTCACAATACACTGGTGCCTGTTTGATTTGTACTGCAATGTTTTTTCTCCATCTTTGACAAAAAAAACGAAAGTTGAATAATTCCCATCTAGAGACAAAATATCATTAGACATTTCTAAAAACTAATGGTTTCCTAAGAAGAATGCAAATCACATGTCAGTCAGTCTGACAGACATTTATTTTATTTGTAAAGAAGAAGATAACGTGTATTTTCTGCATTTTCTGCTTACGGGCTGTTTCGCTGGAAACGGATACGATGTAGCCGCCGTCAGCGTTACCGTGTAAACAGGAAATATTGAGGTGAATCATTGGCAAAAAACTAGATTAAGAATAAAATATTGATTCGAAGAAAAAAAGATTTTTTTTTTTTTTTAAATTGTCGCAAAAGAATAACATATAACAATGCAGTGACATTATAAAATAAAACCCTTGTTCTGTAATGTGTGACATACAACAGGTCTAACGAGTTGAAAAGCATGTGTTGTTGACATTTACCTCGTTCTTGTCGTCAGTGCCGGCTGATGGCGCGTCCTCACCCGGAGCGGAGGCAGGACGCAGATTCTGAGCTCCGCCTGAACTCATCATCTTATCCACGGGTGTGTCTGTCCTCGATCTTCACAGAGAAAACACACCAGAGCAACACATTATCCAAGACATCTGACAACATAAAACCAGAGACTGGCAAAAACTGGGTCTGGGGCTGCAACGAACGATTATTATTTTAATTGTCGACTAATCTGCCAATTATTTTCTCAATGAATCGAGAAGTTGTTTGATCTATAAAATGTCAGAAAATGGTAAAAAAAAAAAAAAATTGCCAATCATGTCCCAAAGCCCAAGGTGGTGTCCCAGAATATCTTGTTTTATCCACAACTCAAAGATATTCAGTTTACGGTCACAGAGGAGAGAAGAAACTAGAAAATATTCACATTTAAGAAGCTGGAACCAAAGGATTGTTACTCCTCTTTCGATTATCAAAATAGTTTTATTTAATAAATCGATAAATGGCTTCATCTTTCCAGCTCTAACCAGGTCCACTCCAAACCCTTACGTTTCAGGGGATTCCTCAAAGATGCTGTGGCAGTCAGAGCTCTCCATCATGAGACTCCTGGTCACGCTCTGGCCTCCGGCTCCAGGGTAGTGGAAGTTGGCGAACGAGTGGGACATGGGAGAGACCCCTTTGCCCGGCGCTATCTCCCCGCCACTCGCTCTCTTATCCTGGCCGGACAGCCCGTAAGACAACCCGTCCAGCGCTGGGTTCAAGGAGCGTGACATGTAGGTATCGGCGGACTGGGGGCGACGCAGCGGGGACGAGGGGTACGGAGACAGTTTGCTGATGAGCGGGGTGAGGAGGTCGTAGCCCGCCTTTGTGGGCTTGACTAAGCGGTCCACGTGGATGTTGAGTTGCTTCTGTTCGAAGGCGCAGGAGAAGACGGTGTGGGAGAGGTTCTGCATCCAGGAGAGCAGAGACAGGTCCAGGTCATCACAGCCGTTGCCGCACAGCATGTCCACACCCAGCAGGACCTCGCTCTCGGTGATCTCCTCACCCGTCGCCTTGCTCTGCACGCAAAAAAATCAAACAAATATTAGTTTCAATCATCGGCAAAGACTAAGGCCATCCAATTTGGGGCCTGCGGGCCAAGTTCGGCCTGTCCTCCCTTTGCTTTGGCCCATGGCCCATGCTTATTCTCCTCTTATATTATGGATCATCTCTGCAAACTAAGGCAGATTAAAGAGCAGTATTATTATTTTGAAATTCGATTTTCCATTTAGAATGTTAATTTTCTATAAAAAGAAAATACATTTTATTGTAATGTTATTTCACATAACATTTTTTTTTGCCTGTGGCCTTCCATCCAGATACATTTTTGTCCCTTTATAATGAAAGAATTTGGGCACCTCTGCATTAGACCATGTGTAAACTAAAGATGGTCTTTTTTTGCTTCCCGATACCGATTCTGATAACTGAACTTGCGTATCGGCTGATATCGAGTACTGATCCGATACCACTGCGCCATATATTTTATTATGTTTTACCAACTGTATACTACTATCCCTGTATATATGTGATAGGATTTCTATATTTGTTGTCAGTTTGGCTCAGGTTGCACTCTCAAACAATGAATGCGCCATCATTTTTCTTTTTTTATCCAGTTTGACAGTCAGTTATAAGGGAAAAAGAACATATATAAACTACTTTAAGGTAGATTTTCTTTAGAGCTTTATTATGTGGTATCAGATCGGTGCTAAACTCCAGTATTTTCCGATTGCAGCATTTTAGGCAGTATCGGAGGCGATACTGATACTGGTATTGGTATCGGAACATCTCTAGTTTAATCTGGTTTAGACCGTAGTATATGTTTGCTTTTAGTGGCTCAAACCTGGCAGAACTCCACACAGCACTCATACAGGACTCCCTTGAGGAGCAGCTGGAATAGTCGATCCCCGCTGGCTTTGAATCCAGCCTCACTCAGCTTCCTGTCTGCAGGGATGAACTCTGCCACCATGGTGCAGGCGTCCTCAAAACACTGCACCCTGGCCGTGCTCGGATTCCAATCCTGCAGGCACATGGAAGGAAAGATTTCAACAAAACACTGATGAGTGGAATCAATTAAACTGGCAGAAAAGTGCACAAGAGAGTAAAAAAAGATGCGTTCAGTTTCAGCAAAACAACAAACTACAAGTGAAATATTTCTGTTTCGATCCACTTTCATAGATCTTGCCTTGAACTCTGCATGGTTTGTGAGGCGAGGCAGTGTGAGGAGCAGACACAGTTTGCTGTAGTCGTCTTTAGATGGACAGAACTCTTCCAGGGCATGGAGGCACTTCACTGCTTCCTGCATGGTGAACTCCAACTACAAAACAATAAATACATATTTCAGATGACAAGTGGAATATTCTCTCTGAACAGCAGAGATAGATGAACATGGTTCTTGTAGAGAGAGCTTTGTCTCCATGTGACAGAGTGCATGGCTGCCGTCACGGTAGCTATATGCTACCTATTTTAGCCCTCAAAGACAGACCTTAAATGTTGCTTGTATACGTTTATTTATCAAGTTAATATGTTCTGTTAATGATCACAATATTCAATCTCCTGTTATCCTAACCATTCCTCATATTTCAATGTTAATCGTATATATATAAAATGTGTAAATGTCTAATGTTATAGATGCATTTTGGCTGTATGTAGCCTTTTGAACTGTCTATTCACCTGAGCGACCCCTACATTGTAGAGTTGGTATGATCCAATTTTAGGGGCGGGTTTCAGGCCTATATAGTCTGGCAGTTTAATTTGTTCTTGAGGAGAGCATGAAGAAAACTGAGGGTGTCGGACATAAGTCTGTCAGATACCCTCAGAAATGACTTGCCTTTAAAGTCATTAGGAAACAGTGTATATTTTTTGATATTGTGATCTTTATGACTCTCAAGTCAATTACTTTTATTTTGTGAAAGTATTTTATTTTTCTTTCATGTTGATTTTTTTAATGGTTCTTGTTGCCTAAAGGCCTTAGTTGGGAATATAAATAAAAATCCCATCTTTTTCCAACCACATTTTCGACTCATCCTGAGTGTTTTTCACTTGCTCAACTACTGGCTACATCTACCCACAACACTCCAGCAGCACACCGGAGGCACAGGTGGCTTTTCAGTGTCAGTGAGACTGAGAAAACCAAACAAAAACACCAGCTTCCAGGATCACATGCACAAGGAATCAGAAAATGATACAGAAAAAGAAGACAGCGATTTAGTCCTGTTCCTAAAATGGTCGTCCTGCACCACCCCGACAAGTCATTGCCAACACACAATCGACGCCATGTCACAAAAACCAATACCCATGAGCACATTATGTCCACAGAAGTCTGACCTAATCCAGTAAATAGGACATGGTAGCTCTGGCACAGTGGCTCAAACTGCAACTCTGCCATGTGACAGTCGGCCCACAGCTAGTTAGAAAAGACAGAATGAGTTTTGAGTGTCTCTGCATGTGTGATTGAAACAATGTGTGTCAGATTTATTGATTTAATCAATAACTGAATTAGGATTTACAAACACTTGGATCCGACTCAAGTTGTCTAGCCTCAGCCAGGGTTTTACGACAAAATGGCCAGCAGCATCAATGTCAATATTTCATTTGTGACATTTCTGAAAATCATAAAGAATTGATACAAAAGTGAAGCATTCTATAATGTTCTCTAGAGATGTTGGCAACTCTTCAGGTGTATTTCATTCTTCAGTTACTGTTTTTAAGCCCTCTGGTAGCACATCCTCATGGCAACATTTACATGAATGTGTTAATTCAGTAACACGATTTTGGATTGACATGTCATTATTGAGCTACAACTCAAGGAAACTAACACTCTGATTGTGAGAAAATGCAACTTGCTTATTCCCGTAAATAAAACGGATTACTGTGGCATATAAATCATCTTACTCTTGGATTTCTCTTTAAATCAATTTGGATGTCTTTTCATATTCATACTCGCCTTGCAATATGGGTACAATTTGTTGTTAAGTAAACGCTTATTAGTATGGCTTGAGGCATCCATTCCCTTGTCTTAAATGCAACCTATGGCTCATTACAATTTACACTCTGTTGTTACACATTACACATAGGCCTGAATTACACACACATGCTCAGTACCTATTCATGCACTAATGGTAAACTTATAGTTCCCAGGAGGTGAATTGGCACCACTCCAGCTACCGGTCCACCAAACTTTGGTCCATATGGGCACTTGAACCAGCGACCCTCTGGTTCCCAACCCAACTCGTTCCCAACCCAACTCCCTACAGACTGCGCTACCACCACCCCCCTGGTGGGTGGGACATCACAGGTGAACAGATATATTATTTAAAACGGCTTATTCTAACATGAAGAGTCGATCATTTAGTATCAGAGGCGCAAATAAACAGCTTAACCCGGATAACTCCTTCACCGCAGTGACGACAATAGCCACGTCACTCCTTGCATGCAAATGCAGCCACTGTAGAGCACAAACACACGCGTGCACACATACATTCATACACAACCTGCTTACAAAGATTGTGGGGTTTGTTCACATGACTTGCAGAGTTGCAGTTTTGAACTACATGTATTGAACAACATTGTGTGCTTCTCTTCTTTGTCTTTGTTTACTGCCAAGACAACCAGAGACAGTCAGTGGGAAGACAAAGCTGCGCTGTTACAAAGTCTATTCAACAGGGAAAGAATTCAAGGCTGTGTTGTCACTTGGGAGGCTTAAAAAAACATTAGAAAATACTAATAAATAGTAAATTTATTAAGTTTAGTGACTTACATGCTGTGGCTCATCTTCTGCAGACATGGCGTTATTCACACACAGAGCCTCCAGAAACTTCTGCTTAAGGATGATGTAACGAAACCTGCGGCCACGACAGTTGATATTAGTAATCGTGAAAAAAATAAGCAATTTTAGCGCTGATGCTGTTTGTGCCGAAATTTGCTGCTGTAGGCTACCTCCGCATCAACAAAAGATACATGAACCTGGACATACTGACAGAGACTCACACACTGAACCCACCTTGTTCTGTCAAATTTATCCATGCACTCCAAAGGCTGGATGAACTGCAAGACCTCATCCCACTGGCCATCCAGCACCAGTTGTCTGAAACAAACCATTTTTAATACACAGGTAACACATGGAATCATGTCCTCATTTTTAAAAGTTCCACAAATGTGTACTGTAATTACTTGTTATTGAAATACGGACATAAAACTCAACTCTCTACTGCTGTGGTATTTTCTTAAAGGTCCCATGGCATGAAAATGTCACTTTATGAGTTATTTTAAAATGAATATGAGTTTCCCCAGCCTGCCTATGGTGGCTTATAACCCAGTGGCTAGAAATTGCCCCTTATGACCTCATAAGGAGCAAGTTTAACTCCCCTTTGTCTGCTTTGACCACGAAAGCCTATATAAAAGAGACTTCAGATACAGCATTAGGGGACCACTAAGGTCTATATAAAAGAGACTTCAGATACAGTATTAGGGGACCACTAAGGTCTATATAAAAGAGACTTCAGATACAGTATTAGGGGACCACTAAGGTGTATATAAAAGAGACTTCAGATACAGTATTAGGGGACCACTAAGGCCTATATAAAAGAGACTTCAGATACAGTATTAGGGGACCACTAAGGTCTATATAAAAGAGACTTCAGATACAGTATTAGGGGACAACTAAGGTCTATATAAAAGCATCCAAAGAGCACCATGTCATGGGACCTTTAATAAAAAGTGAACCATGACAAGTTGAGACAGGTCATTAAAGACACTAGGTGAAATGCCAAAATAAAAAAAAACTTTAACTTAACTTAAAAAAACTTAACTCTCAGGCTGAGTAGAACTGCAGACAACACACTGTTGGCTGACTTTCAAGGAAGCACTCACATCTACAGCAGTAGTACAGTGTTACATTATCTCCAATGTACAGGACACTATCAGAAATGTATGACTGGAAACGGTTACATGGTGTTCCTGTTTCCTAGTAAGCAGCTTTTTGGAGCTGCAACGTGAGACGGCTGTATCCAGACCGCACGGTGTGGTTGTTGCTGTTGAGTTCATCTACCTGAGGAAGAGCATGTCGTCTGAGTAGAGCCCATTGATGACACCGCTCTCCTTCTCCAGAGCCAGCATGCTGATGTGCAACTTCCTGGAGTTGAGAAAGTCCAGGACCACCTTGATGATCTCCACCTCCTTCACATTTATGGTTTCCTCCGCTGTCATGGTGACGACGGGCTGCCAACAACAAAGTCAAAGACGCAAAATACTAATTAAATTACACAACCACACACACACAAGTAAAAACTAACAATAAGCAAATGTTAGCATGCTAACATGCTAAACTAAGATGGTGAACAGCATGTTAGAATTGATGTTGAGAGTATTCTTTATCTTAGCTTGTGAGACTATCCTTATATTAAAATGTAAATGCGATTATTGCTTGTTATTGCATTGAACAGGAGTTTGTTTCCTCATAATGATTTTGCAAACACTTGCATCGAGACAGAAAATATCCTTATTGAATCCTGATAATGATTTCAGCCATATTGCCCAGCCCTAGTGGCAAGTGTCTCTTGGAGAAATCCAGTTACTGTAAAAAGGAGAAATCATACAAAATGCAGACGTTCAAGTGAAGCTGGTCAGTGGCAATGAATGGAAGACTATGGTTAGACTGGAACACACCTAAATATTGATGTGTGGAACTGTATGCATCTAAAATGAGTAGTGCCTCATTTTGAAGCATAAAGAACAAAAGGTTTTATAACCCCAAATGTACAGATTTTCATCTTAATTCACAGCCTGATCAAATGTCATCTAAAGTACATGAAACTCATAATTAAACCCAAAATGCAGTCACAACTCTCACATTGATCTCTCATTACCTCACAGCAGTGCAGTCTGTTGGGATTTGAACTTTATCTTTAGGCTACAGCTAGTCAAGTAAATTGGTGTTGTTATCCAGATGGACTGAGCCACTGCTTAGGATACATTTGAATGCTTGTCAGCATTTGATTTCACCACTATCCATCTTCATACAACTACTTATATTATTATAATAAAGGCCAAGCTGTTGACATAGTGAGGACAGTGTCACACCTTCATCACATTAAACCCCAAACTCTGATAAACAGATGTAAGACAGCAAGACAACAGAGGTTGTTAAATAAGGAGAGTAACTGCTGCTCATTTACAGAGGAGACAATCATCTCTTATATTATTGTCATGCCAGTAAGTAGCCTCTAATGCATGTATGGTTATCTATCTATCAAAGATGACACACCAGCAGCTACAAAGCTTTCATTTTTGCCTATCTTAACGTTACAAGTCAAAGACACAAGCACTGCAGTCCTGCTAAGCTAGCATGGGAGATGGTTAGCTATCAACACTGGCACTAAGCCTCAAGTCAAACAGTGGTCTATAAGAAGCTTATGCTACTTGTTAGCTTTAAATAGCTTCTGAAGGCAACGACAGGATTACAGCAAAACCAATAAATAGCTAGTTAGCTACCGCTGGAGCTCATACAAAGCTGGCTAATTTAACCGGTGGTTGGAGGGGAAGAGTGACTATAGCTAGCCAGGCCGAGGGGAGAGAGACATTATCCGTTAGTTAGCTGGGCGGGCGGGGTGCGCACTGACACACAAATCCGCCTACACGCTGCGTTTAATGCTCACCTGTTTCTAAAAATGCATGGGATGAAAAACACTGTCCCCCGGTTGTTTCCGCGCTGTTGAAAGACGCTGTCACGACGAGTACCGCTCGGTATTGTCTGTGGTGTTGTCTTGCCTGGCTGTCCCTCCTCCTTGTTTGGCTGTCTCCCCTCCCTGCTGGATGTTTCTCTGCCTCTCCGCTGCGGTCCGCTGCTGCTGCCCAGCCCTGCCTGCTGCTACCCGCCTGCTGTCTGCAGGAGCACCGCCTCCATCCATATACAGCACAGTATTAGGGGACCACTAAGGTCTATATAAAAGAGACTTCAGATACAGTATTAGGGGACCACTAAGGTCTATATAAAAGAGACTTCAGATACAGTATTAGGGGACCACTAAGGTCTATATAAAAGAGACTTCAGATACAGTATTAGGGGACCACTAAGGTCTATATAAAAGAGACTTCAGATACAGTATTAGGGGACCACTAAGGTCTATATAAAAGAGACTTCAGATACAGTATTAGGGGACCACTAAGGTCTATATAAAAGAGACTTCAGATACAGTATTAGGGGACCATTAAGGTCTATATAAAAGAGACTTGAGATACAGTATTAGGGGACCACTAAGATCTATATAAAAGAGACTTCAGATACAGTATTAGGGGACCACTAAGATCTATATAAAAGAGACTTCAGATACAGTATTAGGGGACCACTAAGGTCTATATAAAAGAGGCTTCAGATACAGTATTAGGGGACCACTAAGGTCTATATTAAAGAGACTTCAGATACAGTATTAGGGGACCACTAAGGTCTATATAAAAGAGACTTCAGATACAGTATTAGGGGACCACTAAGGTCTATATTAAAGAGACTTCAGATACAGTATTAGGGGACCACTAAGGTCTATATAAAAGAGACTTCAGATACAGTATTAGGGGACCACTAAGGTCTATATTAAAGAGACTTCAGATACAGTATTAGGGGACCACTAAGGTCTATATAAAAGAGACTTCAGATACAGTATTAGAGACCACTAAGGTCTATATAAAAGAGACTTCAGATACAGTATTAGGACCACTAAGGTCTATATAAAAGAGACTTCAGATACAGTATTAGGGGACCACTAAGGTCTATATAAAAGAGACTTCAGATACAGTATTAGGGACCACTAAGGTCTATATAGAGACTTCAGATACAGTATTAGGGGACCACTAAGATCTATATAAAAGAGACTTCAGATACAGTATTAGACCACTAAGATCTATATAAAAGAGACTTCAGATACAGTATTAGGGGACCACTAAGATCTATATAAAAGAGACTTCAGATACAGTATTAGGGGACCACTAAGATCTATATAAAAGAGACTTCAGATACAGTATTAGGGGACCACTAAGATCTATATAAAAGAGACTTCAGATACAGTATTAGACCACTAAGGTCTATATAGAGACTTCAGATTAGGGGACTACTAAGGTCTATATAAAGAGACTTCAGATACAGTATCAGGGGACCACTAAGGTCTATATAAAAGAGACTTCAGATACAGTATTAGGGACCACTAAGGTCTATATAAAAGAGACTTCAGATACAGTATTAGGGGACCACTAAGGTCTATATAAAAGAGGCTTCAGATACAGTATTAGGGGACCACTAAGGTCTATATAAAAGAGACTTCAGATACAGTATTAGGGGACCACTAAGGTCTATATAAAAGAGACTTCAGATACAGTATTAGGGGACCACTAAGGTCTATATAAAAGAGGCTTCAGATACAGTATTAGGGACCACTAAGGTCTATATAAAAGAGACTTCAGATACAGTATTAGGGGACCACTAAGGTCTATATTAAAGAGACTTCAGATACAGTATTAGGGGACCACTAAGGTCTTTATAAAAGAGACTTCAGATACAGTATTAGGGGACCACTAAGGTCTATATAAAAGAGACTTCAGATACAGTATTAGGGGACCACTAAGGTCTATATAAAAGAGACTTCAGATACAGTATTAGAGACCACTAAGGTCTATATAAAAGAGACTTCAGATACAGTATTAGGGGACCACTAAGGTCTATATAAAAGAGACTTCAGATACAGTATTAGGGGACCACTAAGGACTATATAAAAGAGACTTCAGATACAGAATTAGGGGACCACTAAGGCCTATATAAAAGCATCCAAAGAGCACCATGTCATGGGACCTTTAAACTTTAAACAGAGGTTAAAATGGGGCCTTTTTAATCTTATGTGCAAAATTGGCTTTACTTTCCTCACAATGTTTGGCTTGTGCAGGCTACAGTGGTGGTTTGTAACACCACATTTTGAGGTACTCGAACTTGAGTATTTCCATTTTCTGTTAATCTGTACATTTTAGAAGCCAATATTGTACTTTTTACTCCACTGCACTTACTGCATACAAGATACTTTGCAGTCAGATTATTAATACAAAAAATAAATGAACTAATAACTGATGCGATATTATTATTAAGCTACCTGGCAGTAGCCTATATAAAGTATCTAAAATTAGTGCCTAATAGCTGTTACATTAGTGATGTCTACACATAATGCATCTTTAATAATAATCCAGGGTTATAGAGATAACTCTGACATGAGCCATTCTACAAATGTATACTTTCATTATACCTATGTGCTTTTACTTAGGCAAGATTTTGAATATAGTTTTAACTTGTACTTTCAAACTGTTGGGCATTTGTGTAAGCTGTTAGTGCTTTGTCTGCCTGCAGTGTCTTGTCTCCATTAGCACTGACCATTCAGATGCCCCTCAGTGCAAACCTCTATACTGTCACAGCCAAAGACCAGGCCGGCCACATTTTCTAACCCCTATTAGTGTTTGTGCACTCTGGTCTAATGCATAATGTAATACATTATTTCCACATCCCATGCAAAACTAAATATCACATCTGTTAAACATTTATATGTACATGTTATAAAGGAATTTAAAGTGATATATCTAAGAACATCATATTTGTCCAACTCATAGGTGCTTAAAGAAAACATCAATTTGAAAAATAGCAACAATTAAAGACAGAACAATACTGAGTTTTTGAGAGTAATACCAATTTTGATCAAAAGTGATGTGGCTATATGAGCTGAAATCCATTTTTTGTAACATAAACAAACATTTTGATAAGGATCCCTTTCATTTATCATTAGAGAAATGGCATTAGCAAATGCGTGTGGACACTGAATAAACCCATACATAGGAGCATAGGGTGGATAAAGTGCAGATTTTCTAAATAACTTGTTTTATTTAATGTCTGCGCCAGTAAAGCTTCATTAGTCTTAGTACACATCACACTACAGACAATAGCGAGGATGATGATTACTAAGACAAAAGTATGTCTGGTGTTGCAGAGTGACTAGACTTTTTGTGCATTGTCTGAGTCCCTCTATCACAATAATGATGATAACGACGATTCAAGCAGTTATTGCATATGTCCATGATGATTGCATGTTATTAACTAAGCTCCTGTGGTAATAGAGTGATATTATGTTTAAATGAGGCTAACATTATACCTAAATCCATCAAGACAAGGATGTGAAATGAGACACCATGCATACTGTTGATAGCTGGCATTTTAATAAAGCTCAAGTAATAGAAAAACAACCAAAATCCATGAACAGTTGAGCATATTTAGTAAATTGCAAACAAAAATGGATTCAGAAAAAAAAAAAAACTATGATTTTCTCAGTATACTTAAGGGATTTTCATATAATACCACAATAAAGCCTCCTCAATTAAGACTTTATATACCTTGCCTTCGCTTTCAACATACTTGCTTCAACAACTGTACTGCGTCATTAGTACACATCTCCAACAGGTCAATGTCATTACAAAAAATACTTCTTTATGCCAAAATATATCTGTACAGTGCCAACACATACTGAGGAAGGAATGTGATGAAAAATGTAACAGTAATGTGAAAGTAAAGTAAAAAAGCACGACAGTCCTGAAGCGGACACAAATCAACGACAGTGGACTGGGTCTTGAAGTGCTATCATAGGTGAATCCATGTATTTACAATTGTGGACTACTTTGAGGGTAATCAAGATCTAAAAGTTAAGACAATATCCACATGAAAGTGGCATTTTGAGTATTTGTTAGTTCCAACTTCAACATGAACAATGGTGATTAAATGGTGATTACTCTTAAATTGCAAAGACTGATGACACAGGGTGGGATATCCGTCTATTCTACTACTGATGATCATCTTCCCAGTGATACTGTTCACTGATCACACTTTTTTTTTGCATTTGTAGCACAATTAAAGGCCCCAAACGACAACATACTGATATGCACATGTGATAAATTATAAAAGCTAGCTACCACAAGCGGGCTCGTTCCTTTCCAATGGATCTGCCATCCTATACAAACTTATTTATGTACAGTATATTTTGTTTCTCTGAATAAAATCTAAGATCAAAATGTCTTCAAAGCATTATCAAAATGAAATAAATTAAGAGTCTATTGCAGGTGCTCTCCAGAATTGTTTTTCATGCTACTCGGTATGCTCAATACTCTCATCATTTCACACTTCTGCAAGGTAATTGCAATCACTAACTGAGGAACTGTTACTCGTCTTGGCACTTCACTATACACACACACACACACACACACACACACACACACACACACACACACACACACACACACACACATACATACACAAATTTGATGAACTTTTTTTTATGTTTTTTCAGTCACATGTTAAAAAAACCTGCCTGTTTAGCAGCAAAACTCATCAAAAATGCTGCCTCTACCTGATCACAGATCAGACAGGCCACCCTTATATCAACCTGGGCTTCGGGGAAGGGGGGGGGTCTGATCCCCATGACCCGTGAGTACACAAGCTCTCCTGTATCACAATTTTTACAACAAGCGCTGACCAAATGACACCAACACTCACAGCGCATCCATATGACACAAAACAAGCATAAGGCCGCACATGATTAACTTATAGAAACCAAACATTCAGTGCTTCAGTGGTTCAACTAGGTAAGGCATTGGTCCGCCTATTGTTTTCCTCTCTTTTATTTTTTGGCACATGAGAACATTGATACACATGCTGACACACAGTACACACTCGTGCCCCATTTAAGTAGTCCAGATTGTACAACTCTGTAACAACATCAACATCTGTGAGGCCCAATTGTGTTCTACATTCCAGTTGTGATTTGTTACAGTGGGATCGTGTGTTCTTTGAAATGAAAAAGTAAAATCCGCAATTTCTTCTGTGTTCGTTCCAGAAAAGCGTTTCCAAACCTTCCCCCGGCCATCTGGCGCTACTTAGTGTGCAATTTTTTGGGCGTCCCTTGCTTCTTGGTTTGCCACAGATGGCTGGCGATGGTGATGGCGTCCACACTGGCGGACATGGTTTTGGCTGGGATCTGGCTGAACTGCTTCCTGTCCGAGTTGTACTTGTACAGGCCCTCGATCATCTTGGTTGTGATGTTCCTCGGCCCGATGCCGGCCAGTTTGGTGATCTCCTCCGTCTCGGGGCAGTAAGCGTACACAGACCTGAACTGGCATCCGGCGTCGCGGAACAACACAAGGAAGTTATTGGCTTCGGATTTCTCCATTTCCTGCAGAAAAAAAAACAGAGAAAAATCTTTGTTTAGTGCAGAATATTTAATGCAGAAAGACACAGGCACATCATTGCAAAAACATACATCAAGTATCTTGTTCTTCTGCCCCTCGTTGACTTTGCCAGCCAGGCAGCAGTGAGCCAGGGCGTTCTGGATGATGTGCTTGTTGGACTTGGCACTGGGCTCCTTGTAAAGTTTGGGTCCTGTAGGAAGAAAACACAGGCATGAGACTGCAAGAAATAAAATGTCTTGTCATGTGCAGTAGCTGTGTAAATGTTAACAAACTGTGTAAAAAGTATGCGCTCTACCTGTGTACTCATTGTTGGAGGGAGTGGATGAAGTGGTGGAGTCATTTTCCCAATCCTTCTCTCCGTTACGACTACCAGTCGAAGGACAAGAAGAGAAACCTTCTGCAGAGTCTGGCCTGGAGACGGTCACATACAAACCAACAAATGACACGCACGGACACGCCAGAAACCCACAACAAACACGTAATAGTCGATACACAAAAGCATGTATGAACGTACGCCGACAGACATGCACACATAGATTTTCAACACACACACACACACACAAAGAAAGAAGTGGCAAAACAAGGTCAGACGCTGTGACACAATTCTCCACACCCTGCCTGTTGTCTTGCATTACATCGTACTGTACAGACTCCTGACGAAGCTGTGCAGCGAGGGACAGAAAGCCATGTTCAGCCAAGCGAAGCAAAGCTTAAGTAATAGTGGAGGACACAGTGGTGAAGCGAGAGCAGCCAGCACGGAGAAGAGAGCAAACTAGCAGAAGGCCGAGCGGGAGAGCTGCGGCGGAAACATCTGAGGTCCCGTGAACCGTAATGCAGTAAAAGAACACGTCAGATTATTTCACTGTTGACACATCTGTCTACTTTTAATGCGAGTCTGTGTTGAAAGAATGTCTAATGAAATGCAGGCTAAAGCTACATGTAGCCACATCCAGTACACGTCATCTGTCATCACTTTTCTAAGCATTACTGACCTTCCCTTTCTGTCTTTGGGAGAGCTTAGAAAGAACGGGATATGGGATACTTTATTGCCTCTGAGGGACGCATGCAAAATAGAAAGAGAAATGAGAGAAGGATACAAGAGATTCAATAGAGTGTAAGCCTCATAAAAGTCAAGACATAGGAATAAGAAAAAAAATAAGCTCAACATCTAAACACCCCATGAAATTAAAACCCCAGCAGAGTATACGACACCTGGCTGTGCCACAAATTTAACCCTCATGTTGTCCTCGGGTCAAATTGACCTATTTTCCTATTTCAATGTTCTTTTTAATTTCCCAAAATAACATGATTGATTCCACACAACGCTCTTTGGCAAGTACAAATCTCTACTTTCATTCACTTTGGGGTGCCTTGTTCAATTTTAGTCTGTGATTATCCATCAACATCCATACCTTTAATTTTAGTCAAAATAATTCCTAATTTCTGCTTTTCTAACCCAAACATTAGGTATAATTTCCTATAAATGAGGTTTATTGACCATAAATTCCAAAAATAACTGTAAAAATAAAGTTAATAAGTTAAAAAAGCATCAAAAGTGTTGAAAAAAGGGACAAAAATGTCAAAAATAGTTAAAACCATTGATAAAAAGCGTCAACAAAAGTGCTGATTTTCAATTTTGACTGGAAGACAACACAAGGGGTAAAAAAGGGTGGTGTTGGTAATACATGGATGAATAGTCAACAAGTAATTCTGAAGTATGTTTTACAGTTTTAATAAACATACATTATAAAGAAGTGTGATATTGTGGCATTTAATACCCAAAAGAATAAAATACGATTGTAAGGAGTTTGAAGAAAAGCTGCATGGAGCTGAGATGCACGTAATGAGTGAAGTCAGCACGTAGACCTATAAGTTGTCAGCCAACTTCAAATTTGCTGTAACTTAACTTAAACTTTGAGCCTCCTTTAAAACTGGGAAACATGTTAGACAAGCCAGCTGTAACTGTGTCATCCAATCTCAGTACGTTTTTAACATTACTACTTACTTACTACTACTACTTCAATGGTATAGTTATTTGCTTTTTAAGGCTAACAGTGTATTATTCAGTCCCTCCAGAAAAACGCGATCATGCGATTGCATAATTCAATGCATAATCAGCTGCATTTTTTTCAAATACGCCGCATTTTTGGCGTATAAATTTGCCCATTTCCGCGCAAAATAACGCAGGGCTTGCATGATTTCATAATCCTCGCATTTTCGTTGCAAAAAAGTCACATATAGCAGAAAGTGTTGCGTTTACTTCACAAAAGAAGTCATTTTCCCCTGTTGCCACGGAAACGTTATGAAGTGACGTAATTACGTGACAAGTATCTTATTCCCACAATTTCATCACATAAATATCCCGCATATTCCATCGCAGTTTTAAAGAAAATGTGTATATTATATTTTTGCATAAATTCAATGGTGTAGTTATTTGCTTTTTAAGGCTAACAGTGTATTATTGAGTCCCTCCAGAAAAACACGATCATGCGATCGCATAATTCAATGCATAATCAGCCAAAGTCCGCATATTCATGCGGGGGCCGCATTTTCTCAAATATGCCTTTTGTTGCATAAATCTGCCAATTTCCATGCAAAAGAACGCAGGGCTTGCATGATTTCATAATCCCCGCATTTTCGTTGCAAAAAACTCACATATAGCAGAAAGTTGAAAAATTTTGCGTTTACTTCACAAAAGAGCAGTCGTTTCCCCCTGTTGCCACGGGAACGTTATGAAGTGACGCAATTACATGATAAGACAAACAGAGCGCAGTTTTTGCAAGTTCCCAAAACTTCATCACATAAATATCCCGCATATTCCATCGCATTTTTAAAGAACACGTGCCGCATAATCAAGGATTTTTGCCTGCAACAATCACAAAAAAGCATTTTTCTGGAAGGACTGATTATTCACAAAGACAGGTGCAGGTACAGTATTTGTTCCTCTTGTGCCTCTTGGATTTGGAAATGAAGGGGTCTAAAATCCACGCTCCATGCAGCGAGTGGGTCTTACCTGTTGTTCTTCCTGTTGTTTGGCTGATCTCTGTCATTGTCAGCCAGATTGAGAGACGCCAATGAAACGCTTGATACTGAGAAGCCTCGAGGACGCACCCCTGCAACACGAGGACAGATCAGGCACGGATCAGTGGCAGCCATGCATCGAGAAGTGTGTGTTTGTGCATTTATATGCTGCCTACCCACCTGTCGCTCTAACGGGGGGTGCAGACTCCACCACGTCCCTGTGGATGGACTTGGGCCGGGGCTTCTTCTTGAGACTTCCAGATCGAGGCTTGATGACTTGGTCCATGTCTTCCATCAGCTTGAGCTGCTTCCTCCTCATATATTCATGCTTGATGTAATCCTTCCGCGCCTTCTCGTCATCCTTCTTCAGCTGCTCCTCCTCGGCTTTCAACCTGGAGGACAAAGATTCATTGTGTGACTGCTAGTGCAAAAGACACCCTGTATGCAGTGGGGGAATATAACTAAGTACATTTACTCAAGTACTGTACTTAGGTACAAACTTGAGGTACTTTACTCGTCTTTTCCATTCATGCCACTTTCTACTTCTACCACTTTATTTATTAGTTACTTTACAAATTAAGACATTATAAAATGATTTTTTATTGCAAGATGTTCTACTACCCAACAATACAAGTACAATTTGTCTGCATTGAGTACTTTTACTTTTAATACTTTAAGTACATTTTCCTGATCATACTTACATACTTTTACTTAACCCTTGTGTTGTCTTCCCGTTAACCATGAACTTGTCCTTCCAGGTAAAAATAGATCTTTTTTGTGCTTTTCTGATGTTTTTGTCGCTTTTTCTGATTTATTTGTCATATTTTCCATGCTTTTGGCGCTTTAAAAAAAAAACCTGAGCTGGTTTAATAATAGGTTTTCCATTTATTCTTGGAATTCATGGTCAACAAACTTCATTTATATCAAATTATACACAAGTTTTTAGTTTAAAAGGCAGAAATTATGAATTATTTTGACTAATAGTTAAGATCAGAGGATGTTGAGTGGATCATAGATGGGTAGATGTCAAACTTTAGTCCGGATACTGTTTTGAAACCATAAAAAAAAAAAAGAATTCCAAAAATTAAATGAAAGTAATCATTAAAATTACCTGAAGAACGTTGTATGGAATAATTAATGTTATTTTTTGGGCAATTTGATTGAAAGAAATCCATATTTCTGATACAAAACACTTTGAAACGGGTCAACACAAGGGTTAAGTAACATTTTCAATGCAGGGCTTTCACTTTACACACTACTTACAGTTTGGTGTTAGTATTTTACTCAAGTAAAGGATATGAATACTTCTTGCACCGCTGCCTGTATGTATGTGACAAACCAGTGGGAACAGGGTTCAAATTGGCAGATAGACAGAGAGAGAGAGAGAGAGAGAGAGAGAGAGAGAGAAGTCGGACCGACCGTGCAGCTTCCTTCTTCTGCTCCTGGTCCAGCTCCTGCTGTTGCTTCTTCTCCTGCGTCTCCTTCTCCCTCCTCAGCCTCTTGTCCAGCAGAGCTGCTTTCTTTGCTGCCATGTCCTCTTCCCCTTTCACATCATCCTGGGTTTCGATGGGCGAGGGACACACAGAATATACGTCAGATCATCCGCAGAAATAGTCACACTTTATTACCTTCACGACATTTATCGTGACAGATAACGGCCTAGTGTGAAATTGTTTTGTCACCTCTGCCCTCATAGATGAATGGGAGGATACTGATCCTTCATAGTTGTTCAGTATTTAATGTGGAATTAATTACCTTCTGTCAACAAAGCGCCGACATTTCGCTATAATCACTCTCACATCTGTGTCATTTTTTGGCCTAGATTCACACATGTATTGTCTTTGATTAGCTCATGGCTCAACAGGCACACCACTGCACATGTTGTGGCTTGTTCGCGCAGCATGAGATTCTTCCTGTCACTGCTGTATAGACTGTATAGACTGTATTATTAATGAAAAGTGCATTCATTTGATCAGTTTGGTCTTATAGTTTTACTGCAGTGGTTTCAAACCTGGGCCAGGTGGTGACCAAATGTGGAGTTAAACATAAGTTTCAAAGCACTTTTCCCAAAGCAGACATTTTGACCTGTCAAACACAGGTGCAGCTAATCACATTATTACTGGATTATTATTACTGCATTATTGCTAACTGATCATCTGTTCCATTATAAATTATTTATGTGTGATTTTGACTATGCTGTATTTCTATTTAAATTGTAACTGGTGTGCTGTCTTGGCCAGATCTCCCTCAGAAAAGAGATTTCAATCTCAAGGGACTTCCTGGTTAAATTATGGTTAAATAAATAAAATAAAAAATAAAATTGTGTTATTGCCACTCTTCATTTCAACCCCAAAATGGCTGTCAGACACCGCCTACCAAGAGCCTGGGTCTGTCCCAGGTTTCTTCCTAAAAGGAGTTTTTCCTCGCCACTGTTGCTTGCTCTGAAGGGAACTACTAGAACTGTTGGGTCCTTGTAAATTATAGAGTGTGGTCTAGACCTACTCTATCTGTAAAGTGTCTCGAGATAACTCTTGTTATAAATTGATACTATAAATAAAATTTAATTGCTGCACTCCATTGCAATAATTGTACAGAATATTATGGAATACACTTTATTGTCCCCAAATGCCGATTTATTTATCGGGAAATGCCTAATATCGGCCTGCCGATATATCGGTCGGGCTCTAGTTGGAGTTAGCAGCTTGATAGACGATTTGTCTATTGTTCCTTTCTGCTATAACAAGTCAAAATGTCTGCTGTGAAAAGGTTAGTCATAAATCTGATTTATTTGGAAACAATATGGATTAATTATTTATTTTATTTTATTTTATGATATTCATAAAGCCAACATATCACTCAAATCCAACATCTAAAGAAGCCTATCTTGGTCTTGTGTCTTTTGTGTGTATAGATTGGAATTTTATGCTAATTTTAAAGCAATAGTTCGACATTCTACAGAAACTATTACATGGGTTATCCTAGACATTGGGAAGATTCCTACATTTATTCTGTAGCTCCAGCTCACCTTGAAGAAGAATCCACAGCAGATCTTTTGGTCTTCTCCGTACACGTCTCCTCCTGCCTCTGTCCCTACCGTCATCTCCTGACGGTGAGGTGGTCGTCCAGGAGGTTTCGGTCCAGACAGCGGGACCTCCACCAGGTCTCTTCTGTCCTGGGCGTCTCCCTTTACCCGGCTGCCTGTGGGTCCTTGGATCTCAGACACCGGTTGACACAACACCTCCGATGACCTGGTTTGCTTGACTCCAGCCTTGGAATGAGCTTGCTCTGCCTGTTTTCGCTCATCTTCCATCTCTTTGGCTGCTTCTGTAGCAGATGGCTGAGGAGTGCCAGCACTCTTCTTTACCACTGCTTCTTCTTTGCCTTCAGTGTTTTCTCTGTTGTCTTTGGCCTCTTGGTTCTCGCTTTCCCGAGGCCCCTCATCGTGGCCCAGGTAAGCAAACGCGCTGATCTGGGGTTGACTGGGGGTGAAACGCCTCAATCTGGGTAGGCTGTCCACAGAGGTGGGGGTGTTGAGCATTCGACTGAAGGGTGTGACTTTCAGATCATTTGGTCGGGGAGTCCTAGGCGTCCTGGCGTGGAAGGAGGCCGGCCGGCGCTTAAGGCCAGCAGGGGAATGATTGGGAGCGCGAGGAGAGCCGGAAGAAGAAAGGATGGGAGACAAAGAGCCAACAGAGCCTCGGCCTGATCCCCGGCCTGTTACACTGCTGCTACGCAACTCACGCAGCTGCCTGTGGGGAAAGGAAACACACAAGGTGGGAGATGATGGTACCTGTTGCACACTCCTTTCCAACAACCCACAAAAACAGCATCTCTTCTGACTCCATGCATGTTTAAAACTATGAATACCAACTTTTGCCATCAAAGAAGCGATTTAGAGTCCCTTCGTTAAGACACAACAGGCTCAATAACTCTTTTAGACATCAGTCTATCCTGTTGCCTTACAAAATCATGTGTGTTGCCAATTAAGATCTGGATCCGAGATCTGGATCATGAAACCTGTTTTTTTTGTCATGGCTGCTGATGTGTTCATCTTTTGTCCTATATGTGTAATGGGTGGCTAATGTTGTGTGTTCTTTACGCAAAATACATTTCAGTGTAAACTAGACTTGCACAATTAGTTAAAATCGCGATTAATTTTGAAATAACTTTGATTTTAATTAACTTTTTTTTTTTCTTTTCTTTTTTAATGACTTAGATTCTAATTTAATTTTACGAGCATCCCAAACACTACTACTTTATTCCGTGAGTTTTAACCATAGACTGCATAAAATAGGTTTTAAAGCTCTCCCTTCTCTTCATTGAAGCCTCTATGCGTACAGGCTTGTGGTGATGCACAATGTGCTATAGGTGCCAAAATATAAATCTATGTTTGGTACAGCCAATTTCTTTTGTTTTGTCATGGTTTATGTGTGCAATAAACATTACACTTTGTAAGAAACAATTCGTGGCAGATCGTGATATCAATTCTAAGCCAAAAAATCGTTATTCATATTTTTCCCCAAATCATGCAGGCCTAGTGTAAACTGATAATAAAGTTGTATCATAAACTTATTTTTCAAGTTTTCATATATATATATATATATAACCAGATATATATATATACGCTTGTAACAATGATAACATAATTGTCTTATTGTCAATTCTTTTGTATAATCGCGGTTTTGTTGGCAATTAATTGCTAACATTAGCTGAGATTTTAAGGCGTATGACTGGTAATATCATTTAGATATGCCACATTTTAATTATATAAGTGATTATTAGTCGGACTATGTATTTTTCTTATTATTTTAATTGTTAGTTGTTGGCAATTGGCAGTTGGCAATACACGTTCATAGCAACAAAAAATGACAAGGCGGGATACAGTTAGAAAATATTATAGACTTTGAATTTGTGTATTCATTCAAAACTTTATTTGCTGGAAAAAGTAATAAATAAATATTTTGTAATTTGAATGAAAGAAAGTGTATTGTTAATTGCAATTATTTCTGAGACAATTTATTGTACAGCAAAATATGGAATTGTTCCAGCTCTACATATGCATCCTTAAGTGATACCTGTGAGGAGATGGAGCAGGGGGAGGAATGACCCAAGCTTGTTGCTGTTGCTCTCTCATGGACATGATGGTCTCTTGCTGCTGGGACAAACGCTGCATCTCTGTCTGCAGGAAGCCCAGCGACGTGTTCAGCCTCTCAATGGAGCGTGTGTATTCTGTAAGGTCGATTTCTCCCGGCGTCACACCTGCATCACATTCCATACACAGGTCAGTCAGTCAATTACCAATTTGGTCATCATTCTGTCCTTGTCTGTCCTGCGACTCGATTTTCCTATATTCTGTAGTTCAGTACCAGAGGTGGAAAGTAACCAAATACATTTAGTCAGGGTTCTGTATTTAATGGTTTTGTTGTGTATTGTTTTCAAGTAAAAAAAAAAAAAACAACAAAAAACTTTGACTAACAAAAACCCGAAAGGAAGAAAAAACATCGTGACAGGAGACAGTGACGAATCAGCATCTCGGGCTGCCAACCAGGCGCCAAGTCTTTCTGTAGGAGATTGAGAGCGACGGCGGTTCAGAGACTGTTTCAGTAGAAATGCTAGCTGAAACATTGAATTCTGCTGCCCAAAACGACAAAAATCCCTGGCCACATTTGAAAGACTGTTTTTCATTTAAATTCAAGAGGGTAAATAGTATCACCATGCAATGCCAGATGTGCCTGCCAAAGGTGTGTCCAAACTTTTGGCCTGTACTATATTATATATATATATACACACACACACATATATATACATACATGCAAGATGTGAGTGTGGGGATTCTACTACTCACCTCCACCATCCTCACAGGGGGATTTCGGAGCTGCTCCGTCGGGCTTGCATCTCTCGGCCCTATCCATACTGGCCTGGCGGCTTTCCTTTGAGGCTGTGAGGGGCTCTGGAGAAGGTGTCTCTGCCTCCCCTGAGCTGGGGCTGAGAGGGGCAGTGATTCCTTTTCTTCTCACTACATTGAGAAAGGCTGTTCTGCCCATCCTCTGACGATGGCGGGTGAAAGCTGCTTCCACCTGGAAAATGTGAAGAAAGCAACATGGCGTGAGCATTTACATTTAAAGCTATACTACTATCTTTCTTTCTTTATATGTGTTTACCTTCTTCTTCTGGGCTTCGATGGCTCTCCGTTTCTCCTCCAGCTTCATCCTCAGCTGAATCATCTCTGAGGCTATCAAGTGGGAGGGGTCTCTCGGGGAAGGCGTTACTGGAGAGGGAGATGTGATTGGCAAAGGAGGTGTAGACATCTAGAAAGAAAGAAGAAAGAAGTGAAAGGATCAGTGGCATTAATTCTATGCCAACTAACCTCACTCCAAATTGCATTTCTGCTAGAGTTTATGGCGACAGTTAAAAAGATGTCATACAAACAGTTTGCCAGACTGTATGCCTACACGGGAAAATGGGGAAAGTACTTGTCCATTCTGGCTAGTAAAGTTAAAATAAAAGAGGGAATGAGGGACAGACAATAGGACAAACCTGAGAAGAAATGCTTCTTGGCAGGTGTGTATACGGCACATTGAGATCTGAACTCTCTGGCGTGGTTCCTCCACTACTCCTTCCCTCCAGCTTCCTGAACTTCTGCTCTGCAAAGCTGGTCATCCGGACCATGGCGCCTCCAGAGCCTCCGGAGGACGAGACGGGGCTGACTGTGTAGGATCTGGGGATCGTGGGTGCTGAACTGGGACAGGGGCTGCTCCTGTCACCTCTATCTCCCCTCTCATCCTCGGTGTCAGCATCACTAAGCCCTTTCCGTCCTCCTTCCCTGCTTTTCTCCCTGTCCGGCTGGTCGGGCAGAGGGCACGACCGGGTCATGGCGTCACAATCTGGGTCTATATCTGAATAGTCTCTCAGAGAGGAGGAGTCCTCATCCAAGCTCTGGATGTCCTCTGTCCTCACATGGATGCCTGTGTCAACTTCATCAGTGGACACAGAGTTGAGGTCATGGTCGTTCAGCCGAGCCTTTGCTGAATCCGGGTCGTCTCCTTGACCGTGGGCTCCTGGAGGGTCTGAAGGGCCCCAAGGCTCAGCGCCATGGAGAAAGAAGCCATTGTCTCCGTCCCCCACACCCAGGCTAGCATGGGGCCTTTCTGTGTCGTGGATAATCTTCAGGGCCTCCTCAATGCTTGGGGGAGTTGATGGGCTGATGTGGCCACTACAGTTGCCATGGTGATTGTTTTGGCTGTGGTTGCTGTCCGGGAGGACTCCATTGGAGTACCTAAAGACAGGTTCGGGTAAATGATTTTTTGAATTTTGCTATTTCTCCTGCTTACTCAGATTAAGATAAACTCCTGGGTGTTCTTCTTAACTTTATGTGTTTTCATGCAGTTTGAAAATATTTTTACCTGTAAAATGAGATTTAGCAGAGCCCTTAAGTAACATATGGATTTAAGACCAATTCAAATTTTTTTGTGGGGTCTACCTATAATAAGTTTACATGCACGTTGAACTCTAGAAACTTACATACATCTATATATAAGTAAAGATAATTTATACACCTCTAATACCTATGCAAAATAAAAGTACTTTGGTTTTCATGTTATAAAAAGCAATCCATTGATTTGTCTTGTGGATGAGAATCTAAACTGTTCCTTTAAATTGACAAAATGGCAATTTAGAGGATCATGACTCTGTTGTACCTGCTTTGGTCCATGACTGAGAACGTGTTGTTGCGCCCCAGGGGTTTGAGGGAGGTGAACTCCTCATCCTCCTCGGGTATGTGTCTGCTCTGGCCGTTGACATCGACGGGCATGAGGGAGAGGTGGCGCTTCATGCTCCCTCGGGATGCATAGTGAACTTTGAAACTTTGAAGACCGTCACTGCTGGCTGAGCGGGTCATACCGCTGAGGGAGGGAGCTTCACCGGGCAGCACAGTCAGGTCTCCGTCCAGAGGAATCTCAAAGGATATTCCTCGAGAGGAGGAGCTGAGGGAGGAAGGAAAAGTATTGGTAGGTTAACAGGGAAAGAAAAGACCGCTTCACATTTGTAGGTACATGAATGTCATCTGCTTTGGTGGAGTACACGTTGGAGTTTAAGGTACTAACCGTTTTTCTTTGGGCCATGTCCCAACACAGCCATCCACGTAGGACATGGAGGTTGACCTCTTCATTATACCTGTTACAGACACAGAGTGGCTTCTTACGGGATGTAAATCCCTTAACTTTCCCAGAGAACAACGAACGTGGAGGAGTTTAGTTTCAGGAAGACAGGGGCTTAAATACATACACAGTGTAAGCAAGAGTAATGCTTACTTATTCCAGGATTTTTGGGATTTTTGCCTAAACAAATTCTACTTTATAATAAGCAGTTGCTAAATATTCAAGTGTATGGCTCAAATGTAGCATTAGCATGACAGGATGTCTGTAAATCAGCCCCTAGAGGGCCTCTGGTTTCAAAACACATCCACACATTCTTCCACTGTTCTGTATTCATGCCCCAGGTAACAGCTAATAGTACTGATGAGGTCATTTTCCTTAAACGCACCACACCAGTATGTGTGGGCAAACTCAGTAAAGTAAAAAAACAAAACAATGTGTTTTGTGAAAGTTATTTTGAGAAAAATAGTGATACCAAGGCTCCTGTTGTATGGACGAGTGAGGAACACAAACCAATCCACGCTAGCATAGTGACATCTCTGCCTGCATGATAACTGTGCTCAGATATTTTACCCTGTGCAGGGGTGTACTCTGGACTGCCAGGTCTGTCTGCATAGCTCTGTTGAACTGGACTGGACACAGGAGCCATTTTTCTACAGGATGATACAGGCTCACAGGCTGCAGAGGGAAACATACGCCACATACTCAATATTCAACCTTAAGTTAATTATTAGAGTTATCAGTTAGCATGCATGACATGGCAAAACTGTCATCATCATTGCAGTTCCAATCGGATGCTGATGTTATTGTGAACGTGTACTGTACCGTCTGGGTTGAAGACTCTGGGCTGTACAAATGACGGTTTAACCACTTCAAACCACCAGAAAAGCTCAGCCATAAACACCAGGTAGTTACTCTGCAAGACACACACACACACACACACACACACACACACACACACACAGTTAATGTTGCAGTTATACAGTATATACGTAGTTATTTATTAATGTCATTAGCACAACAGTTGTCTATTTGCAGCCAGAGTTTCCTCTCTCCATGTCTCTGTACAGATGTTAGTTGAGCTACAATCGGAATATTGTACAGCATTTAGACAGATCAATAAGGTCACAGCTGTTGCTAGGTAACAGGCTCAGGTGTGTGTGTGTGTGTGTGTGTGTATCAGTACATGTTTCACTGTCGACATGGTTTAATGTCGAACCCAAACGCCTCTTGATCACAGCATAAGACACCATCTGGAGCTTAGTTGAAATATGTCACATGTTCACAGATAGATGCACAAAGCAGCGAGTGAGTAACCCAAATCAATGATGAATTCATTCATGGTGTAAACAGAGAGGCTCTTGGGGCCTGTACAAATGGTTTCATCTGTAGGAAACCTCTAGTTTAACACACACAGGTCAGTTTATTGACATTCTAGAAAAATATTTCTATTCCTATAAAGTGCATCTTAATTTGAGACCATAGACTGCATAAAATAGTTTTAGGGCACAGCATAGAGGACTGCTCAATGACATTAACAACATTTCTCTTTGTGTAATATATTAAATAAAGGAGTATGCACACACAATCTCACAGAAACACACACACACACACGCACACACAGAGTGCGTCTTACTATCTTTGTGGGGACTCAGCATTGACATAATGCATTCCCTAGCCCCTTACCCTAACCCTAACCATCACAACTAAATGCCTAACCTTAACCCTTACCCACACCCTCACCATAACCTAATTCTAACCCTAATGCTAAAACCAAGACTTAACCCTCAAACAGCCCTTTAAAGTCCAACATTTTGGCCCCACAAAACTGTCCGGACCCCACAATTATTCTGGACTACCGGTTTTTGGACCTCACAAATGTAGTTAAACAAGAACACATACACACACACACTTATTTTAATAGTGAATACAGAGCAAAAGAGCAAAGAGTGCACAACTGTGGAAATCGTCTCGTGTTGTTTTAAAGAATGGAAAGTCCCAGTCATCTCGGACCGTGACCAAATGTTTCTACCCACGTTCCCCGCGTACTATTTACCCACACTGTCTCTGCTCCTTCTAATACCTGAATGACACAGAGATGCTTTAAAAGTTTTACAGTAAGGAGATCCTCGCCTGAGAATTGGGTAAATCAACAGATTTTGTTGTTTGATAAAAACAGACGTGAGGGATGTGGAGGGGAAGAGAACAAGGGAGGCAGGCAGGGACGGGGCGGGACTTTGAATCTCCCTTGAGCAGAATCTGTCCTCTGTCTGAATGGGTGGGTGGGGGGGGTGGGTCTGTACTAGAAAAGCATACACACACACACACACACACACACACACACACACACACACACACACACAGTAACAACCCTTCCTGTGAGAACCAAGCCTGCTCACACACTTCACTATTACTCTTTTCCTTACATGACTCATTTTTGCCTATTTAGAATTTCCCACCCTGACTCTCCTTATGCTCACAAACACTTTTCTTGTCTCTCTTTCTTTACGTAACTGAACATTATTCAAAAAACAACCCACTTTCCATGTCCTCCACATAATTTTTTTTTTAATTTTTGAAACCTTCCCTACCTTTATAGATGCATGTGCGTATAGCATGTCCTCCAGGCTGAAATGGCAGCAGTGGTTGAGGTTGTTCCTGCAGAACTCCTGCACCAGCTGGAGGTTGTACAGACTGTCAGCCAAAGACATAGTCTCCTTGAGGCAGATATCTGCTCCGCCAGGGGAGGGGTCAGACACACACAAACACACAGGGGAGGGGTGATAGCAAAGGCCAGACAGGAAGACAAGGCAAAGATAAGGCATAGTTTACATTTTCTTTGAAAAGTAGACAAGAACAAAATGACCCTACTTTCCTACTACAGTAGTATGTGTACCATATGAAACTATGAAACCCTTGAAACAGTTAATGACACAAGTTTTCAAACTCCCTCTGGATGAATCATCAGGATTTTTACTCTCTGACGAGAGGGACCAGGAACAGACAACCGAACATTAGAGCAGCTGAGGTTTCTGGAAATTATGTCAGTCCATACTTTACTGTATTGTTAGAGTAAATCAAGCTTTCAGTAAGAAGAACCAAATGAACTTGCTTCCACATCTGGTTCACATGTGTACGTACGCCCTGTGAACTACGTTCAATCCCAATCAAGAGTCTCAGACCGGCGACACGAGAGTTGTTTATCTTTGAAATAGCTGCCAGCTACTCTTCTAACGGTCCTCCGTCACATATCCCTCATGACCAATCCCAGCCCAACTGAAGGCATTTTTAGAAATGAGGACGCGGGCGAGCTGAGAGGAAACCAGTCTTTGTTTCTCTTTGTCTCACACTCGTTCTTCATGTCTGTCCTGAACCCTCTTTGCCCCACGGTGTCTTTCTTGGGTCAACATCCTTAACAAAGTCCTCCATTTATATCATCAAATGTGACCACAGTAAGTCAGAACAGAGTCCTTAATCTCTTGATTGACATACTTACTTATATATTCAAAAGGCAAAAGGTCCTCAGAAAATAAAGGCTTAGTTTGAAGCCCTCTATTCAATGTGTAATGTTATCTTTATACTTCATTATACTTTAAATGTGTTATTGTAGATAGTGGTGGAAGAAGTATTCATTTGAGTAAAAGTATCACACTGTAAGCTCAATAACTCTGTTACAAGTGAAAGTCCTGCATTGAACATTTTACTTAAGTAAAAGTATGAAAGTATCATTGGGAAAATGTACTTAAAGTATTAAAAGTAGGCCTACTCAGTGGAGAAAAATCCTCATATTTTAGAAACGGGAAACAATCAAAACAGTCAATCAACCAAGTGTATAGTCGGCTAATGATTTCAGCTGTACTTGTAGGCACGTACATTGTTGGGTTGTTTAAGTTATAGTAAAATATCGCATTTTATAAACTACATGTGTTTTGTGTGCAAAATATTTTAATTTGCAAAGTTAGTGTAGAGTCAAAAGAACAATATTTCTCTGAAATATAATGTATTCTTCGGAGTAGAAGTAGAAAGTGGCATGACAAGAAAAGACTCAAGTAAAGTACAAGTACCTCAAATTTGTACTTAAGTAAACTACTTGAGTATTGTTACGATAAAAGAGCCACCTTTGTGCTGTCAAGTTGGGACTGAAAGTCAATGTGGTTAGCTCATTGGGTGCCTTTTCTCTCCTATTTCTAACTGTATAAGACTCTTGTCTGTTTGGAATGACAGCAAAAGAGGGTGTGGCTAGTGCAACCAGGTGGGTGTGGGTACAGATCGAGGGGATGTCCCCACCTTCCAGTCTGACGGCCTGTGGGCAGTAGAAGTGCAGCACGGCGGTCAGGGCACAGCCGTCTGTGTTGTCCTTGAGCAGGTTCTCCACCAGGGGGAGCGATGGAGCGCACCTCTGCTGGGCATGATCCCTCCTATAGCGAGCCTGAAACCATGGCAACGGCACAAAGACATGTCATCGGGCTGGACATGTATAATACAGCTGACTCTCTGATTATTGGTGCAAACACACCAGCATCTGCAGACACACTTTCATCAGCATGCACCAGTGCGCACACACACACACACACACACACAAACACACATACACCTACAACTCAATAACACTCACACACAGGGTTAATTTGAAGGAAGCATAGGGTGGGCTTCAGGCTCAACTCAAATAATGCATATTAAATTGATCATGCAAATAGTCAGACACAACATCTGGAATTACATTTTTTAAATTATCTTGAATTATCTTAAAATATAAGGCTCAAAATAGATGCAATCATAACACTTTAACACTATTTTGCTCCCTTTGATTGCCTGTGAGGAGAAGTTAGTTCTCTAAAAGGCGAAAAAGAACAAAATGCATGAAATGAATGAGTTGTTTTCTCGATCTTCCACTGTGCATGTGATGTAAAGTTGAATAAGAATTTGCGTTAGCGCATCCATCATTTTCTGTTTGTCTCTCTGGGCGTGTAGAAACCACTGAGACAACACCACTGCTTATGTCTTCAGGGCATCAGTACCATTGGTACTCCCACAAACACGTAAAAGTGGCATCAAGTATGCATGTGTGATGGAAGGTTTAATCAAAGCAGCTCTCACTGTCTGACAGCCTCTCAGTCTATTGCATCAAGCTCTGAGGAACAAAACAGCCCTTCATTAGATCTGGTTTGTATGAACTAGGGCTGCTCGATTATGAGGAAAAAAACCCCTCATAATCAGCGTTATATTGGTCAATATTGAAATCACGCTTTATTTAACATGATTACTCTTTGACTGACTGATTGACTTTGGAAGGATGTTGCATTTATGGAACTTTAAAAAAACAAACAGTGAAAACATCTTTAACTGTGAAACTTTTCCCGTTGAACTTTTTGAATTCCCCTTCAGAACACAAGACAAAACAAGAGTTTACTTGCAAAATGTAATGTGCAAAATCATCGTTTTCCTCGATTACATTGATATTGGGATGGTTAGGAGTCACGGCCAAAATTTTGATTATTGTAATTGCAAAACCCTAGAATGAACAGGTTTCACAGTACCTCTTCAACAATATACTATAAAAGAAAAAAGCAACTTGCCACTTTTTTTTTTTTTAATGCACAACATAGACATGCCAGACCAAACAGGAAAATGCGTAGCTAACAATACAGTGGCATTCGTTTCTGATTCAGGTCTTAAGTGGACCGTCTTACAAAAGATAAATTGGCTATTTCTTGGTATTTATATGATTATGCTACAGGACTGCTCTTCCAGGTAGAGTTTCTGACCCTGAGAGAGAGAGGCAAGTTTAAAATGGTTACTATATGATTCAATCAGATTCCTAAGGAATAGGGAGACAAGGGCTGGGGTGGGAGGTATCTGACCAGTGCATGATGGGTCTCAGGGCCACATGCAATGACAATAGAACTGGAGGGGACAAAGTGAAGGAGTGTTCTTGCGGGTTTTGGATTAGACAGAGGGGAGGAAGATGGTGGTGGTTGGTGAAGAGGAGTTCTTCAGAACAGAATGGATGGACTTACAGGTACTAATCTCCAGTACCATTTGCTAGGAGACTTGATGGTGGATGATGATTGGACAACAACAGGAGAGAGTGGGAGAGGGATTAGGCCAACAGCAAAAACAGTTTAGCAATTGCAGCTGAGACTGGGGGACAATCCCTCTCTTAACACTAGTAAGATGTCCAAGAGTGCATGCTACACCTCTGCAATCAATTTGTCAATAACTTCTTATATAACATTATATATTGCAAACACATAACTTTGGCTCAACAAATAAAATCCAACCAGAAGAAGTCGTTTGAGATGGACATTTTACTGTGTAGCATTTAAATCTTCACATAAGGAGCAATTAAAAAGGACTTTGTCTTCAGTCTGACAAACTAAGAAAAAGAATACTCTCAGCAACAATGTTAACATGCGGTACACCATCTTAGCTTAGCGTGTCAGCATGCTAACATTTGCTGATTAGCACTAACAACAAAGTAGGCTACAGCTGAGACAGATTTGTAGGTATTTGGACATAAACTCGCAAGCATACCAAAGTCTGCAGGGTTATTCCACTGGGGAACACAAATATCTCTACAACATTTCATAACAATCCATCCAATAAGAGTTGTATTTCATCCTGTACTGTGTGGAAACCATTTACATTTTTTTTTTTTTCATTTGCACTCATTTCTTGGCCTCCATCCAAAAATGGTATTGTAATCTGTCAAAAGCTTTCGAGGTATGTTGCAAACTAATATACAGGCAAAAAAATGGGACCTACTACTTAACCTCCTTCATGGCAGTAATCAAAGCTGCAGGCGTACATCCACACACTATCCACATACAGAAATGCTGAGCATTTAGTCATAAGACCTCGGTTAAAGATTTTGTATGCCGTCCCAGAATAAATCCCGTACTGAGAAATGTTTTGCACTTATCCATTAGTGTGTGCGTGTGTGTGTGTGTCTGTGTGTGAAAAGATCTCCTCTGAGTATGTCCTACTCAGTGAATAGACTTCTGTTAAAGTTGTTAATGCAGAGAGGGAGCTGTGTGATGGAGCATGCAGTGGGAAAGCAGCTGACTGACACGGAGTGTACAGTATATTCACCACACTCTTTAAAAGACCTTATTCCCTTGTTCTTGTCTTTGACAACGCCTGAGTGTGTCTATGTGTGTCAGTGTGGGGTCGGTCACATAGCCCATGTGTATTATCATCTTACAGCGCAAACACAGTAAGGCAGTGATCCCTCTAACTATAAAGACACCAAAACAATGAGCTGAGAGAAAAGTTGCCAAGAAACTCCCAGTAGATAAAAGCTCCTTCTTAACTCATTTAGCCACTTGTGACATCCTGCAGCTCTTTCTGAACCGAGTGGTAATTTAATGTGGCCCCATTGAGGGAACACACTCACCATGTGACTATTTTACAACCTGCCGTATGTAAACAGTTTAACCTATCACTACCGGATGTGAGTCGAGTGCAGATGTGAGTCGTGAGTCGTCATTTTCCAACAAGTAGCATATAAGATGCTAACAAGAGACTTCTGTAATGTATATACAGTAAAAATGGACCTACTTAACAAAGTTGGTTCACTGCTGGCTACAAGTTAGCATCAAACACAACAAAGGCTGTCAGTTGAATGGCGTTTTGAGCTAACATTAGCGTTCAATCAATCATAGATAGCTAAAACGTTTTTGAAATGACTGCTAGCTTAGCTACAAGTTAGCATCAAACACAACAAAGGCTGTCAGTGGAAAGGCGTTTTGAGCTAACATTAGCGTTCAATCAATCATAGATAGCTAAAACGTTTTTGAAATGACTGCTAGCTTAGCTACAAGTTAGCATCAAACACAACAAAGGCCGTCAGTGGAATGGCGTTCTGAGCTAACGTTAGCAATCAAACAATTCCAATGACAGCCTTTGTTGTGTTTGATGCTAACTTGTAGCCAGCAGTGAACCAACTTCGTTAAGTACATTTTTACTGTGCTGACATTACAAAAGTTTCTCTGCAGCATCTTATATGCTACTTGTCGCAAAGTGACACATGCGCAACTCAAATCTGCACTCGCCTCACATTGGGCAGTGACAATGGCACACATTCTTTCTAATCATTAGCATGTTGCTATTACTGTGAACATTTTTGCCATGCTAGCTTTAGCATTTAGCTCAAACCTGTGTCTCAACACAGCCTTTCAGAGCAGCTAGCATGGCTGTGGAGTTATAGTCTTGTTGACTCGAGACAAAGGCTAGCACACCAGTTAGTTGAAATTTTCTTTGAAACCACACAGGTTTCATTTATTTGCATTCAGCTCAATCAGACTTCTTGTTACTGAATTGCAGGAAGTTTACCTACTCATCCCATTTGCAACAGTTATATTGTACAATGCTTGCAGTGAGATTATATTCCTTTGTCCATTTTCAAACCTTCCCCGTTTTGCCTTGTGCTGTAGCTTTATGATTAAGTGAGTGGAAGAGGACAGTAGCTGACTGCTGTGCGTTTGTCCCAGCAGACTGACTCGTTGTGTCACATGGACCTTACATAACTATGAGGCCTGCAGGATGACAACACTGTCTCTGTCTGTCACTGAGTCCCTTTCGCTACAGCTGACAAAGTTCCTGAGTGTCTCTCTCCATGTCTCCCACCCCGGTCTCATTTCTCCCATTCCCCTCTCTCTGATTTTCCCTCCTCACTTTTCTTCTCCCTCTCTCACTCTGTTTCACATTTCTTTGTCTCCTCTAACAGCGAGGTAGCGACTCTTGCCAACATTTCTCTGCAGCTGGTCTGAGACTGAGCTCATCTGTTTCTCTGATGTACAGAGCTCTGTGTACTGTATGCTGTGTGCTGTATGTGTGTGTCTGTATCATGTGCGTCCGTGTGTGTTATGTGGACACAAACATATGCTGATGCCTATGATTAACAGTAGGACATATTTAAAATGTTCTATCAACAGAAAGAAGACAAAAAAGACAGACTCAAAACAAAAGCAAATTAGATATTATAAGGATAAATAATTAAAGATATTAAAGGACAAAAGTCCTGTTTTGGTTTTCCTTGCTGGTCCTAAGAAAATATTTGGGGGAAATGTACTTGTTTGCTTTCTTGCCTGGAGTTGGGTGAGAAAATGAAAACTCATATCTGAGTGGATTGTGGTCTCAATCTTCTCATCTGACTCTTGGCAAGGAAGCGAATAAGGAGTCAAAGAATTAACAGTAATGTCAAAACCACAAGTTGTCATTTTTTACATTTTGGGTGTGCCAATTAAACAAAGGTAGAGATATTAGGTATTAATAAGTGAGCTTTAGAGGTGCTGGTAGGAAGATTTTTGAACATTTGACAGAACGGGGATAGGCGTTTCCTCTTGTTTCTAGTCTCTGTGCTAAGCTAAGCTAGCTCCGTACGTACTGATGAATAGGAGTTTGCGCCGTTAATGTGTGTGTCCTCTTACTTTGTGTGTTGTTGTGTTTGACTCCTGGAAGTAAGCCTCTCTCAGCTTTTTCTCTTCGACAAGAATGTCCCTTAGGTGTTCATTCACCTGGAGAGAGGATAGAGACAGACGGACGGATAGACAGACAGACAGACAGACAGAGAGAAACAGACAGACAGAAACATACAGAGACAGACAGACAGACAAAATACATACAGACAGACAGACAAACAGACAGACAGACAGACAGACAGAGAGAAAAATACAGAGACAAACAGACAGACACAGACAGACAGACACACACACACACACACACACACACACACACACACACACACAGACAGACAGCCACACACAGACACACACACACAGACAGAAATATACAGAGACAAACAGACAGAGACAAACAGACAGACAGAAAGATAGACAGACAGACAGACAGACAGACAGGCAGACAGACAGACAGACAGACAGGCAGACAGACAGACAGGCAGACAGACAGACAGGCAGACAGACAGAAATCAACATCAAATTTGGTAGAGAGAAGAGAAACTTGAACATGAGAACAGCACACAGTTGAGATCGGTCTCAAGCTCAAATTAGAAAGAACTTCAAAGATGACTCATATGATATTTTGAATTATATTTTTTCTATAAAAAAAAGATCCCTCTTTTACGATTACTGCTTTTCTGTCTTTAAAGCTTCTGTACAAACGGTGACGTAACATTTTGGCTTGTGGGTGCACAACGTCGCATCAGCCAATCCCCACCATGGCGAGCTAGGTCTCAGGGCAACACAGGAAGACAATCCCCCATGTGTGTGTTTAAATGTGTGTATGTGTGTGTGTGTGTGTGTGTGTGTGTGTGTGTGTGTGTGTGTGTGTGTTTGTGAATTAATCCTGCTGCATGTGTATCTTTCTGTCCTGGACTGGAAAACAATGCCGGGGCTTGTTTCATTATTTTCAACAAAGTAGAATTTGGTCGACATCATATTTTGAGACAATTGTGTCAAAGGCAAGTAAAATGATTTGAAATGGCTTAATAATCTGTAAAATGATAAAATAAACTAAAGATGAAATCAGAGACTTAACTACCGCACTGCCCTCTTGAAGCTTACAGCTTACTCCGGGTCTGATTTTACTCTCCCAATCCTGCTTTAGCCAACCAGAGGACGTTAAATGGAGTCAGTTATCTCTCTGTAATCTCTCTGGCATGATTACATGTGGTTGGTGCCACTTCTTTGTCTAGTTCTCTTGCAAACATATGAGAATTTGAACCAGCCATGTGGCAGAATTGAGCACTAACAGTCTTCCCAGCACCTCTCGTGTCTTCTATTTCCCAGAGTACAACAAAGAACTGTGTGTGACATTGGAAAAGCCTTAAGGATGTGTACAGTTTTTATCCTCTGCAAGTGGGAAAGCACATGTCCTTGTGGTTCTGTGTGCACACAAATGTGCTCCTGTGTGTGTGTGTACCTTGTTGATCCAGGTGGCGATTGCATCCTCGGTGTCATAAGGCAACTCCTGGATGTGTCCGTCACCGTGTAGAGGTTCAGCCGAGGAGTACCTGTTGATGCAGGACATCACCCTCTCCACACTCACCATCTCCACAGTATAGGCCATCATCAGGGTATCTATGAGCGCCAGATGGGAACTCTGTAGAAACATAAAAGCGTTCCAAGGATTGTGTTTTTGTATCTCTCAATTTTTTCCAAAAGCATCAAACTAACAATTAAGGGCCTAACTTTATATTCCCATGCTGTGCTTCTCCGTGATTCTGTGCATCACACTCGGCCGGCACTTTCTGTGTGTGTGTGTGTGTGTGTGTGTGTGTGTGTGTGTGTGTGTGTGTGTGTGTGTGTGTGTGTGTTTAAAGCGCACATATTATGCTCATTTTCAGGTTCATAATTGTATTTGAGGTTGTACCAGAATAGGTTTCAATGGTTTCATTTTCAGAAAACACCATATTTTTGTTGTACTGCACATTGCTGCAGATCCTCTTTTCACCCTGTGTGTTTAGGTCTCTGTTTTAGCTACAGAGTGAGACATCTCACTTCTATACTATCTTTGTTGGGAGTGGCACATGCTCAGTAGCTCGGTAAGATCCCATCAGCTAGATAACTCTTTCTCCAACTTTGGTCAGTCCAAGGCAGGATTAGCTGGGAGACTTCTTCTAGACGAGGGCCACTTGTGGAATACCTGCAGACCAGGGACAGGAAGTAGTTCTTTTGGAGATTATGGTCAACTAGTGGGTGTTGTAGCAGTGGTTTGCCATTGAGAATGAGCTAGCATGCTACCGTTAGCCACCTGGTCTCTGCTAGTGACGTAGAAAGCCGTGCAGATTTTGAACAGCTCACCCGGAGTCTGAAGACAGAGGACATTCAGAAACCGGATCTCACTTAAAACAGCATGGATAGGTTGTTTTCCAAGTTTGTATGCATGTGGAAGCACCAGAGACACAAAATTTAAAAAAGTGATTGTTTTCATAATATGGGCACTTTACGCAAAGAGTTGCCAAAAAATTTTATTCAACAAAAGATCATACGTTTTGTTCTCTTGAAAGAGGAACAATGTGCAAGTTTTAACCCTTTCGGTGCAGTTCCAAAAAGCATCTGAAACAGCATCTACAGGTCAGCAATTAAGATTTAACACATTTAACACCAATTTTTATAAATCCTCTGTCTAAAATGCTTTGACAATCTGCCACGTGTCCTCTACTTCACTTCCATTCAGTGTGTCAAACCTGACAAATGTCTTGAAATGGTGTAAGGAACCCACTGAATGAGGCAAAGGACAGTGCAAATGGGGTCCCTTATACATGCAAAAAAAATGTAATTTAAGAAATTAAGAACAATTACAAAATAATTACCAACAATACAAGTAGGGTTTCTAAAAAAAACTACTGAGCAACTAATTGTGCAGAAGTCATCATGTGAAACAAATTCCTTGTGCACTAGTAGACTGAGGTAAAGAATCAGAGTTGGGAAATATGACGGCATATGCTGTATGGCAATAAAAATGTGTCTATAGCCTAAGGCTGTAACGATACGGTTCACGATTTTTGAACCACAATTCGATACAAACCTCGATTCCATTGTACCTTAAAATAATGTTTCCAAAATCGTTTCAGTGGCTCATTAACTCGTTGGAATGCGACATAAGAATATTGGTACCAATTCCCTCCCAACCTGTAGGGGAACAAAGAGGAAAATGGCTTTGGTGTCTACTGTAAAAGTTGCTGGTTGATAAGTAGCTAATGCTAATGCTAATGTAATTCTTGGTGGGTAACGTAAGATTACGCCACCGTCCAACACGTTCATTTAGTTTTAGTATGATTGTTTTGACCACGGTTAACAACTCCGGGCTAACTCTAATCTAATGTTAATGTTAACACCAAATACTAATATATAACAATAATGATCTTTGTTGAAATAGTAGAGCGGTTGCCTGCCAATTGGAAGGTTGGCGGTTCAATCCCTGGCCCTGCAGTCCCATGTCGAAGTGTCCTTGGGCAAGACACTGAACCCCGAGTTGCCCCCGATGTTGCCCCATCGGAGTGTGAATGTGTGTGAGTGTTTATCTGATGAGCAGGTGGCACCTTGTACGGCAGCCTTGGCCACAGTGTATGAATGTGTATGAATGGTGAATGGTTCCTGTATGATATAAAAGCGCTTTGAGTAGTTGTTAAGACTAGAAAAGCGCTATATAAATACAGCACATTTACATTTACATTTTACCCACCCCAGAAGCTTTTTTTCCGTTGGTCTAACATTGGTTGAGTTAGCGCTATCAGCAGAACGGCTTAGTTCAGGCGCTAATGGAACCAAAAGGTGTATCTCGTAAATTACCCCACTAATAATGCCCGGAATGGTACCAAACGTCAACAGTAGTACCAATAGGTTATGTACTCATAAAACGAGGTATTGGGAACCTTTTAAGTACACCAGGAGTTTATTTAAATAACACTTGCCTGATGGCTTCTGCTCTCTGCTGATATCCCTACCGGCAGTAAGACGAGCGCTTAAGGACCGTCTACAAACTACAGAGATACAACAAAAATATTTATTACTGTAATGATTAAATAAGGTGGTGTCTGGGGCGGCCTCTAGCTCACCCAGTGGAGCGTGCACCCCATCCTTTGCAGTGGCCCGGGTTTGGGTCCGACCTGAGGCCCTTTGCTGGATGTCATCCCCTCTCTCTCCCTACTTTCCTGTCTAGCCACTGTCTTTATCTAGTAAAGGGAAAAGCCCCAATAAATAATCTTAAAAAAATATTATAAAATAAGTTAGTCTCCAAACTTACCTCAATTATAACTTGTCTCCCGCACTTACTTAAAAAAAATAAGTTTCCTAAATTTCTTAAAATAATTATACTCTAATAATGAATGAATTTAGTGATGGATTCTAAACATTTCTAAGCATTTAAGTGTTTTTCAGTTACAAGGGTGTTGTAAATCTATGTTTTTATAGGCTTTGTTTCTACCAAAAATGGTTTGCGCTGGTCAGAGGGTACTCGGCTGGAAAAAACATTTCAAAGGGAGTTTGAGAACAACTGCTCTAAATCACCACCGCCAGTAGCAAAGTAAAGTAAATTCTCATTTTCAGTAGAATTTCTTAAGCATCACATTGGCTTAACTAACTACTCTGTGCGGATTTGTGGTTGTGAACTTCAGCTCAAGTGTTTGCTATGCAAGCAAGGATCTAGCATGTGCGGCACACACTTTTGGTTTGCTTGATGTGTTGTATGTAGCATGTCTTACTTACTGTATCCGCAGTACATCCATTATGCTTCAAAACTACTTAGGATGTCAACTGAGGACACTTTGTGGACACCAGAAAGATGTCAGCTAAATGTTTATCTTTAGACTCACACTTTCTGATCCGTCCAACCCCTCTAAAACAAGTAAGTACTTTTATAGTGCACACATTACCTAATGTCGTTTTACCAGCCATCAACACCTCCAGCACACAAAGCCTGACATTCTCCTGGCCGTTCTGATTCCATTCCAGACCGGTCAGACTAACAGACCTCCCCTTCCCTTTCCTGTCACACCACCATGTCAACTCAAAAACATGTACGCTCTGGGTGTGTTTGTGTGTGTGTGTGTGTGTGTGTGTGTGCGTGCGTGTGTGTGCGTGTGCATGTGTGTGTGTCTGTGTGCATGCGTGTGTGTGTGTGTGTGTGTGTGTCGGTGCAACCTAACTGAACAAACACCTAAAGTCAGGTGCTCCGTGATCCAGGTGACACAAACCAACAGACGTAAACAAAGCAGCGAGACCTCGTCCCACCACAGCCGGTCCTGTCAAGCACAGGGCTCTATTTAGAACCACAGAGCCTCTTGGAAAAGCCAGTGTGACCAAGTGTTTCCCAAAGAAACCAACAACTGATCCAGCGCTATGACTCAAAACTGCTGTGGGGTTGTCTTCAGCGTGTATCAAAGAAATATGGCTGCTAGAAACAGACTCCTAATGGGAATAAGTGCAGAGGTGTAGTGTATTAAATGGGTAAACAGGATTATTTGGATTGTATGGAGCTAGATTTGTTTCTTTATCACATGCAATTAAATAATTAATCTGAGAGAGAGAAAAAAAAAATGTTTGAGAGAAAAGGTTATCACACTGATAGCAAAAAAAAGCATTTTATGAGAGAAAAAAACTATTTGAGAGAAAAAGTTGTCATACCAATAGCAAAAAATAATATTTGAGACAAAAAAAAGTTTAAATATAAATTTGAAATTTTTTCAATTATTTCTTAGAAAACAAAATACTTTTTTAAACTCATAAATATATATATTTTTTTGCTATCAGTGTGGAAAAAAATGTATTTTTCTTGCTCTCGATGCAATTTTTTTTTTTCTCTCTCTCAGATCATTTATTTTCTCGTATGTAATAAAGAAACAAATCTATCTCCATAGGATTTGGAGCCTGATATTGAAATGTATTTGAAACAGTTTGCAGACACTGTTTTCGAAATTCCTGCATCTTCAGGATATTGCCTGTCAGATATTTGACATTACGTGCATTCTTCTCCAGGAGGTACAGCCACCGGTCTGGCTGACAGCTGGACTCACTAAGAGACAGGCCAAGCAGCTTAGACTGGAGCTGGAGATCCAGAAAACATCATTTTCATAAAAACCCACTGAGCCTTTTCTGTGATTGAAGCTTTTCTGAACACATTTGCATAAAACCCTTCTAAATCTTTAATGTTGCTAAGCTTGTGAAGGTGTGTGCCCAATGCCCATCCATGTGTGTGTGTGTGTGTGTGTGTGTGTGTGTATTAAGCCACAAGCATTTAAATGGTAATGACAAATCATTTCATTAATTTATGTTTCATTGTAAATTAACATGAGCATTGAAACACAAACATGGATCGTAATTTTTTATGCCTATATAGTTATATATAGAACGTTGAATATGAATATGAACATGATTAGACAGGGGTCAAAAAAGGCGGAGGATTATGTAGTTTTTTTTTATTGAATGCATTTTTGGGAGCGATGACTTTTAGAGCAATAATATAATAGTAGTACTGTATAATAATTACAACGAGTGACTTTTTGCGTTTCTATTTGTGCACAGATTAAACAAAAGATAAAACATGTTGATTTAAATATAAAGTGCATTACAAATTACATTTATTATTATTATTATTATTATTATTATTATTATTATTAATTTGTATGTTTTAATGGTGCTACTAGGCAGATTTTTAAACTCTAGATAAAGCCTGGCTGTTTCCCTATGTTTATCCCCTAGCTTTTCTTCCCTATCTTTTTGCTAAGCTAAGCTAGCTTCGTAATTAAAACATACATCACCGACTTTAATCTTCTTATCCAACTCTGTGTGTATTACCAACAATGTGAAACTATTCCTTTAATAACAGTTTTTAAAAGTAAAAAAGTAATATTGTTACTATTATTATTCATTATATTAATATAGTCTAAATGTCACAAAGACATAGGTCTGAGGACTGATGCTTTGATGCTACATCCACACGCGTGTGTGTTAGATTGTGACACACTCTCTCTTTTTTATACCAGGTTATTGTTCCTCACTGTGTTGTGTCTCAATGGGACATTGTATTTAGATCTAACATGCATGTGTGTATGTCCATATGGGTCTGTGCACGAGAGACAGAGAAGGAGACAGATGGACAGTATATGGAGCCACTGCTTACAGACTGTTGTCATATTTCCAACCCCCCCAAAAAAAAAAAAGAACTACTGTTGACACTACAGCATGGATGTAAAAGCCATGTGCTGTCTATTATGCATTCAGAAAGACCTGGTGTGTGTGTGTGTGTGTGTGTGTGTATGTGTGTCTAAACCACTCATGGTGACAGACGGGCCTTATAAGGCTGTGAAAATGGCAGACACAAGTCATAAAGTGCCGTAAAGAGCTGCATTGCTCTCATGCACACGCTCCAACAAGGGAATCGGTATTCATCCTTACTACTGTTATACGGCTGCATGAGTGTGTGTGTGCGCATATGTGTGTGCATGTGCGTGTGTGTGTGTGCCCTTGATCAAAGGCATCTAAAGGAAAGAACACTACAGCTGAGCAAACAGATAATCAAAGTAACCTCTTTTTCCACAAAGTGTCCATTCAATGCAGGTACACACTCATAAATGTCCCACACTGAGCAACACAAGTGTTTTTATTGTACAACTTTACACCTACATGTCTGGCTCTGCTGGGATGTTAGTGTGTATTGTTTGTCCAAACTGCCACAAAAAATAATGCCCGCTCTCGCTAATTTTCTCAGACACACACACACACACACACGTCCATAAAATCTTTTAGCGCAATTGAGCAAGAGGCTCTTAGTCGAAGGTAGACGCCCCACTGCAGGAACTTTCAATTAGCACTACAGCTTCCTTTCCTCCATCAATTTCTCGCCTTAGCGTTTTAGGTGGCAGTGTGCGAGACAGAAAACATAGGTCAAAGAGAAACTAGTGAACTCACAGATCTCATGCATACTGCTGGAGGTCTGACAGCTCTTTGAAGTGTGTGTGTGTGTGTGTGTGTGTGTGCGCACCAGGTTTAACTCACTGTCAGACCCCACCCTCCACAGTGCTGCAGTAGTGCACATCACGTCTTCCTCCCTCCTCTCCTCAACCCTCCCTGCTCTCCTCCATGTAATCCACTCTACTCCTCCCCCGACGTCTCCCTTTTGTCCCCTCCTCTCCCATCTTTCCAGATTAACAGTGGGCCTTTTCCACTCGTTCTCTGGCACATACATGTCTTACCGCCGGCCAAAAAGACCATACCCGTCCCTCTCCTTAACTCTTTCCTTCTCACTTTTCCACAGCTCTTCGCCATCTCCCCCTTTCCACTCGTCTTCTTGAAGACGTCCACACCCACCCTTCCCTCTCTTCTCTTGCTCTACTTTCCTGCTAACTCCTGAATCACAACCAAATGGCAGCCCCGAAGCTCTCCATCTTCCCCCACGTTCCCTCCTTACTCTCTATATATCCATTTACCCTGTTACAGACTGCTATGCTCCTCCTCCTCCTCCTCCCTGACTGAGTTATTCTTCTGTTGCACAGTATTTGGAAAATCATGAGGTCATCATTTTCACGGCAGGTATACCATAAACCAAAATGAAAAGCCTCAACTTTGGCGTGACTGAAATGATCATGCTGAGTCCACAAATACACACACGGGCAGTTCCTCTACTTTGCAGAGCCCATTTAATGAATCCAGAAGGGCACAAAGCAACAATAAGGACGGACAGATTGATGTGTGCTACACAAATGAAGGTCAATAGCTATATGGAGTCGATGGGCTGCGGGTACCATTTGTCTACTTAACACTGTCACTGAAAGTGTGCGCTAAATCACCTGCATGCACACAGAATCGCAGAGACAAAGAGAGATGTATAGACACACATTTGCACTTTTATAGGTGAGAAAGGACATGGGATCATTAAGCGTTGCACCTAATCTCAGCCCATCATTCCCACCTCATCAATGAGTGATGTCGTGAGCACAATCAATCCTAAGTATAAAAAATGACCCAGACTAGTGACTTTGACTTATCCCCTAGAGCTGTAGGGAAAAACTGGAGAGCACAAGCAGAGGGCAAATAAAATACCAGCTACAACCCGAGAGAGAGAAACATGTGTGGGCACTGGTAGGCTTCAATTAAATGTTCAAGAGATAACAATGTTCTCATTTAATCCACAGTAGAAGGTAAGAGTTGGGATGAGACAGAGGTAGGGGTAGGAAAGTATTAAAAAAACAAAAAAAACATGAGATGAAGAGAGAGAGAGATGAGGAAGGAAACAGTAAGAGAGAGACAGGGAGCCAGAGTGTGAGCCGGAGAGGGAGGGAGCGGAGAGAGGGTGCACTGCAATGCAGACACCTTTTGGCGTCGGCCGACGTGCACGCTCTCCAGCCATGCGTGTGGTAGCAGTGTGTCTGGATCTGCTGCCACTGACTCACTTTTCTTTCATGCCTAAAACACCATAAATGCATATTTTTTTTTGGGGCTCAGAATCAAATCCTCTCTCCACAGTCCAGTAAAAGGTGGCAGTGTTATGTCCTACAGCTGAAACAATGAGCTAACTCACTGATTAGTCAATAAACAGGAAATTATCAAGAGTTATAAGTCATTTCTCAAGCAAAAAAGCCCCAAATTAGCTTGTTCCAACCTCTCAGATGTTAGGATTTTCTGCTTATCTTTGTTTAAAATCATTGTAAACTGAATATTTTTGAGTTTTGGACAGATGGTTAGACAAAACAGCAATATAAAGACATTACTTTGGCATTTGTCTCTATTACTAAATGACTAATCTATAACAAAAAAAATAATGAATTTTCAGATTAAGATGAATCAATAAGGAAAATAATGGTACACTGCAGCAATATTATGTTCTTCCATACAATGCTTCTCCACATTACTGACAACATACTACTAGAATATCTCTAGGGCATGTTTGCCCGGAGCTGTCTAATGACACAGAGACTGAACAGTGAGTAATGGGTTGCTATAGGAAACCTGTCATTAGCGGTTGTTTTTCTCTCAGCAGGACAGATCTTGGGAGGACGGTTTAACAGTCAGACACATGGAGCCGTACACACACTCATAAAACTTACGCAGTCCCCATGAGGGGAAGACACAGCAAAGCACACAGTACCATCCACTGTTAGTATAGTCCTGAAACCATCAGCTGATTAATAAATCAGTCGATGGAAGTCATTGATTAAGCATTTGCTGGTTCCAGCTTCTCACATGTGTCGATTTGCTGCATTTCTCTGATTTAGGTTTTTTTGGACTTTTAGTTAGGCAAATCATGCAATTTGAAGACGTCATTTGAGCCTCTGGGTAATCGTGTTGGACATTCTTGGCTAGTTTTGACATTTTTACAATGAATGAAAACGAATCCTTTGTTGTAGCCTTGATTTATATGCTTATGCAGTCACATGTTTGTGAGCATACGAATGCATTTGCAAATGAACAGACTGAGATATAAATCCATTGATTCCAGTTTACACATCCTGTCACCATGGTTACTAACATGTCTGCATTTTTAAGTTTGAACATGTACATGTATGTGCGGTACAAACAATTGTATGCAGAATTAACATGAATTAGACCCAACTGTAAAAATGTAAAAACCAGCAGAAAAATCTGCATGTTTTCAATCATATACTCAGGCACTGTACCTCTCCACTCACCATGTGTATGGGCGTGCTGGTCAAATCTCTCTCAGTGACCAGTCGGTCCTGGTCAGTGACGTACAGGCCTTTCTGGGCCAGGGCCTGAATGACAGCGTTGTGTCCCAGTAGAGGTTTGACAGCATCACTGCGGAGGATCAGGCTTCCCGCCCGGCAGTAGAGCTCTGCAGACTGGAGCAGGCAGGCTACCGGAGGCTTCAGGTGCTCCTGGTTGTACTGGTCCTTGTATAAAGGCTCGGCCAGCTCTTCTGGTACTGCATCTGAGTAGAGAGAAAGACACAGAAAGGGAGAGGGGATGTATGGGTTAGAGATGATTTCTCTTTTTTAAGATCGTTTTTAGGGGATTGTCGGCTTTTAATTCATAGGAAGAACTTAACCAGGTGAGGTATCAGGGTGCCCCAGGTTACAGATGATATTCTATGGCCTATATGCATCGCCTGTCTTCCAACTCCATCGCTGCTAGGACACCCACCATCCACAATGAAGCAAACACTGAATGCATGCAGGCAATAAAAAAAAAACAACACTATGCTACTATTTTTTTCTCTATTTCACGCCTTTGTTATTGTTGCTATGGCTCCCGTTCATTGTAGCTCAGAGCCTCACCTTCGTGCCCACAACCTGCTCAAAGCTTGTTTACACAGATGCAGAAAAGACTTCATACACCACAAAACCTCCTGAGCTACAGAGTATTTTCACTAAAAAAATAAAGGGAAATTAGTTACTCAGAGCCATGAGGTCAGTTAGTGGTAAAAGGCAGTTCTCAGGCAGAGAGAGAGTTTTCACTATTATAAGCGCACCAATGTCATGTGTCTATTGTTGGTACTTATCTTACTGATGATCCACACATGACATCTTATGAGCACAAAGCCAGTGTTTGTGTGTGTGTGTGTCAAGTTTGTGTGTAGGTGGAATTAGATGTTACAAAGGATAGAGTAGCTTCTAATCCTGTTACCTCATCCAGTAAATTTGATTTGAGGAAAATAGCTGGACACACACACGCGCACGCATACATACAAAGCTACACTTTAGGGCTTTCTTCATCATACTTTGTCGTTAACCACGTTATGACTTTACGTTATACTATACAAGTCATCAATCTGTCATCTATGCCCCTCTATCCCATCACTTTAGTCAGACAAGACTTGTATAGGAATGTGTGTGTTTGTGTGTGTGTGTGGCACACTTATAAGTGTGTATTACTGGTGCATGGGGTCATTTCCTCTCTGCCTGCCTCTGAATCACGCTGAAGGAAAACAAAGGACCATAAAGGAATGTATCTTAAAGCTACAGCTTTCTGCTTTTTAATGCTCAGAAAAGACAACACCGTAGAGGCAAAAGAGATCAACAAAACAACATAATGAAATTAAATATTTAAAGCTCAAACACCATTAAGCTTGTGATTAAACCTTGGTAGTTTTCCAGTAGCTGTGTAGTTAGCGCAGCCCTCCTATGTCCCAGCGCCGGCTGATGAAAATAGATCAATAAAACCACATCAACATCTACTGTTTAACCAGTCCTTCTGCGTTTTGTTACAGCTGTTAAATCGATCCAATGAGAATGTCAGAATGTCTATAAAGTTGACTAATGGACCTGTACTTAAAGAAGCCTCACATTTGGTACCTTGAGCAACATTTGTGTGAAGTTATTTGGGTTCTTTTGTTAGAAATGATTAGTTACAGTCCACTCTTTGATGAGAAATCCCTTTAGAAACTATTCCAAAAAAATACAAGCTTTCTTTTCAGGTAATGGCCATTTGCACTTTGTGTTTAATACATTACATAACTTTTTTCGAACAACATAATATAAATAGAAAAGCAGGCATAGCACAGAGAACAAGTTTTTATATAGATGCAAATCTATTCAACTTAGTAAAAACCAAGTTGGTAAGCCTCTCCTCTCTAAATGTAGCTCCCATGGCGCCATTTTAATGCTACGAAGCCATCACCTGCCGTTAGCATCCCATTGACTGCCATTCATTTTGGCGCCACTTTGACAGCGAATAACTTTAAACCTGAAGCGTTGAAAAACTCTATTTGTCCATTGTTTATTTCTAAAGAAACACAACAATGTATAAAAGGCTCCATTACCTTGTAGCTCACGTTATGGCTCCGTAGCAGACGTTTTTGTACAAATAGGCTAACGATTGTGTCATAACCACGAGACATGCTGTCGCATAGTAGACAAATCACCGTATTGTCAGGAGAAGCTCGCAGACAGTTTTGACTTACATCAGCTGTTTAGGTTTAATTACTGTTATCTAGCATGTTAGTTAGCAATAAGTAGCCTGTGTCTGTTATCTCCTAACATATACCTACTTCTCCGTCTCTGCTGATTGGGAATGATTGAGATTTCTCTTGCACAGCTACCAGAAGACTTACAACTTTCAGACACGTTGCTCACGTCACATCTACGTCGTCAAGCTCAGTTGGAGGCTGCTCAGTAACGCTCAGCATCAGCAGAAATGAGCTTCTAATAGACTTCACTGGTCTCCGTCCAGAACAATGGGATCTGTTGGTCCATTCCTTTAACTGTCTATGGTAAAAACCCTCTCCTTTGTGTTGGCCATCAAAGAGGAAACAGACAGGAAGTAGCTGCCACAGGAAGTCCCGGCATGGAGGAGCCTGCTCCCCTGGAGACCCCTGGGATCAGAGATCAGCATACACAGCGTCACGGTCAGCAGTGTTTATCTCTGCTGGCTAACTGCTCGTTGTAACTGTTCATTTGAAATAGTGCTGATCTCCCACTTTATACAGATTGTTATCATGTACTAGATCATTTAAAGAAAAACACACACAACTTTAAACCTGCAATAACTTTTAGCCATTTGAATGCAGATGAAAGAAGTTGTGAGCGCACCACTGACATAATATCACTTTTTAAAGGTTCCATGGCATGAAAATGTCACTTTATGAGGTTTTTTTAACATTAATATGCATTCCCCCAGCCTGCCTATGGCCCCCCAGGGGCTAGAAATGGCGATAGGTGTAAACCGAGCCCTGGGTATCCTGCTCTGCCTTTAAGAAAATAAACGCTGAGCTAGGCCGATCTGGAATCTTGCCCCTTATGAGGTCATAAGGGGACAGGACATGTTATACTGGTTGGACAGTATAAAATAATATAAATAAAGATAACAGGACACAACTTTGAACCAACCCTTTCTGCCATCTGAGCTACAGCATACATGCAAACATAGGTTACAAATGATCTCTCGTAGCATTTTGCTACACAATGGCTGGTGTCAAATTTATCCATTTACTGTATATCCAATATTTGTTTATTGGCTTACACTACATGCTATGAGCTAGCTAGCAACATGTGAAACACAGAGCACAAAGCCATGAAATTGCATGGTGGCTCAATGGTTAGCACTGTGGCCTCACAGCAAGAGGGAACAGGGTTCGAACCCAGGTCCTGGGCCTTTCTGTGTGGAGTTTGCATGTTCTACCTGTGTGTGTGGGTTTTCCCCGGGTACTCCGGTTTTCCCTCTACCAGGCGGCTGGCCTCATGAGGCTACAGCGCATCACCCAGGTACAGTAGGTTCTACACGTTGGTGGTGTTAGAGAGAAGTTGCCCCCCAAAGCACTTTGAGTATCTATGATAAAGCGCTATATAAATGGAATTAATTAATTAAGTCCCTTCACTTCAGGGGAGGAGTATGCATGTTTTTGTTCGAGACACTACACCATCTGATTTCACTGTTCCTTCGTCCTTTAGAAGCAAAGCAGAATACTCTCCTGGCTGTACGTGGTCTTTTTTCCTTTGTTTTAAGAGACACTGACAGAGTTGAAGAACTGCCTTTACAACCATCCAGTGTAGCTCAGTTAAGAAGACCTAACTTTTAATCAGTGCACTCCTAAATCAATTCAGCTGTTATCCTAATAAATGGACTTTTTGTTGCTGTGTATAACTGTTGCTCTATCTAGTCTCTCCTAGTCTCTCCTGATTTAAATATAGCTCAGCGTAATTTTTTTTTCAGGAAGATCTAATTTAATCAATGCTCTCTTCCTAAATGGAATCAGCTGTTGGAGGCGTTCACCTTCCTGCTAAACCAATCAGAAACATACACAAATGGCAAGGGCCAATCACAGAGTCGCAACCCTGCTTTTAAAAATCTGTTTCTCCCTTTGCTATCAGCTGTCGTTGCAGGCAAAGAATGCAACCCCCCCCCACCCCCACCCGCTTCCACCTCCAGTCATCTACTCCAGCTGATCGGTCCAGAGCCTCCTTCGGTCTGGTCTTCAGGCTCCTTCGTCGCCACCACCGTGTGTGTGTGTGTGTGTGTGTGTGAGTGTGTGTGTGTGTGTGTGGGGGGTACAAAGACTTTGTACATTTTATTGAGCTGTACAATAAACCTCATTTGCACATCTGCAAACATGTCTCTCCTGATTGAATTGTCATCTTCTGAATGTGCTGAATGAAATGTGTAGGTGACCTGTGGTGACCCTGGTTACATCACTGCTGTGATCCGAGTGATACAGCCGATTCCAGCCAGAATCATTGTGGTGTCTGTGCTCCATTTGATAATCACCCTTTGGTGTAAACTCACCATTTTGTTTTGATTAAACATATAAATTATAACCGCATACTGCTGCAGTGCAGTTCCACTAAAGAACCAACGCCGAGGTAAACAAACAGCTACATTAGTCCCAAGAGAACAAAAGTCAATGCTTCTCATGCATTGATTGGTAAAGCCCTCCTCCACTCAAATATTTCACTTATAGTTACTTCACTTGGATGTTTGAGCGTCACTGTGCAGATACGATATGTAAAAACATATTTATCTGCAATCTAATATTGTTTCAAAATGCCCCCGACACACACACACACACACACATGCACACTATCTATTAATATTTACATATTGAATATTCATATTCATAGATTCTTGGTTTTTCAATATGAGGGAGATGTAATTCTAACAATGTTTAACACGTTAATTGAACTCTGACACAAATACCTATGCGGAGTAGTTTTATATGTATTAAAAGTGCCCTATTTCAGTACTTTGTAGTCATGTCTGAAGTTCTTCTATGGACTCTGTAACTTGGTTACCGTGGTTACCTTGTTTCAAGCCATTGTAATGTGGTTTAGAAAGCCTGCAGGAAGACTGCATTTGAGCCAGTTCACATTGATTTTCAACGAGCTAAACTGCTTGAATCTGACTGGCTAACAGCTAGCCAATGAGAGCCTGACTATCAGCATCCTTTACCCAGCTCATGAATAGTAATGAGCTCAGGTAACATGACATCATACTGACCAGCTGTTGCAATTGGCCTGATTTCTCCTCTTATTTCTTTTCAGTGGCTAGAGCTGACAGAGGAGGTAGCGGTTCATCTTCACATTCACACACACACACACACACACACACACACACACACACACACACACACACATATATACCTTACATATTTTTAAAAATGCAAGTAAAAACGGTTTTGTGTGGCAGGGCACCTTTAAAACATGCCTGGTAGGGATCTTTAAGAATACTTGAATCCATTAGGATTCAATCCATTAAAATCTGAGGCGATCTCTAATGGTCCTTTGCTCATCTGATGCCAACATGGAGACATATCAGGATAAATGTGTGGAGACAGTAAAGTTGTGCTCTGACATTCATTACACAACCACTAACAAACCTCAACATGCACGTGTGTGTTTTGCCTTAGTCCTATCAGACCACATCTTTACAAAGCATCTTAAAAGCCATGCGTTTTCTTTGCCTTTCTTTACATTTCATACTTTGGGGGCTTCATTGTGCCTGTTTTTGTAAATTGTCTTCTCAGTCTCTTTCATCTCCCTCCCCCCCCTTTCTTCTTACTGCACAATAAAGCACAAGAAACAGTAAATCCATCTCTCTGAAATGTCACAACAAACTTTCAGCTGAGTGCCACCAGATTCCAACCATCGCTCATCTGTCCAAACTAGGCCGAACAAGGCTCGGAGGACTGGTTATGAATTGGGCCACAGTTCTCGGCGGTGCTGGGAGCTGAAACTGTGTCACTAGAGGGATGGGGGCGGGGGGGGGGGACGGACGGACGGACGGACAAGGCAGCAGCAGTATGCTAACAAACCGCAGGCCTTGTTGAACTAAGACATGTTGCTGTCCCTCTCCACCATTTCATTCTCTGAGAGTAAAATAAGTGAAGTGAGTCACGTGCAGCTCTGTTTGGATCCCTGTTGGATCAATGAGTGTGATTCAGAGGTCTGTCTTTTGATCGCACTCTTTCTAGGTTTGTCTGTCTGAGTAGAGAAATCGTTTAAAGCATTCATTAAGGGCTGGAGTAGACCTGTGGGCTGGAATCACTCCGTCTTTCTGAGGACAGAGTGCCAGACCACACTGAGGACAGGAGATATATGTAATCACACATGCAGAATAATTACTGAAACACATATCCAGAAGAAAACATCCCCAATGTCACTGTGAAGAAAAGCTAAATATAAGTCCATAGTCTGTAAGCAGTTATACTATGCATAGCTAACTTTTGTAGAGATGAAACAATCAGTCATTCAATCAATTTGATCAATTCATCACCTGATCAACAGAAAACTAGTTTGATAATCGATTTAATCCAGATTAGGTCCATCTTTTCCATTGTGAGTCTTTGCTGCTTTTCCTCATCTAATCTGATAGTTAACTGAATATCTTTTGGTTTTGGACAGTTGGTTGGGCAAAACGAGCAATTATAAGACGTTACCTTGGGCTCAAGGAAAGTGTGATGGACCACGAATGAACTTTTTGATTGGCTATTTTCAAACATTCAATAGAAGTTTGACTTCTATTAGACTTACAAACAGCAATTTGTGTTTTGCATTTGTTGACATGATGTGTGTGTGTGTGTGTGTGTGTGTGTGTGTGTGTGTGTGTGTGGCGTCGGACACTGTTGGAGTATTAGAATATTTTGTGTTTTGAGATTGTTTTTATGGGTGTGAATGAATGTTTGTGTGTAATGTGTTTGCCAACTGGCTTGGCCTCAAAACGCACTCGATTGCATTGAATTGTCTGACATCTTTGACTCAAGTTAACACAAGTCCTTAGTATTACATAAAAGGTTTAGCCTCACTACTGCAGTGGGGAATAATTAGCATTAAAGATCCCATGGCATGAAAATGTCACTTTATGAGGGTTTTTTTTAACATTAACATGAGTTCCCCTAGCCTGCCTATGGCCCCCCAGAGGCTAGAAATAGTGATAGGTGTAAACCGAGCCCTGGGTGTCCTGCTCTGCCTTTGAGAAAATGAAAGCTCAGATGGGCCGATCTGGAATTTTGCCCCTTATGAGGTCATAAGGGGCAAGGTTACCTCTCCTTTCTCTGCTTTGCCCGCCCAGAGAATTTGGCCCACCCATGAGAGAGATACATCATGGCTTTCAAACAAGCAAAGTGGCAGTTGGTTAAGGTCACCCCCCCCCCTCCTCCTCCTCAAAAGCTGCAGACTCAGAAATGGCACATACTAAGGAAAGCTCATTGTGCAACTGGCTTTAGTTGCTGTAATTCTGCACCAAGGCAGAATTTTGGGAAAGAAACTTCAGATACAGTATTAGGGGACCACTAAGGTCTATATAAAAGAGGCTTCAGATACAGTATTAGGGGACCACTAAGGTCTATATAAAAGAGACTTCAGATACAGTATTAGGGGACCACTAAGGTCTATATTAAAGAGACTTCAGATACAGTATTAGGGGACCACTAAGGTCTATATAAAAGAGACTTCAGATACAGTATTAGGGGACCACTGAGGTCTATATAAAAGAGATTTCAGATACAGTATTAGGGGACCACTAAGGTCTATATAAAAGAGACTTCAGATACAGTATTAGGGGACCACTAAGGTCTATATAAAAGAGACTTCAGATACAGTATTAGGGGACCACTAAGGTCTATATAAAAGAGGCTTCAGATACAGTATTAGGGGACCACTAAGGTCTATATAAAAGAGACTTCAGATACAGTATTAGGGGACCACTAAGGTCTATATTAAAGAGACTTCAGATACAGTATTAGGGGACCACTAAGGTCTATATAAAAGAGACTTCAGATACAGTATTAGGGGACCACTGAGGTCTATATAAAAGAGATTTCAGATACAGTATTAGGGGACCACTAAGGTCTATATAAAAGAGACTTCAGATACAGTATTAGGGGACCACTAAGGTCTATATAAAAGAGACTTCAGATACAGTATTAGGGGACCACGGTCTATATAAAAGAAACTTCAGATACAGTATTAGGGGACCACTAAGGTCTATATAAAAGAAACTTCAGATACAGTATTAGGGGACCACTAAGGTCTATATAAAAGAGACTTCAGATACAGTATTAGGGGACCACTAAGGTCTATATAAAAGAGACTTCAGATACAGTATTAGGGGACCACTAAGGTCTATATAAAAGAGACTTCAGATACAGTATTAGGGGACCACTAAGGTCTATATAAAAGAGACTTCAGATACAGTATTAGGGGACCACTAAGGTCTATATAAAAGAGACTTCAGATACAGTATTAGGGGACCACTAAGGTCTATATAAAAGAGGCTTCAGATACAGTATTAGGGGACCACTAAGGTCTATATAAAAGAAACTTCAGATACAGTATTAGGGGACCACTAAGGTCTATATAAAAGAGACTTCAGATACAGTATTAGGGGACCACTAAGGTCTATATAAAAGAGGCTTCAGATACAGTATTAGGGGACCACTAAGGTCTATATAAAAGAGACTTCAGATACAGTATTAGGGGACCACTAAGGTCTATATTAAAGAGACTTCAGATACAGTATTAGGGGACCACTAAGGTCTATATAAAAGAGACTTCAGATACAGTATTAGGGGACCACTAAGGTCTATATAAAAGAGACTTCAGATACAGTATTAGGGTACCACTAAGGTCTATATAAAAGAGACTTCAGATACAGTATTAGGGGACCACTAAGGTCTATATAAAAGAGACTTCAGATACAGTATTAGGGGACCACTAAGGTCTATATAAAAGAGACTTCAGATACAGTATTAGGGGACCACTAAGGTCTATATAAAAGCATCCAAAGAGCACCATGTCGTGGGACCTTTAAGGCAAGCAACATGTTAGATCAATGCCACTGTGACATGAGCAGGGATGCAGTAGAAAGAAGTGTGTGTGTGTGTGTGTGTGTGTGTGTGTGTGTGTGTGTGTGTGTGTGTGTGTGTGTGTGTGTGTGTGTGGTAAACAAAAACACAGACATTCAACCATCAGCCAAAAATAGGCTACTAGGCCTCGGCTATAAAGTTTGATAGGATTTTTTGGTGGGCAAGTTTTTTTCAATTGCTGCTATTCCATAGAATAGAAAGAGAGGAAATATGTTTTTTATTTTTATTTAGAAAAACAAGGAATGGGACCATTTAAGTAAATAAGTAGTTTCATTGGGTTTGAGTGTCTGATTACAGGCTGGGAAAATGGTCCAAAACGACATCAGTCTACAGGCTACACGTGTGAAATGATAATCTTAACAATGTTTCCCACTAATTTAATCCAGAGATTAAAAGAAGCGATCGAGGCTCCATGCACCTACCCGAGCCGAAAGCCTTGGCCACCAGCCACGTCAGGCTGCATGAGATCTTGGCCCTGGTAAAGTCGTAGTGATCGAAGCTCTTGATGGCAGGGACGATGAAGGTCCGTCTCACCCCTCTGTCATCTGCCGCATCTCCCATCTTCTCCCCCCCTCCCCCCTCTATCTACTTCTCTCTCTCTCTCTCTCCCACTCGGGATCCCGCTACACTTCTGCAGCTGGAGGATCAGTCAGCCAGAGGAATTCCTCCTGACTGCGGATGACATCCCGTCCAGAGGAATTCAATGCAGTAAAATCCCCCCCTTCTTCTGGGTGGGGGGATGGAGAGAAAAAACTTTGAGTGTGGCGTGGTTGTTGGAGGGCACGACGAGTTGGATAGCTGACGGGGGCGCTCCTCGGGCACGAGCACCATCAGGTTTGGTGTTTTCAGTAATATCCTCAAACCCCGACAGCGCAGCGCAGTTTAGCGGCAGGATTGCTGATGATTTCCTCCATTCCCTGATATTATTCTCCTCAGGTTGTCCCACATAACGGAGAGGAGGAGCTACAGGCCGACAGATGTATCACACATGAACTAAAGACGCGGATCCATGTTGGTCTGCATTCTCTTTTCTAACTGTTCTCCTCGCTCCCCCTATCTCTCCGCGGCGTCTTCTCTGCGCCTTTCCTGCGGCACTGACAGAGGATAGAGCTCACTGCGCATGCGCGATCCACCCACCACCCACCACCCACCCAGTCCTGACAGGAGTCAACCACAGTAGGCTACAAACCAAGGTGGAGTTAACTGGCAGGATGGTTTCTGATCCCTGATGTTGTTTCAGTGGAGAAATGGAGAATGCTTGTGATAATAATATGCATAATAGTCTGAATACATTTTATGTATTTTTTTTAATTTTTTTGTTTCGGTTTTTCGTTTTAAATTTGGAAAGATTTGGGGGGAAGAAATTACTCAACTACTTCAAAATGATGACTAATTAAGTAGAGGCTACTAAAAGTCAGACTAGACAAATTGCACATCAAGTCCATCCTGTAATTTTGTATTCCTGTTGGCGCATGCGTGGTCCCGTCTTGTGTGTGTGTGTGTGTGTGTATGTATGTCTGTTGCTATTTGTAAACTGTGGATATCACTCTTTCTGTTGCATTCTTTTTACGTTTCCCCCTTCCCCACTGTATTTTTTTTGGCCTGTTTGTACACCGAATTGTTCTTAATTTCTAAATTAAAACTATTTGATCACAAAAAAAGTATCTAAGTTGTACTACTTTTGTATTATCTTAAGTCTAAAACACAAACATTGGCTGAAATGCAATAAAGTGTCTACAGCACTTTTTTTGTTCAATTTGATCTATTGACTTGGTTATTAACTATGGAGAATGATGGAGAAAACATGATAAACTGCCCTCTAAGGTGTCTTTCCAAAGGTGATGAAGGGACGCCAGGCGGGGCCCCTCCTGGGTTGTGCAGAAATGTGCACATGCACATGGAATAGAAGCAGGTCTGTGCAAATATGATGCCCCTGTGGTAGAAAATAATACAGTGTCCCCTTGGTTTTGTGTAGTCAAACACAAAGCTGAACCATTAAGAACTCACACTTCAATGCCTAATCCAGTTTTATTTTAATACCAACTATTTTATTTTGAAAGATTGCCAGGACGTTAATCACTGATTGGCTATTTTCCATTGTGGTATTGCTATTGTATCTACTCCAAAAAAGACTTTGAATACTTCTTCCATCACCGATTAAAGGCAAAATAAGCAGTCACAGATTGAGCAGGAAACAAGCATACACGTGTGTAATACACTAAGTGAGAACATCCATAGCAAAAATTAACAGTAGGCTATACAAGAAGAAAAGATAAACACAAATGCAAAATAAATTACAGAAGATTAAATGTAATACGTTTTCTGTTTGAACTATTAAAAGCAGCCTGTCAGGAGTGCAGTTTGGGTCATAGATGAAAAAATGTCACAGATATGTGGCCAAGAGGACATAAAAGTCAGCCAGGGATATAAAAGATCAAATGTTGGAGATTGTTTTAAATGCTAGAAGCTTGATCTGATCACTACAGGTTACAGTTACAGAAACCTGCACACACTATGGAAAATATAAAGATGTGATTTGATCTGTTTTGGCTCTCAGATACCAGAACAGTGGCGCTATTGGACGATACTGCATTACAAAGTTCCTGTGAAGATCAATGAAGAGCAATGAGGAGCGTGTTACAACATTGCTCCCTAGTGTCGACAGTGGGTTCATACAGCTGCTGAGATCACGCACACAGACACACACAGACACACACACACACACACACACACACACACACACACACACACACACTCGGTCAGTAGATGGCAGTCCTCTGCTAAATATTCATCTGAAACAGTTCTGCTTAAAAGACTCGTTACAGCGTCCCCTGAAATCGTTAAGATTGCACTTAATTGCTCTTTTGACAGTTGCTTTCACCAACACGTTTGCTGTAAACACAATCTGCAGTAAATACCCCACAATTACACCTCTGACATTTTAGTGTTTAGACAAAACATGATTTCTCTCATTTTTTTTTTGACACTTACATTGACTCCAGAGTTTATTGCTCCTCCTCTCTTTGAATGGAATCCTCTTTGTCTGCACCTCCACCAAAATCCACAGTCATTTGAGAGTCATTACCAATCATAATGTACCTAGCATTTTCAATGTGAATATTTGGTTGTTGTTGTTGTTGTTGTTGTGGCCACCGAACCCTGCCGTCCTGTTCTGGTGTAACACCGGGGCCGAAAAGAAGTTGTTGTTGTGCCATTAAAAGGCTCAGGCTCTCTTTCTCCAGCAACTGTGCTGTGCTACACTCTTTGATCAACTGCTTCTGGTACTGGTTTAAATTCTTTAGTCTCTCCTGTCTCTCCATCTGCATTTTTACACTCTGCTCTGCTGTCCAGATTTTTTTCTGGTTTTTAATCTTCGCAGGTGACAAAAACCTATTTAATTGCCTTTCAAGGCTGCTGTTCTCCTGAGTGGATTTAATGTCTGCAAAACCAAAGGGATGCTCTCTTTGGGCATGCAGTTCTCCAGTGGCAGCAGAGGGATAACTGTGTTGTACTTGTGTTTCTTGCCAATGGAGTTGATAAGGGCAGAGTCTGTCTCCATCTCCAGCATGCGTGTGTTAAAGTTGCAGGTAAGCAGCAGGAGAGTGAAGGCAGAGTTGTTGATGGCATCCTCTACACACCTCAGAGTGCTCTTTCCAGGCTCGGCAAAGTCCCCTGAAAACGTTGCACCTTCCCCATCGACCCGCATCAATGTTTCCAGTCTTTCTCTCATGCTGTCAGCCACATCTGCATCCTCCGGTGCGTGCAAGATTACAAATGTATAAAATGTTGGCTTTTCCTCCTCTTCTGCATCTTTACTTGCATGCAGTTCATTTGGAACAGGCATCTTGGGTAGGAAAATGTTATTTGCAGCAGGTAGTGCAAAGTTTGGCTCAGCGGTTGGTTTAGTGGTTTGGTTTAGACTCTCACATTGAGTGATATGACTGTCCAACTTACCGCCCTCTGCCGCTAATGCGCTATCTATCTTTGAGTGTTTCTTTGCACCAAACTTAGGCGTTTCACTGGATTTAGGCTGAGATGTGTGAGATTGCTTGGATAGTTTGGATTCATCTGATGTATCGGGAGTTATTTTGTCCTCTTGAAATGAGACTGTCGGAGGTATACTTATCTCTAGATGAGTGGGATATGAGGGCATTGAAGAGGTCGCCTGCAGTGGGCTGGGCAGACTGTGAGCTCTCTCTGACGGATCCTGAGACAGGGTCACTTTTAAAGTTGTGTTTCCTTCACCCAAGCTGCTAAGAGGATCATGGTAAGACCCTGACTTGAGATCCTTTGGGGAGCAAACCAACTCAAACTGAGGCCCACACACGTTTTTAGCTTCCTCTCTGAGCAGATCATACTCTAGACCCTTGCATTTGCTTGTTTTTTGAATGTCACTGGAAAGGGCTCTCTTATACGCCAGATTTCTCAGAGGTGGATCACACAGCCTCTGTTCTGACAAAACCTTGAAAAGACGAGCCAGCAGTGCCAAAGATTCTCCTGTAAACTCTTGAAAATGACCACATTTATCAGCAAAATCTTCAAATTTGCCTCCACTCATCTGCCACTTCTCAGCTAGATGGTTAGCGAGGTAGTTGTCTTTCAGCATCTGGAGTTTGTTCAGGGCCCGCTCCTCTTTCTGGAGAAGGATCAGACATAAGGCGTGTACGATATTATCTTCAGGAGACTCCCCCAGCTGGAATGTCAGGCTTAGCAGCCGTTGCACAGGTACCTTAACTAGTATGTCTAAGACATCTCTCAGTCCTGTCCCCTGGTTTTCTTGTCCCCCCTGATTCATTTTCAGTGTTACGTGCTACTCAACCTTCAGCCAATGAGATAAGCAGACAGCATCACATGTGATTTGACGACATATTCTTCTTCATTTCTTCAATAAACTTGAGTTGAAGAGAGAGGTGCACAGTTGCATGGACATTCTTGTTTCTGTCAAGAGATCAAACCCACAAACAGTTATGTTATTGAATTATGCAAGTCAACATTTATGGTCTTTTTGTTCTGACAGCATGGTAAACAAAAAAAGTAGTACATTTGTTTGTATGCATAGCCCAAATGAAATTTAACAGATCAAACTTGATCCACCAAGATCAAACTGACACTAAACAATCATTAACTTAATGCCAATACTCACCGGCATGGAGTCCTGAGTGCCATAACTCAACTCTGTGTGTTTCCAAACACGGAAGTCCCTCAGTCTCCAGTTTTCCAGTTCAGTTCTACGAGTAGAAAACTCTTTTCTCCAAACAGGAAGCTCTTATCTTCTGAGATCGACCACTGAACACCACTGGTGGGTCTTGGCAAACTTTTGATTTAAGTTTTTCAATGACTGTACCTCTGCCAGTTGCATAGGACTCTGCCAACTTGACACCCTTACGCAACATAATGATGACGTCGTAGTTTGTGAAGTAAGGGAGCTCACAAAGGACAAAAGACAAAAGCAGGAAGAAGGAAAAACATAGCATACCAAATGACCAGATAAGTTGCAAAATCCTTAACAAATGCTATAAATAATGCAAGCATTCACCAGAATTGCTGCTCACTTCTATAACATGTACTTTGTGACACTCTGTCAACGTTTGTAGACTCAGATTTATGATTAACAATCGCAAATCTGCAAAAAAGAATCACTTGCGATGAGTGTGGAAGTCTTTAGCTCCTTGTGCACAATGGGCGCAGAAGAGAGAAGAATTCTGGCTTTTCTCCCCCCTCTCTGCTGAGAGGCAAGTGTATTTTTATCCACGGAGGAAACCTCCAACCCTGTATTTACCAGGGGTGGGGTCACACCAGGCAGAGTGCAAGCCAGAATCAAATCCCACAATACAGTGCAGACAGAGAACCTCTCTGTAGTGCTGAGTGCAGTGTGATATGTTTACTGCATGACCACTTCTGAGGGATCGCAGTAACTCCATAGGAAGTGTGGTTTCTATGTATATATTGTGAGAGTATGCATGGATCTTTACAGAATATAGTATCAGCATTCAGTTGAGATGTAGCACATGCTACCAAGACCACAGCTCTGTTGTTTTAAGCATAACCCGTCTATATGGCCCACAGTATTACTGCACCAACTAAGGGAATGTATAAAATAATCAGGGGACAAAGGGGGTCAGAAAAGTGAGAGGGTTTTCCTTTGGCTTAAAGGACAGTAGTTTGACTTTCCTGGGAGAGCAGAGGGTTGGTTTATGTTTTATTTTAGCCTAGCCTAGTTATTACCATATTAACTATATCAAAGGGTATAACTATTGGGGTTTGGGACTGTATTGGTTAAATGGCAAAGGATGGATTTTGATTTATAAAATCTGAATCCAATTCTTAATCCGTTAATGGAGAATTAATGTATCTCTTTGTTAAAACAAAAATATGTTTTTATTTCACTCAGTATCATATTTTAAGCACGGAATTTCTGCTGGGCTGAAAGGGTCAGGAGCTTTCACCACATATTTTGTCACTGCTCTGTGACATTCGCTCACGCTGTCCTGACTCATGTTTCCTTTTGCTGCGAGGGGAAAACAGCATTCTCTCCTCGTGCTACAGCAGCAGAAGCCATAGAAACAAAAGTAAGAACATCACAGTGGAAATAATATTAAATCTAAATATCAACTGGGCTCACCATTTCATCTCACCAAGTATCCCACAGTAGCCCAAAATACACAACAAACTAAATACATTGCTGATTTTTCTGCATGTATCATGCATTAAACGTTACTTCAATGCCAGGTCACAGAGTGGCTGGAATATTCAAAATATTTAAAATTTTGTGATGTCTGCTATATATTTAGCAATTTTCAAATTTCACTTCTAATCTGTACATTGGTTATGTTGTAAAGACATTAAGGTTTTAATTGGGGTACACTATTAAGCAAGTTGTACCAATTCAAAACTGTTCTGTATTGTCTTTTAAAGTATTAGGGAGAAAGATGTTGTAGATTTTTAAGTTAAGGAAAGGGTGAAAAAATATTTCTTTAAAAAAAAGTGAACTGTAAGATTCCTCACCACCACAGTAATTTCCGTACGGTCCCAAACTAGCCATGATATGCACATGAATATTCTTATAAAACACTCTCACACCATATATGCCCCAGTATACCCCCTCTAACACATACACACATGCAAGCAAATGCACACATAATCTGCCCTTAACATGAAAGCACTGGCACAGAAAAACCAACCCACACACATTCACACAGCCTTAGGATCATCCTCAGTCAGTTACATAATAGACTGCCAAACGTCCATCTTTATTGAGGTCAGTTCTTTTAACGAGAAACACGCTCTCCCAGCAGCTGTGTTAGTCAGCCTGGCGGTAAATTTGCCTCACCTTCAGGCAAAACTATATAGTAAGAGGCTCTGTCAGTTCAGCAAATCGTGACTTTAGACCGTTTTGATTATGGTGTTTCTAGCAAATGCATTCTGACCTCTGCTAGTTTTTTGTAGTTGAAATATTAAGTTGTTTCAGCACAAACGCATGCAACTTTACTTAAACTAAAATGCACAGATGTGTGTGTTTTTGTGCGTGGTTTCTGGCCGTGGGAGAGAGCCCTGAGGGAGACACAGAGGGGTCACATATAAGAGGCTTTAGGGCAGACAAGTGAAAAGGAGGCCCTTTCTTGGACAGAGACTACGGATTAGGATGAAAGACATATGAGTGGGGGATGCACTCTTTTTTTTTTTATTTGTCTCACATGCTTGCTGCATCTCTCTCCCACTTTCTGTGCGAAATCTATTCAAAAAATGAGCAAGAAATAAAGAAGATACAAAGACAGTCACAGTGGAAGATAGATAAGATAGTGAGTTAGGCCCGGAGCAAAATTCGAATTGAGACCTTGACAGATGGATAGCGTCTTTAGAATTCAGTTTGTGAGATGGGCGAGAGAGGCCATGCAATGCCCTGCTCTTTTCCCAGCCACTTGATTCGTCACACATGCTAAGAGAATTTAACACACTTGCTCCTGGCAGGCAAATATATGCTCCACACACATGTACATGTGAAGACATACACCAATACAAGGCCGGGCACTCATTCAATCGAGCATCCACGCCCACGGTTTGGCCTCTATTGAAACACTGAATGAACCACCTGCACTACAGCCACTACTGCACTGTGTAAAGAAGATGTTGCTGCATTCTCTACAATTTTGTTACAAAGCAGCATATAGCTATAAAATCTCACGCAACAGTGCCTTTTTTCAGATTATGTTATATATGGATGGTTGCAGCTTTAGGTAGCCTACATACATTGAGGCAAAGTCAGGCAATGTGTGTGCTTTGTATCAAAGCAAAATATATATATATATATATGTATATATATATCACACACTGAGGCTAGTTTATGTTGTTGACAAAGCGAGCTAACAAATCTGAATTAATGTGACAGTTAACTAGCATTAATTCAGGAGCAAAGGTAAATGAAGCGGGCCTGCGGACACGACAGGGGTGTGTGTTGGGGATGAGAAGACGTGTGTACTGTACCACACTGGACCATGCTTGGGTGAGCATGTAGGCCATGCCAACAACAATGCATAATACAGCCTCTGGTGATGGGGGATGGACACACACACACACGACACACACACACACACACACAGACATGCACTCACACAAACACACACACACAAAGTCGCACGCATGCACAAACATTGACTGCGATGGGGCATGGAGCAGTTTATGCTCATATCAAGAGAAAGTCTTTGATCAGTGTGACAGGAAGGGCACTCGCCCCAAAGGAATTAGCTAACTCTTGCTTTGCAAAAGCACATCCCACAATTAATCAGGGCATGTTTGGATTTGCAACAGAGAAGAGAGAATGTCTGATATTTAACTTCATTAATATGCTAAATGTATGAATATGATTTGTTCCAGTTCAACGTCCAGAGTTGCATGTCCAAGAGTGACATGATAACCAAAAAGAGAAGAATGTGCAGAAATTCAGGTTGCGTGTATAATCCTCTCAGTTTAATAGGTTGTTAAGCTGCACAAGCAATTTACATATGACTTTTTTAAATATGCACAACCACCAGTTTTTATTTTTTCCTGTAAAAAATATCAAAAATTGAACAGTGTTTCAAATATGAGAACTGTGTAACATTTTGTCTGGCGTTACAGTGCTGGCGTTACAGTGCTTCATCACGGATACAACTGGAATGAATCTTCATCTTCACTCCAGTTTGCCTGAAATTATTCAAGGTATTGTGTTTAATATTTATTTATTAATTTATTTTTAAAGGGACAACTTCACTTTTTGGAAATAGGTCTACTCACTTTCTTGCTGGAAGTTAGATGACAAGATTGATACCACTCTCATATCTGCACGTTAAATAAATGGCTACAACTCGCAGCTTGATAGCCTAGCTTAGCATAAAGACTGGCAACAGTGGGATACACCTAGCTTGGATCAGTAGTCTGGGGCATAACCTCCCAAAAACACAACTTTTCATTTTTACACTATAGTTTGAATGCAAATTAAACAAAAGAACATTAATTATAATTATATATTAGTGATCTTTAGTGGTGGTGGTAGTTTTTACCAGAGCCAGGCTACCTGTTTCCCCCTGTTAGTCAATGGTCTGACTTGTTCAAATTGTAAAGTCCTTTAATATGAATCTGTGATCCCGGGCATTATAAATAAAATTGACTTGATTTCATTTGCTAGGTGTAATTTGGATCTCATTAGCCAGTGACAAAGATTGCTAAAGGTTTTTAAAGCAGTCCGCTGTTCATAGATTTGTAATGAAGAGGAGAAAGAAGTGACAGAACAAGAGAATAGAGCAGCAGAGAGAGGAACTAAAACCAGCATTGTATCAGAAATTAACAGAACAAAAAAGAATAAATGGACCAAATCTGGCTGCACTTGCGGTTAGAATAGCTGCCCGTCCAAAAGCCCATGCCCAATCTTCCATCTCACTTTTGTCCGTCTCCAAACCCTGCGGATGCTCCACTTGTATAGCAGATGAACATAACCAAAGGATGTGAGGCATGAAAGCAATGGGAAATTCATTACATATTCCTACCCCCCTCCGTTCCCCATAATCACCACAATTAGCAGACATCTGCAGTGACTCTAAAGCTGGGAGTGTATTCAGGCAATCAGAGCAGCTTCACCGACAGCACTGACTGCAGCCCCCTCTGCGATGGGCCTCATCCTGAAGGGAAGCATTCCATTAGTAACTCAGTGATTAATTGAGATGGAGAATTTGCTGCTGGCATCGAGCAGGAATTAAACCCGACAGGAGGCATTGAAGATGGGGTTGGTGGAGGTGGTCCGGAGTTGCCAGGGACTGTGCCATACTGTTGATGATGTGAGATGAGGCGCTCACACTGTGGTTTTGCAATTAGCGGTTACCAGACAACAGCTATATGAAGGTTTTCTGGCCAATCAAATACACAAAACCTGTGTGCGTCTAATGATAACCCAGATTTTTATAGCTATATTTACATATGGAGCCAAACAAAAATGGTAGTGATGATTGCTATTGGTAACATCCCCTATTCTCTTTTGGAAAAACACCTGATATCTGGATTCCCAAATTACCCAAAATGTATTTACTGTAGCCCTTTATGGTGGACATATTCACATTATAGTTATGTATCTATATATCCAGCATGTAAGATTAAACTGCTGAAACTTTAAAGGAATAGTTTGACATACTTTTATTAGCTTTCTTGCTGAGCGTTAGATGAGAAGATTGATACCACTCGTGTCTGGAGGATAATTCTCAGAAATGTTGAGCGGCCTACTATACAGTGTGTGATCCATCTGTAGAGGATGACAGCATGTTAGACAGCTCATTACTGGAAGCAGTTGGAGATGTCACTCTTACTAGGCACAGTATGGGACAGCCATGGTTTTAAGCCTTAGTGTAATACGTTGTCATGGTAATCAACAGTAGCGCTTTCCATTTGTGTTGAGTCCGTGGCTGCACCATGGCCTGGGTCTGGATCACACACACACACACACACACACACGCACATCAGTGTAGCTTACACAGGCACAACTGCACATGCCTTAATGAAAAAAGAAAGAAAAATCAACTTTTTATGAGCTAAGCACACAGATATGTTTGCAGATTGATGAAAACACACTTTGGAGTTTATAGGATTGATTTTGAGAAGATTTGGCAAGTCTTGACTCGATTGCTGCTTTAAAGATATCATCAAATGATCGAAAGCGAGTGTAATGGGAACAAAAGCGGGAAAACACGGTGAGTTGCAACTCTTGAAAAGTTTTCTGCAATGTTCTAAAGCTACTGGTTACAGAAGGGAGGAGTCAGAAAGTCAGTAATATCACTTACACAACAAGATCTAAAGTTTGCTAACATTAGCCACCATAAGCTACCGGTAAGAGTGCATTTGATAAAGTAAACTTTGGTAAATAAATAAATGTTTCATTTTTAGGTTCTTTCGAAAGTTCCATAGTCTTGTTTTAGTTGTTAAATGGGCTGTACTCATCGATGTATATTAATAACAACTGGATACGGGATCCTGAAATGGCTCCAATTTGGTTTCAATGAGAATTGCTCGCTTAGCGCATACGCCAAAAACATTTCTAAGCGTTAGAGTTTTCTTCCATGATATGCGGTCCACTTTATGCCGTATTGTTTCTCCCACTGGTCCTGCCTGCGAGTTCCCATAGCTCGGCCCGTAGCTCAGCTCATAGACCTTACACTGTGGGGGTGTGACAGGGTTTTAAATCGCTTACGTTGTAAAAATTCTCCTTGACTGGTGTTTGTCCTTTGGCTTTGGTAATAATGCAGTTATAAATATTAGTAATCTATTCATAAAAGGCATCTTGTCTGGTGTTATAATGGTTAAAGGGTCATGACTTTTCCCACTTTCTACTTAGTTTTGGAGTTCATCAATGTTAAGAAATGGTTAGTTTATATCCATAACGTTCCACTTCCGAGATTGCTCTGTTACCGCCGGACATTCCGCCAGATGTCTTTCTTTTTGGCCAGATGTCCGTTACCTTCCGCCTTATTTGTGTTCTAATTTTAACCTCCGGTGAATTTCTGAGGACTATGGTTACCTGCTCCCCAGATCTCTGCAGGGTAAATCCAGACAGCTAGCTAGACTATCTGTCCAATCTGAGTTTTCTGTTGCATGACTAAAACAACCTTTCAGCATACATGTTTCACCAAAACAAGTTCCTTCCCGAGGCTATTTTGCCTATTTTGGCTCTATCCGGTGCTTAGCGCCACCTAAGACGATTGTGATTGGTTTAGAGAACTTCCAATAAACCAAAACATGTTTTCTCCCATCCCAGAATGCTGTGTGGACTAGCAAGACCCTCCTCCGCAGCGCTGTGGAGGAAGTTCTCTGGTAATACTAACACATGGTTAATAAATGGATCCTCTGTAGTATTCCAGAAGGTAAACACTAACCAAGAAGTTCTTATTGATGGCTTATAACCAAAATAAAATGTATTAATGTTATTAAGGTGGCCTTATTAGAAAGTGGAGAGAAAACCCATTGAAAACCACATGGCCCTTCAATTAATTTTTAATATTATTTTCAGCGAATATGGAATTATGAGATTTTCACATGATAGCATTGACACATAAACTCCCACACGGTTCTAGATTTGTGAAAGAGCTGTGATTCAAGCTGTAGCTAAATTAGGAGAAAAGAGAGCTTAGAAGCTTAAAAAAAAATCAAGCCAAGGCTGTTGCTCTCTTTTTAGATCTATGAAATTAGACTGGATCCTGAATACATCTAGGTGCTATACTTCTGAGAGCATCATTCCCACCAGTTATGCAAATGAGCCTTCAAATCCGCACAATAATCCGATGATGTGCTGCTTTGTTCGGATTTGAGCGTGTTATTTTATCGGTTTAAGGAAGACAAGAGCAGAGCGTCTTCCCAAAAAGAGCTAATTTGTGGCGGACGGCCTCTTGACTGTCGTAAAATTGTAGAGTCACAATGAAGTGGGTGTGATCCTCCGCTAGGTGCTTCCTTCCTTTCAGTCCGAGGGTCTGGGCCTAATAAAAGGCCTGTGTGGTGGAGCACAGACAGACCGCCTTTCTTGCTGTGTGGAGAAATGTGTTCAATCACCATGACTACCGGTCAGAGAAGAGCCCCCACTGTGGCTATTAGGATTTCTCTGTCTGCTCACACACCGGCTCAGTATGCAGGTTAACAACTCTGTATTATGGATATGAATATGTGTGTATGCAGGAGGCCTGCTGTAGGTCAAGGGTGATTTTGCATTGTAATTATCCCTCTACAGAAGGAGTGGTGGCGTTTTTCATTCAAATAATCATCTCTTGAAAACGCCTAAAATGGACTAACCCCGGACTCCGCTGCCTCCCAACAGTAGCACTGATGTGAGAAGGGGAACATGAGAAAGCTTTGAGCAGTATTGATTCAGCTGAGTACTCTCGGAGCGAGTACCAGAGGATCTGAAGAGAGAATTATCCATGCACCATTTCCTCCCTTACCCCTGTGTGGAAAATCTGCAGTTCCAGCTGTCTTGTAGCCTACATACAGCAGAAACACACGCACACACACACACACACACACACACACTCTTACACAGAGCCACACACATGCATGGACAGATACACACATACAGAAAGTCACATCCGCACACACACACACACACACACACACACACTTTCTTGAGGCTTGATGTTGCAAAATAATGGTTGTTTGATTTATTTATAGTTGTTCCCTTCCCATCTGGTTAGTCTAGATATATTGTTATATATTATAAGAATTATTATATTATTATCCATATTTAGTTTTAATCTTGAAATAGCACAAAGTCCAAAGAGAAATATAGGCTATACTGCTGTAATGGTGTAAATCTTAAGGTTTTCTCTATGTTGCATATGTTTTTCCTATATGAAATTGCCATTATGGGGTTATTACAGTGATCCCAGAGCCTATATTAAGATCTCTGAGGTCATTTCTAAACACTAATAGCTACCACAAACACTCTTTGGTTACCATAAGTGCTCCAATTTGCCTGTTAGTCCATTTGAGGAGATTATTGGAAGCCATAAACTCTGGTGGATGAGTCCACCAATGAAATTTCTGAGACACAGGGCATTGTCTGCATATGCCGCTTTGCCCCGAATATCCTCCTCTTCCACTCCCCACCCGGTTTCTCCTGAATAATACACGCCCCCTCCCTTTTCAGCGTCATCCAATGGCAGACGCGCCTTTTATCAAACTATCTCCTCTGAGCCAATCCCGGTCCTCACGGTAATCCCTGTAAACCGGATGCCCTCCCTCCTGCCTCTCAAACAGACGTAATCTGTGGATCAGAGAGCCGGGCGCGCAGTCGGTGAAGAGTTGGTCTCGGACGGTAGTGATGAGAGTGAAAATACCCACTGTGGCAGACTTGAAGAAACCGCATCAGTCCACCTTGAGAGGACACTGAATCCAGTTGTTTTACAAGCTGCGGGTGAAGGGGAATTTGTGTAAGTATGACATCATGTTAAATGGTATATCTAAAAAATAAGGAAGCGTTGTTTGGGTAAATGCAGTGGAATCCATACAAAGTGACGCTACAGTTAAAAGGGAAAGTATGCGTCTTTAATAGCCTATATTCGTTTTGATTAAGTAGATATTGCGCTGAATAATATTCAAGGGCTGGGAAAACTGACGTGATGGGGTCTGGGGTGGCGCTCTGATGAGGCGGCTTCACGTCTCCTAAATGAGCGCATGTGAAACATGCCAGCGGATGTAAAAGCGTGTGTTTCAACGCTCATTTCATAAGAACATCCATGTGACTCGAGGGAAAAACGTGATTTGCGACGGGCGTTGGGTCTGTGCAACCTTTTTGTTTCTGCACACTTCAACTTTTGGAACGCGTTGCGAGACGCATCGATTGGAGCCTACACAGTATACAGATAAATGCAGTTTTTGCTGCTGGGAAAGTTTGAACGATATGTTTTAGCCAGTGCAGCCTAAAGGAATCCTGGTGGGAGCCTCCCAAACAATATAACTTCGATTAATTCCACTCACTAGAGAGTCTGCTGTTTCTATTTGGTCTGAAAGTCGGCGAACGCTGATAAATGGTGGCTATTATTTTTCAGCTGTAATGCGCACCGGCTTTGTGCGGACCATCTGTCATTGTATCGACATTACAGCAGCCCTTCCTGCCCCCCCAAATAATCCGAGCGAGACACCTGAAGAGCAGAAAGCAAACAGCGATCATTCACAGCCGCCATCCGTCTCTCGGCACGCCGTGACATGATCCGCCTGTGTGGATGTGTGCGTAACGTAGCCAGAAAATGAATTTGCACTGAAACAAACCGGCGCATTTAACATATTTTGTCAAGAAGTGTGCAGTGCGACATAACGCATGCATGACTGTGTGTTTTTTTTTCTCTCCATGTAGACAGGAATAGTACAAGTAGACTACAAGCGTGGCTTTTGCGCATCCTGAATTCTCGGAAACAGCCTGTGCGCATCTGACTTCCTCCCGGAATTTGGGCCTCCAGCACATGGCAAAAACAGCCAGACTGCCATTTTCAGGGTGGGCACTCTGAGAAGATGCACTTACCAAATAAACACACTTCATCACGAGCGTTACATACTTAGTTTGGGCTCTAATGTGCCACTCAGCTTTCACCCTCCAGATAATTTAAAGCAGCTGAGGCTATCTTTCTTTAAGGAGACTTTAGAAGCGTTAGTCTCTCAGCGTGCAGTGCCAAGCACTAATATGCCTTAAGGTTAATGAGGCAGTCTCCATAAATTATTTTGCCATTGGATATAGTGGGTCTAGACGCTTGGTGCAGCACATTTTACTGGCTATGGATGGTACACAGTGTGCTTTAATGAAAAAAACATGGCTTTAAATTTTTTTTTAATGCAGGCTGCTTGTTCCTACATTTCTTGTGCATAATCCAGCCGGAGAAAACAAATGTTATGTTCTATGAAATGCACAATGGATGAACAGTACTGAAAGGTGCTGATGCGCCGTGATAGCATCACTTCCGTCCCTCTCAGATCTGAGTTGCATATAATTCACTTTGTCCCTCGTGAAGAGACAAAGCAGCATCCTCCCGCTCCCTCACAGCAAAGAGCAGCGAATGTTCCCAGCGCTTAGCTCCTGTAGGGCTTTAATTCAGTTTGCAGTTGCTCTCAGAGAATCATCAGGGTGCGCTGAGTGAATGGGGCAAAGCCACCGTCTGCCTGCTGCTGTAACGCGAACAGAGGGCTGACTAGATGTTGGCTTATCTTATCTCCTATTAGAATTATGATGGTCATTCCTGTGTAGCTCATAGGCACACGTGATGAGCTGCAGCCTGCTATCACAGTGGAGAGGCTCTCAACCACACACCATCTCTGGCCTCCATAGTAAGAACTATGTGAAAATGAGGTTCCTTTTTGTTTTAGTTCATTTCAGTTAAAATGTAATGTGGTCGGGACGCATCAGGAAGTCCCATCTCACGACTCCCAGCAGACGCCCGGTTCTTTCCCTGCTGCCATCAAACATTGAACCCACAAATGAGGAGGAAGAGAAATGCTTACACACTTGCCCCACCCCCTAGCTTTTTTTTTTCAAAACATTAAATACACTATACAAACATTTCATTATTTCTGAGTCATCTGGAAGTCATAAAAGCCACACATGCCTAATGCATAATGAAATACAAATATACAAGAAGAGTTAGGTAATGTCTGTATTGTTTCTTTATCTGATTTTTATTGTAAATCTATGGCTCCAAAGCAGAAGATCCTATCGCAGCTGTTTACCACATACCCACCTGCTTTGTGTTTAAGCATCCCAGGTAAATGAAGTTAAGGGCTAGAAAAAGTTCATAGCAGCAGGAACCCCGTGTGTTCACATGTGTGTGTGCGTCTCTCGATTGTGCGGCTTCAGTGTTGGGTAAATTGAAAGATTAGGCAGTGGAGACCTCTGCACCCTGCCTCAGGCATCTTGACATACTGCCTAGAGTTGAGTGGATGACCTCTGACCTCTTGTCTAGCCAAAGGCTCAGGTCTGTTCAGGTCAAGCCAGGTGGCTTTCAAGAGCCTATTGGCCCGTTCAGGAGCACATGACATTTGAACTCTTTCCACCTCAGGAACAAACGCGTTCTTTTGGTTAATTATGAAAGTCACATGGCTTGTGTGTCACTGTGTAGATGTGTGTGTGCGTTATTGGTGTTACCTTTACATTTATAAATTATAAACACACGTTAAGAGGATATGAGGAAAACCTGTTAAAACCTGTTAAACTTGGAACATCTGCTCTGTGATGTAATTTGATTAGAACCCTCCTCTATGCTTAATAGACAGCCACTTGTCCAAACAGTTTTTGATGCTTCAGGAGCTCCTTTTACCTAGAAGCTCGCACTAAAATCTTTCCTAAATACGAGAAGAAAAGAGATATTCCAGCGAGTTGTCAAAGACAGATTCAGGTCCGCCATTAGACGTCACTCTCAGCTCATTTAGGAGACGTTACAGCTGTCATGCCGCCGCTTTAATCATGAAGTATGGTATCTGTAAGACAAGAACGTTGCATTAGTCCCCATCTTGTCACAGCTCAGAGAAACAGCCTGTTTCAATTCTGTCACAACATGCTCTCTATTGTGTCGCCATGCAAGAAACTCCCCATGGAAATTTTGGAATCTTTCCCATTGTTCCTCAAGGAAAGGGGGCTTTCATATGGAAGTAGGGAACGCCAGGAAATGACAGGCATTCTTTGTGGACTATTTGAAAATAAACTTGTGGGTCCGCGCTTCCCTCTCGACAGCTAAGCAAAAAGTAGAAATAAGAAGAGGGGATTATGGTCTTAAAAAAATCCCTCAATGGCTTTTTCACTTTCTTATGTTTCCTGCTGCAATTTGTCTCAAAAGTATATTTTCTTATTCAGCGTACTGGAGACAAGCCATCAGAAGTTCAGCTAAAGAGTTATTGTCAAGGGCTTTTCACTCTTTTCTCTACAGTTTCTTGAATGGGTGCATTCTTATTTTCCTACTTATTTGTCCTTATTTTGCCTTATCTCCCCCCCTGGCTTTAAACACAACCCGCTGCTTGAGCTTTGCTTTATGAGGTGTGACAGTGAGGTCTGGTTGCCGAGGCAGTCCGTATGGACTGGAACGTAAAGCTTTACATTCAACCGGCTGCGGTCGGGTTAGGGGAGGACTTAAACTCACTTCACCCCTATACAGTGCCTCGTATACAGGAACTTCCTTCATACTGCTGAGCTGGCATGAAAGTGCAGAATTGGAAGGAGGCAAAAGGAAGGAAAAAAAATCACGTTAGGGTCTGCCTTCCTTAACCTCAGAGTCCTTAATTGCACACACACAGTTGCTACCTTTTTACTAAGGTGGAAAAAGGAAAGAAAAGTACAAACAGGTGGTTATGATTTCAGCTTTTAAAATCATACGTGACATTTTTTTTCCTCAGTGTCAACAAGTGTAGTTTGGTACCAGGTGTTCATAGTTCAGCTTCCTCCTCCTTCCTTTCGAGATTTAATAACAGGTCTTATCTAACAGGGACTTTTTTTCTCCGCTTGTCAGTCTCGTCGTACTAACACTCGCACCTTATCCACCACCCTTCTCTCTCTTTCTGTCCCTCCTCCTCCTCCTCCTCCTCCTCCTCCTTTTGTTGTTTTTCCCACCAGGCCAGTGGTAGTTCCCAGGTATTTGACCAGTGTAGCGTGGCCGGGAGGCTGGTTGTTCTATCCTCTGTGAGACAAAGGCAGCGTGCCTCAAGGAGAGTGATGAAAGGGAACAGGGCTGTGCAGCCACTCTTTTTTACAATGGGAAACCTCCTTAGTGAGGTTGTAGAGCAAATAACCACCTTCTCTCTTCTTTTATTTTATGTTAACAAGCACTGAGACTGTGAGTGTGTCTCTATATTTTTGTAGTAGAAAGAGAAGGGTGTGTGTGTGTGTGTGGGTGCAAAGAGGAATGGGTATCCTTTATGTCTACATAGAACGTTTTTTAGGCTTTCTCTTCCTCCCACCTGCTTAGTTTGAGGCGACAGATGGCACTTCTCTTGTTGAAGACGTTTCCTCTATTAAGGTTTGTTTTTGTGGTTTAAACTGTATAGGGAGGCTTTGGAAGTGAGAGCGAGGAGCATAAAAGAAAGCTCAATGATGTAAATGATTCTAGGGATTCTGGATAAGCTGAGTATTTTGTCAGTGTTAGTGATACAATTATTGATTCATAATAGTATTCAAATCTTTTACCTATGCAATTGTGACAATACTACAATTTGGAATACTTTAGCATTCACTTCTTGAGGCACTGTCTCACCTTTTTCAACAATCCAAAAAAGTCAAATATATTCAGCAGAAATGTTGTCAAGGACAAGAAGAAATCCTTTTAACAAATCTAAAAAAAAGTCAAATATGCAGCTGAAATGTTGTCAAGGACAAGTATAATGATGTACCACAGGATGAAAATATTGAAATGAAAGTGCCAGTAACTCAAAAATCAATTCATTCACAAGGATTACTCGGCCTTCTCTCCATTTCTAGTTTTATTAGGAATGTATTATTCAATGACACATTTGTATTGTAGTCGTTCACAATACTTTTCCCACGTTAAGTTGAATTATGCGCACACGTCTCTCGCTCAGTCTAGTGTTATCATCTCGTGTGGTAGTCGGGCGGGGGCGAGCGGCAGGAGTCTTTTATGGTTCCAGCTCTAGAGACAACCTGTTCTCAGGCACTTCTCTACTGGCACTTTTTTATGACATCATAAAGTCCTCCATTTCCTCTGACCAGCCCTAGGTGGATATAAAGGACATACCTGGCCAGTAATTGTCTGTCTGGCTCTCTCATCCGTCAGTCTCCTTCTGCTGCTGGGGACTTCCTCCAGAGCCAGACTCTCAGACTGCCTGAAGATACTCCCATCTCTTAGATGTGGACCGTCAACCAATAAAAACAGTGGGTTTTTTTGATGAGCGATAGAGCAAAGAAGTATGTTGTTTTTTTTATGTTTTTCTTAGACGCATTTTACTGCATCTCTGTTGGTCGCTTAGGTCAGAGAGTCAGCCTGGCACCCATGTTAGTAGACTGAGAACAACAGCCCCACTCTTAGACCTGTTACCTTTTGTTTGTTGAAGTCCGAGGATGAAGAGCAGAAAAGAAAGGATTAGTGGAAGAAAAAAGGAGTTTTTTTTGGAGTGGGGGGAAGGAGTAGCGCTTAGGAACATTCAGCGTTCACATTCATCTGATACACTGCTGGGGCTCCTCGGGGAGGCTGGAACAATACACGCACCAGCATGACAACATTCCTTAGGGTTAAAAAGGCCAAGGGTCCCCCAATGACCCCACTATGCCAATCAGTCCCAAGGCACTAACTCTGTGCCTTTTGTTTTTTGGTTTATGTCTTTGCACTTGTTGAACAGACTCTGCACCTTGTGTTACAATGTGCTCTTTGCTCTTTAATAGACTAGATTGGCAGGTATCAGTAGTTCAAATGTACAACTTACTGCTACACAGGAGAAGGAAGGAACTTTGCCAGAAGCTGCACAGACCTTCTAATTGGTCACGATTGCCTGACAATATGAATTTCCTCACTGGGGATCAATAAACAGTATAAATTATTCTATGAATTTCTTTAGAATAATGCCTGCAGCTTACATCAAGTATCACTTTATTTGTCATTTCACGAAATACTCGCATACACAGAAGAAACCAAAAGTTGTTTGTCATCAGTCACAGTGCAATAAAAACAAAAAAATATCATGTCTAAAATAGAGCTGAATGCAAACATTCAGACAGTACAGAAAATACCAGATGACACCAGATGTTTGGCAAGCCCGGATCTATAAATGCTTGAAAAAGAACCACAAAAAAGCTGTAATTATCCAAAGTTTGAATAGATTTAAATGGCCATTTTATATAATAAACTAACCAGGGTCAAATATTAGGCCGAGGGCGCTGTAGCTCCTCAAAGCGATGTTATTGCTCCCTTATGAAAAATCCGGGTTCATTTTTTTATTTTTTTTTGTGCACACCGCAGCACCCTTCAAATAAAGTCTAAAGGCTGCCATTAAAGTATGCATGTGTAGGCATGGAGTGGCGTGTGAGGCCCTTACATGCAGACTGCAGGTCTGGTAGTCATTACGAGTGAATGTACTGTACAGTATACACTGGAGTGGACGTGCAGCTACATTAAAGTCTCGCCCACGGCCACGTCAGACCACCCCAGAGACACACCACTGGCACTTCCTCCACCCGCTTCCACCGCTCAGCCTTGGGGGGAAGTGCGTTTTGGGATTTCCGGAGGTCGCACTGGACAAATATTGTCTGTTGATTAGTAAACTTTGTGTTTCTGATTTTGTCTTCTATCTGTAGGTGTTCATTAGTGCCTCCTGATGCTTGTGACTCTGAAGATGAAGATCATTTTTTCTATGAGGTATACTGCACATCATCATTAAAATGGCCTCATAAAATCCTTGGCTCCTCTATTACTGAATATTCACCATGTGTCACATTCTTTTGTCCTCTTCCTCGGTGGAGAGCGAGGCATCGCAGAAAGATGACTATAAAGCTCCCTGAATTTTTATCCTGCACACTAAATCGGCTTACAGTAGAGGAAGGAGACATTGCTCTCTTTTAGTCCGCAGTTTGAAATGAAAGCATATCTGGCTGCAGCTGTGGAGGAGCTCCGAAGATGGGGGAATTTTTATTGTCGGGAACAAATACAGACCTTTTAATTTTGTCTAGCAGCTGATGCTTCTCCACACCAATTGCTCTAAAACCACTTTTGCCAGTAATAGAGAGTGGCCTGCTCAGGCAAGAGTGAGTCCATGAGACTTTCATAGCAGAAAATGTAGAGTTGCTGGTGATATGCATCGGGAGGCCCGGCTGTTTGCCATATGATGTAATTATCTGCCATTTCAAAAGATTACCTCCCTCCATCAATGTACTGTTTAAATGTGTGTGTGTGTGTGTGTGTGTGTGTGTGTGTGTGTGTGTGTGTGTGTGCGTGTGTCTGTGTGTGATTTGATCTTTGGTCTGTACCCCCGGTGTAATGTTGAGACTCTGTGGCTTGTAGCTTGGCCCCCCCCATTTAAGCTGGGTTAGCTATGATCTCTCCCCCTTTAACCCCAATCCCTTCCCCCTTTGTGATCCCTCTCACACACACACACACACACACACACACACATACATATATATATCTGCACACAAAAGAAATATTCAGCTGTAGAGAGGGGGGTCTGGGGGGTGGGATTAAGAAGAAATGGCTGGCTGACACTGGAGTTGCCATGGCAAAGCCCCCCTTTTCTCCCCTTCTTTGACCCTCCACCTATTTTTCGTTTTTAGGTCTCATTGTGTGCGTGTGTGTGTGTGTGTGTGTGTGTGACACTGTGATAGAGTAGGGAAGATGTAATATGGCTTATGAATTAAGTCTCTTATCTGAGCTGCTTCACCCTGAGAGAAGATAGACTTCCAGTTCACATGCGGTCGTTCAAGACAACAGGAGAAAAGCAAAGAGAAAGGAAAGAGGTCTAAAAACTAGTTTATAGTGTTTTACGTTATTTACTGAGTGGCTGTAAATTTGATACTACTTAATAGGACTTTATTTGACTACATATGTCTTTTTCTGTAACCATCCAAACTAGTTTGTACATTTTCTAATATTCATGAAGCAAAGCATGCAGTGTAAGAATGCAGGGGCAATAATTCAAAGACCCAGACAAAAACCAAACTGTCTATTTAATGACTTTCTGAATTATAGCTGCCGTAACATGATGCATTACTCATTCATTGTAGCCAGTGTGATCATGCTAGCCTGACGTCTGCCTCCCTCAGCAGAGTAATGGATGCAGGTCTAGCCTGCTCAATGACATCAGCAATGCCTAAGCCGATGAAACAGTGCAATGAATGACCATAGATCAACGTTTACCATCCTGACGTCAGCCTCCGGTCTGCGCAGGAGCGCAGGGACACTATCGCTAGTTGTTTCCCAGCTTTGCCCTGCCTCTGACAATGGGAGCTCTCAGCCGGTGGTGGGGCGATGGCTTGGCTCTGAAAAGCTTGGCTGCACAGTAGGACATCGCAGCATTGTTCTCCCGACTAGATGTCCATAATAACCGTGTCAGGCTTGAAGATATTTCTCTAATATTGTTCTCAGCAATATCAAACCACAGTTGTTCTTTTTTTATGATACAAAAGTGCATTTATATATTGATTTCAAGGGTCAGTTCACTCAAATTACAAACATTTTCTCATTTAATCTCAGCGGTATCTATATACTGTATGTAAATAGTTTTGTTCTGCCTAACAATAATTTGACTTCCTTCATCTCCAAAGAGTGGAGGTTTGGACTGTGTAGCTCTTTGCATTGACACATCACATTTTTAAATACCTATAAAAACTGTTTTGTTGATTATTAAGAGCAGAGATATTCAACAGGGGTCCTCAGAGTTAGTGCAGGGGGCATGTTAAAAATAATTGATATATAGTTTATTACCAAAGAAATATACATAAACATGAATCTAACATTTTGATAGCAAAGCTAAATTGGCCTATTTGTGAAAGAAAAAAAACATTTTATTTACACATTGAAGGCAAGCTTAGTATAGGAAAGCAATGGTAGCCATATGGTTACAGGTTATATGTTGCACTCTCTTTTAGCTAAGGGACCCTGATTTATAGGAGTCATTTCTCAATTCTGTTGTGTTCACTTCTAGCAGAAATCTCAGAGAATGATATCTGAAAACCTGTGCAATGGACACCAAAATTAGCTGCATGCCTTAATACTACAAAAGGAAATGAACAAGGCAAAAATCCTGTGCAACGTCAGTGCTAACGGCTTCCTCATCATCTGTGTTTCAGATGCTGTTAAGACCAATTTTGAAGTGAAGATGAAAGACTTTCAAGTTCCTCTGATTAATGGTGGTAAGGCAATAAAGCAGAACCTCTGAAAAGAATGAATGAAAACAAAAAAACAGAACTGTGCTTGTCCTGTGGACAGTGGACTCATTCTGCCACTGTCCTGTGTCATTATGTCCCTTTGCTGTGCAACCTGTCCTCTGGGGTTTTGAGTGACGTCCTCGCCTCTGTCCCTGTCCCCTTGCTCTGTCTGTCCTCCCTCCACTACGCCCTGCCTCGTCTTGTCAGCTCGGCTCACAGTCACAGCCCCGCTTGCCTCGGTGAACATTCAACGCTGTCGGTGAGTTTTGGTATGGATCACATAAAAACCATCGACCGTTGACTGTGCCCCGAGGCTGGCTCCAACGACGTCGGGTACGAGCAAAAAAGAAAATGAACAAAAAGGGCAAGTAGGCGCATGCAAAAACCGAGAGATGAAGACGCACATGTACAAAAGTGACACTCTGTTTCCACTGTACCCAAAGACCAAAGGTCACAATCAACATTCATTGCTGTCGCTGGGTTGGACTGTGTAGAAAAGCTCACTGAACAATGAGTGCAACTGTGGCCCAGATCTGCCTGACTCGCGTCTCAGCCAGTCAGCCGACCGGATGCGAAACACTTTGATTTCTTTATTTATATTACTTCTTGTTTTTCACTTCTATTTTCTCCTCTCTTCCTCCCTCCCTGGTGCTGAATAGTCTTCAGGGGAAGAGAGAGAGAGAGAGAGATAGAGACATAAATAGACTTCTGGCGGCTTGCTTGTCCTCATCCTCCTCTCCTCTAATTGGTGGTTATGTGTGCAGCAAGGGGGAAGGAAGCGGAGTGAATGTGTAATCATTTGGAGTCTCTTCTCCTTTAGATGTTTCATCCCTCTCTCTTTTTTGTTTGTCTAATTATATACTGAGCTCTGTTAACTCTGTGCTGGCAAGAATGAGCGAGTGACAAAGAGAGGGAGGACAATGGGGAAAAAAGGTGGAAAGATTAGAGCACCAGTAAACATGTTATCTAGTATTCTAATATTCTTCCTAGTGTTGCTGCAAATGTGTAAGGATATAAGCAATTGTTTTTTTTGAATTCAGAAAGAAGATTGTTTTCACCTCTTTGACTGTGGAGGTCTCATTATCTGTCTGTGTGTGTGTGTGTGTCACGTATGTTGTGATAGAAGACCTGTCTGCTGAGCTCGGAGTGCAATATGTTATTTTCCTTCCCCAAGCAGCCTGCTCCCTCATGGGAAAACGTAAGTCTCTAACCTTGTCTTCTTGCAGGCAGTGTGAAACCGGCCACGCTGCTGCCATTTCTCTTTGTACCCATCTGTAACAACTCTCTGACACTGCGTCCTGTATCTGTAATTCATGGAATGGTAAACACACAGTTGAGATATATGTAGGAATGTGTTTGGGAAAGTGTGATAATTCATTCATTAATTGAATAAAGTTGAATTGGAATCCATGCAATAGTGTCTGATGTGATTATTTACAGTGTGTATCTAAATATGACTCATATTCAGTGATGTTTCACTCCAGAAATGCCTTCCAACTCCATCCTTCATATTTTCTAACACTAAATTACCTCTGTCATTTAGTAACTCATGCCCATTTCCCCCACTCCCCAGTCTCTCTCTGTATTATTCATAGAAAAGCACTCAGTCCGTACAGTGGTGCAGAACAGTGGATGTGATGTAATGGTAGCTGCGAGCGTGGCTTCAGACTGTCATGTGGGATGGATTCATGCGACAGGAGAAAACGCTCATTTTTTCATTTGTTTGGTTTGCCAAAAGCTAATGGCCAGGGTATTGGACATGAAGCACATCCATGATAAAAGTATACTTTTTAAGCAGTTTAAATACAGAAAACCACATTCCAAAGACCTGCAACCCGCACATTGTGCAGATGTTGAGATGTTGGGGGGGGGCAGCAGTAGCTCAGTCTGTAGGGACTTGGCTTGGGAACTGGTTTACGTCCCTGTTTGGACTGGTAGCTGGAGAGGTGCAACTTCACGTCATGAGGTGCCCTTGAGCATGGCACCAATGTATATAATAATAATATTGTATCCTTTATTTATATATATATATATATATATATATATATTTTAATGTATCCTTATCCTTATATATATATTTTTTATATATATTCTTTGTTCAAGGAAATTACAATTTGCACTCTGTTATTACACACATTCATTCACACATTCCACACAGGCCTGAATTACACACACACGCTCAATACCTATACATGCACTAAATGGAGAGATGTCAGAGTGGGGGGGGGGCTGCCCATTGAAAGGCGCCCCGTGCAGTTGGGGGTTCGGTGCCTTGCTCAAGGGCACCGGGCAGTGCCCAGGAGGTGAATTGGCACCTCTCCAGCTACCAGTCCACCACCATGCTTTGGTCCGTATGTGGACTTGAATCTGCGACCCTCCGGTTCCCAACCCAACTGCCTACAGATGACCTACTGCCACCCCCCTTACACACATGTGTAATAACAGAGTGTAACATTTTAATTTCTCATTGAAGAATGTCTTCTTTTTCTTTCATGTTAAAAGAGAAGGAAATAGGGTGTAGATGCAGCTGAAAGTCCACATCATTGTGCACTCATGCTGTGTGATCAAATACTTTCACTCACAAAAAGCACTGAAACAGCAAAACTAATAAAAGTGTTTCTGAAACATCATTTCACAGCCCTTTGAAGACCTGAAACCTGCCCATGAGGAGCCCCGTTGTGCAAATGTTGAAATGTTGGGGGCAGCAGTAGTTCAGTCCGTATGGACTTGGCTTAAAAGGTCTCTGATTCAAGACCTGGTGTGGACATCTCTCCATTATTGCCTGTATAAGATCCTGTTTGTGCATGTGTGTAATGCATAAAAGCAGAGTTGGAAATGTAATGTGTATCATTAAAGTATGTTGTCTTCTTCTGTATGTTGAAAGGGAAGGAATTGGCGTGTAAATGCAGCAATAAAGCATTGTGTGACAAAATATTTTCACCCACAGAGCTCTGAAACAGCAGAAAATAGTTGCTGAAACATCTTTTCACAGCACTTTGAAGTGATACTATTGCCATCTGGTGTTTAACCCTCATGTTGTCCTCGGGTCAAAGGGACCAGTTTTCCTACATCAATGTTCTTTTTAATTCCACAAAATAACACCACATATATAATATCTAATAAAAGATCCATACTTGGCGCATGTATTGATACAGTATTGCCACAAAAAATTGCAATACTATACTACTATATACCCCACCTTTATGACCTATTTTTATTACACTATTACAGCTGATGTCAGCATTTGTGTCAACATGGTAATACTTGTTCTACGGGCTTTGAATAGAGAACTTTTACGACTTCCTCTTGCTGATGTCACACGATTTTCACCGCTTTGTGTTTTGATCACCGCACAAAAAAAAAACTCCAGAGCTGGAATTTCTCACCGGGACAGAACAAAACCGGTGAGTTAAGATAGAAGTGTTTTCATTCAGAGAGCTGTCACAATGTATCCTTTTTTTTTTTTTATACAAAACTTTAATGATTCTATATTACAACATGTAGAAATCCAACATTTTATAAAATCAAATAATATAAAACATTTATGATACAAGGCTCTTAAAACTGAGCTGATGCCTGTGTGTTGTTACTTTTTTCTTCTTGTATCAGCAAACAGGAGTTCACCGAAGCGTCGTTGGAACAGGTTACTGGATAACATGCAGAAAAACTGTTTGGGCTCCTTCAAAAAGCAGAATAGCTTTATTCCTGCGCTTGTGAGGTCTTGATGTGAACCATTTGTGCTTTATTCCTGCAATGAGAATTGATCCAGTTAGAATTTTAGCCATGCTGTTGTGTAAATGCAGTATATTACACAGCCTGCAGAATGATGCTGTTTCTTAATTAGGTTGCACAATCTCTTTGCTAATAATCATACCTTAGGCGGTTGATATACTCCATCACCCAGTGTAAAGCAGGATTGGTGCATGCTTGACCCCTCTTTGTGTGGAAACTATAAAATGAAAGGCAAAAGAATCAAAAGTGAATATTTATACACTTATGATGAAACCTCTTGTTATATGTATTGTGTGTTATATATTCTCTGGCTGAGAAGGAGGAGGGATACTCACATTATGGCATTGATAGGACACAGCTCAGTGACAGTCTGGACCGAGTAACCCTTGATTTTAGCAAATGGAATTTTGAATGCCATGTAATTTCGACAGCATCCATTTCTCACTGTGAAAAACGAGAAAAGATGATTAAATACTGGAAAATCAAATTAAAAAAAAATACAATACTTGATACAAGAAGTATTCAGATAATTCTCTTGCGTAAAATTAGCACAGTGTAAAAAAAGAAAAGTTGGTATTCATTGCTACTTCAGTATGAGTACAAACGTATTAACATTGAAAAATACTCAAAGTACCAAAAGTAAAAGTACTCATTATGCCGAATGGGCCATTTCAGAATCACATTTTTGATATTACTGGTTTATAATAGTGATGCATTCATGTGTATTTCACGTTAATTGTAATTACGTTATATACTGCTGGGTAGCTTACCTTTGAAAATGCATGTATTATATTTTGTTTTAATGTAAATTTGCAATGTAACGTAGACTGTCAAATAAATGTAATGTATGTTTATCATAACCAGATTTAGAGTCCATACCTGGAGATGCGTTTGTGGCCAGTAGACAAACGGTGAGGAGCGCGATCCCCATCACTGTAGCTTTGATTGGCACCATGTCTTTCTCTGAGCTGAGCTGTTGTTTTAGGTGGAGTCAGAGAGGCTGTGACCCAGCTGGTGATCACAGCCACCTCTTATATTCCTCGTAGGAACAGGAAACTTCCACCCTCATGAAATGACACCATCTCAGAAAAACTCCCCTCACTTTCCCCAATGCTACAAAGGGGAAGATGTGTGTGTGTGTGGGGGGGATATATCTCTCACGCACACATACACACACACACACACACACACACACACACACACACAGTGTGCATGTTAATTTTTTAACAGATATCACTTGGAAAAAGTACGTAAAAATTGGATTTTACTGTCAACATAAATGGAATAATGTTATTGAATTTTGATTTTGCACAATAGCAAAAGGCAAAATGAATAGAACAGAAACTCGATTTCACTTGGCATGTTGACCTAATGTATATTAATAAAAATAAAAAGAATTGAAATGTGTGTCAGGTCACATGTGTTAGGACTTCCCATCACCACACCTTGATACAACAAAGAGTCCAATGCAACATGGGAAGTTACACAGGTGTGACTCCATTCTCAGAGAGTTTCACTGTACACTACTACTGTTAAAGGCAGAATATATAATCAAAGCAAACTATTTGAAGAATAAAAGATTCACTGAAGACCTCATCGAGACCTGCCTGAATGTGGGCCCCTATAAGTAGGTTGCTTTGAGGTTATTTTCTAGGTCAGAGGAACACTTACTATATACTCAAGAACCATGCATCAAAGGAAACAAGTGCATTGGGAGCACTGAAATAGGTCATGAAACGCTTAATGTCAGTATAATTGTGCATGTCAAACTTTCCACCAAAAACCACAACATTGAAAGTTGAAATGCAACAACTCATCCCATCATCATTCAGGGGGTCATGCATTAAAACAGACTTTAAAAATGTGAGTTTTTTTCTTTTCGTCAGAACAAGACATGAAATGACACCTACTCACAGAGAGAAGAAGGGGGTTAAGAAGAAAGTTCAGTTGTGGACTTTCAATATGCCTTTTTCACAGCCCATTATAAACCAGTGTGGAGGGCAGACACACAGTACATGCCTTCATTTATCATGTGAAATAACCGAAACAGTTTGATATTTGATCTGAAAATGTACCCTTTTGCTCATAATCTGTCATAGTACAAAAGGCAAGTGTTACTAATGGCATTAACAATCGTTCTGTTCTATTTGACCCACCAAGCCATGACAGTGTGACAGTGTGACGGCGTGCACAATACCATGACCATGAAACTGAAGCAGCATAAAGGAATTCTGACATCTTTCTTTGTATATGTACTGTGACACATCAAAATGTAAGACTTTGTCTTTCTCCCATGAAATAATGTCTTCATAAGTGATGAAAAATAAGGTAAAATGTGTTCTATTCAATTTGACTCTGAGCTGCTTGTCATTACTTTTGCTTGGTGGTCGTATCTGCATTACCCCAGTTCCATAATTTACTTTTTATTTTATTTATTGGGGCTTTTTAGGCCTTTTTTTCCATAGGACAGATGAAAGTCGAGAGAGAAGGGTAGTGACATGCAGGTCGGAGTCAAACCTGCGGCCGCTTCATCAAGAAGTTAACCTATATACGGGCACCTGCTCTACCAACAGAGCTAACCCTACCACGCATAATTTGCATTTTATTGTATTCTATACACTTATGTAAGCAATGGTGATGGGTGATATTAACCAGTGATGATTGACAAATTATATAAAAAGTATAGGCCTATAAATGATAATTTGATGGAAGGACAATAGCTCAAATGAAAATGGTGTGCGGTCCAAATTGCATACGCATTGTATTTTATAAAATATCATTTTCTATGTTGCCTCATAATGCCTCGTGAAAAAGGTCAGCAGGATGTTATGTTGTGGTTTGGGGTTGCTGTCAAACCATTAGCCTATATTGTACGTTGTATAATTCTTGTCCTCAGCTTGCTCTTAAAAAATATGTCTCAATGAGATTACCTTATTAACTTTGCTGTAAGAATTAGAAAAAAAAAACATTACATGAAAATAATCCATTCAAATACTCCATTCAAAATGTTAATTAAGTAATACTATTTTTTCAAAAGTATCAAAAGTGTGCAAAACAGCTCCTGTCAGTGTTAATATATGGTAATAGCAAATATTAATTACTTTATATACATACATGGGTGGTTCACTTTATGAAAATGTGTCATGTTTCATAGACTGATCACATGTTTTGTGTGTGAAATCTGAAAGTAACTACAGCTCTCAAATGAATATAATTGAGTAAAAAGTACAATATTTCCCTCTGAAATGTACTAAAGTAGAAGCATACAAGTACAAATACCTCAAATCTGTGTAGAAGTACAGTATCTGAGTGGATGAACATAGTTATATTCCACCTCTGCTTATTTAATAAAGTTAAACAAATTATACCAGGTAGCTTTAAAGTGTTAACCCTCATGTTGTCCTCGGGTCAAATTGACCCGTTTTCCTATATCAATGTTCTTTTTAATTCCCCAAAATGACATTATTGATTCCACATAACACTCTTTGGCAAGTACAAATCTCTACTTTCATTAATTTTGGGGTGTCTCATTCAATTTTATAGCATTTGAAAAAAAAATTGAAGTGGTTTTGAAATAGTATTGAGTAAAAGTTGACATATTCCAGTCTGTGATTATCCATCAACATCCATTCCTTTAACTTTAGTCTTAATAATTCCTAATTTCTGCTTTTCTAACTCAAACATTAGGTATAATTTCCTATAAATGAGGTTTATTGACCATAAATTCCAAAAATAACTGCAAAACTAAAGTTAATAACATCAAAAAAAAGTGGCAAACATTGAAAAAAAGTGTCAAAAGTGTTGAAAAAAGGGACAAAAACGGTTAAAGTGTTACATTCAAGGACTGAACATTTACTGTAATGTACAACCTTTTTATTCATAGCAAGCATAACAAGGTAATACCGTATCATAACATTCTTTGTAAATGTAGGAATACCGTACACATCCACACTCATATTTCTTTATTTCTATTTCGATTTATACAATTTGTGCAACTGCAACACAGAATTTCTCTTCGGGGATCAATAAAGTATTTCTAAATAAATAAATATAAGTAAAATAAGCAAATCTTTAAAAAGATTCTTGTCTTTTTACCCAGAGAAGAGGGGGTTTTGTGCCACTGTTGTGGTTAAAAACTACACTGTGCGCCTACTTCCCGCTTGACCCAATTTCATTACAATTGGTATTTCCAGCTATTGTTCCAAGGTCTGTAGTAGGACATTACCTTTGGCATTTGAGTATTTAAACTTCACTGCCAGAGTCAAACTTGATCAGTTCACACCATCTAAGAATCCAGTTCAGAAAAACCAAGTCCCCGCTGAAGAGAAGCTGCGTGACGATGGCGAAGCTTACTGTGTGGGTGTCCATTATGCTGGTGCTGCTGGTGGCCCTGAGTGAAAGCAGTGAGTATGACTTCAGCATTTATTTACTGCACATGATACATTTTTCTTATTTTATTTATTTACACATGAGTTGTTGCCTGTATTTCAGATTCTGTTTTCACATTGAAGTGGCCCCTTAAATATGTTGCTATGCTAAAATGTTTGTAATGTCTCTTCTTTAAAGGCCCCTTCTGCTGCACACAGTACCAAGAAAATCCAATCCCAGTGAAATATCTGAAATACTACAGAATCCAAGAGGTCACACATCACTGCAACATCAAGGCAATAATGTAAGAGAATGTAATTTGTGAATCAGCACACACTGTCATGAATAATATAAATATGGGCTCTGCTGTTAGCAGTAATGTCCTAACTTCTTCCCTTGTCTTAATACAGTTTCAAGACGTTAAAAAACAAACTTGTCTGTGCCGATCCTGGCAGAAAGTGGGTGAAAATTGCACAGGAGTCTGTACCAGAGTAAGTTAACTTCTCTATACCAAGCTCTGAGCTACAAAAAAAAAAAAAAAAAAAAAATACAGAATCAAAATTCAAAATTGAGTCACGATGCAACAATTGGATGTGAATAAATGTGATGTTTTTTTCTTTTTGTCTCTTTAAATAGAAAACCTTGAGCAGTATCGTCGCTCGTGGAGATCCCCTGAGGAAAACAACTGAAAGACACATAAGATTAATATAATGTGGGCACAGTCAGTGCATCAAATTTTTTTGTATTATAATAATATTATTATGAATAAATATAATTTCATTTTAATACTCTGCTGTTTCTTTGTTCTATATTTATCTATTTAAGTAACTAAATCTAATGTTTTTTTATTATTGTTTTTATTTTATTTATTTTTTATTAGAAATAATGAAAATACCACATTACAATTTCTAAATACCCATGCCAAAATTTTGCTTAAGTACGCATTAGTATGTCTGGTGTACGCAAGGAGCCCATGTAGGTAAAAGGAGGCCTACTTTGTGATCAGTTGAGGAGGAAAGGAAGGAAAGAAGTAGCAAAAAGAAGGAATAATAAAAGAAATAAAGATAAGTGATAGAAACCCATAGGAAGACAAGAAAAGAAAGAAAGACAGAAAGGAAAATGGGAGGAAAGTGGGTAGTAAAGTAAGCTTTCTATAGCTTATAGCAAGTACACCACTTTAGTAAATATATATTTTCAGTTGCTACTTTGTTATGTAACTAAAACTAATGTATTCTACTACAACAGCTGTACAACATCACTTATAAAGCCTAGGATGCAATAGCCTGCCGTTCACAACAGCACCACAAACTCCTCCAATGTGTCCATAAAGTTGAATATGTTGACGAATATTTATTATTAACCCTCATGTTGTCCTCGGGTCACATGAACCCGTTTTCCTATATCAATGTTCTTTTTAATTACCCAAAAATAACATGATTGATCCCACACAACGCTCTTTGGCAAGTACAAATTTCTTTAATTTTGGGGTGTCTTATTCAATTTTATAGCATTTGGAGAAAAAAATGTAAGTGGTTTTGAAATAGTATTGAGTAAAAGTTGGCATATTCCAGTCTGTAATTATCCATCAACATCCATTCCTTTAATTTTAGTCTACATAATTCCTAATTTCTGCTTTTCTAACTCTAAGGTATATCTTTCTACGGTATAATTTCCTATAAATGAGGTTTATTGACCATAAATTCCAAAAATAACTGTAAAACTAAAGTTAATAAGTTAGTGTTATGTCGTGTTATACATTGAAAAAAGTGTTGAAAAATGAGACAAAAATTTAAGAAAAAGATAAAAACATTGATTGTAGTTGATTTTCAATTTTGATGAGAAGACAACACAAGGTTAATAATAATAATAATAATAATAATAATAATAATAGAAATAATAATAATAATAATAATAATAATATTAACCCTTGTATTGTTAACAATAACAATTGTTAACAATAATAACAATAATAAAAATAAAAATAATATTAATAATAATATTAATAATAATAATAATAATAATAATATTAACCCTTGTATTGTTAACAATAACAATTGTTAACAATAATAACAATAATAAAAATAAAAATAATATTAATAATAATATTAATAATAATAATAATAATAATAATAATAATAATAATAATGTAATTTTCATCATCAAACACTTAGAAGATAGGATGTGTATAGCATATAGCATATTAATTATATAATAATTAATTCCATATATACATACAGTGTATGGTGTGGACAGTGCCGTGTGTAGTTCACGGTATCAACAGCAGGTGGCGGGAGCGTTCAGCAGCACATCATCAGCACTGAATGAACTGCTGGATGTCCAAGCGGAAGAGAATTTACGTGTATTTCATACTCGGCAAGATGATATGCCTGGTTTACCTTAATTGTTTATCATAACGAAATCTGTCATGCTTTTAGATAAAAAAAAACTTGATGTGACTGTGGTAACGTTAATGGTTGTGACACCTATAGGATGAAGCGATACTGATATGCTAACTATAGCTAACCTACATCTGTGCATTACAAGCTAGCTGAAGCTAGCAGTTAGCTGCTGTGTTGTTATGAAGAAAAAGAGCTAACTACGAGAGGAAAGATGCTTAAAAAAGGACAATGGTAAGATATAGAAACGTAGAGGAGAAAAACATAATTACCTGCTATGTTTGTCACAATACAGTTTAGTTATGGAGAGACATTCATACAGCTTTTAGTTATATTTCGTGATATTGCGGTTGTGGGTTAAAATATGAATTTGTGCTTATAATCACTTAGGCGAGGCGTGTAAGCACAATAGCTCATTGCTAATAGCTATGTTCTCCCCTTAAAAGATACTTTTACTTACATACAAACAATGGTGTAATATACCCATTGTAACATATTCATATAATGTTACAACATGCATGCCGGATAAGCGGACGAAGATGATGGATGGATGGTCTTAACTATCAGCAGTTGGTCATATTTTAATAAATTAGGTTCTTATTATATTATATTGGCTGAACATTGCCATGTTAGTCTCATAACGTTAACACTAAAATAATAAGAATTCCAAATAGGAATACTTACCAAAACTTAATTAAAGAACACAAAACATCAACAAAATCACACATTATGATATAAAAATGGAGTATTTAAGAAATGATTCATGAATGAATCTCTTTAAATGTGTACATGAAGGTGGGGGTACATATCCACTATTGCATATTTTTAAAAATCTGGGATGTAAAGTAAGATTTTTTACCATCTTAACGTTATTCTGTGCTTACCGTCCACTACAATTAACCACAAAGTCACTTCTATTTCTTATAGGAGTTACAAAACCATTTCGGATACAATCAGGGACATATGATGAATAATAAAATGCTAATTGTATCAAAGAAAGTCATTAGAAAACCTTTCTGACATTTCGAAATTTGTCTGTGACAGGGCCTGACATTTTAGGGCGTGAAAAGCTGTTAAAAATGTCTTTTATTTCAGGCACAAAACAGGCTGATATGGCACAATATGTGTTTCTCATATTTTAACATGTCCTTCATATGGCTTAATGTTCAGCAAAAAAAAAAATCTATAGATTTTTAGAAGTGGAAATGTACCTTTCTGGTAGAATGTCCCATTATATTAATATTTGTGGACTTATGGAAGGTGAACTAATGTTTGATTTTATTGGGTTCTGTCATAAAATAACACTACACACGTATAATACCAAATATTTCCAAAACAAAAAAACTAAAACCACTATACAGTCACAGTTGAAAACCACAAATATACACAATCTCAGTTAATATTATATAATGTAACTATTTCTTTTGCTTTTAGGTGTAACACAAATGTACATGGAGGCCATGAGGATGGTCACAGCTGGCTGAGGATTACCCACTGACACAGCAGGTTCATCCAGGTTGAAAAGAAGCAGGAGCCATGAAAGAAGCAGGTAGGGCAGAGTGTGGAGGCGAGGCACTGTTTGAGGACCTGGACTTCCCATCTGACGACACGTCCTTGTTCTCTGACAGCTCCACGCCCATCGCCAAATTACAGGCAGACATCACCTGGCAACGCCCGCAGGTTAGATCCAGTGTCAAGGGGAAATGGGAAAATCCGTTGTGTGTTTTTTCATGAGTTGAATGTTTTTATGATGTTGTTCAGATCATAAGAATTTTTCCTGTTCAGTGGCTCTCTTTCCCTTTTGGCTTGCATCACCTGTCACATGCTAATCTGTTGATTTGATGATGAAAGAGTGCCTAGAAGTTTTTCTGTTCTGTAGTTCACTAAAAGCAAATACCTGTATATGAACCTTTTTATGTCTGTGTATTATCTTGTAATTCAACCAAAATATAGTGTGACTAAGCAATGATGTAAAAGGCCTTGAGCTAATTGGTAACAACTTCTGATTCATGTTGTAACTAATATTTATTGAGATCAACATTATTTGCCCATGTTCATTTTAACCACTCACTGTATAATGAGAAGGTTCTCATTTTTTTTCAATTTTCCCCCCAAAACCCAAATCCCAGGATGTCTTTTTTAAGTCAGTGTGTCTCAATTCATGTCCTATTTCACACCTTCAGGAAATCTGCCAGTTGCCAGCTCTGTTCCCTGACGACATTAACCTGGGTCATGCAAAACAAGGCTTATTAGGAGATTGCTGGTTCCTCTGTGCCTGCACCTTCTTGCTCAAGAGCAAACATCTACTGAACAAGGTAGAGCAACTGTATTATCATTTAGATTGAATAGATTGGTTAGACAAAGTTGCCGTGAATAAGCATGTTATCAGCATGTAATCTCCAGTATCTCCTATACTGCTGTGTTGATTTAGTCCGTGACTCTCTGTAGGTGTTGCCCCCAGACCAGCCCCAGTGGGGTGACAGCAGGTACAGGGGCTCCTTCCAGTTCAGTTTTTGGCAGCAGGGACACTGGACAGAAGTGACCGTTGACGACCGCCTGCCCTGTATCAATTCCACTCTCTGCTTCTCACGTTGCCAATCTCCCACTGCCTTTTGGGTAGCCCTGTTGGAGAAAGCCTATGCCAAGTAAGTAACCTTTAGAATTTCCTGTCTTATCTCTCAGTTGAATCTACTATGAACTAGAGTTGTTTTGTGATGGTGATGTTAAAATGCTGGTATCGGTATTGGCGAGGCAAATCTATGCACCGATTCGATACCACATAATGTAGCCCAGAAGAAAATCTACTTTAAAGCAGTTATTTTTCTGTCAAGACTGACTGTCAAACTAGATCATAAAAAAAGTTCTATTATTATATGGCATTTATTGTCTGTACGTACAGTATTTGTTTCACAAAGGGTTTAACCTGAGGCAGGCCGCACAACAATGATAGCAATCATATTATATCCATACAGGGTTAGCGATTCAAAAAATGTACAGGCTATATTCTGTACTCAATATCAGCGCATACTGAAGTTCAGGTATCGGACTCGGGAAGGAAAAAATGGTATTGGAACATCTCTACTATGAACAACACAATTTTCTAATGCATTCCTGCCCCTTCCATCCTCTCTAGGCTTCACGGCTCATATGAGCGGCTGTGGGCAGGGCAGGTGTCTGAGGCCCTGGTGGATTTGACCGGCGGCGTGGCGGAGCGCTGGAGCTTGGGAGAGTCCGAGGAGGAGCAGAGACTAGAACATGACAGTGACCAGGTCAGAAGGAGGAGGCTGGACCTGAACCTTCTGTATCCAGTGAAAGACGATTGTGCGCTCAGCTGCTCCACTCACAGCAGTCCCGGAGGTCAGAGAGAAGTGTTTTCATGCAGACACAAGTGATTTTGATCATGTATCACCTCACCTGATGACCTCAATGACTGTTGTAGGTGCCAGTGAGCTGGGTCAGTACCACGCGCTGACTGTCATGGAGTGGTTGGACGTGAAGACAGTGTCAGGGAGCAAAGTACTGCTGCTCAGGATCAGAAACCCCTGGGGAAGATGCTGCTGGGGAGGGGCCTGGATGGGGAGGTAGGCATGTGTGTCTGCTTATGTGTGTCATAGTTAAGATTTAGAGATAGTTAAGAGATGAGTCTTCAGACTACAGTCGTTGCCAAGGGTATAGGAAATGTGTTGACTAGTGTTGCACAGTTTTGACAAAATGTTACATTGCAATATTGATTATGAATATTGCAATATCAGTGTTAATTTCGATATTTTTAGACATATGTTAATTTATAAGTTATGGGAAAACGCATCAACATAGATTAATAGCAAGTAAAACAAGTTTTCGTACAACACAACTGACAGTCAAATTGGACTGGTGCAACATGAATAAATAAATAACGACGTCTCCAACCATGTCTAAGGATAACTTTCAGTTTTATTGTTTTTTTTTAACCAGGGCAGCAGTTTTCAGATTACGTTACTCTAATTACGTCTAATGTTTTCTCAGTTAGTTTTTTTTTTTTTAGTTCAAATGATATCAGATTAGTAAACAGAATGTGCCTTTGGAACATTGGAGGAATGGTTGCTGATAATTGGCAATGTAGATATTGCATTAAAGATCAGCCCCCACTCAGATCAGCTGGTTTTCTGTCTATAATGGAGTGGAATGGAAATGTGTATGTGACCCCAAATGTTTGACTGGTAGTGTATACTCTCACTCTGTCCAAATATGCACACATGTCACATAGTTCGCTCCATAGGGTCTGTCACCTAGTGGAGCCGTGCTTTAACATGTGCAAGTGGCACGGTAACTGGCCAATGAAACGTGATCATTGTATTTATTGTATTGTATATATTTGAAAAGCCTTTTAGGCACTCACATGTACACACCGGTACAATCCACAAGTCTGCAAGTCCTCTGAATTCCCAACATTTGGATACAGCCACAGTCTGCATTCACCCAGTCTACCTCTTTGTCTGCAGTGGTGTGGGTTGGAGATCTGTGGACCCAGTTTCTGCTTTGGACCTACAAGCCAGGGTGGCTGAAGGCGAGTTCTGGTTGGATGAGACAAATTTCCTGTCCCAGTTTGATGATGTCACAGTGGGCTACCCCATCAATGATGAGGGGCACCTAAAGAGCATATATACTGGTAATTCCCCTATTTAAAATTTATTTAACCCATGTGTTGTAGTCTTTTGTTGACGCTTAATGATCATGTTTTTGTCACAACCTAATTTTTAGGAAATTATACCTAATGTTGAGCTAGAAAAGCAGGAATTAGGAATTATTTTGACTAAAATTAAAGGAATGGATGTTGATGGATAACCACAGACTGGAATATATCAACTTTTACTCAATACTATTTCAAAACCACTTTGATTTTTCTCTCCAAATGCTATAAAATTGAATAAAACGGCCCAAAATGAATGAAAGTAGAGATTTGTACTTGCCGAAGAGCGTTGTGTGGAATCAATCATGTTATTTTGGGTAATTAAAAAGAACATTGATATAGGAAAACGGGTCAATTTGACCCGAGGACAACATGAGGATAAACTTACAGACGTCTTTGGAGACCCCCTTTTTTTTTTTAACCCTGACATCTCTTCTCTCCGACAGGAACTCTGCTGACACACAACCACCAGCTGGCTGGCCGGTGGATGAGAGGACACACCGCCGGTGGCAGCCGAAACAGCAGCAGCTACGGAAGCAACCCAAAGTTTTGGCTCAAAGTGTGTGAGAGAGGAGAGGTGCTGGTGTCCCTGCTACAGCATAGAAAATGGAGAAACAATGAGAAATACGCACAGACGCCACTCGACGAGAGCAACAATGCAACACACCAGCACTACCAGGCTATCGCTCTACACATGTGGAAGGTTTGTGCCATCACTTATAGGACAAAAGAGGTTTGTGTTTGTGTCTTTGTGTCGTGTCACTCGCTTGTTTTCTGTCACTAGGTGGAGAAAAGGCGTTTTAATCTAAGCCGGATGTTGAACAAACCTCCTTGTGCTTCTACTCACTGCCACGCCTACGAAAGAGAGGTGGTTCTCCATGGTCAGCTGGAGCCTGGATACTACCTGCTCATCCCCAGCACCTACCAGCCAGGAGCTGAGGCCCGCTTCCTCATCAGGGCCTTTTCCTCCACTTCCACATCCCTCAGGTAAGGACTAGTTTACAGATGGAGAAAGTCAACAAGCTCATCTTATCTATATAAAAACTACAGAAAACATGCAGCACGCCCGGGTTATGTTTCTTTTTTTGTTATCAGGTTTGAACTAACAGTTCAGGTACTTTTAGAGATGTGTGTGGATGTCAATTTCTATGGAGCCCAAAAGGTGTCATGGAGGATCTAAAAACTCATTGGTGCGCGAACGTTATTAACTAATTCTCTCAAATCAGTAAAATCGGATGCACAAATGAACATAACATAACCAAAAGGTTACATTTAACACATTTATAGTGAAAAATCTAAACAAAACTGGGAGCAGAAGCACACTATCCCTGAAATTTAAGGTGTAACTTAAAAAATTCACCCACTCCATTGCTTGCTGCTCATACACAGGAGCACTTTCAGTGAGACTCATTCTCCCACAATGCACTACAGTGCCACAGGAAGTCCTTCCTGCCCATGGCCATCAAACTTCATAACTCCTCCCTCTAAGTGTCTGACACACAGAAAACTGGACAATATTATCTGATTTGTGCAATAACACTGGCTTAAAATTAGTGTGATACATGCTACTATTTATTCATTATCACTGTTCACCATTACAACTCCTTAATTATGTAAATACTATATCATAAAAATTACTTTAACCATGTAAATACCGTACATATCCACACTCCTTATATTTATTTATGTATATTTCTACTCTAATATTTTTATACTCTTGCAACTGTAACACAGAATTTCCCTTCAGAGATCATTAAAGTATTTCTGATTGTGATATACCTATGGGATCCCAACCTGACTGCTTTAATGTATTGTTTGGTGGTATTAATTATTATTAAGGCAAAAGAACGGCATTTATGTGAAACATTAGCATGAACATGACATCAACTTTGCATGAATCTTGAACTTGGCTATAGCTGCGAGGAATATGAAATGCCCAGTCCATTGTCTGGATCTGTCTTCTATGATCTATACATTTGTGCAAATGATTTATTCAGTTGATATCCCGGCTTATTATTTATTTGTGCACACAAATTATTTCTCCATGATTTCCAATAAAAATAAATGACCGCTAGTAAATGGTGACATCTGCTGGTCAATTTGTTACCCCACACATTTTTGATGGATTGACCTACTTCCAGGTTTCGCCGTGTAAGGTGCTGTGAGTGAATTCCTGATATGACAATGTTGGTTTCCTCCTCAGTGCCCTGAAAAGTCCAGCGCCTTCCCTACCATTGACAACAGATGGAGAGTGGGAGACCAGTTACTTCCGGGGCTCGTGGGTTGAGGGAAAGACGGCCGGAGGAAGCAGGAACTTCCTCTCCCACTGGCAGAACCCTTGTTTCCCTTTTTCAGTGTGTGATAAGTCAGCAGTGACATCAGGAGTTAATGTCAGGATTACCCTGCACCAGAGCCGCCCTGACACTGACCTGCACCCTATTGCCTTTCACATTTATAAGGTCAGTCAAATATTAAAGGACAATTCCGGCGCAAAATGAACCTGGGGGTTAGTAACATATGTGTACAGAGTCAACCGTTCTCTGGGATAACTTTTCATGGCAATTGAATGTGTCAATAGCTTGAAAGTAAAATTAAATCTCTATTTCTATACCACTAACAAGCCTCAAAATAGCACCACACTTCCACAGTAGCATAATGAGGGTCCCTAAATGTATTGTGAAGGGGTTCTGACGGCAAAACCCCACCCTGCCACCTTAACTAATACATTTTCTGCTGGAAACCCAGAATGCGCTACATAATCTAAGTTATATTATTTGGGGGTGGCAGCTCAGTCCGTAGGGAGCTGGTTCAAGTCCCCATACGGGCCAAAATTATGGTGGTGGACTGGTAGCTGGAGAGGTGCTAGTTCACCTCCTGGGCACTGCCAAAGTTCTCTTGAGCAAGGCACAGAACCCCCAAATGCTCGGGGAGCCTTTCTATTGGCAGCCCCCCCACTCTGACATCTCTCCATTTAGTGCATGTATAGGTACTGAGCATGTGTGTGTAATTCAGGCTTGTGTGTAGTAACAACAGAGTCAAAACAGTGTAATTTCCCCTTGCAGGATTAATAAAGTATACATTATTATTATTATTATTACGTTGGTTGCTACAGAAATCTTTTAATGCTTTGGTGCCCGACAGTGAAACCCGGTTTAGCTCACAACACAAAGTATGCTAAGTTACCGTATGCAACACAAGAAATGCAACGATGCATCTGTAACGTATTTTCTTATTGTAAATGATTTTTTCTCTGAGAAAAATATTCATTGCGACTATATGACGTGGTAACGCTAACTCAGTAATCTACAGTGGGTAACACAGCACCGTAAAGAAAAGATCTTTACAACAGCAGGTGTGGTAAAAATGTTTGTGTTGCTACAATCAACACAAACTGAAAATGACATGACACTTTAAATTATGCTGACTTTGTCTACAGTATCTCAGCATTTGATCTTCACTATGAATGCAGTACCCAGACGGGGAATCCGAGCAGACATTACCCAGGGACGAGGATCCAGCAGCCAGTTGTGTTCCTCACTGCTACACCCAGGATGTCAGCCTGGCCTGCTGTCTTCCTCCTGGAGCTTACACCGTAGTGCCCTCCACTTATCACCCTGACTGCTCAGCACACTTCACCCTCAGCCTGGCTCGCAGAATACACAGGTTGGCTCTCTTCCTTTGTCTTAATCTTGAACTCAGAACGTGAATACTCAGATAATAGCTATGGCTTCAGGTATTATTATTATTATTATCCAAAATAATAATGAATGTATGTCTCTTTCAGGAAAGTGGTGAGAAGCCAGGAGAGACTGGGAAGTGCCATTCAGGAGGTCAGTTAATTGAAGAAACTTTAGCATTATGTAGTGCTAAAGGTGAAAAAAACTACTTGGCAACACTAGCTGACGAATCTTTGTAATTTCATCAGGGTGATTTACAGAATCTGTAAAAACACAACCTATATACTCTACAAAAACTAGATAGTCTTTATCAGTTATCCAATGAGAGATCGACACATAAATGGCTAAAGGACGCTGCATTTTTAACACAGAAATTTCAGAATTAAAGTGCACAACCATATAGACCAAAGTTTCCAACCAATAATCAAAAACATTATCAAAAACATATTATTGCAGTACTGCAGTCCTGTGGTAAAGAAACTTTCTTGACACCTGTTGGACAACAAAGCTCAACAAATCAGATGGTTATGTGTTTTGGAAGGTTGATGTAGTATGAGGCAGATGGGGGCAACAGCCTGACAGTTATTCCTGCCTTCAGGGGGGGAAATTCCCTTATGGTTAACCTAAATCACATTTTTAAGTCTGTGATTGTGGTCAGAGGGTGGCAGCACTGAATGATCGCTCAGTCTTGCTTTTGTCTCTTTCTGGCGGCAGATCTCTCACATCTCTGTGATGCAAAGCTAGTTCTCTGGGACTCTTGATGCTTCACTGACGTCAGCTCACCTCCCAGTGCCTCTTGGCCCATGATGAAAGAACCAGTTCTCCCATCCAACCTCACCATGGAGGCTGTGTGTGTGCATGCGCGAATGTACTGTGTGTGTATGTATGTGTACCGCCAGTGACTGAGAAGACAGGCAGATATAGTGGGAAAGTGTGTGTCGGGAATGCTGGAAACCCCTTTATCCTGAACTGCTGAGGCTCAGGGCTGTTGGGCAGCCACACACTCATCGGCGATTAGGACATCAGAAGTTGTCGGTGGGCTGGGCTGCTAATGAAGTATGACGGGACTGGCTGGTGTAAACAAACAGCCGCCATTGAAGAGGGCCGCCGCTGATCTTGCTCATTCACTCACTGGTGCGCCTGCCGGCCTAGAACAAAGGGCCCTCTCATGAAGGTCCTCACAGAGGCATAGGGGGCAAGGGGCGAGGGGATGGTCTCCGACAGCAGAGCCAACCAAACCACACCACACCATACCGTGCCATACCATGCCAGAGCTTTCCTCCCATCCCTCACCCCAAGATACCCTACTCCTTAACTAGCTTGAATTGTTTTTCTCTTAGACTTAGACCCTAGACTTTGGGTTTTCTCAGTATGTTGTCAGCAAACATGCTTACCATCCGGACTAACACTAAAGTCAGACTGGACCTAAAGAAGTCCACTTTGTTCATCCATACTCACCCCCCAGCTCCCTTATTGTCCCCCCAGACTCGGTCCACAGCTCTTCTTGGACCTGAACAGAGCTACTGTTTGACATTGCCGCAAATGCGGGCGGATGGAGGGGATGAAACAAGGGATGCCGCACATCAGAGGAGGCTGGTTTAAATGAAGCAGCCGACAGTCCTTTTTGTGTTGAGGCTGCGTATGTGAGGTGGTGTGTGCCTGCTTGTAGCCATGTCTGTGTAAAAGTCATAGGGTTTGTGATTATTAATTGGAGCCAGTGTTAACACAGACCTTAACAAAGCTATAATCAACTGATTAGAGTGGTACTGTGTGTTTATTTGAAAGTTTAAAGTAAGATGTGATGAATAAAATGTTAAAACATAACTTGATGCTGATGTGTCCTATATTTTGTTGTGATTTTGGTTTTATATGTGTTAAAATTTGATAAAAACTGGGGAAAGCTCTCACCTTCACGTTCATCACCACTGTCTATGCGACCAATAAACTGCGTGCGCGTACACGTGCGTCCGCTGTGCGCGCCGCCGTTCCTGCGGAATTCAGGAGGCTGTGGTCGCACTCCGAAAGGCTCCCACCTAGAAAATAATGAACAACAAATTTGACGCGTGAGTAATCAAAAGTTTCTGTGGAATATCTGCCAGGGAGTGGGCCCCCTGTCGTGGCTGCAAATTCACGGTGTATCGTAACCATAATGAAGGCTCTTGGGTGTAAAAAGAGAGGTGTGTCAGCTTTATTGCATGGTCCTGAATGCCCTGTGCAACATATAACGTTGGTCTTATGCACCCACGAGAGCAATGTCCACACACAGGTGCATTTAAAACGAAGCGAAGTAACTACAGAGATTACATAGTATTTCATAGTAGGGAATATGCTGTGTTGTTAGCTGTAGCTTAGCCTAGCGGAAGGCGGACAGGGCCTTAATCCTCGGTGTGGTAGTTGTTTAGAGGCGGGGGAATGTGCGCACTGTCTCGGTACAAACTAGACTCTCGTGGCCCTAAAGTACGGGCAGATAGTTGACAGTGCGTTGTAGTATATTCACGCTGAGAGTGGTTTAAGTACAGACGTGTACGTGTACATCATAAACAGTCTACATATTTGCAGTTTATAGATAAAAAACCACTCAGTTGACAGTTCTTAAGGTGTAACGTTACCTAGCTAATGCAGTGAAATATAACGTTGACGCAACACCTCTCTAAAACAGTTGAAACAAAAAAACTGCACTTTCTCTATGTTGTTTTAAACCGAATTCATTTTAGCAATGTAATAGTTGTAGTCCCCCTTAATTTTAATGAACTCAGTGCAAGACAAAGCCATTTTTATTTTGCTGTGTGTTTCTATCAAATCCAGTCTGAAAGATGATGACAGTGGAGACCACGACCAGGACCAAGGCTCACCGAAAGACAGTGAGAAGGAAAAAGCTGAAGACGAGGACAAGGAACAGAACACCTCCAAGAAAAAAGTAAGCCTGTTTGTGTTTGCAGCTTCAAAGTTAATTGGAAAGCTTATTTACTTTCTTGTTTTTTTTTGCAGATGGTGGTGCCAGGGGCAGGAGAGCACCCTCTTCAATACAACTACACCTTTTGGTACTCCAGACGCACCCCTGGGAGACCAGCCAGTACTCAGAGCTACGAGCAGAACATTAAACAGATTGGTAGCTTCGCCTCGGTAAATTGCTTCTTATGACATATTTAGATGGGACGTACAGTAGATAGGAACTGGACACTCTTTTGCTTTTGTTTATCACCTTAACTAGACAGCGCAAATCTATGCTACAAGCTTACCCTGACTCATGTTGTCGTAAACTAGAGCTGAACAATTTGGGGATAAAATCACTTTTTTTAAAGGTTTATCTAAAGTTCAGCATTCACTGTGTAACAGATAAGACATGTCATGGAGCATTAAGCAAACATGTTTTTCTTTTAATTAGCATGAATTAACATTTAACAGTCAAACACTTTATCATAAAATTCTGACATGCCTCAGTTCAATAGCAGCATCCACATATTGCACCACCTATGGCCATGTTAAATAAAGTAATAAAAAAATGAATGAAAAATCCACTCAAAATAGGACATTTCGCTGTGTCTAATGAAAAAAACGATTAAAATAATAATAAAAAGTGGTTACACCACACATTTAGCCAAATATTGCACATTCGATTCATCTTGATCTTCAAGATTAGCTATTTGCATTCTTTCAAATCTCATTTTTTGATTTGAAACTGATTAATCGTTCAGCCCTAATGTTTTACATTTCCTGTCCTTCCCAAGGTGGAGCAGTTCTGGCGTTTCTACAGTCACATGATCCGGCCAGGCGACCTGACAGGCCATAGTGACTTTCACCTCTTCAAGGAGGGTATTAAACCCATGTGGGAGGTAGGTACTCTGAGATATTGTATACTAAAGAATGCATTTATTTAGGGAATGAGCAGCAAAGCTGCAAGGACCTTGTTGTTTTTGCCTGTCTTCTTCTTGTTCTTCATCTTTTTCATGAAGAAATTCATGTTCCCATGCACGAAAACTCACCAAACTTTGCACACAAGTCCAGTTCTATACCAGACTCAATCAGTGCGATTTGTGTGCTAATTATCCTGATGGTTCTACAACAGCTATCTTTAAGTCTAAAAATTCATAGCGAATCAGCCATAAATGCTAAAACCGAAAAGCTGAACTGTGGCCCCAATAGAGCAGAAACTATGATCCTAGTAGCAATTTTGAAGACCATTACTCTACTTTTTGCAAAAACTGCAAAACTTCTTAAACTCCCACAGTTTTTGTTTCAACGGACACCAAATTTGGGGAACTTCTTCCACAGGCTGTCCTCCACAAATTTCATTTTCTTATTTTATTTATCAAAAATTGAGCCCACAGTCTGTTAAAACATTTTACTGCATGCAGTAGTATAAACAAATCCTGCAATTTCTTTCAAACTAAATCGTTGATGATCATGGAAAAAAAATCACAACATTTTGAAGATCACTGTAGGTTTGGTGTGCACTATTTCAGAAGTTTATCTCAAAAAGTGAATTAAAAAAAAAAAAATTGTTGAATTGTCTCCTCATCTACGCATTGCAAAATAGTGCATATTTAAAAATCAGTTTGGCATTTATTGATCTTTGTGAAAATAAATTACAGTCATCTCTATGTTGTCTTAACCAAGTACACAAATTCTCAGAATTTTCTAACGAGAAAATAATTTTTTACAGCAGTTTAAAATTCGGCATTTTCATGCAAGCCTGCTCCTTGTCTACTAGATGCCACTTGTGACATCACCCAGATAATGGCTCCCTGAGATTAGAACCTGCGTACGGCGTCAACAGTCCTGAGTTTGAGCACCTGGTGTTGCAAGATGATCATACATATATCTAATTAGGAATTGTGCTGTGGACAACCGGCATGCATATTTGAAATGTGTGCCTGCATTAACACATCAGTCCAGTTCCAGTTTAAATAAAGCCAGGTTGACTCAGTAACATGACTCGGGCCCGGCCATTTCTGCGGAGCATTGATAATTCTATTTGGTTTTGTAAATAAAATGCCCACTCTGATACCCTGCATATGTTGTTTTTAGGATGATGCCAATAAGATGGGTGGGAAGTGGATCATCCGTCTGAGGAAAGGCCTGGCATCTCGGTGCTGGGAGAACCTGATCCTGGCCATGCTCGGGGAGCAGTTCATGGTTGGAGAGGAGATCTGCGGGGCTGTGGTGTCAGTACGCTTCCAGGTAAAACAACAACAACAAAGAAACACACACACACACTACCTACCTACCTACCTGTTGTACCTAGTCACTGCCTTCTTCAGTATACTCAGACATGCCTTCTCTGCTTCTGTTCTCCAGGAGGACATCATCTCCATCTGGAACAAAACAGCCAGCGACCAGGCAACCACTGCCCGCATCAGGGACACCCTGCGCAGAGTCCTCAACCTGCCTCCCAACACCATCATGGAGTACAAGACTCACACAGACAGCATTAAGTATGTATGTCTCTTCGTTTTATTATTTTCTCTCCCTCTCTGTCTCTCTTACACACCTATAAATGTATGCATGCTCACTAACTTTACATTTGATCACATTTCTGTTTCTTTTTAACTATAATGCATTAGTGTTGCATCAAGGAGCAGAATGATACAAAACAGTGCTAATGTTTCTCACAACTTACACAGATAGACGTTTGTGGTAATTAATGTTTTTAATTAAAATAATTAGCTTTTCAAGTGTGACGATTTGCCACTCCTAATTTGAATTGTTGGATGTAGCTAAAACAGCAGTTTGTAGATATCACTTTGGGCTCTGGGAACTAAGGATTTTGTGACATTTTAAGGAATAAACATTTAAGCTCTAAAATGATCAACATTATAAGTGAAATGTTTTTTGCAGGACTACTAGTATTACTCCATTACTTTTCTTTGGCACTCATGATTTACTAATGAAATGCTTTCATTAAAACACACAGCTATAAAATAAAAAGACATACAGTATATTTACATTTTTATTTGTTAGGTGTACGTTATAAAAGAACAACAAGTAAAATACAACCATGTATGCAACGCCATCATGTTTCATATGCTTTTGGAGTGAATTGATGCAGTTGTGATCCTCCCATTGGAAAAAGGCTTAAATATCCAGACGCTTTGTTTATTTTGAATGATGATGTGCTGCATCCTTTGTTAACAGAGCATGGGAAGACTTCCATGGACTGGTGAATCCTAGTGGCGGACGTTAGCCCCTCACAGACGACCTCTGCAAGAGTAAGGACTGCTGCTACATTAGCTCGAAGTGAGCAAAATAGTTTGTCTCTGATTTACTTTGTGTCATGCTAATGTGCGTCTCTGTTTGTGGTGTGTAGGTGTGCGTATATGTGATGCGCTGGGGGATGACGAGTCTAGGGAAGAATACCTCTATGTGGATTGGCACTGTGTAATACGAAGACAGAGCAAAAGTCAGGAACAGAGGCAAGAAGACCATTCCGTCTTTGCGTCAAAATTGGAAATGAACCGAAAAGCCTGTCAACAGAACACTGAACCAAGCCGAAGAAAGAAAAATGCGTTATTTTTAATCAACCAGAGAAGAACGAAAGAGCCTCCAATTGTATTTTTTATTTTTATTCATGCGAGTTATAACATCTGTTAACTTGCCACCAGAGGGAGGCCATGTGACTATGACATGTTTGCTGATCTGGTCATTAGCTGTTAACAAAGTGTACTTGACAAAATACAACAAAACAAATCTGTTATATAAACTACATCAGATTGTGTTGCTTTGCATAACATCACATGTCCCGCTGTGTAAAATGAATCCGTATTAATCTGTTTTATTGGGACTCAAACAGGGTTGCAGGTGGATGTTATTTTATTACAGTGCTGTATTAAAACTATAATTCCTCTGGTCATTTCAAACTAGAATGATAACTATTATTATTGTGTACGATATATTTGTAAATACAGTCTACTTAAAAAGATCACTTAGCTGAATCAGCAATGATTCTCTATCTGTGACCGGGAGGTTGAATCCCAAAGGATGAGGACCATCCTGTGCTGGGCAGAAGGTTGTATAACCGGCATCTTAATAATGGACTGCCACGCTGCCTGAATCACTGTGCCTGGCCTCGAGCCCAACCCGAACCAGTTTTTCCTTCTGTCTGTTTTGTCTTTATCCCACCTTGAAAGAATCCAAGGGATGGGCTTTGCTTTAATGTCCTCAAAGGTGTATAGGAGTCCTGAAACACTGACCTTCACTCCCTTTTCCATTTTGTAGTAAAAAAGAAACAAAAAATGAAACTGGGGTCAGGGTCTGTTACCGTTTTTTTTAATCAATTCCTCGGGAGCATTTTTCGGAACCATGTCAAGAAAGCGCCTAAAGTTTGTTGAAAAAGTGTAATGCTGCCCGTAATTGGTGGTGTGATGATGGGTACAGGTGTGTGTGTGTGTGTGTGTGTCAAACACTGCTGGATGTACACCTGATGAATTATAGCAATAAATGTCAAATATGCAGCTGCTGCTAAAGCTTGTACAGTGTCATTAACTGTTATATTTCAAATGCAATTAAACGAGGCCGTCTCTTGTACTATAAAGTGACTCGGCTGGTGTTCCTCACTGGTTGCAGCCCACTTTCAACGTCTTGATTTCATTAGTCAGCTCATTTCAAAGAACATGTAATTCTGTAGAGAAAATGGTAAGAAAAAGAAGAAAGGTGAGTTGATCAGTGAGGGATCATTATATTGACCTTTGGTAACACTACAGTAAGGAACACAAAAAGGTAGTTACTGTTTTTGAAAGGGTAACGAATGATTAGTTACTCTTTTTTCAGATGGGTAGTTACCCTTTTTCACAAGGGTAGGGTAGTTACTCTTTCAGAAAGGTAGTTACTCTTTTTCAGAAGGGTAACATATGATTAGTTACTCTTTTTTTCAGAAGGGCAGTTACCCTTTTTCGGAAGGGTAGTTACCCTTTTTCAGAAGGGTAACACATGATTAGTTACCCTTTTTTTTCGGAAGGGTAGTTACCCTTTTTCAGAAGGGTAACACATGATTAGTTACCCTTTTTGAGAAGGGTAGTTACTCTTTTTCAGAAGGGTAGGGTAGTTACCCTTTATCAGAAAGGTAGTTACTCTTTTTCAGAAGGGTAACACATGATTAGTTACCCTTTATCAGAAGGGTAGTTACCCTTTTTCAGAAGGGTAACACATGATTAGTTACCCTTTATCAGAAGGGTAGAAGGGTAGTTACTCTTTTTCAGAAGGGTAGTTACCCTTTTTCAGAAGGGTAACATGATTAGTTACCCTTTTTTTTAAGAAGGGTAGAAGGGTAGTTACCCTTTTTCAGAAGGGTAGGGTAGTGATTCTTTATCAGAAGGGTAGTTACCCTTTTTCAGAAGGGTAACATGATTAGTTACCCTTTTTTTTAAGAAGGGTAGAAGGGTAGTTACCCTTTTTCAGAAGGGTAGGGTAGTGATTCTTTATCAGAAGGGTAGTTACCCTTTTTCAGAAGGGTAACATGATTAGTTACCCTTTTTCAGAAGGGTAGGGTAGTGATTCTTTATCAGAAGGGTAGTTACTCTTTTTCAGAAGGTAACACATGATTAGTTACCCTTTTTTTTAAGAAGGGTAGAAGGGTAGTTACCCTTTTTCAGAAGGGTAGGGTAGTGATTCTTTATCAGAAGGGTAGTTACCCTTTTTCAGAAGGGTAACACATGATTAGTTACCCTTTTTTTTCGGAAGGGTAGTTACCCTTTTTCAGAAGGGTAACACATGATTAGTTACCCTTTTTGAGAAGGGTAGTTACTCTTTTTCAGAAGGGTAGGGTAGTTATTCTTTTTCAGAAGGGTAGTTACCCTTTTTCAGAAGGGTAACATGATTAGTTACCCTTTTTCAGAAGGGTAGGGTAGTTACCCTTTATCAGAAAGGTAGTTACTCTTTTTCAGAAGGGTAACACATGATTAGTTACCCTTTATCAGAAGGGTAGTTACCCTTTTTCAGAAGGGTAACACATGATTAGTTACCCTTTATCAGAAGGGTAGAAGGGTAGTTACTCTTTTTCAGAAGGGTAGTTACCCTTTTTCAGAAGGGTAACATGATTAGTTACCCTTTTTTTTAAGAAGGGTAGAAGGGTAGTTACCCTTTTTCAGAAGGGTAGGGTAGTGATTCTTTATCAGAAGGGTAGTTACCCTTTTTCAGAAGGGTAACATGATTAGTTACCCTTTTTCAGAAGGGTAACATGATTAGTTACCCTTTTTTTTAAGAAGGGTAGAAGGGTAGTTACCCTTTTTCAGAAGGGTAGGGTAGTGATTCTTTATCAGAAGGGTAGTTACTCTTTTTCAGAAGGGTAACATGATTAGTTACCCTTTATCAGAAGGGTAGTTACCCTTTTTCAGAAGGGTAACACATGATTAGTTACCCTTTATCAGAAGGGTAGTTACCCTTTTTCAGAAGGGTAACACATGATTAGTTACCCTTTATCAGAAGGGTAGAAGGGTAGTTATTCTTTTTCAGAAGGGTAACACATGATTAGTTACTCTTTTTTCAGAAGGGTAGTTACTCTTTTTCAGAAGGGTAACACATGATTAGTTACCCTTTATCAGAAGGGCAGTTACCCTTTTTCAGAAGGGTAACACATGATTAGTTACTCTTTTTCAGAAGGTTAGTTACCCTTTTTCAGAAGGGTAACAAATGATTAGTTTCCTGTTTTCAAAGGGGTAACTACCCTTCTGAAAATGGTAACTAATTATTTGTTTCTCTTTCAAAAACAGTAACTACCCTTTTCGTGTACCTTATTGTAAAGTGTTACCAACCTTTTTTCACAGCAGACAAACTGAACACAAGTAATACTAAAACATGAACAATGTGTGTAGCACGCGCAACACCACAACCCTGAAACTGAAGCAGCTAAATGTATGTAAAATAATGTACACCTCTGCTGTGTCTTCTGTGAAAAAGGCCTATTTTAACACAACAAAAGCAGTATCTTCCTGCAAAAGTGCTAATAGAAGTTCATATACTTACCAACAAGAAAGTGGCTGCCAGCAGCAGCAGTTTATTGTGTGAGTCCATATTCAGCGGCACTGGACAAGTTAAAATAAAATGTTAAAACACATTACAACAGTAGTTCATTTATTAATCACTTATTTTCATTTGCACTACAAAAAAGAAACGAGAAAGATAAGTGAAAAGTAACACATCATGTTCAATCAAATTCTAATTGACTTTGTTTTGTCCTCCAAGGGGGGCATGACGGGAGAAGGTTGGGAAGCACCTTACGAGGAATTGGAAATCTTATTTCCTTAGACACAACTCACCCTCCAACCCAAAGTATTCATGGTCCATGTTATGTTCATCATTGAAGCCAGGCCATTTCTTCCATATTGTTCCAATCTTCTCGCCAATGTTAGAGACAATCTGGCGTGTGATGAAAAGCAAAATACGCTGATTGAAATACACTTGATGCATGTTTCATTTTGGGTTGCTTAAATGTTCTACCTGGAGCTGCTGGTTGGACAAGCAGCGGTATGGACAGCAGGAGCCCTGGATTCGGAAGGTCAAGGCTCCTTCTGAATCGCACACTTCCAGGAGAGGGGTGAACATGCTCCACCTGAAAACACAGTCAGCCAAATCTCAACTTAACACATTTCCTTACATAATTGTGCAATAAGCAACCTGGCAGATACACTGGCCAGTACTTCACACATTGGCGCAGCCCAGCCTTGATGCTTGGTTGATCACATTTTCAGCTGTCATGATTCTGCAGCACCAAAACCATTGTTTGCGTGGTGACGGAAGAGTTCAAACTGGGGCATGCTTTATTCGTGCACAATTGAGAGAATACAGTATTTATACCAAGTAGATCTCTGGTCACCCAAACCTCTGCCAGGTCAGTCTTAATTGGGGACAACTTCATCGAGTGTTGCTCCTGGAAAACTCTAAATTCGACACACAAAGGCACCCACCCCAGCTAACCCTGGAGTCAGATTCAGGCCAGAGGAAGAAGGAAGTATTTTGGTTTGACTACAGGAGACTGGATGCCACCATTTCTCCCATTAGCCAACATTCACATTAGGAGGGATGTGGCATTCCTTCCCTCCCATGTAGCCCAGCGCAGCTCTGTCAGTGTGTCTGTGTCCAAGCAGCTGTTTTGTGCATTAAGTCTCCCAGGATTAGACTACGCCCCAGCTGGGTGGAACAATAAAAGCTCTCAGTGCTATTTAGAGACAAGCCTGGGCATCTAAGGTGGCTCAGGCAGGGTGGCCAGAGGCTGGGAGTGACATGGAAAAAGACTCACTTGACAAGCTGTTCAGTCTGAGAATGTAAAGTATTAAGATTGCTGCTGTAGTGTTCTGATAGAGGGCGTTAGAGGATTCATTCACCCAAATAATATAAAAATATGAAAGATTACATTTGAAGTATTTTAACAGCAACATCTCTGTCCGTACAAATGTTACATTCACTCTAAGTAACCCACAGAAATGAAAACCTCAAAACCTGGTCAAACCAAAACTTAGATTACGTATTTAGTTACTTAATAGTGGGATTTCTTTTGTTTCTTTTTGTAATTTCAGAGGATCTAATCCTTTTATTAAGGGTGTTAAGTCTTAATATGTAAGTTTTAACAACATACTATTTTATGTAGCTTTTTACCACACACTATAATATCAGCTTTTAAGTCATTTTTCATGGTACGACTTTTTATGACATGCTTTACTTTGACTTTGAATGATTTTTATGTCATAATAGAACTTGTTTATGTCATTTTTTATGACTTTATGACATACTATACCACGACTTTTATGACGTTTTGCTACATACTATACTATGACTTTTTATGACTGTTATGACATACTATACTATGACTTTTTATGACTGTTATGACATACTATACTATGACTTTCTATGACTTCATGACATACTATACTATGACTTTTTAGGACTGTTATGACATACTATACTATGACTGTTATGACATACTATACTATGACTTTTTATGACTGTTATGACATACTATACTATGACTTTTTATGACTTTATGACATACTATACTATGACTTTTTAGGACTGTTATGACATACTTACTATGACTGTTATGACATACTATACTATGACTTTTTATGACTGTTATGACATACTAAACTATGACTTTTTATGACTTTATGACATACTATACCACAACTTTTATGACGTTTTGCTACATACTATACAATGACTTTTTAGGACTATTATAACATACTATACTATGACTTTTTATGACTGTTATGACATACTATACTGACTTTTAATGAATATTTAATAACATACTATGCCACGACTTTTATGACGTCTTGCTACATACTATACTATGACTTTTTATGACTGTTATGACATACTATACTATGACTTTTTATGACTTTATGACATACTATAATATGACTTTTTAGGACTGTTATGACATACTATACTATGACTGTTATGACATACTATACTATGACTTTTTATGACTGTTATGACATACTAAACTATGACTTTTTATGACTTTATGACATACTATACCACGACTTTTATGACGACTTTTAAAACGACTTTTATGACGTTTTGCTACATACTATACAATGACTTTTTAGGACTGTTATAACATACTATACAATGACTTTTTAGGACTGTTATAACATACGATACTCTGACTTTTTATGACTGTTATGACATACTATACTGACTTTTAATGAATATTTAATAACATACTATGCCACGACTTTTATGACGTCTTGCTACATACTATACTATGACTTTTTAGGACTGTTATGACATACTATACTATGACTTTTTATGACTGTTGTGACATACTATAATATGACTTTTTATGACTTTTTATGACCTACTGTACTTTTCACCACTGTTACAGTCCAGGGGCAGATTCAGACTGCCGTACCTCTGACATACGGTGCCAACGAGATGTTTTTGAGGTGTGTAGGCCCTGATCTCCATCAGGCAGCAGCCGAGGCAGCAGGCGTCCACCCTAAGGGGCCTTTCAAAATAAAAGACCTGCCGGCCCTGACAGTCGAAGCCCTGCAAAGAACAGGCCCGGGCTGGACCGCAACACTGTAGGCACACACAAGAACTCTCTGACAGGAGGGAAAGATCAAGAAGAGTCTGAGAATACATTGAAAAAAACATTTTAACTTACTCTTTCTATGAGATGCAGATAAATATACATGTAACTGAACAGGGACCAGTACCTTCCATAGCCACAAATACCTGGGACCTGCTGCCTCCTGTGGTGATGCTGTAAATCCTCCTGGGAACACATTGTGGACCTATAATAGATCAGCGTTATTTTTTTTTTCAAACAGACACGTATTGTTTTTTACACACAAATACACACAATAATCCCTCCTACTCGCCTTGCAGCTCTGGTCTGGCAGTGATGTGTATCTGACTGACTGTTTCCAGCACCGACATAAAGTGGAATCCTGCTGCACCTCCAGGCCGCTGCTCCTCCATCCCTGGTGTGCTCACTTTTCCTGGTGGCTGCGTGTAGCAGTTCTCCATCTTCCTCCCAGGAACCAGACCTGACAGCTGCTCACCAGAGTCTGGAGAGTGGCGTTTGGGTCCAGGTGAGTGAGTGTGGCACTCACATGAGGGCCCACAGCGGTTCTGGACAGCTCTGAAGATCATCTGGATGTGCTTCTCTCGTTCCAGTCCACCAAAGGGAAGAGGCTGATTGGTCACCGCTGACATGGTGTAAAACTAAAGATATAAGTGGAATTAGCAATTTCATAACAATGATAAATAGTCAGACTAACAGAAATCATGTGCAACTCTCCTGTCCTACGCTATACTCTTTTTGGACATCCTTTTTTGACACCCTCTCTGTAGTCTTTAATATCCCAATGTCCCCATGCCCCTTGATTGGTATATTTGGTGTGTCTCCTATGGTAGGAAGATTGAATAGCTACCAAGCTGATGTTATGAAGCCGCCAAGCACAAATTCCTGGTTAGAAGATGTAATGTAATTCTTTACACCTAGAAAAAAATCAAACATACTGTCAGAGGATCCCTGAAGAACTTTCATAAAACCTGGGACCCCCTCCTTTCTATCCTGAGCCAAAGGTAGTCCCCCGCCCTCAATTTTCATTATTTTTTTTTTTAAATAAATCATTTTATTTTCTTTTATTTTCTTTTCTTTTCTTTTCTTTTCTTTTATTTTATATATTTTATTTTATTTTTTTGTTTATTTTTTTCTCTGTAATCCACCTGTCAATACATTCCTGTGCACCACAATGAATAGAGAGGGAGATGGGTGGGTAAATTAGTCAAATGGAAGATACATTTTTATCTGGTTATAGGGTGGTGGAGGGGGAAATGGGTGGGAATGTAGGTTTTTTTTTGTTCTGTTTTAAAAAGCCCAAAAAAAGGTCAAACCTGCTACCCATTGTTATTCCCACTACAGCCTGTAATAATGTATGAGGTTTGAGCAATAAACATACTTTGAAAAATAAAAAAAATAACAAATCATGTGCAACAGGCGTGTATGTGACCTGGGTCAAACGTCACTTTACTAGTTTATGTTACAGATGTTATTATTTAGGTACCAGGATTTTTTCAGTTCCATAAAAATATATTGTAAATTGGCAGTATTTAAATTGTCAAGGAGTTTAAGTTTAAGTTCCAGTCCAGCCATTGTGTATTTCCAAAATATTACATTTGCAGAATAAATTAGCTGTAGTTTAACATGCTATGACAATAGCTAAGAAATGTATTTATTTATGTATTTACAGCAGTTTTGGAAATAACTCATACCATACCTCAAAGAAAATCATTGATTAAATTAATTAATTAATTAATGATCCAGGCAATTGTAGTTTTGACACAAAAGTCCACTTAAAGTATAAAATAAAATAAAAAAAACTAAATGGAAAATGGTTGTCTTTGTTATTTAATTGAACTCTTGATTTTACAAGGAACACAAGAAGAAAAACAACTCCCCCCCTATGACTTAAGGTCCCTTACAGCCGTCTGCAGGTTTAGACAGTTCTATGGCATCAATATAAACAGCAGACCCCTTAAAAAAAATGATTTCATCACAGCAGCCAGCCTCAGCCTCCTTCTTATTCACATCACACACACTCAGCTTGCACAGTTTGGTCTCATTCTGCAGCTGCATGCAGCACTCTACGGTATATTCCTCCACAACAAAGTACCAAATGCCCCATTCTCGTGTCCTGCATATAGACAGTGGTTGGTAAAAGAGTACAACGGGTACTCACATGGTTAACATAATCCTTGTTATATTGCAGAAGACAGATAAATGGCACAATAGAGCATTAGAAGTATCTTGCTTACCATCTGTGGTCACCCTGACTATGGAGGATTACTTTGATATTTTAAGTGTGAGAAGGCTGAGGCCAGGCAAACATCCATGAGGCATCATGATCCGGAGGGGTGATACACAAACCTTCTTACCCCCTCTGTGTTTGTATGAATATTCACATAGTTATGTTTGGCTTTGTGAGTGTGTGGGTGTGTTTCTTGCCTCTCTTGTCTCACCACCTGACTCTGTTTCCATCCCAACCAGCCGGATGTACCTTTTGTTGGGCTAGAAAGGCACCACTCAGCCATGTAATTGAAATCCTGCTTCCAGAGGTGGGGGGGCTACGCAGTGGTTTTGAGTTTCGGGGTTAGCCTGGGAAGTGACACTGTTTTCTATGTGCCTCGAAAAAAAGAGTCAAACACTGGATTGAGAAATGTCTGAGGGCGTGTCATCATAAGATTACAGTTGTGTTTTTATTGCTAAAAGCATTCATTTGGCACAATTGGCTGTTGTTCACTATCAAAAATGTCTCATGTAGTTCATCATGATGGCCTTGAATTTAATCAAAATCAATAGAAATGAGAAGTCAATTAATATTAACCCTCCTATAATCCTCGGGTCAAATTTGACCCCTTTAAAAAATGTCTATATCTGAAATATGGGTTTCATTTTAACCAAATTACCACAAAAAAAATGGATTGGATTCCTTACAACGCTCTTTGCAAATACAACGAATCACTTTCATTCCTGACGAAACTCATCTGTACGTTCCTCTGATCTTAACTATTAGTCAAAATAATTCATAATTTCTGCTTTTTTAAACTCAAATATTAGGTATAATTCTATATAAATGAGGGTTATTGACCATGAATTCTAAAAGGTACGGTAAAATTAGTGGTACTAAGGTGGTGTTAATAACAACTGAAAAAAAAGTCTGAAAAAGCGACAAAAATGTCAAATTTTTGTCCGTTTTTGACCCGGGAGGACAACACAAGGGGTGAAAAAACTCAGCTGGGAACAGGAAGAGCAAAGGGAACATACCCTTCCATTTCTTATACAATTTTAATGCAAAAAATATCATCAACCTCCATATCAGTCACAGCTGATACCAGTTGTATGCATCACCATGGATCAACATCTGTGCAGTGGATCCTTTATTACCATGAACAAGCACGTTTGAGCAACCTTTGTCCACAGATCCCAAATCTTCTCCAGTCTCTCTGTGTACCCGTCATTATGTGAAAGATCACTGACGGACGCCGTCAGAGAGACTCCCACTTTGATTAAAGTAATACAATCTGGAGATTTTCTCCCGGTTCACCCCAGGGAGTTTGCTCCTATCCCACTTTCAGTTAGATCAGTGTGGTTGTTCATTGGAGGGAGATACTTCTTCGGATCCCCGAGGAAAGGTGAGGAGGGAGGCTGGTTGAAATGGCCCATCAGGAAGATGCCAATCGTACCGATAAAAAACACAGACACCATGACGATAAAGCAGGCCCTGTCGATCACCCGGGCCACCAGAAACCACTCTTCATTCTCCTGGGGGTGGAAGAAAAACTGGAGATTATCCCACGTTATGATTTTAACCCCCGTGGAATATAAAAATATAAATCTTACATTCTGGAAGTTATTCTGTTGCCTTGCAGTCTCAGCTATGTGGTTGCAGGAGGCCACACACTGCTTCAGCTGTGGAGAGGCCTGTGCCAGGCTGGCACTGACCTGCTCAGCTGTACCCCCCTGGAGCCCATCATCTGTGTACAAAACACACCAGATACTCATGACGTGGGACATTTCCAGAAACACCATGTTGTCATAAGATGAGACAACGGGAAAAATGTGCTCACGTCTGGTCATTCCTAGGTTTACAGGCCAGACTAGTACCAAAGCTGTTAATGTGGGATCATATGTGTTTGTGTGTGTCCCTCTAGGGTACGAGGGACTGTCTCTGTCTTTTGGAAGTCGGTGGAAACAGGGTAAAGGGACCTGACACATACACACAGCATACTTCCCAGAGAGAGATACACTCAACTAGGTTTTATGTATCCTGTGTTTGCTCTGTGGAGGGGAATGGGAGTGGAACGCTTGAAGGACTTGTATCAAGGGGGACAACTCATGTCCTTTGATCAGTTAAGGAACAAATATAGCCTCCCAGCCTCACACCTTTTTCAATATCTGCAGATCCGGCATTTTATAAGGTCTAGCCTGTCTGCATCTTCAGACATACCACGGCACCACACACTCGAAAATATAATTGAGGTCTAGCCAGGCAGCAAAGGAGCAGTGGCAGTCTTATACCAGACCATCAGCCATGAACCAATCAGCACAGATAGGTTGAGAACTGAATGGCAGACAGAACTGGGGGTGCCCCTCACCGGGGAATCCTGGGAATCATGTCTTGTGAACATAGGTGTTCAGTGAATGTGAGACATAATCTAATACAATTTAAAGTAATACACAGGTTGCACTACTCCAAAGTTAAAGTATAAGTAAAAAAAACTAGGTTTTATGTGAGCATCTTTTGTTTTGGCATCATATCTTGACATAACACAAACTTGACAGCACAAGTCAAATATGTATCCACAAGTTTTTCTATAACTGGGTGAAAACCGTGCGACGTGCAAACTCATTCCAGTACTTACGTAGCTTTTCCAATACTGATTTCATCAGTCCGTTTCTTTCTTTGAGTCTGGCGAACATCAGTTCAGACCGAGCTGTTTTTGTAGAATATTCCTCTGCTTTGGTGATAAGCGTCATGGAGCTGCGGCGTCGGCAGGGGACCAGGAGCAAGCCGTTCCTTTCTGTAGCCACAGTTTCACCGTTTCCACTTTCTGAAGCTCTGTCACCGTTTGGTATCCAGGGTTGCATCTGCATCCTCAGCAGCCGAGGCAGGATGTTTAAGAGAATCTGAAGAGGACACAGGGTCAAAGGGTAAGGCAGCGGCCATTAGACCTGTGTTTATCTTACAGCATGTTCATTCAGTAGCTTCTTAATGGAAATCACATTTACAAAACAGTTTGGTCTGGCCACATTCTCACCTTTCGGACTTTGTTGGTCATTATGTGAGTGTTTGGGGTCCTCAGGGAAACGTTGAGGACTATCACGCAGTTCATCACCACCATGGTGGTCACTGACATCACAAACATCAAATACCTGCAGTCAAAAGTTCATTAGCCACATCTTTTTTTCTCTCTTCAGATCAGCTGTAGTTAAACCAAACCCCTGAACTAAAACCCAAGAGTGATCACACAAACTTACTTTCCAATCAGAGGCACCGCCCTCGAAGTCTCTGGAACCTTTTTAGCGATAAGGAAGAGGAACACAGTCTGGCCCAGAAGAGTGGCGATAGACATGGTGCACTTCTGACCACCCGCTGCAAAACTCAAGCCAATAATAAATCAGGGTTTGTGTTGATGAAAAACATGTATCAATGACTTACTGTAACCCCGTGGGGCCAGACCTCTGTCTTGAAGGTCTGGAGAAAATCATGATGCTGAGATCTGAGACTTCTCCTAACAACAATCCCCCAATAAATGATGTCCCCTTTTCTGGTATCTTTTCGTCCAGACTTGGATAAAGTTGATGTGACTATGTAAGATTGTAGATAAACAAAGGGAGAAAAAAGACCTTTGGCGGGTAAGTAGTAGACAAGGAGTCCGAGGGAGGAGAAGAGCACGCAGGGAGCGATGATGTTGATGACGTAGAAGAGGGGCTTTCTCTGGATGATGAGGAAGAAGACCACCTCCTGGTACTCCAGCTCATCCTTAGAGTACTGAGTGTTGATCACCGTCTTAGCCGGCCTGTGTTTGATGGCCCACTCTCCATTTTCTTACAACATCAACCAAATTAGATCGCAGGAGGACATTTTGCAAGATAATCACTGTGTTATTTTGAACAGTTATTCAAAATCTATACCTGTAAATGCCTCCGGGTCAATATCCACCCACTCTAGCGTGTGGTTGTCCTCCTCTTTGAGAACCAGTTTGATCTCGTTGGCGCTGTAAGTCTGCGAGCTGAACACAGGGAGAAGACATAATGGTCTGTCATCACAACAAACACACAGCCATAGACTTTGGACACTTGGCACAGCATTGCTGAGCACTTAAAATCAATGCTGTAGGCTTTTTTCTTTTGTTTGCGTGTGTGATTGGTCTCTTGTCTTGTGTCTGTGTGTGTGTGTGTGTGTGTGTGTGTGTGTGTGTGTCTGTTTGTGTGTGTCTGTTTCTGCACGTGTTGTTTTGTCTCCCTCCCTCCCTCCTGTTTTTCCTCTCTGTGTTTTTGTGGCCCTGGGACGTGTTCATATGTCCCAGCGTGTTGTTTGTAACTGTCTGTGAATTTTAGACAGTATATATATATATATATATATATATATATATACATAAAATTTTTTAACTTTGATCACAAATTAAGATTTGTTACCCCTGATTGTGTGAACACTGATTTTTATCAATTTTTACAACTTACTATACTATGATTCATTTTGACATACTACAGTATACTATGACCTTTTTATCACTTCGTTTGACATAGTACGGTATACAATGACTTTTTCGGACATACTATACTTTGACATTTTTATACTCTTTTTTTCAACATACTACACTAGGACATTTTTATACTTCTTTTTCAACATACTATACTACGACTGTTTTTGACATACTACAGTATACTATGACTTGTTATGTCTTTTTTTGACATACTATAATTTTACTTTTTCATAACTTTTTTTCGACATACTGTTGTGTGACTTTTAATACCGTGACTTCTTTGAACCTATTTTGACTTTTGACTTTTTCATTATATTTTTCTCCAATGTCTCCGATATTATGGCTATGTCCGTAGCTCAGTCTGTTAGTCTACTGTGTGTGGAGTATGAGGTTGGGAGTTTTATAATTGTTTTCATTATACTATACTATGACATCTTGTGAGGTTTTTCAACATACAATACTATGACTTTTGATGAATTATTTTGACATACTATACAATGACTTTTGTCAACATACTATACAATGACTTTTGTTGACATACTATGCTATGACTTTTTCATGATTTCTTTTACATACACTATGACTATTTTCAACATACTGTAGTATGACTTTTTTGACATAATATACTTTGACTTTTTATGACTTTTACTATACTATGACTTTATAACGTTTTTGGAAATACTATACTGTGACCTTTTCATGACTTTTTTTGAAATACTATACTATGACTTTTTATAACTTTTTTCGAAATACTATACTATGACATTTAATAACATTTTTTAGACATACACCATAACATGACTTTTTATGACTTATTTTGACATACTATGTTATGACTTTTTTCAACATACTATAGTATGACTTTTTTGACATAATATACATAATGTGACTTTCCTTTACTTTTTTTCAACATACTAAACTGTGACTTTTTAATGACTTTTTTCCAACTTTTTTGACATACTATACTATAACTTTTTATAGTGAAAGTGTTTTCAACGTACTCTACAACGTACTATACTACTAGACTTTTTCATTAATTTTTGTCAATCCATAATATTATGATTTCTTGTCTAGCTTAGTCTGTTAGAGGTTTGTGTTGTCTGAGGTTGGGAATAGGATTCCATGAAGAGATAACTTTTTTCAACATATTAAACTATAACTTTTTATAACTTTTTCAACACACTATACTATGACTTTTTGTAACTTTTTTCAACATACTATACAATGACTTTTTTAACTTACAATAATATGGCTTTTTATTGGCATACTATACTATGACCATTTTCAACAAACTATTTTCAACATCATATAGTATGATTTTTTGACATATGCCTTTTTTTGACATACTATATTATGACTTTTCATTACTTTTTTCGGCATACAATGACTTTTTAGGCCTTTTTCCAACATACTCTTTAGACTTTTTTTGACCTAAAATTATTTGACTTGTTCTCTAGCTCAGTCTGTTAGAAGACTGGTTGGGGGGGGTCTGAGGTTGTGCTATGATTCCCATCAAGTGCTAAATAAGTTAGATATTCAGGGAAAAATCACACTATACTATGACTTTTTTCACCATACTATATTATGACTTTTTTATAAATGTATACAACATACTATACTTTGACTATAAATAACTTTTTTAATATACTATACTAAGACTTCTTCAAGTTTTTTTTCAACATACTATGCCAAGTGATTTTATTTACTTTTTCAACTTACTTACTTAGTCAAGTCAAGTCAAGTTTATTTCATCCATAAAAATGGAAATTACAGTGCTCACACCAGCCATCATACCCATAAAAACTGGACAATAAATACAATACCACAAATACACTACAATACTATACATAAATACAATAAAAAAATAAAATAAAAACTTATAAAAAAAAATTTTTCAGGATGCCTATGCATGCCTTTTCTTTTCAACAAAACCTTAAAATATTCCATTAATATATTATTGGTAATATTCAACCTTTCATTGAAACTCAGACTAATTTAAACCATTCCCACTTTTCCAACTAGCTTACCTTCATCTTACGCAATTATGGCAACAATCTAGTTTAGCTTTAACATTTTAGTTTTTAACCTTTTCTGCAGGAAATACATTTTCTAGTTTTATTAATTTATTTCATTTAACGAATAACTTATAACTAAGTTTAAATGACATTTCACCTGACATGGTAGTCAAAGTTCAATTTCAAAGCCTTCTCTATACTTTCAGGGTATAGCAGGGGGGAAAAGAACTTATCTCCTGTACTAAATTTAATATTTTCTAAAAATGGCTGGAATCAGCTTCTAAGGACATGACCTCTGTGTTCTCAGTAGTAAGTTCTTGGTTGTACTAGACACATTTGAGATCTACATGGTGACTTGAAGGTGCTTTATAATAGATTTATAGTATATAGTAATGTATTCTGCTCACTGGCCAGTCATCGAATCCCAACAGATGTCGTCTCTACTCACCGGAAGACCATGGTGCAGTTCTGCCAGTCAAATGGAAAGTAGTTGACAGTGATGGCACAGGCACTGCGGTAGATTGCAGGAGGCAGCCAGTACACACAGCCATCAGGAGACACCAGTGCATTGCAATAAAGTGCCACCTCAAAATGTCCATCCACACTGTTCACAGGTAAGAACAGAGGGAAACACACACAGACACACTGTTTCTTCATTGCATATATATACTTATACATATATATACTTTTTTTTCGACATACTATACTATGACTTTTTATAACTTTATTTGACATACTAGACTGTGACATTTTATGAGGTTTTTCAACATACTATAGTATGATTTTTTTTACATACTATACTATGACTATTTTCGACATACTATACTATGACTTATAACGTTTTTGACATACTATATTATGACATTTTATGAGGTTTTTCAACATACTATAGTATCATATCTTTTACATACTATACTGTGACTATTTTCGACATACTATACTACGACTTTTTATAACTTTTTTGACATACTATACTATGACATTTTATGAGGTTTTTCAACATACTATACTCTGATTCATTTTGACATGATTTTAAAACTTTTTTGGAAATACTATACTATGATGTTTTAATGACTTTTTCAACATACTATATCAGGTCTTTTTTGACATACTATAATATGACTTTTTATAACTTTTTTTGACATACCATTTTATGAGGTTTTTCAACATACTGTAGTATGACTTTTTTGACATAGTATACTCTGACTTTTTCATTACTTTTTTTGACATACTATAATTAGACTTTTTATGACTATTTTCAACATGCTATTCTCAGATCCTTTTTGACATACTCTACTATGACTTTAAAACTTTTTTGGAAATACTATACTATAATGTTTGAATTTGTTTTTAATATCCTACATCAGGTCTTTTTTGACATACTATACTAGGACTTTTTTGTGACATTTTTGACATACTATACTATGACATTTAATGAAATTTTTTCAACATATAATATGACTTTTCATGACTTTTTTCAACATACTATAACTTTTTATGACGTATTTTGACAAACTATACTATACAGAATATTAAAGCTGCAATTGGTACAGTAAAAAACAAATGATTTTCTGATGGAGTATGAACATTTATGCCTACAGGAAGTGACAAATTAAAAAATTCACTGCAGGCTAAAACTAATATTAATGCCTTGCAGCTTCCACCATCCAGTCAAGTTGCAGTTTACATCCATGTCTGTCCAGACTCATGTAATGTTTATGTACCAAAGACTTTGAAGGAATCTAATAAAAAGGTATCAAATGTATTTTTTGGGAAAGAAGAAGCTAGAAGCTTCACACAATCATCACAGTTTTAAGGTGAGCACCCAAAATTGGTGTCATCTATTCAAATGGTAACTATGGCCAAATAAAATGTCATCACTTCATCAATATATCTTGTTAGACATTTGTGTGAAAGGTTGTTATAATTGGTGTATGAATTCTTGTTATGGCCACACATGTATTTTGTGAAGTCACAGTGACCACCATCATCTTATCAGTTCCTCATTGAGTCAAAGTGGATGTTTTTTCAAATTTGAAGGAAAAACCTAGGCGTTACTAAGATATCACATTTGCGACAGACAGATGGACGGACAACCTGAAAGCATATTGCCTACGGCCTGGGATTTCGCCCTTGTGGAGGCACTCTTTTTTTTAATACTCATTGTTGTAATCTACAGAGTGTCGTTATTGACATGTTGTTGAATAATGCTTCTGTCATGCAGTTCAAGTTCCTTAACTTTAGTTACTGCTTATGATAAGCTGCTTGGTGAAGGTATGAGTGGCTCGTTGGCTGAGACCGAACATTGTGTTGAAATATGAAGGTTGTTGCACGCACTTGTTCTCCAGTACGATGTCTGGCAGCCAGATGCTCTTGGAGGGAACCCGCATCTGAGAGGTGATGTTCCCATACAGGGCTGATCTGGGTGGCTGGTCCCACCTGAGCCTGTAGTCACACCATTGCTACATCCAGACAAACTGTGGGTTTAACATCCTTGCAAAGCAGATAAAAAAAACAGCCCAGCAGGTGACGTGTGTGTAAGGTTACCATTTCTATCCAGACGCTTGTTGTCAGAGCCTCCTCCTTTTCATTCTAAGGAGAGATGGTTTAGTAAGCAATGTGAACTATCAGGCCCGAGCAGCAACTGACGCTAATCAAAATCACCGGACTTAACCTCACTCACCAGAGAGATGAGGTTGGTAAGCGTCATCTTGATGTCGACCTGAGTGATGTCACCACTGTTTTCCATTGGCCGGACGTTCTTGTTGTAGCCCTTCATCAAATCCTTGAACAGTTCCCCTTCAAGGTTGAGTGCTGATGCTGCAAGAAAATATATGAGAGACGAAAGCAAGTGATAGGAAAAAAACTTATTGTTTAGAGGGACATGACATCAAACATATTAAGTTCAGTTTGCTTGTCACGGGAAGCTCTACTCAGTCTGTAAAAGTTCAACAGGTCAGCAGGATTATCTCAGTTTGGGCTTGAGACATTAACAAAAAGCCCGCGTGGGCATTTTGAGGCGTTTTGATTATTTAAAAAGTCAGCATATCTCAGCTTTTGCTACTTTAATTTGGACCATTATTGTTGAATCTGCCTTTTATGAGTCCCTCGACCACACTGTACGTACAGTAAGTGCAGTATGCCTGGAGTACCCTGCTCAATTTTCTCTCATATAATGTTCATGAGTAGATGACCTTTTAAAATCCAGATTTCAGTTTGATTTCCAACGACACTTTGTTGGAATACAAATACATCAGGACAGGAATAAAAAAGAAACATTCCTTTAGTGTAATTCAATGAAATACCCTTAAAACAAGCCAACCCTTTCTTTCAAAAGAGCAAATTAACTAAAGCAAGTTCAATACCTGTCTAATTAGCTTTGAGGTACATTTAGGCAAACTTACTAACCACAAACAAATGGTTGGTGTCTAGCATTACTTTGAATCAGATATCACAGCAAACACCTGATGGTCCCTTAAAATGAGTGTGAGCATGAAGTCTACAACAATTTCTGTCTGATTAACGAGAATGACAAGGCTGTACAGAAGATACATGGTCCAGCACTTCAAATGAAGTCTGATTTTGCAAATTTGGACACACGCCCCGCCAAATAATGCAGTAACAATATATATTTACAAGAAAAGTAAATCCTGATTGTTTCACTCTTTACTGAATCTGAACAGCGCCGTTTGGTGCACTGCAACCTTTACAGTATAATGAAAATTGTGACTGTGAAAACGCAAACATGATGTGAGATAGAGAAAGCAATATCTAAAGTTAAAATGTATTAAGTGTTATTACAGTTGAAAATCTGACTTCACAAATCCTTAGAAAATGACAAGATGTTGTATGTGTAATATATTCTCCCAAATGTGGAAGCGGGTTGATTAGCCTACCTGTGGCAGAAATCACAAAAGCCCTCACAAAGAGTGACAGGGAGAGCGGAGTTCCAGAATCCATTAGTGTGTGTTTTGCGTTGTCTAATCTGATACACATGGACACTACTTGATGTGGTTGCCAGCCCTTAAACTGTGTGTATGGGATGCATGTGTGTGTGTTTCCCAGCAAAAGTCAAAGCTGATGGGATGGGTTGTGGTTTAGAGGAATGGATGGGGCTTAGTGGGGGAGTTGATGATTGTTAGGGTTAAATCCAAGAGTTTATTTCCAGTAACTGCATAGCCAGCTGTCACAACAAGCACGCACACACACACACACACACACACACACACACACATACTAGCAACATGACATGCCCATAGTTTGGGCATTGTAGTTAGGGCATGGCTGCCCTCCAGTGTTAAGGTACACCATCAAACCACACTCTGTATTTTAACTCCGTTAGTGCACCTGGCTGTTGTCATTCAGACGTCCACATGAACAACGTAACGCTCATGGATCCTGTGATGGCGAATTTAGCACATCAGTGATCTATAAAACGCTAGCTTTTCTCAACTGAAACCATTGTCAAATGTGTTCTCGACATAAAGACAGGGAGTTGACAGCAGCAACATTGTGCGTGTCTGCCAGCCAGAAAGTTCAATTAAAACACACAGTGGTGAACAGGTGATAAGTCTTGTTCATTTACAGCACTCCCTCATTGATGACTGGCCAGGCTCTGTGTCATTACTCTGCATGTGTGTGTCACAATAACTTGTGCCTGCTATGTTTACTCAGCTGTTCCTCTAATATCTCTGTATATCCCTCTATTAGCATTTGGACCAGGCAGAAAACTACCAAAGATTACTGGGTAGATATTAATTGGGAAGTTACTTTGTTTTTTGGGCTCATTCAGCCTATCATCACCACAGTCAAACAGTGGCTGAGACTTGGCAACCACAGCGAGGTGGATAACAGTACACACATTCTGTAGCAAAGTCGGGGCCCGCCTGCATCTCAAGGATGTCACATCCTCATGCGACAGTTGTCTCGCAATAACTTGACTCATGACAGACAATAAGAGACTCTAAAGGTCAGCTTAGTTATGTGTCCAGTTACAATTCCACGTCCTGGAAATAAGGAGTGAAGACAGGAGGAGGTTGGAGGTACTGGCCAGCACAGGACAGCAGCTGCTGTGATGATGGGAAAGCTTGAGTTGAGGGTTGAAAGATTTAGGTCAATCCCGGGTCACAAGAGGAACCACTCAGCATCGACACCTGTCTCGAGAGAGAGTACGTGTGGGTGTCGGCCAAACGGCTGTGCACCAGCAGCAACATACTGCAGGATTAGCAGCATTGCTGTCAGCTAATTTGAATATCAAAAGTAAAATTTGAGGACTACAGATTACCACAACACTCAACACAACATGCCTTAGCATCAATTTTATTGATATATAGATTTTCTTTTCATTTTTTAACAAAAATACAAATGCTTTTCTCTATACAAATAAATATGGTAAGAATAAGGTAAGAATAGAAATAATATATACAGTCTGTGTGCTTCACAAGAGGCTCAACCTTTGCAAAAGACAATACGAATAACTTATCATTTTGTACAGATTCATAAGTTAGACAAGGCAGCGTTTCCAACCACATACAAAAAAATCCTGTGGCATGATGGGTGGGCAATAGTTGGATTGATACATTCATGGTTGTGTTTTCATTTGGAGCCAAAGCCAGGCTCTCAGATAGGGGGAAAACAAAAATAATGCTTTTTTTACAAGAGACAGCAGAAGAAGTAAAGTTTGAGTGAGTGTGCGAAACATGTGCGTCTCTCTGTCCCATGACAAGGCTTTTCTGGTGCAAACAGGTCTCCTTGAGAGCCGTGCTATCATCTCTCATTTGAGTCAGTCTTTTATTAACTTAGATAAAGTTAAGTCTTCAGTGCCTCCAGTGCCAAAGCGATGATTCTTGGCAAACTGCGGTAAAATGACTCATTCTCTAAGCCCACAAGACTGTAGAAGGTCAAAGGTCGTCCGCCCACAACTGCTCTGACTCGTGCCTGGTAAAGTCCTCGATCGTTCTTGGAGCTAAGATCAACTAACACCTAAACAAAAAAGAGACCCAACAAGGCAGAGAGAGAGAAAATTAGGACATTAGAAATGTTCTTTTTACCAGTGCATATTTACTTCTTCTTAACTTCTCCATTTTACATGTTAATTTACCTCTTGGAAATTCATGCGTAGGTTCTTGCTTGGGATGCTTAAGACCCAGCTGTAAGAGTCTCTGACCTGGTTGACTGCTGTGAGGACTCTCTCACTTCAGGACAAACTGCAGAAACAAACAAAAACACTTCATTTGAGAAATAACATTTACCCATGGACAAATATTACATGGATTATTTTGTGATGTCAGAAACCAGTAGGTGTGGCACATACTTTTCACACCGGCCCCAGGTATCTGCCTCTTGCGAAGAAGGCTCCTGTATTTTCTGTGAAGGCTTAAAGTCTTTACAGTGTAAACGGCTTGTCTGGGGTCAGCGGTCGTCTCTGTGTGAGTGCCCTCGTTGCCGGGCTGCACAACAGATGTCGACTGCACTGGGAGCGGTAACGCTGAAGATTTGAATTCTGTTCCGTCTTCATTCTCAACAAAGGCAAAATCCTCAGAAGTGGCGCTCCAATTTACATCAGAAGAAGCGTCACTATTGGACGAGGTTTCACTTTGAGGCCCATTGTCTGTAACAACTTCATCTTGTGTGCTTAATTTCTGAAATTCCTTCATCAGGGCTGTTAGAAGTGACCAAGGCTCCTGGGATTCCTGGGTGGAGGAGGAGGAGGAGGAGGAGGAGGGGGAGGAGGAGGAGGGGACTGGTGCTCCAGTGGAAGAAGTAGTTAAAGGGGGACTGTTGGGAGAATCCTCCTGGAGGTAGACTGGATCCAAATGCAGGATGGGAGGAGCAGCTCTGGAGTACAGTTTGGAGCGCAGAGCGGAGATGACAGATTGAAATTCTCCCTCCAGCTGATGTAAGGAGGAGTCCTCTGTCTGGAAATGACATGCAAAAGAGTTGGATATATAAACATTGTACTTAATTGGCATGTCTACATCTTCAATCACTGGCTTCCTACATTTCCAATATCCCAGCTTGCCTTTCAAAGTCCCAAGTCATGCCCCTTAGTCAAACTGGGTCAATGTTGACCTTTTACGAATTTCTCCTTCACTTTTCTGAATATTAAAACAACAGAATGCGCTGGGAATCATTTTTTTTTTTTTAAATGACGTGATGTGATATAATAGGATGTAACCTCCTTTGCATTTGGACATTTTAGAAATGTACCTGTAAGAAAAGGTTGTCCTCCTGTCTTGTTGGTGTGGAGGAGATGCCTGTGGATGTGTCAGTGTGCTGTGTGTCCAGGTCTTCAGCCATGTTTCTCAGGTATTTCTCCCAGTCATCCACTGAGGGCCCCACCTCTCTGAACAAGGCTGGGGGAACTGGAGAAGGACCCTGTTCTGTTGGGACCACAGCTCCACCTAGCTGTTCTACATGTAATAAATCACATGTGAGAATAGTGACTAATAAAACAATTATTTTCTAATACTGTAAGCACCTGAGGAAGTCATACTGCAGAACACTGCAGGAAGTGAATGAATCTATGCATTTTAAAAATGGAATAACACAATTCTGTCAATCATGTACCTTCAATTTGTGTAAAACCATGTCTCAGGCCCAGGTCCCTCCTCTCTCTAGTGTGAGTGAAAGCTGTGCTGTAGATGTGCTCCACCAGCTGAGGAAGAGTCTTGGTGAAGAAGGTCAAGTCGACTTTGTCCCGGATGTAGTCCTCGGCCCTCTGGAGCAAGTCCAACAGGGTTTGTAGGAACGAACGCAACTCTGGATGGCAGAGAGCGAGCAACATGTCAGAAGACCTCTACAGCCTCACCTCAAAGCAAGATGAATACTAAGTAGTGTATTTTGTTTTTGTTCTACAACCATCAAGTTAAGCTTTTAAATAAGAGTACTCACGACATTTCTTAAAGCGGGTGAGGCACTTGTCCTCGGCCATTTGGCTACAAGCGCTGGCAGACTGACCAGCGGGGCAGGTCATGGTATAGAAGCGACAGAGAGAGCTGAACTCTGACCTCTGCTCCTCCTCTGTCATTTCTGTTGTCTTTAAAAGCTCCGGACATGTTGGCTCCCTGCTTCCAAATGACTCTAATACAACAAACATCGATTGTTTTAATATTAATATTCAGACGCGTGTTGTGAGTCGAAATATTTTAGTTTGCGTGGTTTGTTGTTGCTTGAAACTCACTCTGTATCTCAGTCTGAATCCAGTCGGAGAAAGCAGACACCCGTGTGTAGACTCCAGGCTTGCCCTTCTCTCCGCAGCCGTCTCCCCAGGAGGTAATGCCGTAGAGCTGGAACCGACCTGAAATTTGATCCTGGTAGATCAGAGGGCCTCCAGAATCTCCCTATAGGTGTCATAAAATCCCTCAAAAGTTAAAAAAGAAACTTATCCGTAGTCTGTCTACAGAATAAAAATGGCTTGGGTGCTACTAAAACGTGTCAGAAACAAAAAGCTAACTATGTAGGTAAGTAACTCAGAAAGTGTTGTTGGGCCCACCTGACAGGAGTCTATGCCTCCAGAGAGATAGCCAGCACACAACATAGTATTGGTGACCAATTCTTTGCCAAGGGCACTTTTACAGGTGCTCTGAGGCAGCAGGGGAACCTTGGCCTCCATCACCACGTCAGCAGACGGGCCATCTGTAGAGAAAGATACAAACAGAATTGCAACACGTTATATGTTGTTAAGAAATAGGTGTAAATATGCTAACTCACAGTCCTCATCAACAGCACATATTCTCGCAAAAAGGTAACAAAAAGCATTTAAGCTTGCTCGCAGACACCTAAACTATGAATAACTCTAAAGTCAGAATCCATGTCAAGTATCTCCCACTCACCCTCATATAGGGAGCCCCAGCCTGCCACCAGACATGGACTGCCAGTAGGGGGCTCCATGCCAGAGGGGAGACACACCGGAGTGACACGGCCAGACAGGACCACTGGGGATGTCAGCTCCACCAGGGCTATATCGTTGTTAAATGTCTTTGGATTGAACTGCAGGAGGTGGAGAAAGTTTGAATGAGTTTAAGAATGACAGGCTGACCTGGTTGTTTGATTGTTTGACCAGGGAGATGATGGGAGAGATAATACTATATTATGCCTATTCCTATCCCACTATAGATATTGTATCCCACAATTTGGATTGTTACCTTAGGATGAGGGATGATGCGATTCACTTTGAGAAGCTGCTCATCAGGGTCAGTCTTCGTGATGTCAAACTCGCCCACCACGGCTGTCCAGTAGCTCTCGCTTCGGCTACTACAGTGGTCAGGACAATACAAGAGAGTGAGAGAGAGAGAGAAATGCACCTATAATAATCTCAAAGAAGAATCAAAGATCTTATTATAATTGCGAGAGAGAAAAAACAGTGATGCACACATGCACACTCACCCAGCAAAACAATGAGCAGCAGTGACCACCCAGGAGCTGTCCACCAGGACCCCTCCACACATCAGGCCCCCATCTAACTGGAGGTTGACCAGCCAGGGCCAGCTGCCTGGAGGAGCAGGCGAGCCGCCCACGATCCGCGAGCGAGGTTGTGTGATGTTTTGCACCGTGGACGACCTCTGACCACACACTGCTGCTGGGACAGAGAGAAACCGATATGGAGTTTTGCAAATGAGCCTCAGGCCTCTTCACTGACAGAGATTATCTGTATGAACGTATGAATACTTCTTTTTGAATACAAGTATACCCTCACCCTGTGCATGCGTCTGTGTAGCAGGTTCCAGGTTCTGCATTGTGTTAAGCAGGCTGCACTGGAGGACACGGGCGCTGCAACTCTCACCCATGATCCTGATGCAGGTCTCTTTGTCCAGTTCACCAGGTGGGCAGCGATGCTGATAGTACGCACAGGCCTGGCTCAGAGCCCAACTCCGCTCAGCTTCATCCTGAAGCTTCTGGGCTTTACCAATGACATCACAGCTGGGTTCTGATAAAGCATTGGCAGGAGACGCTGTTGGGCGAGAAGGAGAGTTATGGACATACCAAGAAAGCCTTTATTGGTAATAGAGGACAACGTGACACTCAAGATGCTCAGTAATTAACAAGGTAAGAAGAGTAATATTGTACTTACAACAGGACCCAGACAGCTGACCGCAGTCCTGAAACAAACAGGGAACACAGCCTCGGCAGCCTGCTTCAGCCTGACTTCTCTCAGATGATGCACGCTCGAGAGAGGACAGGGCACTAGTCATGGCCGCCTCCAGAACCACGGTGCCCCGATCAGACAGAGCTACAGGAGAGGACAGGAGGAAATAGAAAAGAAAAGACAAAAATGTGAGACAAGCTAGGGAAGAAGAAAAGGAGGTATTGTGAGAGAGAAGAAGACACAGGAGCCAGACCGATATATAATATAATGGTCAGACTGATGTGCAGACATAGTGCATGTCGGCCAATTCCCAAAATTGCAGTACAATAGCATAGACAAGTTTGTGGTAATGCTTCCATTACAACAGTAAATACCTTGGTAACAACTTACAATTCACAATAAGCAAAAGGTTAGCAAATTTAACCATCACTATCATTATACCAACAATTCCACAAGAATGACGGTATAATACGTCCAAAAACATTTCCAGAGGGAAATATGACTGTACTGAAATGTAAAAAGAAATCAAAATAAAGACACTGAAAAAACAGTAAACAAAAAGTCAGCGTGTTGCTTAAAAAATAGATATTCCCTGCGCAATAAATAAAAGGAATTCTTATAAAAAATATTTGACCTGGTTGGTCTCCAGCGCATGATTAATGCATGTACATGTACTGAATTCTGATCAAGATAGGACGGATATCTAGGTCGTTATGGCACACCGTTGTTTGTTATGTGTATATGTGAGCATTAGTATAAACTGGTGCTGCTTTCTGGTATGTGTGTGAGTAGCCCCGTTTTTCTCATGCTGCTTTTTGAGCTCATTGGCAGCGTGTTAGGGAAGCTAGCTCACGCTCAGCGCGCTGGTGAGGCTTCTGCAGACACACATCAATCAGGCCGCCGACCCGGCAGCCCCCCTCTGTGCCGCACCACATCACAGGATAGGCCACTAACAACAACAATGCTGATTGAAGACTTAATTAGAAGGCCAGGGCTGAGCTGGCAGAGGCTGGCAGGCAGGGACAAGCTCTATGGGCACGGGCTGGCAGCCCTGGGGTGGCTGGGACCCCGAGTCCCCTTGTTCTAAACACTCTAAACACACATTGCCATCACCAGACATTTGTATGAAGGCTCTGCTGTACTCAGCACTTCAACCAGAGAAGACCAGAGGTCCCTCACTGCAGCAGGAGTTAAGTTTCTGGACTAAATTTGTAGGCTAAAGACAAAAACACACAGATAATATTTCTATTCTTTGATGCTTTGACAACAGAAAAAAACATATGAAGATCAGCGCTGAAAATCAGTCTAATGAAATGTGTTGTATAATTTTTTTAAGGTTAGACACCTGCTGCTCTTCAGTAAAATACTAAAAGCATATCAGCAATCTCCCAAATCAGCAATCTCCCAACTTAAATAACAAAGTAAGCCTACAACAAAACTTACATCTTTATATACTGTATGTGTCAGCTGCTTGGCCAAAAAGTATCAACACACACCAGGTGTGTGCGCACAATTCAATTTTAAGCTAATAATACAGGATTGGAAGTATCACCAGAGGTTTTGTCCGCTTAACTCACTACAGATATATTATTGCCTTTGAAGCATCAAAGCACCACCAGTGTTTGGTTTGCAGGGGTCTCAGTATGATGCATTAAATAAAAAAGATAAAGATTAGTCTATAAGACATTTCAAAGTATACTGTAGATATTTTCCACCCAACCAGGATATCGGCAAGACTCTTCAAAATGCAGTAATCAGATTTCCAAAGTAGACCCGATTGCAATAATTCACATGGTAATCACTGATTACCATAATTGAAAAAAAAACTCAATACAAAACTTGTGTAAGTTTAGAAAAATACCTTTGAGTGCACTCTGGGGCATCCTGTAGACCTCTCGACCTGTCGGGGCTCCCAAGGGCAAGCAGTCGAGTCCCATTAGCAGCAGTGATATCAGCAGCAGCATGGTGTCAGAAGCATCAGACCTCCACTCCACAGTGACAACAAGCAGACAGGCAGGAGACACGCCGAACGACCAAAGAGGATGCAGAGATGCTGGAGCTGAGGCCAGGCTGCAGTGTTTCCAGGTCCTTGTTGTCTGGTTGCTCTCTGCAATCCTTAACTGGCTCCCTCCTCCTGACTCTTTGGACTCTCTCCCACACTGTGGTGCAGAGCATCTGTCTGGAAGTTTACTTAGAGGAACAATAGGTGCATGGAGTGGTCCCTGGTATATATAGAGTCCCCAGGGCAACACCAGTAAAGGGAGGGGGTGAGGATAGGAAAGAGAGAGGGAGAGGGAGGGAGAAATGCTCCCATGGCCAATACACAAACAGATGAATTCATTAAGACTGTGACAGCAAATCGGGCGCAACTTGCCAAGGCTGGACATTACAAAGAGGTTTGGTTCTATGAAAAGAGACAGAGGGAGGGAGAGAGAGATGCACATAGGGAGGGGGGATAAGGGGAAGGCAGAGTGATTGGCTGGGTGGCAGGAAAGGGGGTGTTGTTTGAATTAATTAATGTGAGAGGAAGAGGGAGAACACTATGCAGATAAGGATATGGGCTGATGTGACACTGGGGGAGAGGAATGTAGAGCGAGAGAGACGTCTGAACCAAAGAGTCACAGCGTGAGCGGAGCGAGGAGATGGAGAGACGTTGAGTGACAGAGTGTGAGAGAGCGAGAGAGGGAAGTGTCTGCCATTCTGCATGCCCCTCAAAGAGAGCATTGTCCCCGGTGTCCCTCTGAGGATGCCCACATCAAAGCCGTCCCCCGGGCATCACTTGGCCGCCGCCTCCATTGATCACTTACAGTCTTTTATCTGCCCCATTAAAATATTGTCAGTTCACATCACTTTTGTCTTTCTCTGCTGAACTTTACTTTTGTTACATAAAGATACAGTAAAAAAAAAAAAAAAAAAAGTGTGTTTTGAGCATGGTTTTATTCCCAAAGAAATCATTCATTGAACACATTTTTTTATTTTATTTTTAGCTTCTTGCATTTATTGTCAAATGTTTTGCTTGTGTATTGTCACTGTAACCCTGTTGTAAAACAAGTAAAACTGACATACTGACTTGATCTAACATACGTGTTATAACACGTTTATAACATTTTTATAGAAAAAGTATAAGTGCCACAGAACACATTAGCTCATATGTGTCTAAATCCTTACATTCAAAAAAGATAAAGGTGTGTAGTTACTGGGATTCGTCATCTTTTTACAGCTCAAAAAATAACATTATGTGAGATAGATCTACCTCTGGAAAAATATCACAGTGAATGTGTAAAGCATTATGACCACCCCGTATTAATCCTATTCAATTTTTATTTTATTTATAGTATCAAATCATAGGTAGACCCAACCATTCCAGTAATTCCCCCAAGAACAAGCATTTAGTGGTGAGGAAAACCTCCCTTTTAGGGTGAAACCTGGGACAGACCCAGGCTCTTGGTGGGCGGTGTCTGTAGGTGCAGGTTGGGGGTGTGATGAACAGTGGCAATAATAGTCACAATAAAAGATAATGGAACTAAAATGATGATATCTTATCAATTTCACTAAAAAAATGTTATGTATGCAGAGACATTGACATTTAGGAGGAGACACAAAGTATAAACTTTACATTTTAAAACTTATGGGCATTCAAGTTGCAATTCTGCATTGAGGAATCTCAATTTATTTGTATTTTGTATAGTTTATTGAACCAAAATAGTGTGTTGCTTTAAGTGTGTTGGAGGATGCCAATACTATAATAATAATAATATATAATGTTACAGTATGCTGCCCCATTGGATGGTAGACATTTTTGCAAAGCGTGATCTGAGTATAAAACTGATATAATGAAAATGTTCTGTGCACTACAGTCATCAGACTTGGACATGGTCACAGTCACGGTCTAAATGGATACAGAAAGGAGTCTTTTCAGACCAGAAACCCAAACGAGAAGCACAAATTGGAGTCAACTTTGAGCCAACTAACTGGCTGAACGATAAAAAGAGTGGCGGTCGAATCTAGCACGACATTATCAAAGAGAGCAGTCCACCGCTGCCACAAGCCAGCACTGAGTTCATTCTGACAACAACATACAGTACGTGTCAGAGAGTGTGTGTGACTGTGTGTTGATGTTTCACTCAAAGTTTGTGCAGCCAACTCTGGTTATTTACAATGCTTTCATGGTGAAGAAACTGCAAGCAACCAAAACATATGCAAGGATAAGAAACAAAAAATGAGAGTGAGGAGGCAGAGTCAGACAAAAAAAAGTTAGTTTGTTAGTGTGTTTGTGTGTGTGCATATGTGTGTGTGTGTGTGTTTTGTTGTGTGCATTGTGCCCCAGCCCCCTCCATGCACCCGTGCAACACAATGGCTCTGAGATCTGAGAGCAGGCTCAGGCGGAGCGAAGCGGGAACGGCATGGGACAAACGGGCGGCACTCTTTCATTCCTTTGCTCCCTCAATCCATTTGCCTTTGATGTCCTTTGATTAATTTGCCTTTTGCTCACTCTTCCTCCATCTATCCACAAAGCATGGAGCGCTCTTGTCTCTTTTTTCACCTCCGCCCGCCTAGCTCTATCTCCACAAAACGGTGATGTTCTACCTTGTCCAACGGTTAATAGTTGAATGTAGCTATTAATACTGCTAGTCAAAGGATTGTGCACACTTTATATTTATACTTTATTTTATGATCTACACCTGATGCATTATTGTTTGGGGGAATCACTTGTTTTATTGGAAATGGGCTAGATCTCTATCAATATACTTTTATAATTAATTCTTTTAATTAATGGCAGTTTGGATGTTTTTCTGTGACTACACCGGCCTTTAATAAAGCACTAACTTGGGGACCTCATGTACCAATAAAGGTTGTTTAAAACATGAATATATATACCAAGCAGGTCTCTTAGATCCTCAGGAGGGTAAAGCTGCTTTTAGTGCTGAACATCGTTGAAACCAACTTCCTGACCAACTTTAGTCAATTCCAAAACTAATAAATCCTCTGCTCTCCTCTCCTGGGCCTTTGATTGATTGATTTTTCTAATGTGCTTTTATTTCCTTTATTGAATTTAGGGTACCTCATCTCACAAATGTAAGTAGGTATGTTTTGCCTAGTGTAAAGCACTTTGAATTGCCCTTAGTCTGAAATGTGCTTTACAAATGAAGTTGCCTTGCCTTGCTTACTCTGAAAAATTGTGTGAAGCACATGTAACACACACAGGTGAAACAGGTGCAAAGACAGCTTTTTAAGGGTTTGTAAGACAATTACAATTTCATTGCTTAACAGTAAATTCAATTTTTTTTCGCTGTCTAAGCATAGTGCACAGACTCTTCCTTAAGTCCAGATTAAGTTAGCAACTTTTTTGGTAGGTTGGAGGACTTTAAACAGTCAGTGACGAATGAGAAACTCATACCCAAGGTGATTTTTTGCCCAGGTGATGGCTTAACTTCTATTGGTTTGTCCTCGATTTTTTACTGAGCCACAAAAATACACATTTGACTCTCAGGTTAAAAATGTTCAGTATCAAATTGCTTGGAAAAGTGAGATTTTATGCAAGATAAAAAAATAGTAAGAAGTGTGTTTGTGTTTAATATGACAGTGATTGGACTAGCTGGGCTGTAGAAATTCATGTGAACGCACAACATCATCTGTTGAACCGTCTAGAAGGGATTTACAGTGGGGTGCACAGGCTCTTCACTGGCTGGCTGCTTGGGCAGGTTACATAAAGAAAACACATAATGCTCAGTACAAAATCACACCACAATGAGAACCTTAACAACAATCGTGTTGAATAACACCCAGGTATTGTGTCCATTATGAAACCATTTCTCCCCATTGTCTCATTCAGAAAACAATTGAAATCTAGGTCAGTGGGGTACGCATGGAGAAGAGGTTCCCAACATTTCAACACAGACAGACACTTGAACCCTCTGACAATAGTCAAGCAGAAGCAGCTCGTCTGCACAGGCCTGCGTTGGGTCATTGTCAGACATGTTGTTAATTAGATCTATTATGACCTCAACAATCCCATTAACTGCCATTAAATGCACATCAACCACCAAGTGTTCAATAATGAAATATCCTCTTTACCTAAATAGGAGTGATAATGATAATATGGTTGATTTTTTTTTCTTACACAGGCCCATTGATTTGTAATACAATAATAATACATTTTATTTATGGGCACCTTTCATAGCACTCAAGGACACCTTACAGTTAAAACAAGCAAAAATACAGTTAAAAAGGCAAATATAATTTAAAAACAAAATCGTCATTCAATGTCATATTTTTTTATTAAATAAAAGCACTTGGTAAATGTAAAGCAAGAGTAGAATGATTGAATAAAAGTTTGGTTTTATATTCAAATGAACCTAAATGTGGTTCTGTTTGTGAATGTCCATTTAGGGACAAAACGAAGGGTCCTTTGTCTCTTCAACCCAGACATGACATGGAGTTGTCCCCTTTGTGGTCGGTGATACTGGAGGCTGTAGCTTTGACATTTGTTAAATTTAAGGGGTGAAAACGTGCACTTAATCCCTTGGTTGGCCACATGCCCTTCATTCCTTTTGCTCTTTCAGGCTTTGGTTGGTAGGCAGGTTGGTGTTGGAGCTACTTTACATCTGCAGGTGGATGTCCTTTAGGGAGGACAGGCTGAGATGTGCCTCCCAATGTGCTGTAGCAGCATTGAGCTGGCCTCGTTGCACTCATTCACTCTGGCCACCTGCTTTTAGTTAAGATACAGACTGACACTCTTTGCACCTAATACTACAATGAACTGAAACAGAAAGGACCAAACCATTTATTTGTTATACCCAGATGTGCTTTATAGCGGGGCTGCAGTGCGCAAACATATACTCACACTTTATATTGCAAATTGACAATGAAACACAAATCTACAAGTACAGAAAAAAAAATAGTTTTACTTAAATATTAAGTGCAAACTGTAAAATTGAGATTACGTAAGAAATGATGCTGCTTACCATTGTGTTAGCCTGTGGGTTCCCTCTGGTGTAATGTCCCAGCTATGACAGCATGTCCAGTTGTTGTTTTCCCTTGTCCAGCTTCCATGAGCACACACCAACCCACTCAACAATCCCCTCAACTTCCAAAACGCTGACCCCGGCTCCATGTCATATGTAAGCTGTATCATGGGACAACCTGAGCATGAAGAATTAATATGAATATAAAAGCAAAAAATAAAAGCAAAGGTAGAAAGAATTTTAAGTGTAAAAACAATTGTAATATATGTATAAGTGTAAAAACAATTGTATATATATATATATATATATATATATATATATATATATATATATATATATATATATATACATACATATATGTTCATAAGTCTGTACTGAGAAATACATTAAATTGTGTCATTATTTGTAGTTTTACTCTTATGCCACATCTTTGAAAGCTGCAAATAACAGAAAACAATCTAAAAAAGCATAAAACATTATGCCGGGAGTCATTTTGCACAGTTTGACTTTGTTATTTACTTTGAAAAATGTCAAATGTTGATGTGAAAAAATGAAGGATATTTGTCTTGCAATAAAACAGAAACTGCAGATTGTAAGCAGAGAAAAGATGGAAATCACTCTGTTGTTCTTGGTGTGTGCCATAGACAAAAACTAAAAGTTTAATACAGTGCCTGTTTGGAGCCACCAAACAGCAAAAAAAGGGAGAAAAAGATGATTCCAGTCCACTGCTGCCATGCTACAGCTGATTTGAAAAGGCTGACATCTAGTGTCACAGTATTGAAACTTCTTTTTATAGCGTTGCAGTCCATTCTGACAGTTATCCTTCTCCTCTGAAGGAACTGCAATGTTCTGCATTATTTCAGGTTAATAGACTCAAGCTCTGAGAAACAATACATACATAAATAACAAGCAGAATTAGACTACTGCATTGGTCTATTCACCTGCCTCCCAAAATCAGCTGTTACAGTTAATTCAAAATGCGGCTGCACATTTTCGTAAGAGTACATTACACCTGTTCTTACATCTCTAGAATACTAGAATTGATTATAAAACTAGAATTGATTATAAAACTTTGTACTGTAGTATACTCTACTGTACTGTACTGTACTGTAACTTTGTACTGTAGTATACAAAAGTCTATAATATATATAAAACATGCCAATTAGATACAAACCAGAAAGAACTAGAATTGATTATAAAACTTTGTACTGTAGTATCCAAAAGTCTGTATATATATATATATATATATATATATATATATATATAGAACATGCCAATTAGATACAAACCAGAAAGAACCTTCAGGTCCACAGGCAGAGGTCTTTTACCACCCAACAGTCTATGGCTAACTTCTTAGCTCTGTGTGTGTATGTGTGTGTATATGTGTGTGTGTGTGTGTGTGTGTGTGTGTGTTGCATCTTATTATGTATTAAATGGGCTATATAAATAAGGTTGACTTGACATTAGCAAGTGCTAGGCAGCATGAACGTTTAAGTGAAAATGGTAAGAGGGGTTTTATGGATAACACCTTTGGGTCCTAAACTCTGGTACGGTTAACTTAACTGTCTTTTTACTATATGATTTTTTTTTTATGTTAAGTTATGGAAGCCCATTCGCATCAATATAAGTCATTTTAATGAGAAACATGGAAAGAATCAGTTAGTATCTCATCAATAATGAGTTATTGTGAGATACTTCATTATTTTGAGAAAGTCTCTCACAATAATAATTTACAGGAACGCTTTTTTCCATCACATTGGCAGAAATGGACTTCCGTACAAAGTAACGTTAGCTAGTTCTGTTTTAACATTTTTTTTTTTTTTTAGTTTATTAACCAGACTTGGTTATAATGGATTAAGCAGCAGCACAGCTAACACCAGTTGTAGCTACTGAACTAGCTTATGGCTACACAACACAATACAAATGTTAACAAACACAGCAGGTAACGTTAGCGTGGTAGCTAACTAACGCTAGCTAGCTAATTAACCCTTGTGTTGTCCTCCCGACTCAAAAAGACACAAAAGAATTGACATTGTTGTCCCTTTTTCAGACTTTTTTTTTAAGTTTTCACTAACACCACCTTACTAGTTTTACACTACTTTTTGGAATTCATGGTCAACAACCCTAATTTATATAGCATTGTACCTAATATTTAGCAGAAATTATGAATTATTTTGACTAATAGTTAAGATCAGAGGAATGAAAGTGATCAATTGGATTTGCAAAAGAGCGTTCTAAGGAATCCAATCCATTTTTTTGGGGGGGTAATTTGGTTAGAAAGAAACCCATATTTCAGATATTGACATTTTGTAAAGGGGTCAAATTTGACCCGAGGACAACAGGAGGGTTAACCAACGTTACCAGATCATGTATATAATCTAAAATATAGTTACGTTAATCATCTAGCTAACAACCTACACTTGTCTGGCTAGTTAACTTTAGCTTCGTTATTACCTGAATACACATTATTGTAATTGTGTAAACTACAATTATAAAAGTAATGAGTAATTGTACATTACTTTATAATTAACGGTACTGGTAATTACTCACCAGTCTTTTTAACACAGGTAACGTTAGTGTAATGGACTTCCAGCCTGCAAAGCAGGTAAACCACCCCACCTAATTTTAAATAACTTTATGAAATTGATTGTGATTGACTTGAATTTCTTCCTCCAGAATCCAGACTGAGACCACATAAATATATAGGGATGGAGTAGCGCTGTAGAGATAGAACTGGCAATGCAAGACGGAGATGCAGAAAATGAAATGGCCGTATGGAGGCAGTAAGGGACACCCCCCTCTCTCTCTCTCACACACACACACACACACACACAGAACAAACAATCTTACTATCTCTCAACCTTGTTATTCTGCTATTGCAAACATTAGTCTATAATAACGACTATACAGACAATTAAATGAGGTATAATAAGAAGCAAACCATAACATAAGAAGAAATATGTATCCTTTATGCTATTTCTCTAAAAAATAAATAAATAGATAAAAATGAACACAGCGAAAATATTTTGTTGTGTGGTCATATGTATCTATTACTTGCTTGCTTGACAGCTGCTGCTATCTGTCTGACACCCCCCCCCAACCATGGATAATGGTGCTGCTACCATCTCAGTCAATTGTCTGGATGAAAAGCAGGCTCTACTTCACTTACACTTGTGTGTTAGCTTGTGACCAAACAGCAGGTTCAGGGTGATAGTTTCTGATCAGCTCTGTATATATAAACTGATTGCCCGGTACTAAAATACATTTTATATACTGCAGTAACTCCAGATTTTGCTTGAATGTCTAGTAGGTTGTACAAGCAACTTTTTAGTGCATACAAATGATATTCACATTCATATCATACTGTTTTGCACTATATTTGAATGACTTTACTCTGTGAAATGACTGGTTTCGTTATAAGGCAAGTGCTGGATTTGTGGAGCCAGAGAGAGAGAGAGAGAGAGAGAGAGAGAGAGAGAGAGAGAGAGAGAGAAGAGAGCAGTATCTGCTACCAGGAAAAGTCCTACCGTTGGATCACTGGGAAACCTGCAGGCAGATGGTGGAGTGATGCAGACACTGGACACAGAGACACTGCACTGAACAGTACAGTAAGTGATCCTTGATGATTAATTTGCCTGTTATCTGGAGCTTGTAACTGCCATAAGGGGACTGCAGTATTGCTGAGAGACAACTCTTGGTCAGATACAGTATGCTACTGCAAAAACCCAGACAGAATAGCTAAACCTCACGTTATGCCGAATTTTTACAATGTAAGATTTGGATTTACTTTGAACGCTTTATTTTACAAGATAACAGCTGTTATAGTTACTTTCCAAATGTGTTACTGGATGTGGTATTATTTTGGTAAATATTTGCATTTGAGTTTCAGAATGAACTTTACAGGGTTAGAATGTGCTGCATGTATGTACTGTTTACATAATTAATTTGGTACCATGTGTTGATATACCCTGTAATTAAAACCACACACCAACTCACAATATGTATATCAGTCATTATCTGGTTTTTCCCCTCTGATAAAGCTGACCGGACTGTTATTAGGCTTATTTATCAGCTTTGCCACTCTCCCAGTCTACAGACTTACTTTTGTGTGTATTGTGACAGCATCAGTTTGTCCTACTTTAGCAAACCAGGCATTTATTATTTGCCTGTTATGAGCCAGATGGAGGCTGTTGATCTTGTTAGAAAGGTAGATGTGAAAAAAACCATTACCTGGACCACAGCAAACACACACACACGCACAACTGCACACATGTATGTTTGCACACACACACACAGTTTTGTGCAGTCTACCATTCACTAAGCTGTAATCTGCACCCTGGTTTCTGCACCTGCTGCACCTAAAGTTATTAAGTGGTCAGTCATGAAGAATTGCTTACACCTTGAGTCAGAGAAATGGAAACTCCGAGGAACTGGGATTAGTTGGTGTGTTACCAAGTTTCTGTTAAAAAGCAGGAGAGTATTGACTACCATCTATTACTATCCAAGTCCTTGCAGTTATCTGACAGTGTCGTTAAGCAAGTGTGAGATAGTAGTCATAAATTTACATGGATTTGCATACAGGTTGGCCACTTATTACATATGATAGGCATGATGCATAGTGTAGTATACTGACCTGCAAAGTTAATGATTGACCAAGCCTCTTCCACTTAAGCCATCCCAGTTGGTTGCTAGGAGCCAGAGGAGAGAAGATAGCTTGGTTACTTGTCTAAGAGCTGATATGTTGTACGTATAAATAGATATCTGGCAGTCACATGGAATATACATAGAAAAAGTTGAAACCAGTGTACAGTCTAGATGATTTTAATCACTGCAGCAAAAATCCGATTTGATCGCTGTGATTGCTCTGTAAACGGAAAATGAGAGAATTTAAATGCACACTCACATATTCCTCTTCTTAACTGCCCACACCGTTTCACTTACCTTCCTTTTCATGCAACCAGCACAATAGAGGTGTGTTGCTGCCCAGAAAAGATGGTGGGACTGAGAAACTGCTCTACATGGGAACCATTGCTACTCAAGGCCTCTTGCATCAAGTCCTGTGCCAACGGCTGCTCCCTGGGCATCACTGCACACCTTACCTACGCTAATGCTGACGTAGAGTCTGTAGAAGGTGAGTACACTCTTAGCACCATTATTAATAATCAACTGTATTTTGAACAGAACTTTATTTTGACTCCGGAAGAAGTACACAAGATGTTTTGGAAAAATAAGTAGACAACTTACTTTACTCAAGCCTCAAAACAGCAAATATTTAAAAGCCAACTCAAGTTTTTCCAATATACTGCTATGTTTCTCAGTTAAAGTACGAGATAAATATTGGTTGAAATGGACTGAATTTAGCTAATTAATCCTTGTGTTGTCCTTCCCGAGTCAAAAATTTGACATTTTAATCGCTTTTTCAGACATTTTTTAAGTTTTCACTAACACCACCTTACTAGTTTTACACTACTTTTTGGAATTCATGGTCAATAACCCTCATTTATATAAATTATACCTAATATTTGAGTTAAAAAAGCAGAAATTATGAATTATTTTGACTAATAGTTAAGATCAGAGGAACCTACAGATGAGTTTTGTCAGGAATGAAAGTGATCAATTATATTTGCAAAGGACATTGAATAGAATCCAATCCATTTTTTTGTGGTAATTTGGTTAAAAAGAAACTCATATTTCAGATAAAGACATTTTCTAGCTTTATTTTAAAGTGGTAAAATTTGACCCCTAGATTTATTAGATTTTATATGATATTAGATTATATTTATTATCACAAAATGTTGTGATGTCTGGTTTTAGTATACAACATCACGAGACATGGATTTAATGTGGGCTTAGCATTACCTGGCTTTATTGAGACATACAACTGGATGTTGTCGGCATAGCAGTAACAAAATTCATCAAAAACAAAAGAAAAAATATGCTATAAACAAGAAACAGTTGAGGGACAAGGATTGACCCTTGAGGAACACCACAGATAATTTGAACTGTAGAGCTGTTTCCTTCAACAACAGAGGTTGCATTGAAGAAGTAATAACACTTTTTAAATTAAGAGCAAAGCACCTCAAGTCAATCTATGCTTCAAAGTTACCAAAATCCAACAGTACCAAAATCAGTCAGTCTGTTAGCAGTAAGCAAAAGGAGCTTTCTGACGAGGACAGTCTGATATAGGACAAATAGCAAGGAAAACTCATTAGTGATTGTGGTTGCTTGGTAAATTGATGCAAACATCTGAAATCATTGTTTTGTCTGTCAAATGTTTTTTGGTCATCTAGGTGTCTTTGTGTACCCTCTCGGGGAAAAGGAGGTTGTGGTGGGCTTTGAGGCGGTGATTGCAGGCCGGTTGATGGGGGTCCAGATCCAGAGCCGAGGGAAGCTGAAGGACTGCTGTTTGGATTGCTGCCCTGGATCTTGTCTTCCAGGCCACTGTGGGACTGGCCGGGAGTGGGGTTGCTGTGGGAGCTCCAGCCTCGACATGCAATGCACCAACGGTGAGGAGTGGAGGAGACTTCCTGTATTTTACTTAAAGATAAAAATGCTCATTTGTACTATAGTGTAGTGTGTCCCGTTGTCCACTGCTGTAAATATCTGGTCTCTGCATGAATTAAAATATGGCCCCAGTAAGTCCCTTCTCCGTCTTGTTTTAGCCTCTGTGAGGATAGACCAAGGACAGACAAGGAGGGAGACAAATATATTTGGCTGCCTGCCTAATGTTGAACTGCCGTTCACTTAGTACAAACATACATCAACTTGAAGTGTGTAGTATTTTATTGGAAACTTTTATTGGTATCATGTGCACAGAATAATTTCTCTTAATGCAGCCAACACCACACAGATTCAAGTAACCCTTTTGCAGACTTTATTTTGATTTCAATAATAAATAATTTTATATTTGGGACTGTACAAAAGTTATTAGGGGTTCAGAAGAGCAGTTTAGATTTTTTTATTTGTTAGTTGTTTTTTTTTTGAAGGGAGGGTAGTCAAAAACATTTGGAGAGCAGCATAAGGTCCTTTTATCTTTTCAATCCCAGATTTTTATTTTATTTTATTTATGGTGGAATTCATTTCATAAAATACATTGAGATTCATGTCAGTGAGTACTGGACTTTAATTTACATAGTAAAGTAATTAACAAGGTAATTAATGTGTTTTTGGTATTTAACAGTGTGCTTTATGGATGAGCTGCCTGTGGCAAATACTTTTTGATATTTTGATTATGATATGTTTTGTTGATGTATTTGCCATGAATGTATAATTTTTTTGAAATATTGGGAGAGAGCATTGCAGTGTCAAAAAGAGGATCCAAAAAGTATTGATAACAGTTCATATAAATAAATATTGATTCTTTTTTTATAAAATCTAAGATGAGATTCAGCCGTCCCTCCCCATCCTGGTCCACTATGTGTGTTTGAATTGTTGTATGATGGGAGTAACTGCTGTGTTTCTGCTTTAGGACATCTCATCCTGGATGAAGACCTTGAAAGATCCACCTTCATCGTGGGCACAGGCGTCATTGGCCCAATGGACATAGTGTCCGTTATCATAAGCACCACACTAGAACTCCCCACATTAGAAAATGGAGCAATCCGCATCGTCTACCCCACATTGCTTACTCCGATCGTCACTGGCCGGATGACTCCAAGCAAGAGTGAAAATGGGGGGAAATCTGAAGAAACTGGGTATTATATGTCGCAAACAACTATTTTACCAAACATTGTTCTGTACATCTCAATGAATTATATGTAACTGACTGCTCTACATTTCTCTCCTCCTCAGACCAACCAGCTGTTTCGGTGCCACCTCAGGAAAACAAGACCGGGCCCTAGACTCGGAGCAGCAGTGTGCCCATGCCATCTTCACCAATCCAGTTGCCAACCTGGCACCTTATGAACTCAACTTCCAGCTTTTGGTCAGAGGGGCCTGCCTACTGGCTGGTACTGCCTTTCTTCTCAGATATTTTTAATTCAGTGGTTCTTGACTCAGTCATTGTGAAATTTTAAAATAGTGGGAAATCTTATTACACAATAAAATAAATGGGTTTACAGTGAGGGCCCTGAATCCAAACACAGCCAGAACACAAAATCCAAAGGAAAAAGACAGTGCGTGCTGTAGAAAAAGAAAAGCACACATAAATTAATATGCAATACACATGACTGGTGTTTATACGTTTAAAAATGACTTGCCAAATGCCAAATGAATTGATACAGAGATTCTCAAAACTCACAACACTCTCTGGATTTCTCAGTATGACCGACTTCGCACACAGCAGCTTAAGTGAGAAAAGACTACAGCAATGTTCAGCTGTGGAGATGAAGAGGAAATAAAAAATGACATGGAGTGTGTCATGGTTTCCGTCATTACTTAGGATTCATCATGGGTGCGTCAGAAACCATGCACTTATAGCTTTAAAACCTATGAAGTCTTTATTTCTTCCTAAACTGATTGGTAGGACTGGAGAGCCCCACTCACGCTCTGAGGGCAGATGCAGACCCCAGTGCCCAAAGTGCCTCTGCAACCTACATCACCCTGGCACAGGAGCATCCATATGACAGACACATAGAGATCATTCTCCACCTCAGTGGTGAGCAGTTGAAAACTGTCCCTACGTTTTGTCTTTCTTTCTTTGTTGTGTCAGTTTTTCCATGTGATATTTCTTATTACCTCTTTCACAGAACCTCACAGCCCATTGGTCATATTAGAGAGAGGCAGGCTGTCATTTAGCCAGTATGAACAGCAGATCTGTTCCCGCCGTGATTTCATTCACTGCACTCGAAAATATTCAGAACCTGAGAGGAAGGTTGGTAGTTACTCACTCTGCTTTGCTCTCTTCATTTGCCTTTTAACCCTTGTGTTGTCTTCCATTCGACCATGTACTTGTCCTGAAAATCAACACTTTCTCGGATGTTTTTGACACTTTTGTCCCGTTGTTTGCAATGTTTTTGACTCTTCTTTTCACTACCATGTATCAACACCACTAACACCAACTTATTACCAGTTTATGAATTATGAAATTATAAATTATTTAGACTCATTTTAAATGAAGGATAATTACAGAAGGGTATATGTCAAAGTTCAGTCTGGTTTTGAAAGTAGAGATCCTATCTTTTGTTGTACTTGCAAAGCATGATGTGTGGCATCAATCATCCATGTTATTTTTGGGTTATTAAATTTAGAAACCCTTATATTTGATATAGCTATTTTGAAAAATGCATCAAATTTGACACAAAGACAACACAAGGGTTACATCTCTCAATTCATGTACCTGGACTGTGTTACGGCATTAAAACATGCTGGTGTTCTACTTGGCCTGCAGCTGGAGTTTGTAAGGAAGCGATACCATAAGGACATTCTGTGCAGCCCCGTCTTGATGCTTAATTTCTGTCCCAACTTGCTGCGAGAACCTCTGGAGCTGCACAAAGCCACCAGAGAACTGCTGTTCCTTGTCGATCGCAGTGGCAGCATGAGTGGTGCGAACATCCATCGTGTGAAGGTGAGCAGCAGGCAGGATGAAAACGAATGAATGCATGAAACTAACAAAAGTTTAACTATTAGATATGGCCACTACCTTAATCTGGACTATGCCTGTCTGCCCCCTCCTTGTTTCCACAGGATGCTATGGTGGTCACGTTGAAGAGTCTCCCTTCTGGCACAATGCTCAACATTGTGGGCTTTGGCACCACCATCAAGCCTCTGTTCACCTCCAGCAAGCTCTGCACTGATGTTAGTTTTACTCAATAACCTTGCTTTAATTAGATATTCATCTGAATATGACTTGTTAATTACATTTTTAAGTAAAACAAATCATATTTTATTCTTAATTACATATGCATTATTTTCACTAAAATATAATACATGGAGCATTTGGATCATGTTTTCTGAAAGCAGATGTTTTTCGACCAAATAGGACTATCTGTTCCATTTTATCTACTCTCTAATCAGGCAATAGGTCAGCTCCTTGGGTTGCCTTAGTAGCAGAGTATCAGGTTTTATCCAGACCAGGGGCTGCAAAGACAAACAGTCTTCGCACATACTACTGGCCATATGGTGACCTTTCATGCATTTTACACGAGATGTCCCTCCAGCTCGTCTCCTGTCAGGCATGTTTGTCCACAGTGTGAGTTGAATTGGTTTTAAGGCAGGTGCAAATGTGCGTATGTTTGCTCTCTCTTTATTAGAGATGTGCCGATTCAATTCTTTGTCACCCTTACAGGGTAATTGGGAAATCTGATATCAAACTGTGAATGTATCTCGACAACATTTGCACAGGCAACTTCAAGCAGTTCGACAGGTGTTGGTGTTTGATGCTCACTTCTCCCACCATTACTCTCTGAGAACATCTTTTCTTTTATTTTTCCCTACGTATGCATACAGGTCACTCTAATGCAGGCATACGAGTACGTCCAGAGGATGAGAGCCGACATGCGAGGCACCAACCTTCTGGGGGCGCTGTCCTGGTTATACCAGCAGCCCATGCAACGGTCATATCCTCGCCAGGTCTTCATCATCACAGATGGATCCATTAGCAATGTGGCTAAAGTGTTGGAGCTTGTCCGCAGAAACACATGCGCTGGCAGGTACTGAGATAAAACTGAACTGCCAATCAGATGTTTAACCCATGGGAATCATGTGTAAAGGATTGGACATAGAGATATCAGGTGGACATCCAACATGAGGCAAAAACGCTAACAAAGATTTATTCTATGGCTAGTGTGTGATAGGACATTAAATCACTGTGGGTGACAAGGAAGCCGAGAGGAATGGAGTGCAGTGAGTGCAGGCAGAATGAGGAGATAAAAATGACAGAGTCACCATGTGGGGGAGGAAAGAGAAGAAGAGAGGGGGCACATGCAAACGGTGATCTTGGCGAACTGAGACCAAAGCACTGCGAAAGAAAGAAAAGAAAGGGCTGAGGTATTTTTTCTGTCCCGCCCAGTAATCCCGTTAAGTGCTCTTCTCTGCAGTAAGAGTCACGCCCCTCTGGTTTTCCTCGGGCCCTTCAGCAATGCATAAAACAAAATTATCATTCATTAGTATTCTCCTGCTGGACTGACTTTCTACACTGTATTTTGGATGTCCCTTTGCACACAATGTGAATATTTCTTTGTTTCAGTCTAACTAATGTCTGTATTCATAGTACTACATACATTACATACTAAAAAAATAGGTCTTCTATTTATATCATTTTGGTAGTGCTAACATTATCTAACCAACCAGAAAGACTTGCTGTTTTAAAAGACAGCACACAAGCAACATTTCAGCCTTTTCAACGATTCTGTCCCCTGCTCTTTTCAAACTCTCAATTAGCCAAATGGCTTGTGATCCCTCCGTTGGCCCAAATAACAGCTCTGTCTGTTTGATGACTCCAGATTGTCTCTTTCCTTAGACACATGGAAGCCTCTGTATGCCATTAGGGTTTCAAAAATATATACTTACATTACGTAAGTCTGATTTGTTGCAAGAGGCTAGTAATTAATTTGTTCAGATGGGAAAATCCAGGTGACTGAACACACTGCACGTATATGTACCACTCTGTAATAGTAGAAAGTGAAGCCAATTCTCACATAATAATTGTGGTATGATAATTGAAATTTCTGAAGGGATGTGGTAAAAATGTAATACTGTATCTCTTCTGCAGATGCTTCGGCCTGGGCCTTGGTCCTCGAGCATGCAGGAGACTCCTGCAGGGCGTTGCCAAACTGACAGGAGGGACCACAGAGTTCTTGGATGATGAAGAGAGACTCCAGCCTAAGGTCAGCAGCACTGCAACACTGCCACCTAATGCAGAAAATATTAATTGCAGAACAATTATAAGCATTATCTTAGACTTCGAATTCTCTTAATTAATCCTTTTGGGATGGGATCATTGGGATGATTAATAACAATAGGAACCTTTGGCTCTAAAAAGACATAAAAAGACATTTACCATAAATTATCAGTCAAAAGTGTCAGTGTTGAGTCAAGTGTTAAAGTGCCCTGGTATTTATGTGAGTCCAGGTGTGTATGTATGTATGTATGTATGTATGTATGTATGTATGTATGTATGTATGTATTGTCCTCTCTGCCCTCTTTCCTCCTCCCCCCGAGCGAGGAGTTCTATAGCCTGATTGCATGAGGGACAAAGGAGTCCTTGAGTCTGCTGGTAAGACACTTGGGAAGGAGCAGCTTTCTCACTTTCTTACGAGATAAATCCATATGGCTTTAGTACTTCACATTTGCCTTTCAGCATATCACAAGTCATTAGCAGTGCTGACAAGTATCCTCCCTCAAGTACAATTTTCTACGTGAGCATTTTCTTTATATCTCAGAGTTTTCTTGTGATCCACGGGACTAACTAACTGTATATAAAGTAGTTAAAACCAGCTCCACCTCGACCAGCTACAGCATTAAAATTCTACAATTCTAAGGGTAATTTCAGTACATTATGCTAATAATACTTCTGTAATTTTACTTGATTAAGATTTTGAATGCAAGACTGGAGTATTTTTACATGAATGTACTGGTACTTTTACTTAAGGAAACCACCACCACCACTACCACCACTATTAATTGTAAAGCATTGAATTTAGAAATAATGTGATCAATCTATCTCCGCAGTTAATAAAGTCTCTAAAAAGGCCTTTGAACCTGTGCTGACTGACGTACGGATTGACTGGTATCTGCCAGAAAACATGGAGGCTTTTCTATCACCCAATGAAATTCCTCCACTATACCCTGGGAATCGTCTAATTGGATATTGCACTCTATACGATACGACGAACCTCAAAGCAAAAAAGACAGAGGTATACATTACTACATTCTTTAAAAGTCCATGTGTCTGTGTGTGCATAGAAAAACAGATCTCTAATCTAACTACTTTATAGTCTCAAGGACGGGGCTGTAAAGGTGTACATCGTGGCTCCACAAGTTCAGTTTTTGGACAATCAAACGATGAGTATTCCCCTCCCCCTGTGTCCGAGTTAATGCCTGCGGTGACATGTGCAGATGGCACCGACTTGGAGGAGGCACTGAGGGAGATTTCCAGAGAAATCTCCTCCGAGTTCTCCTGTGCCAGAAACACAGATCTTGGAACCAGCCCAGGTCAGTCACTCATCCTTGTGTCTTGTAGTAAATAGATATGAATCAAGACTGGACACCTCATACTGTAGTGGTTAATGTTGGGATTTTATCCACTTTAGATGTGGCGATAGACTGGTCCAGCGACGTGAGAAGGAGGATCCAGGAGAGCTCATATATCCAGGAGCAGTATGTCCTTACTCGCTGCTCCCTCAGTAGTGAGCGGAGTCTTCAAACACAGTCCCACTCACACATACACGCCTCGTCCAACTCTGACTCTGCAGGTGGGGTCTTTCTGCCCCACCCTCAATCAACTGGTTCAGTGCTGGATACAGGGTCTCTGCCCCAAGGTCTTGAAAAGATGGCCACTCCAGAACAGAGATCCTCGCTGTCTCGCTGGGCAGACTCTGCATGGCAGCAAAACCTCTCAGTGGAAACCCCTGATAATCAGGCAGAAAAGGTACGATTGATTGTAAAAAAAAAAAAAAAAGCTAAACGTGACATGAAAACAGATTTTTACCACAGCTTCAAAATAGTTTGACAGGAGAAAATGTTTCCATCCATCAGTCCAGGGAAGAGAATTCTTTTCTCTCTCTACCTACCACTTTGTGACAAATCTTGATCAATTGAATCAATTTATCCACCTATAAAATAAACCAGAATACAATAAAGCCAGAATATGTTTTGCTTTCTAGCTCTTACTTGAGGTTTATTGAAAGGTGTTCTGAAAAAATTGTACATCCCTAACCAATGCCAGGCAAAGTACTGTAGGAACAGCATGTCACAAATAGATACTGTACAAACAGATAACCCTCACATAATGTCATTGTAGACATATATGGATGCGGAGAAAAAATAAAGTTTGATTTTCCCTCTTAAACAACCAGAGTGGGAATCTGGATGGAGGTGAGGAGCCTCGTAGGAGACACAAGTCACTGGCCCACTCAACCATGGCAGCAAGGAGTTTCTCATCACCCCAGGGCGAGCTGGAGATGCATCGCCTGAGGAGAGCTCTGGAGAGGGTCTCCTTCGACCAAACACTGGGAGGGAGGCTGGACGAAAGCGATGGGGAGACAAAGCCCCCATCAGGAAGCACACTGTCCCGCAGAAGCCTCAATGACTCCAGTAAGCTATAGTACTTAGAAAAGCAGCCTTCTTATGTCACCTCCAACACATTCTCTTTTTCTCACTTTGACCCTCAGATGGACTCCTGTTCCCCGCCTCCCCTCTGGACTGGGACAGCTTCACAGACCCAGAGTACCTCTTTACTGCTGTTGCTCCAGAGGACCCTCCACCAGGTCAGTGCCGTTCGCTCATTCACGGCCTGCTGAACGGCAGACCTGTGTCCTGGGAGGTCACTGTGGACCTGGGGCACCTCTGGACACCTGACGGCCAAGAGACATCAGGAGTTGAGGGATGTGGAGGAGGAGGTAAAGGAGGAGAGGAGGAAGGAAAAGGAAAGGGACCATGGGAGGAGATCCTTCACCAACTGACTGCTCGCTCAGTTATCAGGGACTTTGAGAAAATGGCAGAGAAGGAGAGCGACATTGGACATGGTGAGGCTCAACTACTTGAAACGTTATCTGATGTTATCTTAAATGATACGGAATACGTACTGTCTACCCTTTACTTTTTCCCAGGATCAGCTAAGCGATACCGCATGAAGGCTATCCAGACCAGTAAGCATTGTAACATCATCTGCATGTACACAGCCTTCACTACCACTGATAGCAACCCCAACAAAGGCTTGCCAGACAGCATTGACATCCAAAACACAGGTATGGCATACTGCCAACTCACACACACTCAGACAAAAATGATGTCATATAGATATATAAAGGCACATGACTTTTACACGAGTAATAATAATAATAATAATAATAACAATAATAATAATAATTGAAAAAAAACTAAATAAATGAAAAATTAAAGAATAAAAAAATTAAAAAATTAAAAAATTAAAAAATTAAAAAATTAAAAATTAAAAAATTATTATTATAATAAATCACTGGGCGCCCTTTAAAATTAAGAAATAGTTTACTGTAGTTTAACCAACATAAATAAACCATATAATTTATATATATAATATATATATATATATATATATATATATATACTATATATATATATATATATATATATATATATATATATATATATATATATATATATATATATATATATATATATATATATATTTATAGTTAGTTTGCAATGCCTGTTCTTACAATGTGTCATGAGGAACATACAGATTTAAGTGTGTGTGTGTGTGTGTGTGTGTGTGTGTGTGTGTGTGTGTGTGTGTGTAGGGTTCCATTTGAGGAACAGGCGGAGTTCCCAGTCATGTAGTCGCAGGCAGAGGACGTATTCTGTTGGTTTGGGCAGACGGCGCACCAGCAAAGACAGGGAAGAGATCGAGGACACCTGGAACTCTACAGGTAGACAGACATAATGATACCACGACCCATTTCTGTTGTCAAGACTTCAGGTCATCAACAATCTTTGTATCTCTCAGACAGAGAAGACACCCCTGCCTCACCCTGTAGCCTTACATCCTGGGATTCTAGTAAGTATTGTCGACTTGATCAGTGAAAACCTTCTAGAGTCAGTGTAGTCTCGAGGTTCGAGGCGTCTGACCAGAAAGCCAAACTTAAGTTGAGTCTGTATTGAAGGAGAAAAATCTGAATTGCTCTCCCCTGACTTGATTTTACACACAAACAACCCCTGAGGTTCAATTCACCAAAATTACGAGAGGAAAACAGATTTCTGCCTCTACTCCAACACAAAGCAAGTGTATGGATTGTTTAGGCCCTCACAGCATTGAAAAACATCAATAGTTAAATTTCCTTCCAAAAATATCTTCCCCCTTTGGATAATTAACAAAACACACTGTAAAACATTTGTCTCTTTAAAAATAGGGACTATTTTTTGGGCATAAAATTCATTTACAGCAAGATTTTTTATCTATCTATGTCATGTAAAGGGTGAACTGAGGCTTTGAACACAGTCAGGAAACATCACTTTATCCCTTTGCTTATGACATAATACATTTGTTTTATTCCACACTGGTGTCTCAGGTGTAGGGGGCAGTGCATACTCTGCTACAGCCCCAGCAATAACAGGCGCCTCATGCACTCGTTCACAGCGATCTATCGAGAGCAAGTCAATGGAGAGCTTCTTTGGCACCAGGTAAGACTTCTACATTAAATTACAATTCTTGTGAAAGTGGCATTACAATGTAAAGGGGACCATGGTAGCAGTGTTTGTGCTCAGGTTACTTCAGAGAGTAAGCCTCTTTTCTGTGAGGGGTGTGTATTATGTCTACATCAAAATGTATAGATGTTCAAAGGCCCAAAAACCACTTTCTTTTTGTAAATTACAGATTTCCACTGGGCAGACTCAGGTCCTCTATTTCATCAGGAAAACAGGTTCCTCTCAAGTCCCACTGTCTTTCTGCAGAAAATGAGAAACAACCTGAAACGGAAGTTTCAGACTATCTGCCCTTGGTGAGCTGTGCAGGCACTTACAACATACAGTATATACTTAACTACACACAAGAGTGCATGCACATGTATTATTTGTAAGGGTTGAAAATATCGGGATTTTCTTTGCAATAATTTTCAAAATCGATTGTTTTCCCTAGAATCAATCATTTTTATACCAATGATTCACCCAAATATTTTCTTTTTATACGTTACCGCTGACGGTGACTGCATCATATGCGTTTCCAGCTAAACAGAGCGAAAGCAGAAAATGCAGAAAATACAGGTTATGTACTTTTTTACAAATGAAATAAATCACAGACTGACTGACATGTGATGTGCATTCTTCTTAGAAAACAGTTTTGTCTGTCAATATTGTCTCTAGAAGTGTATTATTCAAATGTACTTTTTGTTAAAGATGGACAAGAAAATCGCAATACTCCATGCTATTGAATTGCAATAATTGAAAATGGCAATACAAATCAAATTGGCACCAATTTATCGTGAAAGAATCAAATTAGGACCAAAGGATATCGTCCCAGCCCTATTAATATGTGTCTATTTGGTGTCTAATCAGGTGCGTCTGCAGCTGGCATCAGGAGCTTTTCTTCTGACAGAGATCTACTCTGACTGTGTCCAGATCCCCCTGGACCGCCTGAAGAGGGCTTCACCCTACAGCCTCCACCGCCGCAGCCTCAGCCCGCCCTTCCGCTGCACATATCCCAGTGCTCCATCTTTATCCACCTCTACCAAGCCCCCCGGTGCTACCAGTAGCCACCATGTTACCTTTTCTCCTTCTTCCTGCCCCCTCACCAAACCAACTGCTCCTCCCTTCCACCACACTCCAGACGACACTCCCCTGCTGCTGGAATCACGTCGAAGACACCTGTCGGACCGAGACCCTGCCACCTCGCCCCCTGACCTCCCCAGTTCTGAGGAGGGCTCCCTGGAGTTCTCTGTTGGCCCCTCTCAGAGCCAGATCCCTGGCCAGGCAGACAGTGGCCGTGGATCAGAGACAGATGTATGTGAAGGCTCTTCAATAGAGCCAGGTGACCTCCAGGGAAGCAGCCAGTTGGCTCAAGAGGACCTGGAGGGCTCTAGCTGGGCCACGGCTGTGGCTCTAGCCTGGCTCGAGCACCGCTGTGCCGGCTACTTCATGGAGTGGGAGCTGATGGCAGCAAAAGCAGACTTCTGGCTGCGCTGTCAGGAGCTGCCCGAGGGAGTGGACCTGGCCGGGCTGAAGGGAGCGGCCAGACAGCTGTTCCTGCTGCTGCGCCACTGGGATGAGAACATCAAGCTCAACATGCTGTGTTATAACCCTAATAATATGTGAGACAATGATCTCTAAGGAAACTGAGCCACATCTACTGATTAGCATAATCACTTGTGACTCCTACTGTAAGTAGCAACGCCTTTACATGGAAGAGTACATCCTGTATTTAATCTGCAGGATTAACTAATACCATTACCTAGTGCCAAGTTAATTTTAATAAGTTGCACATGCAAATTTCTACCGATGTAAGACTTTATATGTATGTGACAAAAATACCAAGTGGCCTTTTATCATAAATCAATATATTGCTTTATGCAATCACAAGAATGCCTTTGTGTGTGTGTGTGTGTGTGTGTATATATATATATATATATATATATATATATATATATATATATATATATATATATATACTGTATGTAGTGAATTACTTTGCCAAGTGTATAATCACATTCAGTCTGTATTGAATGGTAATGATGATTATTTGATAAACCTTACTTTAAATAATGAACTTATTGTTGAGGAAAAAAAAAAAAAAAACAGTGTAACTTAGACATTTGTTGAAACGTGTAACAAAACCATACATGCAAAAAGAAAAAAACAAAACATCAAGGTTAAGTAACATCTGTTTAATATAAAATGTCACACTTTTGTTGTTTGAGTCTACTGGAAACTTTTCACAATACTTTTCTGCTAAGAAGATGAATTATGTAACAAATCAGAAAAATAGCCATGATTGTCTTAACATTTGTGTAAAATTATACTAACTAACTGGAAAAGATTTTTGGCCTTTTATTGGAGAATAATGCACCTACTGGGCAAGTGGAAATAAAGCAGGCTATTGCCAGATATGCAATTAAGTTCTGTATCATATTAATGATATTCCTTAATATTCTGCCTTCTTAACACAACGTACAAGACCATTTGTGCACCAAGAAATTAGTTTTTGAAAATATCAAGGAAAGAAAAATGATTAGGCCAGTTGAAATATGGGCAGATAGAGAAATATAGCCTATGTAACAAATGCTCTCAAAACAGCATAATATTCACAATTTTGTCTAGCACTCTACGCTTACTACTATGTACTGTATCTGAAAATGAAACCTGAGAATCCATATTTTCTTTCTCTTTTTATTGCTTCAACTGCAAGGGACTACTTCATTGTGTAGGTATCTGTCTGCAGACTCCACCCACACAGCTTCCTTCACTTTTAGCAGTGAGCTGAGATGAGAAGCATTAAATGGCTCCTTGCATTCACTCATAAAAACAAGTGTATCTCAATGACCTCCCTCTGCACCGGTGTGAGGATCAAAGAGAGGTGGGTGATGGAGGTTGTTTGCCAGCTGATCAGACTAAAATACAACGTCTGGTCCAATCATGGTGGGTCACTGGCTTTTGCCTTTGACGGGTGTGTGTTCCTGTGTTTCTGCTGGGGCTGAAGGCAGTGGCGGAGCCAGCCACAGACACAGGAGGATGATGACGTGACAGACGTGGAGGGCAGCTGAGCTGCTGTTAGTAGAAGGGTAAGTGTTCCATGAAAGCTCGATCAGACCCAGGATCAGGACCCTGAACACAAGGAGGAGAGAAAAAAAAAACATACTTAAAGGATTTTCTTTCCTTTTAACCTAGACCCTATTTTTAGGGGAATCGTATGTCTCATGATTTATACGATTCTTTCCCCTAGAAATATATTTTTTATTCATTTATTTTACCAATGATTCACCTAAAAAGGTTCTGTTTCTACGGTAACGCTGACGGCGACTACATCATATCCGTTTCCAACGAAGCGGCCCGAAAGCACAAAATACATGTTATGTACTTCTTTACAAATAAAATAAATGTCAGACTTACAAAACTAATCAATAATGGAACTTATAGTTTGATAATTGAGACTCCCTTTTACCTGAGCAGGTGGGCCAGCTTCTTGACTCCTCCACTCCAGAGCAGGTAAGGCAGCGTGTGGAAGTACCAGACGTAGAACTGGTAGTGCAACGAACGACTGAAGCACATGCCAATGAAGTTAGAGGTGAAGAGAATCAGCACCATCTGTGGTATTCTGTTAAGGTTTGACGCGACAGCTGGTCACTACTACCCTGGAAATCCACAGTTCTCGCGAGAACACAACTTGAATTTGCTCAGCGAGATACTCTGGCATGGAGTCATGCTACTCACTATGTCCTTTTAGCCGAGCTGCACCAATCACATTGGCGTATCTGATATAGGCGGGGCCAGAGGCGAGCTCGACAGATGACGACAGTCTAATCTCCCAGTTAGCTCCGCTGGTAGCTAAGCGTATGGGGCTCTGGATACGTCACCCTGTGTGTTGTTGTGATTGGTCGTAGTGTTATCCAATTGCGTGCAGTGAGATTTTCAAATGCACGCTTGGTGCCGCCCCTCGAGATGGGCGACTTTCATTACTCGATGCCAGACCCTTAAAAGATGCTCTAAGTGATGTTGGGTGACGTTACTTAAGTATTTTCAAACAAAACGAGACTAGCTCGCCCCTCCCTCCTCCTCATCCTGTTCCCTCCCCCTCCCTTCAGTGCACTAACCCCCCACTAACCCCCAACCCCAAATCCCTCTTGTCTGTTATTGGCTGGAACGCTGGAACACTGTTTGGGTATGCTTCGTGGTGCAGGTGGGCACAGTTTGTTTTTGTGGGCGCTGGTGGAGCCTGTGCTGTCTACAGAGACCGCGTTTTTACAGTGTGTTCTGGGGACAGGCAGCTAGCAGATAGTGAGGAGATGTTTTTTACAGTGTGTTCTGGGGACAGGCAGCTAGCTGATAGTTAGGAGATGTTTTTTACAGTGTGTTCAGGGGACAGGCAGCTAGCAGATAGTGAGGGGATTTTTTTTACAGTGTGGTCTGGGGACAGGCAGCTAGCAGATAGTGAGGAGATGTTTTTTACAGTGTGTTAAGGGGACAGACAGCTAGCAGATAGTGAGGAGATGTTTTTTACAGTGTGTTCTGGGGACAGGCAGCTAGCAGATAGTGAGGAGATGTTTTTTACAGTGTGTTCTGGGGACAGGCAGCTAGCAGATAGTGAGGAGATGTTTTTTACAGTGTGTTCTGGGGACAGGCAGCTAGCAGATAGGAGGAGATGTTTTTACAGTGTGTTCTGGGGACAGGCAGCTAGCAGATATGAGGAGATGTTTTTACAGTGTGTTCAGGGGACAGGCAGCTAGCAGATAGTGAGAAGATGTTTTTTACAGTGTGTTCTGGGGACAGGCAGCTAGCAGACAGTGAGGAGATGTTTTTTACAGTGTGTTCAGGGGACAGGCAGCTAGCAGATAGTGAGGAGATGTTTTTTACAGTGTGTTCTGGGGACAGGCAGCTAGCAGATAGTGAGGAGATGTTTTTGCAGTGTGTTCTGGGGACAGGCAGCTAGCAGATAGTGAGAGATGTTTTTACAGTGTGTTCTGGGGACAGGCAGCTAGCAGATAGTGAGGAGATGTTTTTACAGTGTGTTCAGGGACAGGCAGCTAGCAGATAGGAGGATGTTTTTACAGTATGTTCTGGGGACAGGCAGCTAGCAGATAGTGAGGAGATGTTTTTTACAGTGTGTTCGGGGGACAGGCAGCTAGCAGATAGTGAGGAGATGTTTTTTACAGTGTGTTCTGGGGACAGGTAGCTAGCAGAAAGTGAGATGTTTTTTACAGTGTGTTCTGGGGACAGGCAGCTAGCAGATAGTGAGGAGATGTTTTTTACAGTGTGTTCGGGGGACAGGCAGCTAGCAGATAGTGAGGAGAGGTTTTTTACAGTGTGTTCTGGGGACAGGTAGCTAGCAGATAGTGAGATGTTTTTACAGTGTGTTCAGGGGACAGGCAGCTAGCAGATAGTGAGGAGATGTTTTTTACAGTTTGTTCTGGGTACAGGCAGCTAGCAGATAGTGAGGAGATGTTTTTTACAGTGTGTTCTGGGGACAGGCAGCTAGCAGATAGTGAGGAGATGTTTTTTTACAGAGTGTTCTGGGTGCTGCCTACACCGTGTTATCCTCCTGCTAGAGTTAGCATGCAACAGGCTTAAACAGGGCAAGTTTTAAATGTGTTTTTAGCCTCTAGGCATGCACAAAATGTCATTACGAGTGCCTACCGATGTGAAGTTATTCTGTCTGAGTGTACACAGTGAATCTGACTGCAGTAGATGTGACAAAAAGTTGTTTATTTGCTGTTTTCCCGGTGAAGTCCACACTAGTCGATTGTCACAACTTTTATGCCTTTCTGTCACGTCTACTGTCTGACCGTCTAAGTCAGATTCACTGTGTTCACTTGGAAGGAATAGCTGCACATGGCTAGGCACTGGTAATGACATTTTGAACATGTGACAACTTGGAAGATCTCACTAGTTTGCATCAGCTGTTCTAGTGCAGTGGAACCGCCCTTTCAAGACTGATTTCTTTATTCTTTCCCGGTGCGCGGCAGTGAGAGAGCCCTTCCTTGTATCAGGATTGAGTGGAACGAGACGGACGGGGGGGCTACAGCTCAGTTGTGCGGCAGTTAAAGTAAAGGTCGTCTTAAACCCTTAACATAACACGTTTGTCTAAATCACTCCTGATCAGTCTACCTGAAAACTCCTGATCTGAAACTGGATTCCGGACTGACTGATTAGACTTAAGTCTGTAAGTGTGGCCATTCTTACTTCTTACTTACTTGTCTTTAATTTCTGTTGCATGTACGGTCGGAATAAAAGATTGCGTTGAGACAAACTGATTTATTTTTCTGTTTTGCTCCACAAACAAACTAAGTTATAAGAAAACCAGAGGTGGAGTTTTTGGTTGGATTTTTTTTTTTTGTAGACTTTCTTTATTTTGGTGTTTTTGGACAATACAGTTTTTTACTGTGACTGAGTGTGTGTTAAAAATATGTACATTTAATTAGAATCTTGAATTGTGTGTGGTGTTGTGTCGGGTTTATCTATTTGGTGTACATTTTTATATGTGCAAGCTTGTGTGGATCTATATCCTACATACAAAATGCAATAGACATAAACCTTTAACTGGACTAAGACTATCTTAGATGAGAGACCTGGCTGGCACCCTTTGACCATTTAACCCTCATGTTGTCCTCGGGTCAAATTTGAGCCGTTTTCAGTTTGTTTTTGTTGTTTTTTTGTTTGTTTTTTAAAAATCACAAAAAATGGGCCTTCAAAATAAACGCTGAAAATTTCAACATTAGAAATATCAAATAACTTTGGAAGAAACATTTAAAAAAGCACCCACTACATTGAAAAAGTTACGAAAATGTCAGAAAAAGCAATAATAGTGTTGAAAAAAGCCTTTTTTTCATGGTTGATGGGAAGGAAACAAGGGTTAAAGAACACAAAACGGATAAAGACAAACTGTCACAAGGTTTAGAGGCTAAAAGCACATTTAAAACTTGCCCTGTTTAAGCCTGTTGGGTGCTCACTCTAGCAGGAGGATAACACGGTGTAGGCAGCACCGATTGGTTTCATTTGTCTCGCTACCGACAGCACTACAAATTTAAAAAAACAAAAACTAAACAGAGCTACATGTTGAAATCGACGGGAATTCTCCTTTAAGGAACAGTATTCTGCAGATGGGACTAGATTCAAATGGAACAAAAGGATATGATCAACAGTGTTTTTCTGAGCAGGAGTTTTCCTCTTGCTCGGCTCCTTGAGGAGTTCGAAGATGCTTTCTCCTGGCCTGGTAAGAGAGAAGATTATTCATATGAGCCTCATGCTTCTTTTAATATCTGGAATAAATAGATGAGTTCAACTACTGACTGAGCCAACGCCTGCCGGCACGACTTTAACCCCCGATTTATTCCAGCTCAGGTCAAACTATAATGTCAACAGTACCCTTGGCACAGCCAAAGTCTGTCTCACCTCTTCCAACGGCGGAGAGCAAAGAGCAGCACGGTGAGCAGGTGGGCAGCCAGCAGGAGTAAGTGGAAGTACCGATTCAAGAAGAACCATTCTGGCAGGAAGCGCCAGTTGACCGTCCACTTAAACATAAACTGACGCCCAAGATCAAACGCCCGGCTTATATAACCCACGGGATTCTCCAGGAGGAAAGGCAGACCCAGCAAAAGCTGCAATATCGAGACAGAATCATTTAGACACGATGCTTGGCAAAATTGGACAACATTGAAAAAAATACGTGAGTATGCCAGTAAAACTGGGCCTGGGTTTGTTATCCCTCGTGTTGTCTTCCCGCCGACCTGGAAATTTTGGTTTTTCTGAGTCAAAATTTAAAATGAAAAACCTTTTATTAAGGTTTAGGTCGTCTTTTTCGACCCTTTGGAGTCTTTCCCACAATGATTTTGTCACTTTTTCAATGTTTTCGACAAGCTTTTTGAAATTTCTGTGGGTTTTTTCACACATTTTTTAAGTTTTTTTTTTTTTATACATTTCTCACTTTTTGTGACATCTTTTCACATTTTTGTCACTTTTATTGACATTTGATCAGATTTTAGTCACTTTGACATCTTTCTCTCTTTTTTATAAGTTCTTTTACTAATTGTTTTTTCTCCAAATGCTATAAAATGGACAAAAAAACGCCCAAATTCAATAAAAGTAGTGAACTGATTATTTATTTAACTTGTGAGAAGCCTTGATGGGAACCATCCACGTTGCTTTTTTGGAAAATTTGTTTGAAAGAAAAAATTTCTGATATAGAAACTTTTTGGAAAGGGGTCAAATTTGACCCGAAGACAAAAGGAGAGTTAAAGTGAATATTTTACCTGTATGCCCGCACACAGAGAAAGTTTGGGGATTGTCCGGATTAGACCAAACTCAGACAGGAGGAGGAAAAGTAGTCCCGGAGCAAAGAGGAGCACATTCATTTTCACAGACACTGCTAAACTGTCAAAAAGAGAGGAAAATTGAGTTGTAATTTCATCATGTAATGCATGGCAAAAAAAAAAAAAAACACTGATATATATTTCTCCATTACATGAAAAGCCAGATGAAAATCTGCATTTTGCTGTTACAGTCTATTCTTGCCTGTAAAGGCCACAGCCCAGAGTCCAGTATCCATCCATGAAGAGGTTGACAGCTGCAAACAGCAGCATCATGGCCACTGGATCATTAAAGAGACGCAACACAAAGATGGAGTGGATCCGATAAGAAGCACAGCACACAAAGAAGAACACATAGGGAGGAACCTGGAGAAATTAGAAGAAACAAAGACATATAGTTACTGCATGTCAAGGGAAATTATTATGATGAAATTGTATAATGCCACATGGTAACTGAGGCTTTTGTCACACAGACTGACCTTCTTAGTTCGGTTGTAAATCCTGAAGACGAGCAGCAGTGTGATGAGGTAGAAAGCAGCAAAAAGGTACTGGGCCAGACGGATGTTCACCCCACGGCTGGTGATGTAGTAGAGAGCTGTGAAGATGTAGACAAAGCCAGCAGGGTACCTGCAACAACAAGGCGCTATTTCATCCGGCACTGAAAACTACATCTAACTACAGGATGGAGAGACCTACATCACTAAAAACCTTTAAAAAATAAAAATAAACTCACACCAAGGGGCCGGTGTCTCCTTTAAGCTCGGTGTAATCGTAGGTACCATTGATGACTCCCTCTACTTCATCCATGTAAGCTTTCCAGTCTATCTCAGTGTCTGCAATAAAGAGCATAAATTAGTGATCATGATTGATGGGGAAGGTCATCTTTGTATTTCCTAGGGGCGGGAAAAATAATGGATTCTTCGATGCATTGCGATTCTCTCTAGAACGATTCGATGCTTGATGGAGATAAGTTAATAATCGATTAAAAAAAAGAAAACTGTTGATTTTTACTCCAGACATGTACAAATCAGATAACAGAGTAACTAAAAGAGGATGGGATAATGGACAACAACTTGGAGTTTAGGCAAGAGTGCAGAAAAAAACACACAAAATGGCCAAAAGGAAATTTTGTATGTATACACATGATCTGATAAGACATACATAAAATAATTAGGCAAAACACATGTAGGCTGTTTATCTACTTTATCACATTACATGTGACCACCTCATGTATCATGTTCTAAGAAGCCAATTCTCCACCTTTAAACATGAGTCAGCCTCTGGCATGGACTACAAAATAAAAGCCTCAGTACACAAAACATTTCATTAAAACTTGTGTGTGACAAATACTGCATATGTCAACATCTAACAAACTCAGATTATATCTGATTGTATATATTTTTTTAATCACACGTTATTGTACATAAAAAAACGTCGAAATGCATCGATAATCGATTTGGAATCGAATGGTGAAGTGCACAGAGATTCCTACCCTTAGCGTTTCCTATTATACATTTAATGTTTCTACTGATATTGTAAATAACTTGTCTTTGTCTAACGTTATAAATAAAACAAATTCCCATCAAACTTCTGTGTCTCAAGGTGTGTCCTATGATTAATTTTTGACACAATGACCTAACCCATATCTTAACGATTTTGGACTGTTGGTTGGACAAAAAGAAAACTGAAGACCTCAACTCGGCTTCTGAAGATGTTGATGGGCATGTTTCATATTCTGTCATTTTATTTTTAATGACAATTGTCACAGCCTTACATCAGACAAATAAGTAGATTTGTCAAAAAATAACATGGAGGACATCCTAAATGCTTAGAATATAAATTCAGTGGGCAGTTAACGTTATTATCATCATGCCTCTACAAGTTGAGATTATTGTCAGTAAAAATCATATCTTTAGCTGCATAAAGTTTTAGCCAACAGCTGCTGAAAATAATGAATGTCACGTAACACTAGAAGAGAACAGACGATTGTATATGGCCATGCAAATGCAGTAAATTCCCTTTGACAGGTGGCACTGTAAGTTAGTATGCTTGCTAATGCTAGCTCATGCTAGCTCCTTAGCGTTCAGATGCGTCCAGAAAATGGCAAAGCACCATAGCATGCTAACTAGCCGTGAAGATACTTACATGCTACTTTCTGTATGACCCACACATTGATCCCAACCTCCAGGAACCACAAAACTGAAACGACCAGTAACGTGTATTCCGTCTTGAACAGGACCAAATGTTTGTCCTGCCACAGTGTGTGAAGTTTCCCCCACAGCGGGGACGGGGAAACAGCAGACTTTTTCCGCACACCTCCTGCCATCTCGGCGGCGTAGAGACAGAGTGGAAAGAGGCCGACGATGACGTGGACCGTCGTACGTCATCACGCAATGTTTTCAACACTACGTCACGTGGACGACACCGTTCAACAACCGAGTATGTCAACTTGAGTCTTCTATTCTCTGAGGTAACAACAAACAGATGTATTTCTAATCGTACTTGACAATTAAGACATATATACTTTTATACATTAATTGTAATTGTTCATATAGTTAGCTAGAGCTAATGCTAAAACGTTTAGAGGTCACTGCTGTTCCCCTGCTGCCTATAACAACGTTAGCTGGCTAGCAGCTAACTTCCAACGTTAGCTAGCTAACTAATATTTTAAAGAACATAATCTCACTGAAATATGTTATCTGACACGCTCACATTATAGAAAGTTTGCTTTCAATGTATTGCTACCCATTTTGTATGGCACTATTAACAAAGACAGACATTAAGTTATCCAACGTACATTTCCATCTGCAATACCCACTCCAAACACAACACACACAATGTTGTACAAAACTCTGAAAGCATGAAGTCAGTTTAGCAGAATACAGAACTGAGATGTGCCACTGCATTAGTCAAACCTTTTTTTTTAATAGGCACAGCAAAATTGCACTTGTTTTGTCATTAACCCTCCTTTTGTCTTCGGGTCAAATTTGACCAAAAAAATTGGAAATTTCCATAAGGTTTCTATATCAGAAATTTGGGATAATAATAATAATAATTATCAGTTCACTACTTTCATTGAATGTGTGTGTTTTTTGTCAATTTTGTAGCATTTGGAGAAAAAACAATTGGTAAAAGAACTTTACAAAAAAGTGTAAAAAAGAGAGAAAGATGTCAAATAAAGTGACAAAAAAGTGAAAAGATGTCAAAAAACATTTGGGGGAAAAGCCACAAGTTTTTCAAAAGGCTCAGAAAAAGTCAACAAACGTTGAAAAAGTGACAATAACCTTCATTTAAAAAAAAAAAAAAAAAAAAATCCAGATCGACGGGAAGACAACACGAGGGTTAATGATATAAAGAATTGATTTGATCATATGTTTGTGCAGGTCTGCAGTGAGAGGAGACAAAGAGAGAATGGATGGATTTCCTGTGAAGATGACAGAAGCAGCGTGTCTTGGGGCCAGCCTTGCCTTCTCAGGGATCTGCTACTATCTCTATAGGAAGAGCCGGACAACAATAGATAAACTCGATGTTAGTCGAGGTCCATGCGCAAGTAACATAATATGACATAACTTGACATTGTTATATTTTGGAATTTCTCATTTTCTGTTTTTTTTTTAATGCTGTGTAAGCCTGTGAAAGAAGCAGGATTAGTTGTGAAACCATGTAAACAATCTTGAGCTTCCACATACTGCTTGAAATCCTCTTTACGTGTGTTTACAGCAGAGGCCAATCTTTTAGGCCAGTTGTGATTGAAGCAGTGTCTACTTGCAACTACTTGTCACAAGTTGCATAGTGTATCTATACCATTTTTAGAGGACTGAAGAAGCAGACCATGCAAAAGTTCAGAAGGAAAAATCAAAAACTGGAGAACAGTAACATAAATAAGCTGGCTTTTGTGTGGCAGAAACCCATTTTTTGTAAAACCTGAAGGCTGTCTGCAGTACTACTGTGTATGTATACTGCACATACAAACAGTCTGTGTCTCGTGTTGTCAGGATGCTCCACACTTCACCATAGATGGAAAACTCAAAGACATTTTAAAAGTGACTCCAGGAGCGTGTCTACAGTATGCTGTCATCGAAGGTAAACAGCGTCTCACTGTTTCTGATACAGACAAGATCTGAAAGCATGTTGGGTATGTCATTTTCTATCATGTGTGTGTATATATACTGTAGGTGCTGTGAAACCAGTAGGCGAGCCTCTGACAAGCCCTTTCCAAAAAGACTTTGTCGGAGTGTTGCAGAAGTTCATGTTGAGAGAACACAGGCTGGTGTGGAATGGGCTGTCACGCACTTGGTGAGAACTCTTATCAAGACAATAATACAGTGTAGCATTATGATAAGATAAGATACACCATTATTGCAACAGAAACATTAGAGATAAATACAGATAGAAAGAAGTATAGAAAGTCACAGATATACATAATAAGAGTTACATGAACTGAAGTAGAATAGTCTGAATGGACTTTAGACCCTTTCAAAATTCCACAATGAGATAATTCAAAGTGATAAAAATTCAATTATGTCACTAGTTTTCTCAGGTGTATTTATGTACACATAAAACAATGAGGCAACCTCAAAGTTCCAATGTACTGTTTATGATATTTTGTCTTTGTCATCATATCTGTAAACTGAAAAGACCCGTTGTTCCTCCTTTTACCTGTTGCAGGACGGACAGTGAACGAGTCTTGCACCAAAGAGTGAACGCAGTGCCCTTTGTGTTAGTGGGATCAAATGAGGCCGCAGTCAATGTCCTGTGCCCTCTGCAGGCCTCCGGAGTGCACATGGAGACTACCCACGAGAAGTTCCACCAGGTCAACTACGGCTTGGGTGACATCATAGGACAATACCTCAGTGGGGAGAAGCTTAAAGGGCAACTGGAGACCGAGGAAATGCTCAAAGTCAGTTTTTAGATGAGATACTAATGTGTAACATCATAAACATATACATTTACTGTTATTACTGTTTTAATGCATGTAGAAACTGACAGGATTACATTTCACTGGAATTGTATTTATATGATTTCATATGACAAATGATTAGATGATTGATGGAATTAATTTTCTTTTGACAAAGTATAAATATTTCTTGGCAAACCACAAGAGCATATATTAACAGAACTGGCTCTTAATAATACATTTTTACAAATATTCCCCCCTTTTTTTTACCCAGGTGGGCACAACTCTTACCGGCGTGGGCGAGTTGATACTGGATACGGACGGCACCCTGAATCTCCGACCCCCTTCTAATGGCTCACAGTATTTTTTGAGCATTACAGACTTTGACACCCTGTTGGGAGAGCAAGAGAGCAAGGCGGTTTTGTGGAAGGCGCTGACCATTGGCTCTGCTTTGGCGGGGGCAGCGGTCCTCCTTTGGGTTGGCCGACGCTACTACCACCAGCTAAAACTTCGCTGGGAGAGGGAGCAGGAGAGGATGGAATTTGAGAGACTGCAGGCTGAAGCCCCAAGAGCACATGCAGTAAGGGGCCCTGAGGCCCTTCAAGACGGGGCAGAGGAATACATAGAGAACGCCTGTGTGATTTGCCTCTGTCAGCCACGGAACTGTATCCTGTTAGACTGTGGCCATGTGTGTTGCTGCCACAGCTGCTACCAGGCTCTTCCACAACGCCGATGCCCTATATGCAGACAGGATATCAGCAGAGTGGTGCCTCTCTATCACGTCTAAGGCCCCTGTGTGATCACGTGACCTCAGTGGGGCTTCAACGCCACACAAACTGTACCAGCGTTACACCTCAAAGCTCTAGAGAAATTCTCCCTCGCCGTCTAAGTGACTATTTACTGTAGGTTTTTCAACAGACAATTTGTAGGCATTCACTTAACCTTCTCGAACCTACGTTTGTACCACTTTTTCAGATATGACAGATACGGCTGCTCCTTTTTGTCGATTTCCATTTTTACAGTTGGTCTTTCCTCATTTAACCTTTACATACACATAGTAGGGTTTCTCAATTCCTGCATCATGTCAGAACTAGTGTCCTCACCCTCAGTCTCTATAGACCTAATCACTGTGACGTCGTGCTAACACATCAGTCACTTCCAGGTAGAAAACTGGCTGCTGATTTGAATTTTGGAGATTAGTGAAATGTGCAAATTCATCTATGTTCTGCTGTCTATTTCTGCGGTCATTTTCAACTGTAACTTTTTCAACTGTAACTTTAACGTTTGAAGATATATATATATATATATATATATAGATTATTTTATTGTCATTAATATTATTATTATTATTATTATTATACATCCATGGATTGGGTCTATAGAAAACAGTTCAAGCTCTCTGACGTTACCGGTCTGGTGCTTTGTGACAAAGATGGTGCTGGTTGAGTTTTTGCTGACCCAGTCTTCTGTCACTCCAGCTGGAGAGGCAGGGCATGTCGTCAGGCGGACAGCCAGAAAGACTGGCCTCTACCACCAGCCATTCCGGCTCTTTCCTTTGGTCGCGTTCATCCGCCTGGGCTGGTGCTTGCTCCACCTGGTCTGCAATCTTACTGCTGTAAAGAATAAAGATTGTCTTTTAAGAACATACTGTATGTATAAAGTAATGTGAAGTGTAAGGACAATGTGCAAACACTTTGTTCACTACAGAGTTTCAGTGAGGTATTTTATCTGTAATTGTATATAAGAAATACAGGGAGATGAAGTAATTAGAAAAAGGTGTACAGCGATGTTTATTTTCCTACCTGTTAGTTCTGTGCCTTATGGTAATTTATATGGCTGCTACTGTCTTAGTGGGATTAAACTGTATGTATCTGAATAACTTCCATCTGGTCAGAAGGAGCACAGCTTTTGCTTCAACCACTCACGTATTTGAGTCACAGGACGTTATTGAAGCAAAGTGAGTGTTATTAATGCACTAAAAACAGGTGAGAGTGTGTGAAAAGTTGGCTAGTTGAAACAAATCAATAAAAGCATCACTCTTTGAACCAATTGTGAAGCGCTTCCTGTCATGTATAGCTGTACTCACCACACTAATCACCCACTTTTTTTTTTAGAAATGAAGCGGTAAAACAACTTCAAATATTAGAATACAGGTTATGGTTGGGGATACCATGAAATACTGCATTATGCTCGGTATGTACTGTATGTACCGAAGGTTTTAGCATCTCTTAACGATCCACATACATCTGAACTGCAGCTGTTACATCAAATGGCTGCTGCTCCTCTTAAAACACTAGGAATGGGGTTTATGTCTGAATAGATACACATGTTTCACAAGACTCTCAAGATGATAGGAATTCATGATGAGTCTTTTAAATTTTTCCATAGGCACAAATGCTTGTTGGCAGCACCTGGGGTCTGAAAAGACTTGGGTGTAGTTAGTCATCAAGCTGACTATTTCTGTCATCTCTAACAAGCAGTGAGAGGATATGGAGAAGGGCGGATAGATGAAAACCCACCTTTTTTTTCTTTAGCACAGAAAGTGAAAAACTAATAGGTATGTGTGTGTGTGTGTTTTTTTTTCTTATTTGGGAGGTGGTGCAAGGTGAAGAGTGGGGCACACAGTACAGCCTGAGTTGGCGTGAAAAGGGAGCAGGTGGGGGGGACACAGGATGTCATGAATCTTCCTCTGCTGTCACAAGGGTTCACTTTGACAAATTCTTCATGAGCTCTCTCAGCAGAACAGCAGCTGTGGCTCTTGAGGAACAGACTATTACTGTAGCACTCACAGACCTCTTAGGGCATGGGGGGCGGGGGGGATTGGATATGTTCAACTAATAATTGAGAGAATAAAAATACATTGGAGCATAATATTACATGGGCTTTTGGAGAGAGTGAGTGCAATGGGGGAAAAAAAACTAATAGTTCATATAGAGATAATCTATTAATAGATCTACTAATGAATTGTCCTGTTCTTCTTTTTGTTTCTTCTTGTCTTCTTTACTCTAACTCCAACCTGCTTTATGGACTGCAGATGGAAATTAGCCCTCGGGCTACAATTTGGCACATTTACTCTGAAATATAAATAAGTAATAGTTTTTTATCCTTCACTGTCTTTTTTCATTGCCACAATTACTTTAGGCTTTATTATGCCTATATCAGTAGATCTGATTTATGTTAAAAGATTGGTGCCTCTACCACTAGGTGTCCATCTTTCTTCACTTGCGGTAGTGAGAGACACACTGTACTGGCTGACAGTGAGGGAGACTCGGCTCCAGTAGACAGTTTCCAAGTCACATGCAATTATTGTGCACTATGATATCCTGTTTAATCCACTCTGAAAGCTGACACACAATTTAGATGATATGATTATTCTCTAATTGGCTGTGCTTCATGGGTGTAGACCCTGATTAGTGGTGATGAGGGTGCAGACAGAGGTTGTTAAGTTCAGTAAAACCTCATGTTTTGATTTAATGACAGCATTAGATTGGCTAGTAATTATCATATTTTTCATATTGTGCCATTTGATTTGTGTTTAGGGTTGATTAACAAGTGTTAGCATGCTAACATGCTAAAATAAAGTGGTGAACATGGTAAACAAGAATAGAATAGAATAGAATGCCTTTATTTTCATTATACACAAGTGCAAGATTCAAGCAACCCCTTTACAGTGTCAACACAAAATGTAAAAATATAAAAATATAAAAATATAAAAATATAAAAATATAAAAATAAAAAAATATAAAAATATAACATAAAATATAACATATAAAAATATAAAATGTAAATATAAAATACAAAAATGTAAAATGTAAAATGTAAAATGTTAAATATTAAATATTAAATATAAAATGTAAAATGTAAAATAAAAAAATATAACATATAACAGTATAAAATGTAAGTAAAAAAAGAGAGGGGGAATGTATAATATATAAATATATAAAATAGTAGGTTTTGTATACACATTATGCAGAAATATAGTTCAGTGTATCAAAAGTCCTGAGTATTAAATATTGCACTGTCATGAAATTGCACAGAAATCCAGTGTCCTTTTAGGTATTATATAACTGTATTGCACAGTAGGTGGTGGGGGGGGGTTGAAGTCAGTGCACGTGTGTGTTAGCATGTTAGCATTTTACAGTACTGTACAGCCTCATAGAGCTGCTAGTATGGTTGCAGAAGCTGTAGTTTTGTCTCAAATGATGTAGTCAGACGGAGCAATGGCTTTAGTAATAGTATAAATGTAGTATTTTTGTTTTTATTGTTATATTATAATTTATTTCATTGTACTTTATTTCTTTAGTAAGCGTAAAATAGCACAGCCAAACTACAGCAGGTAGAGTGTCAAATGAAAATGGCAAAGCTCCAGATCTGCAGAAAAAGTTTTGATAAATCTTTGAAATTCTACATACACCCCATGACCTTATGTGCTTGTGCTCCTGACAGGGAGTGGTACAGTGGAGGGGGCTTTTTAGTTTTTTTTAAAGCTTTGGCATTAGCAGACACTCGACAGACAGCAGGAGGAAAGGTAGAGATGTGGCATCTCAGGAGAGAGAGCCATCACAGCGTGCTATAGTCCCTGATGCCAATTACCGCTGTCACCCATCTGCTTTGGGCATGCAGTGAAACGTGGGATAAGTGACCTACTTTGTGACAGTAGTGTGACTGCAGCGCTTCTCCTCTCATCAACAAACCAAGCGCTGAGGAGAGCCAGACATGGATGGTATCATAGGGAAGTACACACTGCTTAGATATTAAAATAAATCAGTTTGGTCCTTCAGTTTGAGCAGGGTGCCGTGATTTTACAGCAGTACTGTAAATCTAATGGAGGAAAGGCGACCCATCCAAATTGTAGGTAGAAGGTAGAATATGTATTTCCACTCTATTCCATTCCTTTTAAATAGCCTACACTTCACACGCACAAAATCTAGGACAAATGGATACAGCTTTAGATCCTTTACTTAAGATAAAGCAGCAATGGCACTTAACCCTCGTGTTGTCTACCCGTCAAAATGAAAATCAACACTTTTAGTTGATGCTTTTTATTGATGTTTTTAACTTTTTCTTACATTTCTTGTCCCTTTTTTTCAACCCTTTTTTCCAATTTTTTTTTAACTTATTAAATGTAGTTTTACAGTTATATTTGGGATTTATGGTTTAAAGGAAATTAAATTAAAGGAAAGTATGTTGATGATAATCGCAGATTGGAATATGTCAACTTTTACTCAATACTATTTCAAAACCACTTCAATTTCTTTTCTCCAAATGCTATAAAATTGAATAAGACGCCCCAAAATTAATGAAAGTAGAGATTTGTACTTGCCAAAGAGCGTTGTGTGGAATCAATCATGTTATTTTAGGTAGTTAAAAAGAACATTAATATAGGAAAACGACAATGTGAGGGTTAAGTAGCGATCCAGACATATTGTCAAGTTAAAGGTCCTCATTATGCAGTATAGCCTGTCAGCGTTGTATTATCATGTTTTTGGATGATTATTGTACAGGGCGTACGGCGATCCTGCTGTTCTGCAGACTACAGCGGTTCTATCTCAGCTTGGAGGATGTTTCTGCAAAAGAGAACAAACAACATAATGTCCGTGATGAGGAGAGCAGATGATAGACCTACACGGTACTTTTATTTAGACCATGACTGCAAATGGTGTGTCCCTCGTCTTTCTCCTCTCGAGATAGATCCTGGCTTTTAGCTCTACGCTTGTTATTGGGCCTTTCCTAAGCTAGTGTGTATAGCCTACACAAAATCTGTGTGTGTGTGTACGTGTGTGTGCGTGTGTGTGCGTGTGTGTGTGTTCAGCACCTGGTCTGCTCGAGGGTAGAAGGTGAGTGACTCAGCATAGTGATTCATTTATAATTGGAGGCAGTGCTTCGAGAGCACACTCACTCACTCACTCACTCACACACACACACACACACACACACACACACACACACACACACACACACACACACACACACACACACACACACACACACACACACATTTCTTAAAGGGTCGGGGCCCTTGCAAGAGATGATGTGACTGATTGAGTGAGCCTGCTCATTAAGGACTGCTGCCTGCTAAAGAGGCAGAGATGGAGAAAGAGAAAGAAGGGGACAGAGAAGGAGAAATCACAGCATGTGGACTGAGAAAGATCAATTGAACTAAACAGAGGTAGCTAAATGAGGTGTCCTTGCACTTAAGTGCACTGGGTTTAACCCTCCTGTTGTCCTTGGGTCAAATTTTACCCCTTTAAAAAAATTCTATATCTGAAATATGGGTTTCTTTTTAACCAAATAACCACAAAAATATGGATTGGATTCCTTTAAAACGCTCTTTGCAAAAACAATTGATCCCTTTCATTCCGGACGAAACTCATCTGTACGTTCCTCTTATCTTAACCATTAGTCAAAATAAGTTATAATGTCTGCTTTTTTAACTCAAATATTAGGTATAATTCTATATAAATGAGGGTTATTGACCATGAATTCCAAAAAGTACTGTAAAACTAGTAGTGGTGGTAGTGAAAACAAAACAAAAAATCTGAAAAAGGGAAAAAAATGTCAAATTTTTGACTGCGGAGGAGAACACAAGGGTTAATAAGGCGGTGGACTAGGGGAAGGGTTAAGAAAGAGTGGCATCCAGTGGGTATAACACATGTTTTTGGACCCTAAATAGTAAAGATAAAGCAGTACATGGCACGATATGGGGCAGCAGGTCAGATTTTCCCCCCACAGCCTCCAACTGTGTCGCTGACTGATGACGTCATGTGAACCCCCTGCATGAATCACCTGCAGCCAACATGCTTGTTTTCTTAGTAAACGGGTGGTTAACAGAAACCCCCTTGAGACTCAGTCCTGTGCTTTATATGGGCAATGTTTCTGAGGGAAGACAGCCAGCAGGCTTTTGCTTTGACTCTCTTTCACTGGACATGCAGACTTGCAGCTAAAGCAGAAGGACTCTGCTTCAACGGCAAGGCTCTCACATGTTTATGGACAGGTCAGCTGGCCCGAGTTGTTAAAACAGGTTCGGTCCAAAAATAGGCTCTCTGTCAGCTCATTGTTTTGGATTTTTATGAGACACCATATGCTGTGAGCAGGGATGTAACACAGGCTGCAACCAAAACAACGCAGGGGGGGAAAATGACGTAATTCCAAGTGCATCTAATGTATAAATTATACTGTCTCTGTCCATGGTCCTGAAATGAGACATTCACATATTTTCTGCGGACACAACCAGGACCTTATTATATATTTCTGTATTTTCTAGTTTACGTAATATACTGTATGTGATGCCATCGTGTAAAATGCTGTTTATTTTTCATGCTTCTTATTGTGTATAATAATCAAAATAAAGTACATTGATCTGTTGGATTGTAGCGTCTCTACTTTTCTCTTATCAATACATTTATGCATCTGTCCTTGCACTTTCTTTCTTTCTTTCTTTCTTTCTTTCTTTCTGCTGTGACATTAGTATTTCCCTCTCATAATGTTTGGGAGACTCTTAAGAGACATAAGAACAGTCAAAGTCAGAAAATATCCAGCGTTTTAAATCTAAATCCTACATTTCCCATAATGTAGCCAACTTTGTAGTCTCTAAAACCAAACCGAGACAATGACATCATCAGTATATATATGTATATAGACAATAAATACAACTCAACATAAGTTTTTTAACTGACCTCTACTGTACATGATGTGCATATGCAGTAGAGGGGAGCACCCCTTTAATTTTCCTGTGTGAGATTAATGAAGTGGTGTTATTTATATTATTTATATGGTATTATATCTTATAACATAGACAGTAACTGGCATCCTGGTCTCTGATTCCCTGTCTGAGCCTACATACTGTACATGCTATGCTGTACTACTTTCAATAATGGAATAAAATCACATTTTGTCTGTAAATCCTTAATCTGTAAATTGTATGATAAGTACAAATATGTAAAAAAAAATATAACGTTACATAAAATAGAAATACTCTAGTACAAGTACCAGGAAATTGCACAGTAGCCTACTGGGTAAATGTACTTAGTAGGCCTACCATGCAAAGAAATACCTGAGTCTGTTTATGACTTGACTTTATAGTCCTATAGTATATTTTGGATAGAAAATATTACCCTATAATGGTGTTATTTTGTAGGCTCACAATCGGAACTCTGAGGTATCCATTTATTTGACCATACACACCACCTGTTTCTACAGAATGGGGCATTTAAGAACAGCCAAGAAGCCTGAAAACCTGCTTCAGCATGGGTCCTTCACTTTCATCTCTCGCCTGTTGGTGTCACTCTTGCTCCTCTACGCTACACACACACACACACACACACACACCCGGATGGATGACTTCACCGTTCTGCCTGGGTTTCCTTTATGATCCCGGGATCTCCCACTTCCCTCACCAGACATCAGCCCTCAACACAGGCGAACACAACCCCTCTCCCTGCAGCTGCAAACGGAGACCGCAGCGAGACCACAACAACACCCGGACCTGAGACGCTGGTGGTCCCTTATCCACATCGAGTAACACCCAGAAAGGATCACAGCAGGAGCAACGCACCAACCGCTGCAGCTTGCACGCACAAAAAAAGGGAACTACGGCTTTATTGCGCATATAAAGCCACTTTTATCTACTTTTTGTCTCCAATCAACGCTGGTGATCCTCCGTCGTGCCACCATGTCCGAGGTGCTGCCATACAACGAGGGGAAAATGAGCGGCTACGGGGCGGACAGCGAGGTCAGCCAGATGTCCTTTAGTTGCGGACTGCAGGACTCAAGCGCCTTTTACGCAGCGTCGCAGGCGAAAAGACCCCCAAAGCTGGGACAGATCGGCCGAGCCAAGCGAGGTAAAGGATGCTTAAATAAAGACCTGACACTCGGCATGTTGTCACAATAACTGATACATGGGCAGAATTATTTACGTGATGGAAAATGTGGGAAGTAGTGACTTTATTGTGATGCTCTACACACTGTTATTCATATAATAGCTTTTCATTAGTCTTATATCATACACAATTAATGCAACACGGGATACTTCATGCTGTCGACGAGGACATTTCAATTGTTTATATACATGCACGAGACATGTCCTCCATGTAAGGACACACCCCATGCTGTACAAATCCAAACAATAGGTTTCCACCGGGAGGATAACAAGCCTGGCTCGTCGCCGTTCCCGGGAATGAGTTGTTTTCACAAAATGCGCGCACCCGAGGTCGGGGATTTGCAATGGTGCTTTAATGTATTAATGTATTCACCTGCAACCCGCACCACAGTCACCTTCTCTCTTACTTGCAAAAGCTTTATTTAGTGCGCCATTTCTCCTTCCACCATAGGTCCATACATAAAAATCAGTTGGCATTATGAAAAATGTATCCACAATGAAGTCACTATTTGACTGGGATATTAGGGTATAGACATGTCCTGCTGTCCTGGTCTCACTGTCCTCTCCGCTTGTCTCTCCACAGTGGTCATCGAGGATGACCGGATAGACGAGGTCCTGAAGGGGATGACAGACAAGTCTTCACCCGGCGTTTAAACGTGACCGACGCCTTGCGGACTTTTTTTCATTTTGATGACCGATTTGAAGCACTTGAAGCGGCTGTGCATGTTCGAGGATTGCAGGAGAAAAGCGACGGCACGAAGCGAAGCTGGGGTGACTGACGAAAGGCAAGGGGGGTGGGGGTGGGGGGAGAAAGGCAACGGGAAATGGAGAAGGCTAAACGGAAGGGAAATGTGGAAGAAAGCGACAAAGAAAGAAGTGGAGAAAGAGAGACTCTGGAAGAGACCAAGATTTATCATGGGATTGCTGGCAATTCTCCAAACGAATCCCGATTTTACTGTTGAGATGGCGGACTCTGTGTCTCAACCTGTGCTCACTTTAATGATGGACGAACTTGTCATTACTACATCTCTTCTTCCTTTCCAACAGCGCTGTAAGCAACACAATACTGCAACTGGAGGCGGATGCTGAATCCCAGCCCTATTTCAATAAATTGTACAGTACAGTAGGTAGGCTATGCCCCCCCACCTCCACCCTCCCCAACCTCCCCCATCCTTTAGGCTTCGCTTTGTTGATCCAGCAAGCGACGGTGCATTCAAGGGAGCTGTCCTTTCAGCACTGGTCCAATGCATTCCTGTTGCTGCTAACCCAACTATTGGAGTCTGCTGAATAGAAGAGACCCATTGTATGTATAAACATATATATCCGAGGATGGTGCAATGTTAATATGTTCTGTAGTAGAAGCCCTGTTTGTTTTTGGCCCTTAAAGAGCATTAGGGTACAGATTAAAGCTGAACCACAGGCAACATTCTTCTTTTTTCCTTCTTCTTCTTGCATTACCCATCAGTGGTTAAAGGTGCAGCTTAGCACCTTCATGTAGCTGACTTACACCTGCACATGTCTTCCCCCATCTCACTATTTCTTCTATTTTTTTTTTTGTTGCATTTTCAAATGCTCAGATATCTACAGAGGCCAGCAAAGTTGTGGAGATTGTGGTAAATGTTGAAAATAATAGTCATGAAATTGATGGGAAAAAAAAATTTCCATTATTTGGTTATTTCAATTTTGCAATTATTCGTGTTTCGTCCTCTATATGTTTTTTTCTCCACCTCTTTGCATGAACTTTCACTCCGGTGCCAACGCAGGTGCCACTTCTCTTACCTTGGCACGCTTCTTTTAACAAAAGTCATATTTGTATTTTTATATCTAAATCTTTGTTATTTAAATGATATGCTAGTCTATCGTCTTACAATTCATCAACAAAAATACTTCTACTTCAGAGAGGATATACAGAATGAGACGAGGCTTCATGGAGGAAGCTATGTAAGATTTTGGTGGACTGGTTTCATTCTATATCAGCGGTCGGGCGTTTTTTAAAGACTAACTGAATGTGTCTGGGGTTTTTTGCACACATCAATGTTAAACTATTATTAAGAAATCGTATACTGTGACTTGAGCTTCGTTGATGAATTTGTTAGAAAATAGCAGTTTTAGAGTATATTGCACTGTTTACGAGTATCCTCAAATAACACGTTGTTATTTGACCGATTTTGGACATTACAGTTTTTGTTTTTTTAATTTTGTTTATTTTGTACCATTATTTTAAAGAAACTGGATATGGTTTGTTGTGCATGAAACCTTAATATTTTCAACAATGAAACATCGTTTCTGAAGCAAAAGCAGCAAAATGTCATGACATTCTAAGAATGAGTCATTGTATATTATGATGCCATTTTCACTGTATTTGGTGAATTAATAAATGGTGAAAGAACATGTTAATGTGATTCTTTGGTATGGCTTATATTACTAACAATTCAATAGAAGATGACAAACAATCGGTACATCAAGATAAAAGTCAAGGAGAAAAAAAAATTATGATTAGCATAACATTTTTTAAAGAGAAAGAACATAACATATAGTAGGCCTACATGTAGCATCTGAAAGCAAAAGTCTTAAATATATATGTATATCTATTATGCATCTTTTGGCCTCAGTAGCCATGTCCTCTGCTGGGACAGTAAATCCTGATCCTTAATTAAAGAGCGGGTAAGGAACAGTCATCCATCTGTTAAGCTGTTAAACAGCTCCATGCCGGCCTATACTAGTGGATGTATTAAACCACGGACCCCTGGGAGCCACGTGATCATCTATCAAAGTCTCCAAGTTCTCATACAGTAGCTCTCACACACAGACTATGGCAGGCCTGTACTCTCTTGCCACTGAAGACTTATATCATGCACAAAAATCAACTCAACTCAATAACAAATCTGTGGTGAGGTTTTGCATTACATACCCACACAATGTCAGAAATTGGACAATTTAACCATTTAGGGACTGTTTTCTTATTTAAGGTGCTACTGCCGGAGTTTTTAAAGTCCTTAGTTATAAAACACATCAGCCTTCCTTCGCCAGTATGAGACTCAGCAACAACGTACTGATGCATTCTGTTCTAATATGTACTAAGAAAGAAGTACAGAAAGCATAGTTACTTTTACAACCATTACATAACCTCTGCTTTCTGATCTTACACATCACACTCCATTGTTATGGTGGCCATTTCAGTAGATTTACTCATTAACGTTGTTGTGGAAACACAGTTAAAGAAATGGACCAACAGATCCCACTGGCTGAGCGTTACTCCGCAGCCTCCAACTCCAGCTTGAAATCGTAGATGTGACGTGAGCAACGTGTCTGAAAGTTGTAAGTCTTCTGGTAGCTGTGCAAGAGAAATCTCAATCATTCCCAATCAGCAGAGACAGAGAGCATAGGTAAATGTTAGGAGATAACATAGACACAGGCTAATTACTGCTAACTAACATGCTAGTTAACATTAACATAGGCACAGGCTAATTACTGCTAACTAACATGCTAGTTAACATTAACATAGGCACAGGCTAGTTACTGCTAGCTAACATGCTAGTTAACATTAACCTAGGCACAGGCTAGTTATTGCTAACTAACAGGCTAGTTAACATTAACCTAGGCACAGGCTAATTATTGCTAACTAAAATGCGAGTTAACATTACTAATTAAACCTAAACAGCTAATGTAAGTCCAAACTATCCGCAAGCGTACCCTGTACTATACGGTGATTCCTCTACTGTGGGACAGTAAGTTGCGTGGTAGCTTATTTTTATAAAAACGTCTTCTACGGAGCCATAACGTGAGCTACAAGGTAATGGAGCCTTTTATACATTGTCATGTTTCTTTAGAAGTTATTCGCTTTCAAAGTGACGTTAATATGAATGGCAGTCAATGGTATGCTAACGGCGGGTAATGGCTAGGTAGCATCAAAATGGCGCCATATGAGCTTCGCTTAGAGAGGAGAGGCTTACCCGCCTTGGGATTTATTCACTTTTTTTAATTTATTTTTTTATTGCAAAAATAGGAAACAGAACAAAAATGACATCCAAAAGTATACAAAATAACATAAACATACAAGAGGTAATCAGAATACAATACAATGTTGCCAGGGGAAACTTAAAGGACATTACAAAGACAAGGAGGACCATATGTTGACAGTTTTAACTGCCTTGTTGTAGTTGGAGCCCGAAATCAGATTTATATAAAGTACAACTTCATGGAGATAAAGTATAAAATTAGGTTTTTTAGTGCTGAATTTACATTTATGAATGTGAAACTTTGCCAAAGGAATTAGTCAATTTATAGTAAAATACATCTTTTCTTTATTTTGAATTCTATAAAAGCAAACTACAACATTCTCCCACAATAAGGCAAAGTCAATGATGAATCTGCTGAGGTTTTTGCGAAAATCTTCTGGTGTGTGGACAATACCAAAAAAGGTGCAAAACAGTTTCTGGGTGATCTTCACAGAAAGAATAGTTTGTATTGATGTCTCTTTTTTAGCATGTAATGATTTGCAGGGTAATATCTGTGAATTATTCTAAACAATACTTCTTTCACCTTGTTTGCTACTCAAGTATTTGTGAGGAATCATCCGAACCTTTTGGGATTTATTCACTTCGGGAAATTGCACGGTCTCTGGCTGACTGAACAGGGAAGGACCCATCTACTAGCAACGGGGGGGGGGCCGAGACTGAGAGAGCTACATGGAACTACATGGAAAAATATGCACCAAACAAGCCACTTTGAAATTTTTGCTGTTGTCATGAATACAAAAGTTGGGTGACCATTCCCCCTAGATTAAAAAAAGTTGGATGACCCTCTCCTCAACAAAGAATAAAAAAAGACATGACCCTCTCGAATTTTCCTCCGGTGGTCCATTCCCTGAATTTGAAAGGTCCCCTATCTATTACTTTTTGCATGCTAGTATCTACATACTCTCAATCACACCAAAAATGATATGAAGGTGTTAAATGATTCAGGTCAATGGAAAACTATCATTCCAAATGGAAACTCCATATTGTTATTCTATCTTTCAAAACATAAATATGTGAATTGATCATTTTGTTGTTGTTGCAGCAAATCACAATTTCAGTTATGTTTTTAACATTAGCTTAGCTACTCCGCAATCGTTCCAAGTCCCGTCCGTCCCCCTCGCACTGGTGGTACACAAACCTGCACAGCATCAATAGAAATCTATTTCCTTGTGAGAATTTTCCTGGCAATCACGCTACACATATGACAGCTATTCACACTAATTTGTTTGTCGTTAGGAAAAAAACATGTACAGTATCAGGACACGTCTATAAATAGCTATGTTACGACAACAACGCTGTCGTCCTTATATCTGGATTGCACTTCACTCTAATAACAGAACATCAACATCAGTTTAACCAACCACATTCCCATCAGAGAGATTATTGACTGTCCTGATAACATCAGCACTGCACTGAATGAACACATAGTGCTATCGATCACATTGTTGTTGTTGTGGATGTTGCCTGTGTGCGTGTGTCTGCCGTCCTGTGTAATTACACCTTTCACAGTAATGGGCGGGCGGGAGGCCGGCCCTGGAAGGCCAGAACTGGGCCAACAGATTTTGGCCAGATATTGAATTATTTAAGCTCTTCTCCACGCCTCTTCCTGTAGCATCACTTGTCCTTCAGTGTCATAGATTTGGCAGGTTGAGTTGTAATTTTTACAATTTTTTCAAATCTTTTTATGTTCAAGAATCCTAAAAGGATATTCATAAACCAAAATATGTCTGGACATTTGAGAGACAATAGGCTTAACCCTTGTGTTGTCCTCCTGGGTCAAAAACAGACAAAAATTTAACATTTTCGCCGCTTTTTCAGACTTTTTTTTTTGTTTTCACTATAACACCACCTTACTAGCACTAGTTTTACAGTATTGTTTGGAATTCATGGTCAATAGCCCTCATTTATGTAGAATTATACCTAATATTTGAGTTAAAAAAGCAGAAATTATGAATTATTTTGACTAATAGGTAAGATCAGAGGAATCAAAACGATCAATTGTATTTGCAAAGAGCGTTGCATGGAATCCAATCCATTTTTTTTGTGGTAATTTGGTTAGAAAGAAACTCATATTTCAGATATAGACATTTTTTAAAAGGGGTCAAATTTGACCCGAGGACAACAGGAGGGTTACCTAGGGAAGAGGATTAGGGCCACATGTGAAAAATGTATTTGAGTTCTGAGATTGAAGTCACAATTCTGAGTTTAAAGTCAATCAGAGTCGGAGAAGTCTGACTTTAATCTAAGAATTCTAACTTTCCCCCCTGAGAATTGTGAATTTAAAGTCACAATTCTGGTTTTATTTTTAAACATGGATGCTTCACAAATATTTTTAACCCAGCAACACAGAAGATCTATACAATCACCACAGTTTCAAGGTGAGCACCCATGATAAATGTCAGCAATTTTTAGTATCCGACCAAATGTGAAGTATGGTCACAATCTCCCCTTCTGTTCCTGAGTTATGATGTTGAAAAATGGCATTATGGTGTCACAGCAAGGTTGACCTTTGATCTTTTGGATATAAAATGTCATAACGTCTTCATTTTACCCTGTTAGACATTTGTATGAAATCTTTGTCATAACTAGCATAGGAATTCTTGAGTTATGGTTTGACCACCAAAGTATTACATTGATGAGAATAGGACAGACGGACATACAAACCAAAAGCAAAAACTCCCCTAAGGAGACATTAAAACCAGCAAAAATATATCCTACAGACATATATTGTATGTGTTGCCAAAGTGTCTCTGTGTTGCATTGCTGTCCACAAACAAGACTTTTGCGTTGGATGACGTATTGATTTATTCCAACTAAAGTCTGCATATTATAATCTTAAAAAAAAAAATTGTCCATATTGTAATCAGAACAAATGTCACCACCACATTATCAATATCTGGAGAGCAACTCTGTATCAGATACTCAAGAATGCTGTTACTTTAGTTAGCGCTAAGAAAAAGCATCTGCATACTGTGCGTAATGACTCGCAATTTATTTATTCAGATCTGTCCTTTAATTTGTCACCTATCTATATCGGGCTTTGGCTCCAACAATTTCAGAACTTTAAATTCTAATGTGGGATGTCTGACTGAAACATCTCAGGCAACAACTAATGAGCTACTGCTCTCTGATAAGACATATATTCAGTTTCCATTTTCCAAATGCCAGGGTCAGCGGTGAGTTGACTGTATGCTGGAGCTGTAGATGTAACCCCGGTGGCTCATATGTCCCCGACCTGGCAGAAGGGCTGGGAGTGCAGGCCTGGGCCGACACAGACGCGCTGTAGATGCCTCCCCAGTCGCTGGAAAGACTGGATGGAAATACAAGCATGACAGACATGTGGCCGTTTGGGTGCTACACAAACAAAATGTTAAAGCAGACTGCTGTAAAGTTCCATTGTACTGTTATCTCTCACGTACACAAACACACAACTCACAGCACAGGTTCAAACTGCGCGTGTGCAATGAGGACAAAGAGCTTTGATCTGATTCCACTTTTGTCCGATCCTGAGTGGACGTCCATTAATATTCCTCCTCCGGTTACATAAGCCTGCCATACCATATAGTATACCATTATGCTGCCCCAAGGCCAAGGGAGATGGGCAGATATACAATGCTTTCTCTTAGTTGTCACTAAATCTACTGCAGATTGGCCTCCCCTGACAAGAATAACTGCTGATTCCCTCCATCCTACCTATACCTGGCTACACTGGCTGTAGGTTACCGCTTGGCATTACTTCCATAATTCTTATCTGTTACAGTATAGTTGTACTTGTTGTAAGCAGTGAAATCTCAAATTTGAATAATGTTTGGCTACCTGAAAGGGTCAACCTATGTAGTATTTAACAAGGAAAAGGGAATTATTAGAGAAAAGTCAGACAAGTGAACTAATTTGTGTACAAGAAATGGATATTTCATCTCCATAATCACCTCAGATGTACTTTAGAAAGTTGGTGACCCCTGATCTAAACCACTTTGTATTGAGTAATGAAAATTAAAAGCAAGCAATCCTACTGAATAAGCTAGTTTAAAGTTGATCCAGGACGCTGGTTTGTAAAGATGAGGGACACCAACTGTTAAAACCTGCAAAGTAAATGAAGCTAAGCTGGCATTAGCACTGCTAACGAGCTATTCTTCTAGCATGTAGCCTGCCACCTGGATCACTGCCGGTGTTGGCTTTGTTAAAATTTACAAAATTAAGAAAATAAAATGTATATTATAAGTATAATAATATAAGTTTTATTTTCATGAATATTCAGAATGGATATAACTCAGTCCTATCTTCAAGGGATATTAGTTTGCCACAAGTTTTTAGTTTGTGTCTCGCAGATTCATAATTTTTGACATTTGCCTTTGTTTCATATTCCAAATAAGTTTGACCAACCCAGTGTGGTGTTCAAAACTCACAATCGTCTGAATTCTCATTTCTCTTGTCTTGTAATTATTATTATGGCTACTTGCCGGTAATAGCATTATATTTTCGGGTTCTCCGTCTGTCTGTCTCACAGGACAATACACCTATTACCTTTTATATGATATATTATACACTTTATATGCCTGTAGTCTTCACTACATATTAAACAAGTCTGCACAGACACAGATGTGAACTGCCACTTCACTGGTTGGCAGTAATTCTAGTTAACATTGCTGCATTCCCAGAGCTCTGAAAATAACTTAGTACAAAACAAAACTACAAAAACAGGACCTTGGTTGTAAGAAACCAGAATAGCAGGCAGTTCAATTTAAACAGGCAATAGTGCTGCGTCGTGATTCAGTTTTAAACAAGAGCACAATGAGGCAGATCAAACCCAGAGGTGTTCGGTTAAAGCAAGCAGTAAACCTTTTGAATTGCATGTGCCCTCACAAAACACCCACACATCAAAGCATCGGCGCCAATCGATGCAGACAGAGAGGGCAGGGTGGTGGAGTGGTGAGAAGAGTGACTGAGAGAGTGAAAGAGAGACAGAAAAACCGAGAGAAAGGCATTGAGCATGCAGTAGATTGGGGTTGTTGCTGCCCTCGGGCAACATGCATGGAGGACAATTAGCAGCAGGAGGGAAAGATTCTGACACACACACACACAGACAGACACACACACACCTCTGCATTAGGCCCATGCCCTGCACTGTGGTTATATAACTTAAGTCCAGTCTCGTTAAATCTCACTGTCAGGCTCTGCCATCGCAGGTCAGTCAGCCCCAGAAAGGGATCTGAAAGCCAGCTATACCAAAATAACAATTGCTGCTACAATTTCAATATATTCACTTTTTGCTAAGAAAGGTGCAGGACTAAGCTACACTGAACATAATTATAAATGCAACTGTTTTATTATAAATGGCCCCCATTTTGAATGAACTGAAAGATCTAAGACTTTTTCTATGTACACAAAAGGCTTATTTCTCTCAAATATTGTTCACAAATCCATCCATGGGTTCATAGGGGTCATCCGTGAAGAGAACACCTCTCGATAACTCTCTCCATGTGCAGGGACATACCCAACTTCCATCTATCAAATGTTTTTATGTCCCGGTGGTGCAGTGGAGCTGTTCTGCACCACCTATAGTCGATATCAAACCCACTGCCGCTTACATAACAGCCCTCCTGTCTTCTGCCCTGCCATGCTAAATAGGTGCCAGGCTGTTTTTTTTCGTTCAGGTAGTCAGGTCATTGCACCCAATTGTCACCATGGAAACCACATTATGGTCAGAGTGGGTGAGATGAGACCACTGTCTGATAGTGATACATTTCAATATGGGCAGTGTATTTTTACATATTTTTTTTTAATCATTCTATTTTCAACAGATTGAGATTAAAAGTGCATTCTTGACTTTGAAACCAGTATAAAAAAAAAAATCCCACCACATAACTGCCCATATAACACAAAGCTTAACAAGCACAGCAACAGTAACTAACGTGGGTGGGGTTTAGCAAACAGTTAGTGCCATGACAAATGGGCTTACTCCGCCTGCTGAGGAAGATCGTGTTATGGGGTCAAAAGCTCCAGAACAGCTACTAAATAGTGCTTGTGGTAATTTTTGTCAACATCAAAGTTCAAAGTTCAACAAACTACCACATTACACCAGCAGACAATCACGGAACGAAAGAAGAGCCATCTGAAAAATCACACACCTTTTTTTTTCCAAGTCTTAAAAATAGGCGGTAATTAGATCTCAGTGGAGAATTAAAAATAAATGATTTCTACTTTATCAATGTGCCCCCCCCGTCCAGTCACCAGCCTTCCTGCCTGTCTGCATGCCTGGCTCTCGCTCTCTCTCACTCTCTCTCACTCTTCTGCTCTGGTCTAAATTTAAGCAGCAGAACGCACAGGACCCGAGACTCATCTCATGTTTCCTCAACAAATAACACGCTGGGTGGTTTATTACTTGTATGTACATGTGGATGTGCCCACACGCAGCGCCGCCGTGCTTGACAGGTGTGTCAAACTATACATATCTCCATTAGCAGCTTTTGTCTGGAATCTAAAGCAGATATGGGACAGATGCAGACAACCCCAACAGAAGGGAGGACTCTGACTGACATATTAATAGACGTCAACACTGACTTTACATGCAGGCCAGTGCTGCTGTTATGTACCTTGTCTAGACATGCCAGTTTGTCTTGCAAATTGCACAACACTGGCAGGCTTGTGCTGCACCACAGAATCTGAGACTGTTGAATCTTTCTGATATACATTCAGACAGAATAGTTAAGGACACTGGGGGTGTAAAATTGATTTAGAAAAAGATGAAAGTTTCTAATATGAACTGCACTAGAACAGGAGCTAATAGCAGCTTTGGAAAATGACGACATAAACAGAAACATAGCACTACAAATCACTCCATTGCAATCCTAAACTGACGGTATAAACAATGCAATCATATAAAAACATATAGAAAACAATGTTTATGTACAGTGGTGCTCATAAGTTGACATGCCCATGCTTAAGCTGGCTAAAAAGAGGAATACAAAAATCATGTTTTAGAAATTTATCTTAATGCCTTAATTAAAAAATGAGGTAAAATCCAACCTTAAAGGACACCAATTTTCTTTGTGAATGACTAACGTATTGTAAATGAATAAATGTTCTTCCTTAAAATACAGGGGGCATAAGGTTACACACCCCTATGTTAAAATACAGGGGGCATAAGTATACACCCCCTATGTTAAAATACAGGGGCATAAGGTTACACACCCCTATGTTAAAATACAGGGGCATAAGGTTACACACCCTATGTTAAAATACAGGGGCATAAGTATACACCCCTATGTTAAAATACAGGGGCATAAGTATACACCCCTATGTTAAAATACAGGGGTATAAGGTTACACACCCTATGTTAAAATACAGGGGCCATAAGTATACACCCCCTATGTTAAAATACAGGGGCATAAGTATACACCCCTATGTTAAATTCCCATAGAGGCAGGCAGATTTGTATTATTAAAGGCCAGTTATTTCATGGATCAGGATACTATGCATCCATATAAAAGTCCATTGGCCTTTGGAATTAAAATACCCCCATCATCACATACCCTTCACCATACATAGAGATTGGAACTTTATCAGGATGCATAGTATCCTGATCCATGAAACAAACTATGGGAATTTAACATAGGGGTGTGTACTTATGCCCCCTATGACATTTTTTTTCTAACATTATGAGGTGGGTAAAGGGACAAGGCCAGTTTGGGGTAATCTATACATTTTCATACACGTGGGTGAATTTCTGTCAAAAACACTAGGATTATTGGCTGGTCCCACCACTGTAATATAGGTAGGTTTTTAAATAGAGTGCACAAGTAAGATGGGTCTTGTTGCAAATTATTTATGGTACATTTTGTCTTCTTAATTTATGTTATTTAGCACAACCACTTTCCCCCCCTTGTTTAGAGAAACAATGTGTCTATGTAAATGTTGCAAATAGTCTATTCATGTAAATAAATGTCACATTTTCTTTTGATTAGTCTCAAAAATGATTTTGTTCCAGGTTATACGTTACTGTATCAAGTTTTATTTTGGGAATGTAACAACTGTATGGCGACATACCATGAATTTTTAAAATCAGCTGGTAAGTTAGAAAACAGACATTAACAACTTTCTTTGCTATCATGACAGAAAATGATAAATATCATTATGGATTTTATTTGTAGTAATTTTCCCTGGTGGTGCGTAGTCTAAATCCATCTTCTTACCTAATCCCATTAAAACGGTGATGTAGACATTTTGAGTAACAGAGGACGTTTCTGTTGTATTCGCGAGGGTGGAGAAGTTTCTGAAGTCATTATCGCAGCATAGAGCATACTTTTAAATCTCAGGGTTAGTGTTTTTTCCTTTAGATAATCTAGTTAAATATTAAATGAAATCAATATTAGACAGGAAGTCTTCCTCATCTTCATGTTGTGTTGGGGCGACGCCAGTAGGTATGGATTTGGTGTCCTCCAGTAGCTTTTTCTCCACAGCTGCATCTTCTGGGCTAAGCTCCTCTCCTTTGGTCATTACAAACACAAAATATTGAAAGCCTTCTCCGTAGCTGTACTTCCTAATTGACCAGTTGTACTCTGTGCGAGCGTAGAGGCGTTTCCGGAAGAAGGGTTGGGCGAAGGTTACAGAGACAAACCTTCCTCCAGGCTTCAGGCAGCGACTTATCTGGGAGAAGAATAAGAAATGAGGAGAGGGAAAGTATTAGAAGAATTTCCCACCAAGACCCACTCCATTTGAATTCCCACGAAACAGCAGCCACCTCTATCGCTCCTAGAGGTGGGGAAAAAAAAATCAATACAGCATAGTATCGCGATATTTTCAGTGGCAATACTCTATCGATACACAGGCGCCAAGTATGGATCTTTTATTATATATTATATATGTGGTGGTCAGTTTGTCTGCTTGACAATCCCATTTTGCAGCAATAAAATTGAAGTGATATGAACAATATACTGTATATTTTTAGATAAAACTGATGTTGACAAAGTTTCCTTTTGGGGACGTCATTTGAAATTGGGAAAAATGACAAATCAGGTTATAAATTGCAATATATATCTCAGAATATTGCAATATGTTTTAAAATTGCAATACTATCGTATCGTGGCATAAGAATCGTGATGATATCGTATTGGGAGGAGTCTGGTGACCCCCACCCCCTCCCCAACCGCTACCTGAGCAGCAAGAGTTGTCGAATCATTTGGAGTTTGTTATCATCACAGTATCTTCGCCAAGATCAATTATACGCTGGATAACCTAATATGAACGGCTGATAACGCATCAGCAGCAAAGGTTTTAGGCATTTCAGGTAGTTTTCCTTAAGGAAAGGCAGTGCTGTGGGAGATGCAATGTTCTAAGTTAAACACAAAGCTGAGTCACAAAAAAAACTCAGATTACTTGTTTGACAGATAGACGGACACATCTGCCAAATACCAAATTCCCTCAAATCGCATCTCCCCAATCAGGCACATGGCACTGCGTTACTGTAAGCCAGAGCAAACGTTAAGCACCGAGCTTCTTAGTCCACAGAGCTGGCTGCGCAGCCATGCAGTCTGATAACACGGTTTGACAGCACGAAAACTGTGAGGGGTCCCTTCATATGAATAATTGTTGTTTTGGGGTCCATCAACACTGCATTGTGTTGATCCTTCGTGAGAGATACACGTGTGCATCAGGACACATACGCTTCAGGGGAATGCAGTGCTCAGGCAGACACCAGTACACACAGACAACGTGAAAATTGACACAAACACAAGCATGCAGAGACACATTTAGTTTCTCCAGAGACAGAAGTGTGTGTGCGTGTGTGTGTGGTAGTGAAGGGACAGAGTCTCCCAGAGCAGAACATATATTGTATTTCATACCTCGAACATGCAAACTGGATCGACGTATCGTTCTAATGCATCGCTAGAGGATGACTGCAGATGCCATTGCCAAGCAGGGCAAATTAGCAGAGAGAGAAAAGGTGACACCTCGGATTACAACGGTAGGATAAAATGACTTTGCTGTGGCCAACAAAAAGAAACATATGGCAATGTGCGGCTTAAAGACAACATACAAAGATGTAATGACTTTCAACATTTGAGACAAGGTGAGTTAAGGCTAACAGTGTTCTCTGACCAGCTATGGCTTAAGCTAATATTAGCTAGTACTGAGTGGTACCATTTGAAAATATATAAAAACAAAAGGAATAAGCCCTCAACAATGTTAGCGTGGTAAAACAATTGTTGGATTCAGGATTTGGTAGCCAAACTGTTGTCTTTTAAAATCAGATGTTTCTAATGTTAAAGTTTCAATTCAATTTCAATTCAATTTTATTTATAGTATCAATTCATAACAAGCGTTATCTCGAGACACTTTACAGATAGAGTAGGTCTAGACCACAGTCTATAATTTACAAGGACCCTACAGTTCTAGTAATTCCCTCCAGAGCAAGCAACAGTGCGACAGTGGGGAGGAAAAACTTCCTTTTAGGCATAAACCTGGGACAGACCCAGACCCAGACCCAGGCTCTTGGTAGGCGGTGTCTGACGACCGGTTGGGGTTAGAATGAAGAGTGGCAATAACAGTCACGAAATATAGTAGTTTGTAGTAGTTCTTTGTAGTAGTTCATGGCATAGCAGGGCACTGTGCGGCATTACAAGGCACAGCAGGACGTAGCAGGGCACAGCAGGACGTAGCAGGGCACAGCAGGACGTAGCAGGGCACAGCAGAGCGTGTGTCACAGTGTGTCAAAGGAAGTCCCCCAGCTGTCTAAAACTATTACAGCATAACTAGGAGAGACAGGGTAAAGAGAGGAGCCTGGTCGGGCTAGAACTCTCCCCAACCGGATCGGGCTGTATGCCCTGCCTCCCTCTAGTTTTATTATATTATTAATTATATGATAGATAGCTCTGACAACTATGACGAGAAGCAGGTGTTGTGTAATGATTTATTGAGGACCAAAAAAAACAAAGTTTGGGCCTTGAAATTGACTTGGAACTTTACAACTAACACTTACAAAGCAATTGTTTAATTTAGAAATGTTATATTAGCAATTAACACCATATGGACATCTATTGTTTCACAGGATCAGTTAACTAAATAAAAACATGGAAGAAACTGTTCTGGAGTTATCATTTATAAGCTAATTCATGAGGCCCTAATGCCATACACTGTACATACAGTACATACAGTGGTGTGAAAAAGTGTTTGCCCCCTTCCTCATTTCCTGTTCCTTTGCATGTTTGTCACACTTAAGTGTTTCGGAACATCAAACCAATTTAAACAATAGTCAAGGACAACACAAGTAAACACAAAATGCAATTTGTAAATGAAGGTGTTTATTATTAAAGGTGAAAAAAAATCCAAACCATCATTGCCCTGTGTGAAAAAGTGATTGCCCCCCTTGTTAAAACATACTATAACTGTGGTTGTCCACACCTGAGTTCAATTTCTCTAGCCACACCCAGGCCTGATTATTGCCACACCTGTTCACAATCAAGGCATCACTTAAATAGGAGCTGCTTGACACAGTAAGGTCCACCAGAAGATCCTTAAAAGCTACACATCATGCCGAGACCCAAAGAAATTCAGGAACAATTGAGAAAGAAAGTAATTGAGATCTATCAGTCTGGAAAGGGTTATAAAGCCATTTCCAAAGCTTTGGGAATCCAGCGAACCACAGTGAGAGCCATTATCCACAAATGGCGAAGACATGGAACAGTGGTGAACCTTCCCAGGAGTGGCCGGCCGCCCAAAATTACCCCAAGAGCGCAGCGACGACTCATCCAAGAGGTCACAAAAGACCCCACAACAACGTCCAAAGAACTGCAGGCCTCACTTGCCTCAGTTAAGGTCAGCGTTCATGCCTCCACCATCAGGAAAAGACTGGGCAAAAATGGCCTGCATGGCAGAGTTCCAAGGAGAAAACCACTGCTGAGCAAAAAGAACATCAAAGCTCGTCTCAATTTCTTCACAACACATCTTGATGATCCCCAAGACTTTTGGGACAACATTCTGTGGACCAATGAGACAAAAGTGGAACTCTTTGGAAGGTGTGTGTCCAAGTATATCTGGCGTAGAAGGAACACTGCATTTCATAAAAAGAACATTATACCAACAGTAAAATATGGTGGTGGTAGTGTGATGGTCTGGGGCTGTTTTGCTGCTTCAGGACCTGGAAGACTTGCCGTGATAAAAGGAACTATGAATTCTGCTGTCTACCAAGAGATCCTGAAGGAGAATGTCCGACCATCTGTTCGTGTACTGAAGCTGAAACGAACTTGGGTTCTGCAGCAGGACAATGATCCTAAACACACCAGCAAGTCCACCACCGAATGGCTGAAGAAAAACAAAATGAAGACTTTGGAGTGGCCTAGCCAAAGTCCTGACCTGAATCCTATTGAGATGTTGTGGTATGACCTTAAAAAGGCCGTTCATGCTCGAAAACCCTCTAATGTAACTGAATTAGGACAATTCTGCAAAGATGAGTGGGCCAAAATTCCTCCAGGACGCTGTAAAAGCCTCATTGCACATTATCGCAAACGCTTGGTTGCAGTTGTTGCTGCTAAGGGTGGCCCAACCAGTTATTAGGTTTAGGGGGCAATCACTTTTTCACACAGGGCCATGATGGTTTAGATTTTTTTTCACCTTTAATAATAAACACCTTCATTTACAAATTACATTTTGTGTTTACTTGTGTTGTCCTTGACTATTGTTTAAATTGGTTTGATGTTCCGAAACACTTAAGTGTGACAAACATGCAAAGGAACAGGAAATGAGGAAGGGGGCAAACACTTTTTCACACCACTGTAGATGCATGCTGCATGGTGTCTATGGACTGGGGACGGCTGGGCTTTGAACACACAGGGAAGTGGTGTTGAGTCAAGTGTGACTGCTGGGATGGTAGTTGTGGTCTGTACCGTGAAGCCCCCCCCCCCCTTTGGACTTTGGAGCGAGGAGACATTCTGAGACAAGCAAGTGTGTTTGGCTCTTCTCACAGAATTCATCTCCACCAGCGAGTACTGTGACATGGAGGAGGAGCGGGAGGAAGAGTGGAGGAGTCGGTGAATGGGGTGAAATGGGTTATATAATGCACAGCAATGGTGGGAAAAAGCATTTGTCAAGGTTGTCCAGACATATCAACTGTTCCTTAACCAAATCATGTAGCCAGGTGTTTTGTCAAGAAATAGCTCCACAGTGAAACTATATGTACATATAGAGTACATTTCTTTCCTTTTCTGTGCTATTTCCCGCAAAGGTAATAGAATCAGCTCCACGGTATAAGCTAACTCCCCCCTTACCAAACCTGAGTGAAATATACTCGGCGGTTATATATATATTTTTTTTTATGCTTTTTGGAGAGGATGTCTCCAACAGAATTTTGTTGTACCACATTCACTGACAATAAAGAGCTATCTATCTATCTATCTATCTATCTATCTATCTATCTATCTATCTATCTATGCAGGACTGCCCCCCTTTTTATATAAAACCATCCAGTACCATAATTGTGCTATAATACTTTTACTATTTACCCGTACACAGTTGTTTTTTCAATATCAGTTAAAAAACATATCAAGTTCAAAACTAACTATGAAAAAGGTGATCGCACCGTTCCTTTTCCTTTAAAAGACATTCTGATAGTTTCCTCAAAGGCCCGGTCTGATGTCAGATTTCTGGAACTTTAAAAAGTCAAAGACCAGTACAGTTGGAGCCCTCCGGAGGTTTGGGTGAGTGAGTAAAGCAGGGGTGGGAGCTAACAAAGTGCATCATTCTGACTTCACCCCTTCAGCCATTATTCATGACACTGCAATGTATGGGTGCAGGCTGTGTACCTGTGCTGTGTAACTTCAGAACCTTGTGTCCCGGTGATTAGAGGACTGACGTCACTGCAACCCAAGACCACACTGAAGTATAGCAAACGGCTTGGCTATAACCGTGACTGCTTGGAAGAGAGGCTGGCATTGGAAGACAGCCGATCTGAAAATTCTGTTATGCATAACCCTCATGTTGTCCTCGGGTCAAGTTGACCCGTTTTCCTATATCAATGTTCTTTTTAATTACCCAAAATAACATGATTGATTCCACACAACGCTTTTTGGTAAGTACAAATCTCTACTTTCATTAATTTTGGGGAATCTTATTCAATTTTAAGCATTTCAAAAAAAAACTGAAGTAGTTTTGAAATTGTATTGCGTAAAAGTTGACGTATTCCAGTCTGGGATTATCCATCAAAATACATTCCTTTAATTTTAGTCTAAAAAATCCTAATTTCTGCTTTTCTAACTCAAACATTAGGTATAATTTCTTATAAATGAGGATCATTGACCATAAATTCCAAAAATAACTGTAAAACTAAAGTTAATAAGTTAGTGTTACGTAGACAAAAACGTAAGAAAAGTTAAAAACATCAACGAAAAGTGTTGATTTTCAATTTTGACGGAACGACAACACAAGGGTTAAGACCATTTTAAACAAACTGACACAGGGTCACACACCACCCCATTACCCCATCCCACTTTATGTGTTTGCAGGAGACATTACAGACAGAGATTCTCACGCAAATAACATGGGCACGCATGTATGCATTTCCCAGGAAATCCTTATGAGGAGGATGATGATGCATTGAGTGTGATGAGTCATATTTATACACATTTGGTCTGTACTGTATATCAGCAGGCTAACTAGGAGAACAGCTCCACCCACACATCAGAGCGGTGGTATTACTACGATAAAGGATCAACAGTGGTGATGATGTGCTCTCACTTTGATAGACAAACACGGGTTTCATTTAGTGTCTAATGTAGAGTCTCTCAGCTGAATCAACGGGTGGAGGAGGGCTCACTGGCTGTTACACCCAAACACTGGAGTGAGGAAACCGCATCCCCAAAACACTGAGTCAGTTTTCAACATCCACTCTGAGTCTGACATCTGTAAGCCGATCCTAAGTGGGCCACAGGGCTTCTCCAAGATGACAGAGGAAACCACTTTGTTAGCGCCCATCTTCACACACTCACACTCCAATGAAACCATTCCTCAACTCTTGCGCACACAAACACACACACAAACACTCACTCATAGTCGCTCTTGAATTATTCAGTGCCGTGGCAGAAGCAGGTGTCAGAGTGACCTGACCTGTCTTGAGTGTACTGAAACAAAAAGGTAACATGAGATCAGTGAGTTCAGACTGCAATAAGGAATTTTAAGTAATCCCACTGGCATTTTAAGATGTTTAACGATATTTTGATATGAATCAAGTCTAATTTCCTAAATATGTCTTAATGGGTCAATCAACTTTTTAGTGAGAATTTCATCTCCTGTCTTTTTCAGGGCTTGATATTAACGCTTGCCCTGCGGCAAGTTAGAGAGCAGCTGTTCAGCGACTGACGTGTACTGCGAGCTAACCTAGTAGCACAAAAAAGGAAGGCCAATAACGGCACAAAGAGAAAGGCGTGTAGAGACAGAATACATTCAAATTAACACAGTAAGTTAAAGGGAAACTTGTCAACCAATTCTGTTAAAATTTCAACACAAAGCAAACGGAAGGTAACTGACGTCTGGCTGGAAAGGAGGCCATCCGGCGGAATTTCCGACGGCAACGGAGCAATCCCCGAAGTGGAACGCCCGACTAATTTTGACCAAACCAGAGGTAGTGATTGTTGGAACAGTGAAAAGACTAACCAAGACAGTTTTTCATCAGTGGGGATGGTGTAAAAGTACAAAATTCTAGAGGCTCATGATAACAGCAAAAGGCACCTTCAATGCACAATAGCTGAAAAGTACCTGTTCCTCCAGTAATTGAAGAAATAAGTTAGAATTTTTCCAGCTATTTAATTGTCTGTTTTGTATATTGTGTAGAATTGTCCCAGCTTTGTCATTGTATATGTCATATGTCTTTTGTTTTGTATATTAATGTGGAGACTGAAAATAGGTATCATGTGAATATGTAAGGCCTATATAAAAAAGGGAGAAAAGCTTTTAGGGTGAGGCAGTTTTAGAACACAGGAATGTCAAGCTAGCTCATTTCTCTATGTTACCCCTACCCTTTACCCCTTACCCGTTACCCTTCCCCTTGGTTTTGCGCGTTCATGCACGACCTAGTGCTGTCCCAATTCTATTTTTGAACGAGGGCAAGGGCTAAGATCATGGGGTGTATACCCCTTGAAACCAAGCGAGGACCCGAGCTTACTTGTAAACGAGGGCTATTGTACGGCAAGCAACAATGGCTGCCGCATCGAGCAGAGAGACCCAGAAATGTATTTCCGCCTTAAATAATTGATTTAAAAATTACGACAGTCTTGTTTTGTGGTCTATACAGTCCTGTACATACAGGTAAAAGCCAGTAAATTAGAATATTTTGAAAAACTTGATTTATTTCAGTAATTGCATTCAAAAGGTGTAACTTGTACATTATATTTATTCATTGCACACAGACTGATGCATTCAAATGTTTATTTCATTTAATTTTGATGATTTGAAGTGGCAACAAATCCAAAATCCAAAATTCCGTGTGTCACAAAATTAGAATATTGTGTAAGGGTTACATTTTGAAGACACCTGGTGCCACAAAGTAATCAGCTGATTAACTCAAAACACCTGCAAAGGGCTTTAAATGGTCTCTCAGTCCAGTTCTGAAGCCTACACAAACATGGGGAAGACTTCAGATTTGACAGCTGTCCAAAAGGCGACCATCGACACATTGCACAAGGAGGGAAAGACACAAAAGGTTATTGCTGAAGAGGCTGGCTGTTCTCAGAGCTCTGTGTCCAAACACATTAATAGAGAGGCAAAGGGAAGGAAAACTGTGGTCAGAAAAAGTGTACAAGCGATAGGGATCACCGCGCCTAGTCAAGATTGTGAAAAAGGGTGTGGACAGCTGCTGGAGTCAGTGCTTCAAGATCCACCACCAAGAGACGCTTGAAAGACATGGGTTTCAACTGCCGCATACCTCGTGTCAAGCCACTGTTGACCAAGAAACAGCAAAGCGTCTCACCTGGGCTAAGGAAAAAAAGAGCTGGACTGCTGCTGAGTGGTCCAAAGTCATGTTTTCTGACGAAAGCAAATTTTGCATTTCCTTTGGAAATCGAGGTCCCAGAGTCTGGAGGAAGACAGGAGAGGCACAGGATCCACGTTCCTGAAGTTTAGTGTAAAGTTTCCACCATCAGTGATGGTTTGGGGTGCCATGTCATCTGCTGGTGTCGGTCCACTCTGTTTCCTGAGATCCAGGGTCAACGCAGCCGTCTACCAGCAAGTTTTAGAGCACTTCATGCTTCCTGCTGCTGACCTGCTCTATGGAGATGGAGATTTCAGGTTCCAACAGGACTTGGCGCCTGCACACAGCGCAAAATCTACCCGTGCCTGGTTTACGGACCATGGTATTTCTGTTCTAAATTGGCCAGCCAACTCCCTGACCTTAGCCCCATAGAAAATCTGTGGGGTATTGTGAAAAGGAAGATGCAGAATGCCAGACCCAAAAACGCAGAAGAGTTGAAGGCCACTATCAGAGCAACCTGGGCTCTCATAACACCTGAGCAGTGCCAGAAACTCATCAACTCCATGCCACGCCGCATTAATGCAGTAATTGAGGCAAAAGGAGCTCCAACCAAGTATTGAGTATTGTACATGCTCATATTTTTCATTTTCTTACTTTTCAGTTGGCCAACATTTCTAAAAACTCCCTTTTTTGTATTAGCCTTAAGTAATATTCTAATTTTGTGACACACGGAATTTTGGATTTTCATTTGTTGCAACTTCAAATCATCAAAATTAAATGAAATAAACATTTGAATGCATCAGTCTGTGTGCAATGAATAAATATAATGTACAAGTTACACCTTTTGAATGCAATTACTGAAATAAATCAAGTTTTTCAAAATATTCTAATTTACTGGCTTTTACCTGTATATACTTGCAACCATGTTCTTAGTTGAAACTTTTAAAAAATCGCTAAGGCTAATCGCTAGGGCTAATCGCTAAGGCTAATCGCTAACCGCTAACATTGATTTGCACAACAGTCCCGCATTTCTCTGCCTTGAATGGACTGTATACATTGCATAGACTGTATATATTAATATTAACGATCTAAGATACATCGCTACGTGCTTTACATATACCGCCCTGTATCACGCAGGAGGACACAGCAGCTGATTCACTTTCGGGCTGAAAACGAGCAGAAGTCTCTTAAATCATGTGTTCATGTTGTACCCATTCGTTATTGCATTGGTACTGTATCATTGTAATCATTTGTAATTAAGTCCTGTTCATGCACTTGTATATTGTTTTTGGTTTTGATACGGGACACCGAGAGATAAGATAAGAAACTTGGGTGGGGGGTTGCAAATGTGACAAGTGAGTAAAAGCCGATTGCTCCTCTATCCAACTGGGTGAAGATGCTGAGTTCTAAATTTGCCAACACCCAGCCACGGCTCAACCAATGGTGAAGCAGAGAATAAGATATACTACACCCATTATGTAAATCAACTATGTCTACACCCATTCATACAACTTCAATTAAAAGGCAGAGCAAAGGGAAAGTACTTTGGAAGACTGCTGAATGATTTCAGTACTCTCCCCAAAGTCTGTGTCCGGGAGTATTTTTGACTTGATGTTGTGAAACTAACAATTAATCAATTATAATAATTGTCCAAATCCCTGTTGATTTTATAGTAAGTTTGACTATTGAGCAAGTAAAACATCTCAGCTTCATGTCAAGCCCTGCTTTTTGTGAACACCCCATTAAGAATTAATTTTGTAGACATGACCAAAACAGTCTTTGTAATGGGAGAAACAAATGAACTTGTCTACACCTATGAAATATTAACTTTGTATATGTCAGTCCAAATCCCTGCCTGACCTTTCCGCCTCACTCGGAGAGAAGATAAGTTGTCGATTCAGGGAGAATGACATTTCTTCTGCTCCGCAGGCTCTCTTTCTCCAGGTGTGTGTCCTCAATTTCTCCTATTCATTGCTTTGTCTTCCTGTCCTCACTGGACTACATTAATAATATTCATCCCCCTTGTATCTCCATTCTCTCCTCTCTGAGATCAGGTACGCTTCAGGATACTGTTCATGGGAGACAGGTGGTATCTTACTCTGTGATATCACTCTGCAGGACCTTCAGGTTACGTAATCTGGGTTCATCTGGGATTGAAAAGGTATGTTTGATGTAAAGGCACAGATGCTTGAGGAAAAAAAAACATTAATAAGAAACTGAGCATGAGTGTTCAATCATGACACGGAACTTGGGAGGAAGTATTAGAGAAAGTTTATTAAAAAAATAAAAAATAAATAAATAAAAGAAATCACACTTACCAGCTATTTATTTGAGCTTTATTTAACGGCCTTAATCTCAATTTTAACTTCAACTCTTTGCTTCGGAAGACCACGGCTTCTCCACTTTCTCAAGCTACTGTATAGTGTAGTATATAGTGTATAGTATCTGTATTTATATTTTTCCATTCTGAGTACTTATGTATACTTTGTAAACTCAATATCATCTATACTGTGGGGACTTACTTTTGCTATATCATTTAATTACATATTATTCCATTTAATTTCACGTCACTTATATTGCAATATGTTTGTACTATTGCCACCTAACTTTACTTAATATCTTTTATATAATGCCACTTTACACTTTACATTCATTCAGTACTTTTTGCACATTGTCTGTTGTTTGCCTGTTTGTTACTGTAGAAAAATGCTGCTGTAAAAAGGGAATTTCCCCATTGTGAGATGAATAAAGTATTATTTTATCTTGTTTTAAAGCTACTGTATAGCAAGTTGGTTCTGTTGCCCTGATGAGAATTTCTAAGTAATGACACACAAACACTGTCGGCACATCCACATGACGCAAGCCTCCAGTGATCACGCACCTACTTCTAATACGTTACAAAACCCATTACCAACCTGTTCAAGAGCAGTTAGGCAACATTCTTCAGCGATCTTCAACTAGGAAAAGCTACACCATCTGTTATCTGGTTTGTCTTCGCCGTCTGTCACTTTCTTTTTGGGGGATTTTAGTTCTTCTGCCTAACGTGTAGATCTTTTCTTTACAGTACAATCACTGACTGAAACATTTCGTGGGCACTTCTTGGGGTTTTCAGCCATGCCTTCACCTGTTGCAGCAGTCCTCGTTCTTTCCGAAGCAAAACGCTGCTGTTGTCCTTTCTCAGCGGTGACGTAAAACGCATCACTTCACTTGAGCTTCTGCGGCCGAATGTCACCGGATCGCACCATTTAGTCGACATACCCATGCTGAGAATGCCAAAGTGCAGAGCTGATAGGCTCAATATGCTTTGTATCAACTCATTTGGCAATGGCTTGAATGTAACGGACGTTCATTAATATAAAATAGTCGCGCACTATAGCTTTAAGTTTGTCTCGTGTGAGTTGACGCTATTTGTGCGTTGTTTATTTCCAAAGAAACACAACAATGTATAAAAGGCTCCATTACCTTGTAGCTCACGTTATGGCTCCGTAGCAGACCTTTTTGTAAAAATAGGCTAATGACTGTGTCATAACCACGCGACTTACTGTCACATAGTCGACAAATCACCGTATATATTGGACTTACATCAGTTGTTTAGGTTTAATTACTAACGTTAACTACCATGTTAGTTAGCAGTAATTAGCCTGATTATGATCATCTAATATGACACAGTGGCCATCTGAAAAGACATTACATATCCTTCCAAACATTTTAAAATCAAAACACTGTTGCTTGCCATTGGTTATTATGGTTTTGTCCATTCTGAACCAATGATGGAGGCTTTAGAGGTAGATTAGTGAGAGGTGGCTCCTCCATGTACGTGTGTGTGTGTGTGTGTGTGTAAGGCCGAGCTGATCAGTGGTTAGAGACAACAACAGAATGCTATCTCTGGTCAGCAGACTCATACGTACCACAGCGCACACACACACACGCACACACTTGTGTGCCCATAAACTAACATGCATAGCTTTGCAGTCTGTGCAGCCCTTAAACGTGCCCGTACAAACACATACTAGAACTGCAGCTGAAAGAAAGGGAGGAGGTGGTGTACTTTTTATTTAGGTCATGTTTTCATATCATATTTTATAAAATTCCTCCCATCTTCTCTGTGGTTGTTTACTGGTCTCCTGCAGCTCTGCAGCCCCTGCCCTCCCGGAATCTAATATGCAGTTGAAATCAACCGCTTCTCTTCCTTTCCATTTCACCTCAGCCACAGCCGGCTGCCAGGCATGTGGATGGCAAAAACGTGAGAAAACAGAGAAACGAAGAGAGTGTGGGTGAGAGGGAAGAGGACAAAAAGGGAGGGGTGGTGAGAGAATCAAGATAGGGGGGAAGGTGGGGAGGACGAGGTCTCAACGCCGGCCCCTCTAACAAAGCAGATCTGCTCATCCCTCCAGGGGTGCAACAGCCTGCTTTGCTTCCTTCATCCCTCCATCCCTGTTTTATCCCTTCTTCTTTCTGCAAGCTCCTGCCTTCGAGAGCTAAATGTGCACACGCTATAGTCACTGGCTATAAGGCACCATCTGCCCTGTAGAAGCAAAGTATAAATTTGCCTGAGCAAAGCCAAGCGTCTTCTTCTGGAACATGTTTTAAAAGGAAAAATCAAAAATCAAATACCTTCCACAATGTATTATTTAACAATGATAGCGGTTTGCTTTTCAGTCTAGGTGTTCCATATGCACAACAGCAAAACAACATAATACACGGGCATTATGTTGATCACACATATTCATTTACACAGACACACCATCCCACAGAAAGTATTTTACAGTACTTACTGCACAGTAATTAATAACAAGGAAAACATGAGTGCAGGATTCTTTCTCTCCACCCTCCAACTCCCTGCCTCCCTCATTTTGCCCACCTTCCCTCTCCCGAATTTCCTCACCGCTACCCTCCTGTCCTCCCCTCCCCCAGCTCACCCCCGCCCACCCACTGCACAGATAAATTATACATCAGAGACCTTCTCTCCATTTCCCTTCTCTCCCTCAGCATCTATCCACCCTTGCATTGCTATAGGACAAAAGATGGCCCGTTTGTGGCTCGAGTGAACATTATAGAAAGAGCTGAAACTGATTCGATATCTGTTCTGATACAGGCTCGGGCTACCTAGGAAGACAACAGCATTCTGCCTTTCAAGTAGGCGCATCCCTCCCTCTCACACCTCGCGTTGTCATGGCGACTGAAGTTTATCTCTGGTCACAGTAACGTATTTAGGTCAGAACGGGACACCTCTCAAGAAAAGAAACAAAAAAAAAAAACACCAGGCGGCAGGACAGTGAAAGTGACGGCTTCGTTAGATGACGAGATGCCAAAAAAGTTTGGATAACAAGCAGCACTGGTATGAGAAAACAGCTCCAAGAACACACAACTACGCTCAATGTTCACAGTGGAAACAGACAACATTTCACTGGAATTCGAGTCTGCCGACGAGCCAGACTGCCTGTCAGAAAAGTCTTTCTCAGCAGCCTAATTAGTGGTTTGACTTTAGGTTAACGCAGGAGTTCAATAAAGACAAGGAATTATTATTTGTTATAAGTATTATAACTAGTTTTTGACAATAAGTGTAGCTCGGAACTGGGTCACTGCTGATCCGTTAAAGCATTTTTAACGGTCATTTCCCTTAAAATAAGGGAAACTCTTGTTTTCAGGTAAATTTATAACAGTGTGCCGACGCTGTGAGATGCAATGTTAGTGTGTGTGTGTGTGTGCGTTGTGTGTCCATGTCAGTACATGGACCCTGTCTAACCTATCAGCATCTTCACATTTAGCTCCAACATTCTCCCCTCATGGCAATCTGGTACACTGAGTTAAAATTAAACCTCACTTTCTTCCCTTTTCATCAAAAATAACTGTCTCCGGCTTTTATGTCTCCTTTCTTCTTCATCTCTCCCACTCCCTCTCACAGCCTCCTCACCCGTTCTGCCTTCCCTTTTCCATTGGGGACCAGCGAGAGGTTTGCTTTAATTACTGAGCTACTTTTCACACCGGCAGAGAAAGACAGAGACACACTTCAGACACCCACACCCGCCCACTGTCATGCTCCCAGCATCCTTGCACTGCTTTTAATGCCTAGACTCCGAAGCCTGTGTCTCTGTGTGTGAGCATTCTGCTTGTGTGTCATATTGTAAAAACTTTCCACAGCCACAGTCACTACTTTATAGCAGTCACAGATACAAAGCAGCCCTTCCCCGCGAATAAATATGCTAAATTAATTAAGCAATGTTGGCTATTCTTGGTGCAGTATGCTGAAAAAAATGATGCAGACTTTGTGAAAAACTTTGTGCTAATAGGAAGGCACAGAGTCAGCAAATGTGTAATTAATAAACTCATCTGCTTTTCAGAATCACAAAACTCAGAGGAATATAAGCCGTAGAGAAACTGGAGCAAAATGTAAGCGGCTGGTACAGTGACATGTTTGGCTTCGAAGCAGGAAGAGTAAAAGGAGGGAGGGTGCTCCCTCTTTTGGCTCGCTCCCTTTACCGCCCTCTGTGCCTCGGTTTCCTCAGGCCCTAAATCTGACGCTTAAAGCCCAGGACACTTATTACACTTATCAAGCCCTCGCTTGCACTTATATATAATTATCCATTAAGTTCTTGTGGGTAGACTTGCATCAGCAGCGGCTGGGTAATTAGTTTATTGTAGCCATTCTCTATTAAGCAACACTTGCAAGTTACAACACAGCTAATATTTTGCTACTTTACTTGATTAGTTTTTCACCATAAACACTCCATAATAAACAACTTGGACGGAAACGGAAGAAGTCAATCAACAGAGACAGACATTGTGGACAGATCAAGAGCCAAAAGAGAAACTAGTCCTTCATTAAAGTTGTTGGCGAGCCGGAGATAAAGCGTATGGCAGCAGCTGGAGATGGAGGGAGACACAGTAAGAGAAGCAGGGGAGGAGGGAGGGAGAAAGGGAAGTAAAATGGGCCAGTGTGTCTGGCTGCTGAAGTGGTCTCCCGCGGGATGGGGAAGGGGGGACAGGACAGCCTGGTGGAGGTTCCAGAAGCACACTAACACAGTCCTGTCCATTCAGTGGGCCAGTAGCACGGGGAAGCCACTAACAACTGACAACGGAACCACTTCCGTGGTAGTTCTTTGGGACTGTTGGCTGTGTTGGTCTCACTTTATCTCTCTCTCTTTCATGAATATTACAACTAACAGTTCACCCTCATCTTAGTATTTCCTGTAACGCTGTCACTTGAAATTGAAACTATTGCCCGTGGTAAAAAAGTAATGACTCTCTCTCTTTGACCAATCAGAGACATTCATCCCTGCAAACTCTGCAGCGAGGGCACTAGGAACTAGGCACCAGGAACTGGCCTCTTCTAGGCCTCTGGAAAGGTCTTTCATCTCTCTTGGCCTTATGTGTTACTTAAAGGGCTGTAGTCAACCAAAGGAAATCTGCATTGACTAAAAGTCTTCTGTACCTACTCTTCAACAAATCTTTTGGTCGATGGGGAAACATAATCTGCTGTTATTTCTAGATCTAAATTGGACACAGAGCACTCTGCCTGGTATTGTGTGTCCACGAAAGGCTTTTTTCCTAAGGCCAGGGTGTTTTTTTGAATTCTTTGCAATGGGATTGACGCGTATTTCCACTATGAAACGGATGCAGCGTGACGAGCCGTTAAGCTTCTACTCTGCGCTGAGCAGCTCCACATTTGGCGTTGCTTTCTGGTCGCGTGAGGTGAAAAATATTCAGCTTTGGATAAGACACTCATCACTGCTCGTTGGGGGGAGGGGGGTTAGGGGCAAATCCCACAAATACCAACCAAGTGCTGAACAACAGCGAAGGGGAAATTAATACTGCTGACCACATAGACTGCCGGGTTTGTCCTCTCTGCCTAAGTGCTTCAGCCTTCCCTTCATCCAGAGCCTCCAAAGTGCTTTCAAGCACTCCTAGCTGGGCGTGTTCAGCTGGGAGAAAACGCCTTGGTGGACACACGGCCTACAAAAAAAAAAAAACCTTAGCGTTTGTCCGACCAATGTCCGAATTTGGTCCGACAAGAGCATATCGACCATAATGTGTCAGCGATGGTTAATTTGTAAGACACAAAAATGTATCAGCCACTGTTCCAGAAGCCCAGAGAGACTCTTCCCACACAGGTCCCAACCCACTGGAGACCTTTCAGTGACTCATCCCACAACAAACCAAAAGTGGGTCTCCTTTGCTTTGCTTTGCTTTCCTTTCCTTCGCTTGCTTGGCTAATCAAGAAAAAAAAAACAACAACCAATCTAGCATCCAATTATTATGGAGAGGCACATTTACTCCTGAGTGCAGCAAGTAAATTGTCTTAACCTTTGTCAGTTTCCCCGCTGGAAAGGGAGAGAGGAGAGGAGGAGCAAAGCAACACTCGGGTCTGCTGAGGGAAACCAATTCATTTGAGGTGGTGCTTGTCAGAGAAATTACAGTAACGGGCCAATGTATCATGTATGGCAAGAGAACACTGGCACATTCACTCTGTCCTCCACTGGTTCACATACAGTTACTGGTTTCTTTTGAGGCTCCACAGAGCACAACATGAATTGTCAAGATGTTTTTCTAGCGTCAGCTTGTTGCCGTATGCAAGTTGTGCTGAATAACAGTAAAACTAATTTACCGAGTGAATTAGAGGTACAAACACTAGACTGCTGCAAACGGAGGCGGCCAGTTTCCATAACAACCTGAAAAAAATATATATACATAAAAAAAAAATAAAACAACTTCAGCTAATTTATTCTTGAAGTTTAGGTGCAAGAAAGCAAGCCTGCTCATCTGTGTGTGCTATACACATAACATATAGGATAAGTTGATGGTTCCTAAAGCAAAACTTGATGCTAATTCTCATCACCACACCTCCTACATGTTCTCAAAACTACTGTACTTGAATTAGTTGCTGTCACATACCTAGTCTGTTTCTCCATTCAGAAGTAATGTAACGTCAGCGGTTTAGGTGGCAGAGCCTTTGAATTATCTTCTATTGCCAGGCTATGAACCAATACATTATGTGTAACAATAAAACATAAAACTTGGGATTGGGATCAATGTTACATATGTAGACATTTGAAATAAGGACCAAGAAGATTAATACACAAACACTTGCCCACATTAGATTTCTTGTTGAGGCCAGTTATGTCATCAGATTCATTTCTTGGTGCTTGAGCCTAGAAGTCCCAAATATTAGCAACAGAACTGTTAAAGCCAGCAGCTGTGTATTATTTTTGTGTAACAAGACAGATGGAGCTAATAAGTTTCAAAGGATGGAAGCTTTCCATTGGTCAGCATGCATTCTGGACTTTTTGTACAGCAGGCTTTATTTGCAGGAGAATTAACTGTACAGCACAGTACATAATTTAGTAATCTGCTCTTGCTAATGATGACTCTTTCTTTCACAGGTTTCACACAAGTGCACTGCACACCGATGGAAAAAAGCTTCTGCTGTCATTTTGGCAAAAATAATGCAGACTTGATGTTCTATTTGATGGATTTCACAACTCAATTAAATTCGTCAACTCGTGTGAATGGATTTTATTGCCGCGTGCAAATGAATGGAAAGCGGTTACAGACTGGAAGGCTGTACTCAAAAATAATGACAAAGAAGTGGGCCGGGATTGTCTCCACACAGCTCTTCAGAGATCATTCCCCAACTTGTCAAAAAGTGATGCTTTTTCACGGCCCATGGCGTCTGATAACAACGCACGAGACACTCGCGTACACTAACATGCACCGACCGGCTTTTAAAACAAGAACAGAAAAAGCTCAAATTACAACCCACACAGAGGGAGTGTGACTTCATTCTCTGCTAAGGATGCCATTTCTCCGCTAAACACTTTACATGCAAATATTTGTTTACTGCTGTATCATTGTTCTGAATGTCGAGTACAGTACAGCCCCTTTAACGCACAACCGTAGCAGTAATTTGTATCAAATTGCCTAACACAACCAGGTTTGGTCTTTTAGAAGGTTTATCAAGAAAAAGGAAGCATGAATTCAGCTGTTGACACATAATGGAACGTCCCCAAACGTCCGGCCTATACAAGAGCGTAGGATAAGGTGTGTCAAAACCAAAATTTGTCCCCTATCTAGGCAAAACTGCAATTATCTTCCATCTTTGTGCCGATGTGCTGTAAGACAGCACTCTTGTTCTTCCCAGTTGTACTGCCAAAAGTATAAGGCAGCACTTGCTCTTCACACGAAACCAGGCCAAGACCCTACTAGATCATAAAACTGTTCTTTAACCGTGCTTCTACTGTCTCATTATACAGCAAGCATTAGAGCCTTCGCAGTCAGAGCTGCAGACTCAGGGGAACAAGTGATGGGTTTGAGCACAGTGTAGTGTGACTGACTGTATGACTGTATGTGAGGGGAGGAAGAGGAGGAACTGAATTTACATTAAAGCAGTAAGGACTAGAGAGAAAGGGGCAGAAAATGGTAGTTGCAGACTATAAGTTAATGAAAAATAGATGTGTTCCTTACTGGGCTTGCATACCCTGTGACACGTGTGGGTGCGCAGGGACATTAAATATGACATTTATTTCCCTCACAGTAGTAATTTACTTGAAGTTTATCCAACTGATATATTTGAATATCTGCCACATATCAGGCCAAAACACACTGACCTACAAGCCATAGAAAGTAGCAGCGAAAGAGCACTCCCAATACAGTACCCATACAAACCCATTTATAAATACAATTAAAAAGGTACTCTTAGAAAGTACCTGTGAGGGGGTGATGAGGGGGGTCTGAACTGAGTCTGCCCTGAGGCAAACAGCATTTACTGGAAGGTGGAAGGCCCCAAAAGAGAGTCGGCTCTCCTGGCAATGCCAAACCAACAGGACAGTAGTCTGGACAGCTGCTGTTCAACAACCACGTTGGTGTCATTAAAGACGCCTGGGATTGTTATTAATATCCTGAAAAGAAGAGTAGATGGATGGATGAAGTTGGCGAGAGGATGCCAAAACTGATTGACTGACTACCTGGTTGGACTGGACTCCCACAGTGAGAGGAGAGTAGCAGTCACTGTAGGAGTTGATGTTGAAGTGACTGGAGTGTGACTGAGCCAGCGGCGATGAGGCTTTAATCAATGGTGAAAAAGAACTTTAAATACACACTTAAATTACTAGTTGATTTACCACTTGATGTCAAGTGCTTAAGTTTTAAATGGACTGTTCTTATATAGCGCTTTTCTAGTCTTAACGACTACTCAAAGCACTTTTACATAGTACAGGAACCATTCACCATTCACACACACACACACATCCATACACAGTGGCTGAGGCCGCCATACAAGGCGCCACACTCACACACATTTACACTCCGATGGGCAACTCGGGGTTCAGGGTCTTGCCCAAGGACACTTCGACATGGGACTAACAGATGTTAGGCTGATAACATTCACAAAACATAGGTTTTAACTCAGCATTACAGTCACAACTTGTTCATTGTTGGAATTTCTTTTCCATCCATCAGTCCCTTATTTTCAAATTCAAAGAAAAAAACAAGAAAGACCACTGACCACCTGCTGCTTGCTGTGTGACTGGAAATGCTTTCTCTCCACAGCTGTGCTATTCTAACAGACAGATCAGTATTCCAGCTATATTCTGATAACTTATGGAACTTTGTAAGCTCTCAGTCCTCTCTTGAGCAAAACAAGAACAAACTGGGATATGCTTCTAGCAAATGGAGACTTTTCCTTCAGTCACTTCCCTTTACTTCTGAACCACTCATCTATGATCACGTGTGGCATAATGCCAAAATCCAGAAAGTCATCATCGAGAATATGTAAATCTATTCTGCACAGTTGCAAACTACATGTTCACTGTACTGTAATGTATTGTGTCAAGTTTCAATTTTTAACTGTGAGATGATTAGTGAATCAAACCCATTGGCTGGCCAGAAGGTAAGAAAAACAATTAACTAGTGATAGATTAGTTTGTGGAATGGTTAGTAGCAATGGAAAGCAATATACATTATAGTTAATAGGCTAAAATATGTAAGCAGCATTTTATGAAATATGCCTTAACCATTGTGTTGTCTTCCCGTCGACCGTGCAACTTATTTTTTTTTTTTTTTTTTAAATATTCTGTTAATTCTTTTCTTGACACTTTTGTTGCATCGGTATTTTTGTCACTTTTTTCAATGTTTTTTAGCACTTTTTTCCCACATTATATATGTCACTCTCTGCAATTTCCCCCACGTTTTAAGCTATTTTCAACGTTCTTTTTATATATATATATATATATATATATATATATATATATATATATATATATATAAAAAAATTCAAATGCTATTGAATAAAACACCTAAATTCATTTCAAGTGATCATTTGTTGTTGTTTTTTGCAGGGAAACTACACGTTATTTCTTTTGACAATTTGTCAATTTTGACAAATTTATAATATAGAAGTCCCAAAGGGGACTGAAAATCTTGCTACACACCCCACATCAAAGTCTGAAACAACTCCCCCCCACCACCCCATTTCTATTTACTGTTTCTGGCCCATCTAGTTAATAACCACAACAAACAATCAAATGCTCACTGCTGTGAGCTGCTATGTCCAACCTTAAAATGTCACATCCAATTCAACAGACACTCAATAGTGCCTATACTCTGCGCTAAGTACTGGTGAACTGTTGCCATTATTTTGGAGCTATTTTTGTGGCAGCAGTAGATCCTGCAGGCAGAATATGCAGCCTGTACACTGTTTGAGCAGCGTCTAGTCACGTGCCCCAAACCAGGTCAGCTAAAGCATTAGAGGGGTGGGCTGAAGCTCTCCTCCCACCCTCCATCCCGTGATCTAAAGTGCTGCTTTGACTGAAAAAAAGAAGATTTTTTCATGCTTTACTGTGCAGTTCTGATATGATCTGAATATGGTTTTAAAGGAACATCCAGCTGACTCATTAGTGTGTATCATTTTGCACGATAGCACATCAAAACATTAGTAGTAGCAAGAGCTGATACCACCACAGCAGCAGGCGTAGCGCGGTCGCTCCGTCACTCTGTCGCACCTTCTGTTTATTTGTGCTCTGCTCATCTGTCACTCTCGTTTTCAGACCCTCCGTCTGTCCCTCCGTCTCTCTTCGTCTGAATGATGACTGGATGAGCAACTTGGATTCAAGGAGCTGTGATTGTTTGGTGAAAATTCAGCGGGGCCCTAGGCTGTTGTTTTTCATAATTAAGGACTGGAGCGACAATCTGGCTACAAACACAACAGACAGGGACGTTCACACGAACGCCGGGCTGTACCAAAATATCCATACTGCACATGTCACAGCAAACTGATCCCATACAGTTGTCCCCAAGTGGAGGCATTTAAGAGCATTATAACGGTTCTGAACATGTAAGACGAGAAAACATCCCATCCCCTGCAGTCCCATCCCTTTACACGTGAGTAGCTTTGTCTTCTGAAAACTCTGCTGCTCTCTCTTCTTCCCAGTCTATTTGTAAATTTAAAGCGACACAAAAGCCAAGTCCACTTTTTGCCCCCATTTGCTGTATAATTGCATTGGCAAGTGGTGCAGATATTTCAAGCCCTTGAACATCTCTCTGTAGAGAGACACCAAAGTGAGGATTTCATAGGATGCGAGAAAGAGAGAGAGGGGGGAGAAAAAGAAAATATTACAGATTATAGATGGACAAAAGTGCATCTAGAAATTCAGAGATTAGAAGGTTTGGACAAATGTCAGGTGAACACACGGACATTAATACAACACTGTATGAATGGAGATTCATTCATCTTGTGGCATGTTCGGCAGCCTCATTTGAAGCTAAAAACCCGACATGTCAAGATTGACTTCCAAGATTTTTTCTTTACCTTTGAACATATGGAGGATGATGAGACTTGGATGATTCAAATGACTGAAATACTCAAAGTGCATTCAAATTGCATGAATGTATACATGAATTATTATCGGTGGATTTAAAATGCATATTTAAAAAAAAAAGGTTCAAATCAAAGCCACGGTCTCCATCTCTATTTCGGTAAACAGAAGGCGGACAAAACAAACTTTCCCTTTTCCGAAACACCTCTCGCCTGGCTATGGCACGATGGGATGCACTGCACTCTCACCTAGTTTCCATGGAAACCCGTTGCTATGGAAACAGGCCCTGGAACAGACTCGGGAGTCGGGCGGTGGAGATTTTGTTGCTGGAGAGGCAGAGGGAGGTAAGGATAGAGAAGCAAAAAAAAAAAAATGTAAAAACAGGGCAGGGAGAGGAGTGAGAAAACAAAATGGATAGAAAGTAAAGTGGGGGAGCTCCAAAGTATTATCCAAAAATCAACACAACGCACACAAATTTTAGGGCACAGTTCACTCTAAAGTACATCCCCTGATCAGAGCTGGCTGGTTTATTACTGGGATTTTTGGGGGATTTGGGTGTTTGATAGTGAACTTGATCCCACATTGGAGAAAAGGAGGCAGAGGCCTCATTGACATTCATCTCACTCCTCTGTTGGGCTTGTACAGCAAACATTACATAAGCACTGCGATGGCTGACGGCTGATGGCTGGCACTACAGCCAAACACGGAGGAACAGGCGTCCTCTGCATGTTTGGGTGGACCAATTTGAATTTTAGACATTAAGGGCGAGGACATTTCAAACTCCCCTCGATTTGTTGTTAAAGAGACGAGAGTGTTGAGGGTCAAGGTGAGACAGTTTTACAGCGTTCGTGTTATGCACGTAGTGATGACGATTTAAAGTCAACAGGGGGAATAAAAATGAGATACCTCATTAGAAAATCAATAGTTTGTGTGCATGCTTTGACGTGTGACTCGAGCTCCAATTCAGAAGTCGGAAGTTATATGAATTACCTTTTTTTTTTTAAATATCAGCAGTGTAGCAAAAGACACAAACACATGAAACCACACGAGATATGAGTAAAGAGAGGGAAGTGGCAAACCGCTTAATATGTTTCTGAGAAAATATTAAGGAGGCAGCGTAAATTCACGCCTAACACACTCAGGTGTTAGGCGATTTGTTGCAGGTGTCTGGATAAAAGGCAGTTTCCCAGAAATTACACACCGGCCAGCCTTTGGACTACATTTGACTAATGTCTTCCTGCACACTCACCACGCCCTCCTTAGCTCCATTAGCTCCTGATCTGTCCCTGGCTGAAGTTGGACTGCAGCCTGCTGGGTTAGTCTGCTGTCACATAGAGAGCCTTGAAGCACATTGTGTACTAGTCAGTGACAGACAATATGGGCAGCGACTGGCAGGGAGCACCATACGACAGATGGATGCAAAAAACACACACACACACACACACACACACAGCTTATTCACTCAATCGCTCTGACAAACTGTACCTGAGAGTTCTGTCGGACTGTCTTGGTTATGGCAGCTACACAAATACAAGAGTGTGTGGTGTGTGTGAAGTTATCATCAGCTTCATACACAAAGAAAACGCATGCAACCCCCTTTTTTGCCTTTTTCCACCATGACACGGTTACTATTCAAACTAATTTGAATACTTTTACTTTCAGAGTACGTACGTGTGGTGGCCCATGAACATAGACATGCAGGGTTAGAGTTTTTGATGAATCCAGTATTGAATCCCTTATCTAACACTCCAGTTTTTGGTGGTAGCCAGATTAATGTTAACAATGTAGATACAATCTCAAAATCAGACATTAAAAGGACATTTTTCACATTTTGGGACATTTTACAGGGGCGTTATGTGCCTGACTATTTCTTGTTTGGGACCAGTCACTTTCTAGAGTCTCCTCTCGTTGCCAGGCAACAGGTCCTGACCAAGAAATAGTCAGGCACATAACCCCCCATCCCATCCCAAACAGTGATTTTGTCATTTTTGTACAGATTAAACAAATGAGATACAACATGTTCATTGGTGAGCTTTGGAGGTGCTTGTAGTTTGTTCCGTTCAGTCTTTATGCTAAGCTAAGTTAGCCATCTGCTGACTCTAGCTTCATCTTTACTGCGAGAGATATCAAACTTCTCAGCTCTTGGCAAGAATGCGTATAAGCACATTTCTCAAATTGTCAAACTTTTCCTTATTTGTTCCAAGTTCCTCCAAATACTTGAGGCCTTGATTTGGAACTAATAAATTGCTGAGCTTAAAATATTGATGTGGCATAAAAGTTTAAGTGTGATATTCTCCTGAGATTTATGTGATGCGAGGCAAAAAAAAGAAGAAGAAATGAGCAGTGGGAACATCTAATGGTTAAACCAAGAGAGGAAGATAAACGAGACAGATTGTACTCTATGAATTGTCACAGTTGCCTCAGGCATCACCGTGTTCTGTGGACGACTGGAAAAAAGGTCTGCAACGACTTCAGCCCGACCGATAAAGGCTTTTTAAGGCAGATACCAATACATATATATATATATATTTTTTTAAGTATTCAGAAATGCGTAACATAAACAGATTTCCCCAATATTAGTTATTTGTAGTCATTTATGAGATCTCACTAAAATATGATAATTTGTTAACAGAACAGAGGGACATCAAAATATATTAAAGTTCTGATAAATAAAATGAATAAAAATACAAACTTAAGATATGCAACTTAAAGTCCTTTGACCAAAAACACAATAACAAAAAAATAATAATAAGAGTATTGCCAACAGGGACGTTGTAGAGCTCCCTCTGGTGGACAAACTATGCAACGGCAACGCTCATAACACGGTTGACCGTTCGCTTTTATTTTATTTTTTTTAAATATTCAGTTATCAGAATCATTTATTTGTCATTATAAATGATTCTGATAAATGAATATAAAAAAAAAATTATTGGCCATTATTAATGCCAATACTTGGGGAAATGCCTAATATCGGTAGATAATATCGGCCTGCCGATATATTGGCACTGAACTGACCGAGGCGATTCAATTAATTGATTGGGAGTATTACACAACTCCACTTCTGTCCAATAAAACCCACACTACCCCCCCGAAACAGCATCCAAAAGTGATACTGGACATCTCTGTGGTCTGTTTGCAGCAAACGGACATCTCTTCATCCATTTATCTCATCGTATGTAAGCTTATGTTGATAATCTATGTGTGTGATGTGATGACAGTGTGATTTAAAAGTGTGAAGAAAAAAGGTTGTCTTTGTAAACTTGTGAGGCCATAAAGGTGATACAATTTTATGAGGATCAAACTTAAGTCAGCCATCTGTAAGACCAGACAATCAGAACATGGATTCACTTTTTGAGTTAATGAGGCCTTGAAATACTTAATATCCAAATTCCTTTATTAGCAAATAAAGTTACATCACTTTTTTTTTTGCTAAGATTTGTTGAAGCTATTTATATCTGAGTAATGGCAGACATTAGGACATTTGTTGGACATGCTTTACATATTTCATTGCTTCACTCTATTGGCACTTAGCATCCATAATGACATTTTTTCACATATACATAGTCTGTGTGTGTGTGTGTGTGTGTGTGTGTGTGTGTGTGTGTGTGTGTGTGTGTGCGCAATGTCTGCCAAAAAGCCTGCTGACAGCTGCTGGCAGTTACTGTGTTGCAGATGCATAAGTCACTGTAACAGCGTCTCGCTACTTCCAGCATGGGAGGTGTCAGTTAAATAAATGTATAATTATCTATCTGGAGGTAGTCAAGAGGCAGTTTGTGTTGCGATGCCACGTTGCCTGCCTGAAGAGAATTTTGAAAGAGCCTTTTCAGTGCAAAAATAAAAATACAAAGAACTCTGTCTACACTTCTGGAGCTGTGACACTGTAGGGCACAGGGCTACATCTTTGTTGCATGTGCTGAAACATGCATGATCATTTTATGCGTGTCCATTCAAGTATCTGTATGCATGTGCATCTTTAGCATTAGTGGCCAGCTGTTCAGCAGTGGGATCCCTGTACATCTGGCAGCATGCAGGGGCCTGAAGAGAGACGGTATCTAGCATACAGCAAGGATGAGAGGGATGGGAGAAAAAGAGATATGATTAAAGACAATAGGGATGTGGCAGAAGGATTAGGAAGATGAAAAGATGATGGATTTAGCTTCATAAAATGAGATAAAAACAAAAACGGATATACAATAAGGGCCAGATGTACTAACGCTTTTGCGCCCACTTTAGGCCTATTTGTTTCGCAACGTGCATGTGAAAGCATGGCGAGGTATGTACAAACAGGCCACACTGAGGTTAAAAGCACACAGCGGTGGAACTGAGAATGGCAATTTGCGCTTTTCCATGTCATGCATGTGCATTCACGGGAGTGTCAAGGGAAAGGGGAGTTTCCCATAAAGAGATGGGATGGGAAGTGCAAAATGTGCCTAATTATGTATTCCGCGGTATGTACCAAAACTGCCTGTGAAAGGGCACCTCTATTTTGCAGTGAAAATTCTCCGCCTCTTAAAAGCACCTGGAAGCGGTTTTCCTCACATATGCCTCCTGGTGAAATGGCAGCAGTAATCCGAGGAAGCCATGGGCCAAAGAGACGAGCTGGAAGGATTTTTGTGACAAGGATCGCACTTTTTCAGTTGAGTGAACGCAAACACATTAAGCGTTACAGATTAAGCAGCCATGCAATATTACAGTGACTGTAAAGACTCTCCGACTCAGCGTTCACCTTCCGGTCCTCGCTACAGCACAGATATTGGCATCAGAGTCATTTCACACAGTATATAGCATCAGCAGTGGGAATATCGCCGTCTGCGCTCAGCCGTATCACAGCGCCAGTCCTTAACGCTTTGCTACTGCGCAATACACGGGTTGGCCATGGCGCTGATAACGCTACATTCACAAATGTACGTACATCTGGCATGAGGAGGAAGTTGAATGCACTTGTGCACTCCAGTAGTCTTGTAATTTTCCTTTTATGCCAATGAAGAGAAACAACCTTGAAAATATTTGTCATTAAGAAGCGGTGAGGTAAATGTGGTGCCCTTAAGAGTCATCTTAAAAGGAGACATAGTGCATCATGCTCATTTTCAGATTCATGCTTGTATTTAAGGTTTCATTGAAAACATCTTATACTGTCTGACTGAAACGCTCTGTTTTAGGGGTTCTGCTTGTTCACTGAGCAAGTCCTCACTTGGAGCAGTCTTCCTGATGTATTCCTGGATCTTTGGTGTATAGTGTATAGACTTGGGGTGAATCCTCCATGCATTGTGAGGAGCGTTCTTGTCTATCACGTCTATCCATGCTCATCTAGGATCATAAGCCATGTTTTCATTCTCCATCTTCTAGCAGATTTTCAGAGTGGGATCATCTCTCTGAGGGCAGCTGCCCTGGTCTTGAGTCAGTTCTTGGGGCTTGGTACCCGACCTTGTGTACTGGCTCCTCCTTGCATCTTTGTCGTGCCTCGTCAATCTCACCCTGAGCGGGATTCAAATAACTCCTACCTTTAGAACCGCACAAAAACCTACGGGAAATGTTATTTAACTACTGCATGTTGAGAAAAACACACAATATGTAATACTAATCAGACTAAATCTTCACAAATATCATTAAAAAAAAAAAAAACTGTGGGACATCTACAGGAGCTTTCTCTTCAAGGTCTCTTTAAAGTGGTGCCAAAAAGGACTAGCGGACAATTGGTTACATGATCTGTTTGTACCTGCAGTAAATGGGTCTATTTCTGGAAAGAGGGTCAAGCCTCAAGGGTCCAAATCCGTGATCTCTCCCTCCTTCATCCACTCTTTAAAGCAGCAAATATCTGTTACCTTAGCTGTCTGCTTTGGCCCATTAGCTCAAAAGTGAGGAAGTAATTTTGGTCTATTGATAGGGAACGAGCATTTTGTTGTTCGGATCTCTGCCAGCAGAAGAGCAGTAGTGTTTGCGCGCTGTGGGACTGGGGTGCGGGGCAGATAGAAGATCACTAGGATGAGCCATCGACCCAGGCCAGCTTTCATTGGACAGCGAAAGGTTTGCGGAGTGCAAGGAGAGGGAATATAAAATGCAGTAGAGGAGAGAAAGTGACCCAACTGCAGGCTTGATTGACTTACTGCGTGTAGGAAGGCCATTTTCACAGTTGGCTGAATCCTCCAGTATCTATCCAAAAACACCTCGCACACAACCTCACGTGCATGAACACATGCCAATGCACAGACACACAAACAAACGATGCATATCAGATTCCCCAGATATCCAAACACACTAATTATGTACAGAAAAAAAAAAAAACATCACGTTGGGTGGAATAATTTCCTCTGACTTCCCCTCCACGCTGCCACTACCATACACTCTGGAGTAATAGCACTCTCGTGAACAGCGTGTTCCCATGATTCCTTGATCTTTTAATGTGAAGTGCATGACCGAATCCATTTCCTAGCATGTGTATTAGAGACAAACATGATGATTACAGGGGTGTTGACTGCAATGAATGCAACACAGACCCACCATCCTTTTAACAGGAGAACATAACAGGAGAACATAACAGTAACATTTCAGTCAAGCATCCTTTTCCTTCTGCCGTACTCTCTGACTGTGAAAAGTGTCTGTATTGATTCTCCTGCATCCTAACACTCTGTGATTGAAGAACAAACGAGAGGAAAGATACAGATGGAGGAAGAGTGGAGTAAGGAGAGTGTATCCAATGGCAGAAGCGTCCAGAGACTGCAGACAACTAACTAATATTAGCTTTTTAGGGGAGTTTGAGAAGAAGATTGATACAACACTCATGTCTGTCCATAAATAATATGGCTATAGCCAGCAGCCGGTTAGCTTAGCTTAGCACAAAGACTGGAAACAGGGGAAAACAGGTAGACTGGCTCTGTCTTAAGGAAACAAAGTCAGAGTACCAGCACCTCTAAAGCTCACTGATTAACATGTCTGATCGTTTGTCTGATCATTATGAAAATTGAAGCGTAGAGACGACTGGTGGCCTAGCAACCAGTGGAGACACCAGGGGGGTTAATGGTCATGGGGGTGGTACGTATGTTAATCTGCACTTTTTTATACCTCTTTAGTGTTTTGTAAGCTGCTAAAATCTGCTGCTGGAAATTCAATTTCCTTGCGGGAGTCATCCTAAATGGATCAATAAAGAGTCGAAGTCTACAAGCTTGAACAGCATTGAGTGTCTTGTATGACAATATAGGTTGTAACAATATATTATTTTATATTATTAATAGTGCCAAAAGAATTCCAGTTTAAAAAAACAACAAAAAAACACATTTAGGACACGACGTGTGATGTTGATGAAGGGGTACTTGAACTCATCTGGCAGGGCTGCCAAGCTACGTTCGACAAATAAAGATTGGTTGGCAACCACTGCAGTACACGGACTGACTAACAGTGATAAGGTAGAATAGACTTTCACACACACACACACACACACACACACACCACACAAGAAATTTGCGTGGTCTACTAATCTTCTACAAGGGGTGCATTCCATTCCACTCCACTCTACATTACAGTAATCAGTAAGATCCACTAAAAAGATACATTGACAGTAACACTATAATACACCTATTTCCAAGGGTACGTTTTTTTCTGACCACACCTCTGCTGATCTACACTTTCTCTCATTAATTATCCTCCCCTACATCTCTTTTCCTGTCCCTTGTCTTCCTCATCCCTCTTTCCTATCTTCTCTCATTCCAATTAATGATCTTCCTCCTTTAGGCGTCCGTTGTTTCCATATGAACAGTGCTCTGTAGTCGATACTGGTCGTCTAGGCAACGGTGAGCTGGGAAGGACATTCTGTGTGTACCCTTACTGTAGTTTGATGTGAAAGTTACATTCCACCAGCACCCTGGGCTACCATTTTTCTCATCAATTCTATTACACTGTGTGTTATACTGTTCCCCTTCAATATTGTGCACACATATTATTTCATATTGATATCATATTAATATAACATAAAATAATATTGCTTATAGCCTTCAAACACACACACACACACACACAACCAATGTCATGTCAGGACATTATAGGCCATGTAACCATGCAGACAGTACAGTCTTTTAAACATGAAATGAGTGAGTGAGTGAGTGAGTGAGTGAGTGAGTGAGTGAGTGAGTGAGTGAGTGAAAAGGGAACAGAGGGATTGCGTCTGGCTCTGGGGGCTTCCCTATTCACTGCTGGGACAAACCTTAACGCTGGATTAACAAAAGTATTCACAGATAAAAAGACTGAACATGAGGTCATTGGATTAAACTGGGACAGACGACAAGAGGGAATATGTAGAAAATGTGTACTAAGGGAAGGAAGTATAGGGCTGGGTAATATATAAATATTATATTGAGATCGTGATATGAGACTAGACTCTTAGAAATTGTTATATTTCATGTATATGTAGTAAGCGTCAAGTGTCTTCTCCTGGTTTGAAGGGCTACATTCCATTATAGTGATGTAATTTTCTGAACTTACCAGGCTGCTCTAGCGGTTATATTATTTGCATTTACCCATTTAGTCATTACATCCACATTACTGATGATTATATGTCAAAAACCTCATTGTGTATATATTATGTGAGAGCACCTATTGTCAACACTACAATATCGCCGCAATATCAACATCGATGTATTTGACCTATTAGAACTAATGAATTTGAATTATCAGGTGCTCCTTGTAAAACACCCAAATACTGTGATATTCAATGTGATTAACAGTTAATATGGCATACAATAAATATATTATACACATATGTCATACACTGCATCTATGTGTTGTTTTGACGGTGGTGTTGGTGTGTGTGTTTATGTGTCGGGGGCGGGGGAGGCCATCTGCCATTGTGAGTGGCGAGTGTATGTTTGACTGAGCACTTGCACAGAATCATGCCTGAACTGTGTGAAAATCTCTGAATGGCAGGGAGGGCACATGTAAAAGCAGATCTGTGATTATGCATTATGCATGCACACATACAGACATTTTGTAAAGCCATACAGATAAGACAGATAAGCAAAAAAAAAAAAAAAAAACACACCCCATCTTTGATCCCATCCTCATATCTCTACACATGCGCAACAACAATTGCAATCCCTCACATGTGCTCCACTGCTCTACTTTCCCTCTGCTGGAGGTAGAACGGGACAGGGCTCACTGGGCCAGCACACTCAATAGGAGGCATAAACACAAAATGATGCAAAAAATACTCGCAAAAGCATGATTGTGCGACACTACACACATGTTCACGCATGCACGTGCAAAGCAGCCAGTAGGTTAACAAACTCAAGCATATAAACACACATACAGTACACAAGCCCATAGTCTTCAATGCTATTTCAGCAGTAAGACTAGAGCTTATATGTGTATGTCTGACATGAGCGTGTGTTTGTGTGCATGTGCGTGTGTCCTAATATGAATATTCCTCTGGGGCCGTCTTCCCGGCAGGCGGCCAAGCTTTCCGGTAATGGAGCAGGGGAGAACTCTCCACAGCAGGAGCCAAGGGACAACCAATCAATGTCAATAAAAGTCTGCATTAAATCAGCTCAGGATGATGTCATGACATGAGCCTCCCCACCGTGATGAGTTTTCATGATTTTATCTCCAACTCCTTGCTCACTTGCCGTTGAGGTTTGGCTAAAATGTGCCTGAAACGGAGCACAGAAATCTAATAAATCAGCTTGAGAACAAAACTCATCTCATTCAGAAAATTCCTCACCTTAGATGTGAAATAAAGAAACATCTTTATTTATATTCTCTTGTTTGCTTTAAGTATAGGGAGCTTGATAACATGTTATTTCCCCTCTACACTGTTCACTACGGCATAAGGTGCGGTAAGCACATGCGTGCGTGCGTGTGTGTGTGTGTGTGTGTGTGTGTAGCAGTTGGTGTGTTGAAGATGGTGGACACGTGAGTCCCAGCTAGCTGTGTACCGAATAAAAGTTTCAACTGACTAAAATGTGTTTATTACAAGTAACACTTTTTACCAAACCAATTAAAAACGCCCATTAAATTCTCCAAAACACAAAGACAATGTGTTCTCAGTTTCAGAAAAGGGAACATTTCTAAGTCTGCACAAAACACCCCAAAACACTCCTCTTCTTCACAAAGTTTTGAATTCTCGGCTTTAAAGTTTTCTGCAGCACATAATAAATTGGCCTTAATTCAAATGATCCCACTAATGAACTGACACTATGCAGAATTACCAAACTTGTGGTTTACAAGTGCCACTAAGCAATAAATCAAGGTAAAAAAAATAAAAAAAATAATAATAATACTTAAAAATATACTTCTCTGAACAAGACTTTGCCACATTTTAAGATTAGAATTTAAAACTAGCTTTTTGAACAAGCCCAAGGACTAGTCGTTACCTCTTTCAAGAGGACTAAAGGTTAACAATTAAAACTGTTAGACTGAGATGATATCCAATGAAGGAGTCTCCATAGCAACAGTAAGAGGGATTCACAGAGCATGCCAGGCAGTAAACTAAATTTCACATCTCAGTGCACCACAGTCTCTGCTGTGAGATTTTGTGTGTGTGTGTGTGTGTGTGTGTGTGTGTGTGTGTGTGTGTGTGTGTGTGTGTGTAAGATTGGTACACATTTTGTACCATGACTCTATATACCGGATGCACGTGATGGACAGGCACCAGCGATGACGTGTCTGTAGTCTGCATTTTCTGGTGCATTTGACGTACCTTTTGTTATCTTAACATACATGTTTTTATTTTTTATTTTTATCATGATGATGTGAAGTAAGATCTATCGATGTGACGTGGTAGCGATTGTTGACCGTCACCTGTATCTGTCTTTGCTTTTCACCTCAACCCGATTGTTAAGAAAACACTCTCAAAGCAGATGTAAGATTAAAGTGTGATCCGCTCTTTTCCTTTCCCTCCCCTCTTTCTTCCTCTGCTTCCTTCTTTGCATCGGTCTCACGCGGGCACACTGCTCATTAGCTTGCTGTCAGTCTCAGTTTTTGTCCCCCTATCTTTTCCTCTGTTTCCTGTGCTGTAATGCAGTTTCCGTCCCTTTCCTCGCACTCTTCTTTCTCCCTTTCTATTCAATCCCTTCTTCAAAGGTGAATTCAGCAAACAATCCTTCTGGGATCTTTTCTTTTCATCACTGAGGCCATTTTCCTGCTTCTTCAGTGTTTTTCGTTCCTTTTCGCCTTACTTTTGCGTTCTCCTCTCTTTCCATCTGTCCCCTTTTTCATTTAGTGAGAATGTTGGTTATTTTTGTGGTAAGAAATGAAAGTAGGCTCTGAACCCACCTCCCACATTCCTGCAAAACACACACGCGTACATACACTCACATTGAAATCGTGACTGCTGTAGAGAATAATACACCAGCACGGAGAGCTACTGACTTCTCTGGGATCACACACACAGAACCAGTATTTGCACACAAAAGACGCTCAGAGCGCAGCAGAGAACATGAACACAATCACACATTACATCTCCACACAGCCCTGAGCATAGAGCAGGTGAGGGAAACCAGAGTGGAAATGAGAGGAAAACAGAGAGTGAGAGGCAGAAGTGAGAAGAGATGGTGTGAAGGCAAGCATGTGATGACTGACTTTCTTGCAGTACTGGCTTTCCAAACGAGGCTGCTTTGTGAGTGTGGCTTCACTTCTTTTGAAGAGAAGTCAAATCCGCCCATCTGTCCCCCCAAATACACCCACTGATCCTTCTTTAATACTTCCTTCTGTTAGAGTAAAACACCCAGGACACGCTATACGTCTTTGTGCACGCGGATGTGTGTGTGTGTGGCTATTGGCAGATGCTGTCCTTTAAAACCTGGCCCAACAACGGCATAGTTTATGCCGTTGTTTACGGCTTGAGCCGAGCTCGAAGCATTAAACTCCAAAGTTGATTCGGGGTGATCAAAAGATCCTTTAAATACATGAGTCTGATAAGATTTTTCAGGCCTCATTTTCTCTCAGTGATGAATGCCATTAATGCATGCAATGTGTCATGCCGATAACTTTGTTGAAAAGGAACATCTATTTCACCCCGTGACTGCACAGTGATGCATCAATTAACCCTCATGTTGTCCTCGGGTCAAATGGACCCGTTTTCCTATATCAATGTTCTTTTTAATTCCCCAAAATAACATGATTGATTCCACTCAACGCTCTTTGGCAAGTACAAATCTCTACTTTCATTAATTTTGGGGCGTCTTTTTCAATTTTATAGCATTTGAAAAACAAATTGAAGTGGTTTTGAAATAGTATTGAGTAAAAGTTGACATATTCCAGTCTGTGATTATCCATCAACATCCATTCCTTTAATTTTAGGCTAAATAATTCCTAAATTTCTGCTTTTTAATGCAAACATTAGGTATAATTTCCTATAAATGAGGTTTATTGAACATAAATTCCAAAAATAACTGTAAAACTGAATTTAATAAGTTAGTGTTACGTAGTGTTAAAAACGTAAAAAAAAGTGACAAGCATTGAAAAAAAATCTGTACAAAAAAGTGAAAAACATCGATAAAAAGCGTCAACAAAAGTTGACGAGGGTTAAGGTTGTCACTTTGTCAAAAAACTAAATTCCGACTTGCACGGAATTTGGGCTTCAACGGACAACAAATCTCTCGACTGTTAAATTAAAGGGGTGGAACTGTCTTCTCACGCAGGAAATACTGATTTATACACCCAGTTTATAGAACTGCATGGCGAAAACAATACGAACCGTCCAAAACAACAAAGGACACTGCTTGGCTGCAGTGACTGTAAGCACATAAGTGAGTGGATGACAATAAAGTTGGACATAATAAGTCAAACGCTGTTGTTGCTAGTACCTGCAGTCTATGCCAACAACGCTGCAGCCACTTTTGTTCTTTCCCAAGTGACACACATTGCATTTCAGGAAAGCCCCGTGCTACAGTAAAATGCACAGCCTCTCGTACAACTGCCACACATCACATAGGGAACATTTCCATTTTCTTTCATATTCTGCAAGAGCTGCAAGTTAACCCATTTGTCATTACTGATTCATCGGTTGATTATTCTTCAATTAAAAAGGTAACCCCATGGAGTTACGTTCCAAATTTGGTGCTTCTCACTCAAAGACCTGAAAGACATGTTCAGTGAAAACATTCAACTGCAAAAGCGCCATCCTATTTTCATTCATGTGTACTTTTAAAATATCAGGTTAAAAGGCCGGTATTTTTTCAGTTTAAATGTGCACTTAGTCCTCTCTACCTGCTTCCATTCAAATGATTCACACGCGCTGACCTTTCCCACTGCTGCATTTACTGTAATTTTATATTCAGTGTGTTCAGCCCGAAACTACACCTGCAATTACAAACTAAACTTTGAATTCCAACTCATTTGGCAGTGCTCCAAATGGCGGCTGAGGTGTCATTCTTTCCCATTCAGAGCTTGGGAGTCACCTACTTCAGTTGATAGAAGCATTATCTTGTCTTAGTGTGTTAGGGTCAAGCACGGCTAATGGCCAAAACATTGTCATTGTCACATTGATACGGTGGTGGTTAGTGCTCCAGCCGGCAGCTGAAGGGCACTCCACACCATGTAAGTCAACTGATGGGCTGTGGAGATGGAGCGGAAATGTGAAGTACCACTATTACCGATTTCACTGTCAGGGAGAAGTCTCTTACAGCTAAAATCGTAGCGTAGCAGAGCATTCAAATCATCATAGGCATATAAAGACTTGTGTAGCTTGAACACTGACTGGTAGATGACAGATCATTCAAATAAAACCTACAGAACATATTTCAAGTAGCCTTTTTCTCATGTGTATCACTGCTGAAAAGCATCCTCAAACTTGTATTGTAGAAGTTAAAGAGACAATGGAAGTTGCTGAATCTCGCTTGTTAAGAGCTAAAACTTTGTTTTGGACAGAGATTGTCCCAACCGAGCAGAAGAAGTAAGATGTGTCTCAATTTGGATACTTCCATGAGTACACTCACATGTAGTACACTGTGTACACTACGTGCTGTAGCACTGCACACGGCTGGTAATGACTCTTCTTGTTTTTAAATGGGAAATTGCAGCAGGATGGGTATTACCGTCACCTATTGTAGCCCAACAAAATATATCCCGGCTTGTTTTCTGACTACACTATAGTGGTACTTATATTTTTGCCATTTCAATCCCAACCGCTGCAGCTTCCCCACCCGCCATATTCACAACTTTTAAAAAACGTTGTTGGTGCTGCAGCATCCATTAAGTAGCAAAGATGGCGACCATTGAGGGCGAGTAGTGTCCAGCGTTCCACACTATATACTCACTATATACTCAAAATAGCAAGTGTAAGTGATTTGAGACACAGCGCTACTGTATGCCTGTACTGTTCCATTTGAGAATAACACAAATATATACAACTTTGTTCTCTGATTTTATTGATTTTTTGATTTGATTCTGCAACACAGATGAACTGCAAGGAGACGTTTTTAGCATTCAACCCCACTGAAAAAACCGCGGCAGCTGAAAAGTTGATCTACTAGCATTGCCGTAACAACGCTATTTGACAATTGGACTTCATTATTTAGCAATGACAGTTGACATTTGGCATATTTGTTGAAGTGTGCAAACACACAGACATAGAACACAACAGGACAGAAACATAAGTGTGCTAATGTGTGCCGGCGTATATTGAATCAAAGGAATTTCCAATAAAAACTTGTGATCTCTATTTAAGAAATATTCAACCTGTCAGGATTCAACTGATTTTTAACAATACCTCTGAGAGGGCTTGGTGAATGAAACCGGCAGTGTGAGGGGACACCTCCCAAGGTGTCTTCTCTTCCACCATGATGGCGTCCAGCGTGGCCTTCTCTAGGATGACATCGAAGGACGCATCGGGGAAGGAGAGCTGCCGCACGTCCATCTCATGCCAGGTCATACGCAGGCACTCGCTGTACCTGGCACTCATTGTACTGATGCACACAGGGGAGTAGTCTATGTTGGTGATGGAGTGGTAGCCGGCGCTGTACATGTCGCCGCTCATACTGCTGTTTCCACAACCTGAAGGTAAAAAAAAAAAAAAGAAGAGAGAGACGGACAAGTGAACATTGGACAATGTAGGGACAGGAGAGTCATGGGGAGAGATGAGGAGATAGAGGACTGAAACCAATATGTCTTTTGCGGTGGAAGTTTCTTGTACAGCGAGAGAGGAATTTGTTGCAAGTGAGACTCCGTTGTAACAGAATAAAGACAGGCTGCAAACTGAATCAAGGGTTAGTCTTCTGTGAAGGTTTAACGGTTTTCACAATGCACGAAGTTACAGAGGGACAAGAGTCCTGTGTGAATACAATCAGTAATACACTTCTTTATGTCCCGTGCCCCCAGAGAAAAGAATACCGGGTTTGGAAACCAGTCTAATCTTAAACATAGCAATTAATGGATCTCAGGCAGACAGTTGGATCTATTATGTCCTTGCATCTGTCCCTTGTGGGTCAAGTTTTATTTCCGGTCATTCTATCTTAGCTGAGAAAGGAACATTTTGTCTTTAGGTAGGTCCATGGCTCTGACCCAGGACCTGGTAACATAAACATGTCTCCCGAGACACCTGTTTTCTGTGGCATTTGTCCTTAGGGGAGAAATGCAATGTCCTAACAAATTTAGTTGAAGAACCCACTGAGGACAGATACAGAAGTCATATACTCTGAGAGGCATTGGAGAGCTTATTGTGAATAATTAATATGAAAATCATTGCTTAAATGTAATTTTCCCATTACACTTTGATGACCCCAATCTCCAGTATGTCTTTCTGTATGAGTATACACTGGTGTGATCAATAATGCAAACAACATCATAGGGCTGCACGATTAATCAAATTTTAATCACGATTTGGGCTTTCCACGATCAAACCTGCGTGATCGAGCGATTTTTTTAAATGTGTCATTTCCTAAAACGCTCCGGGTTTTTTTTCAAAGCCCATCTACCGCTCCGTAAACCACTGTCTGATCATGAGCCAGTCAGCGTTGTTCCCTGCACCGCGCAGCTTAGTTTCTACATGAAGACAGTCATAAAGGACAGAGTAATGTGAGGAAAATTCAAAAGAGAACAGTCGGTTATACGTCGGTCTCAAGGTTTACCAGTAAACGCAACATTTTGTCCCGTCTGTTGTTTTTCAGACAACAGCAGTGACCAGTGCTAGTTGGTGCTAGTTAGCGTCTGTTAGCTCACAGGGGTCTAGGGTGCTAGTTAGCGTCTGTTAGCTCACAGGGGTCTAGGGTGCTAGTTAGTGTCTGTTAGCTCACAGGGGTCTAGGGTGCTAGTTAGCGTCTGTTAGCTCACAGGGGTCTAGGGTGCTAGTTAGTGTCTGTTAGCTCACAGGGGTCTAGGGTGCTAGTTAGCGTCTGTTAGCTCACAGGGGTCTAGGATGCTAGTTAGTGTCTGTTAGCTCACAGGGGTCTAGGGTGCTAGTTAGTGTCTGTTAGCTCACAGGGGTCTAGGGTGCTAGTTAGCGTCTGTTAGCTCACAGGGGTCTAGGGTGCTAGTTAGTGTCTGTTAGCTCACAGGGGTCTAGGGTGCTAGTTAGTGTCTGTTAGCTCACAGGGGTCTAGGGTGCTAGTTAGTGTCTGTTAGCTCACAGGGGTCTAGGGTGCTAGTTAGTGTCTGTTAGCTCACAGGGGTCTAGGATGCTAGTTAGTGTCTGTTAGCTCACAGGGGTCTAGGGTGCTAGTTAGTGTCTGTTAACTCACAGGGCTCTAGGGTGCTAGTTAGTGTCTGTTAGCTCACAGGGGTCTAGGGTGCTAGTTAGCGTCTGTTAGCTCACAGGGGTCTAGGATGCTAGTTAGTGTCTGTTAGCTCACAGGGGTCTAGGGTGCTAGTTAGTGTCTGTTAACTCACAGGGCTCTAGGGTGCTAGTTAGTGTCTGTTAGCTCACAGGGGTCTAGGGTGCTAGTTAGTGTCTGTTAGCTCACAGGGGTCTAAGGTGCTAGTTAGCGTCTGTTAGCTCACAGGGCTCTAGGGTGCAAGTAATATTTTTCCTCTAGGTCGCACCGGTGCACCTAACGTCATCGCATCCCCTGCAATGTTGTTTATATGGATATGGTTTAATTTTGAGTTACATAACCCATTTCTTCTGTAAAGCCGTGCCTGGATCTCTCGTCTTACTCTCCGTGCAGTCCCACAGGTCCACGCTTCTGACATTTCTCCACAGTTTTAATTGTTATTAACACAGCTGTAAGCATGAGAGTCAAACCTGTATTTGTACCAGTATTTCAACTGGTAACTCTACTATCACGGCGGCCACGGCAAAAAACACAGAAGAAGTTATTGAATGCAACTAACTCTAGATCTTAGAGTAATAGGGTGTGAGACGGAGCCTGCTGGACCTGGGCCAGAGATGTGGCCCATGGCCAGAATATCATAGTTCATAAAAATGCAGCGCAGTGACGATATATACATTTCATACACACAACGTGTGTAACTCCACCGACCCGCCATTGGACCCGTTCATAATGAGTCAGCCGTCTCTCTGTGTGTAGCGTCCATCGCACTCCCCCTCTCGCCATAGCTCTTTTAATTAGTTATTGAAAAGAAAAAAAAAGAAAAAATATATATATATATATATATATATATATATATATATATATCCTACGCTATTTATTTCAGATAGCTAATTTTCATTTACATGTGTTCCAGCTGTATGTCTATACAATATACAACTTCAACATAAGAAGAATGTAGCAAAATATGGATGTGGTGCATTTAGAAATAGACTATGTGACCATAAAATTAGTTTTGGTTCAAATCAACAAATAATCGTGATAATAATCGTGATCACAATATTGATCAAGATAATTGTGATTATCATGTTGTCCATAATCGTGCAGCCCTACAACATCGTGAAAAAGCAAGTTCCTATCACGGCAACAAAGACTGCTATGACTGGGACCACGTCCTGTGAATAAATGAGACAGATACAGTATACACACACAGTTTCTATATGCTCGAGCTGCAGAACACACTTTATATGAGCGACCATTTGGTGTATTGAGAAGGGAAGCCGCCTATTCTGACAGGCTGCACAAAATTTGTCACAAGCAACATGGTTTCAACTTGTAGCTCGTCACAGGGTGACGGATTGGATGAAAGCCATGGAGGGGAATGAAAGAGGACAAAAGAAAAGTGAAGCCTCTCATGTATCAAGACGAGATGAAAATAATCTACTGAATGCTGCATTTCACCTTTTGAATCAGATGGCTCATAGGTTGTGTAGCTGGAGGAGGAGGGGGAGGAGGAGTGGGTGGCGAAGACAGGCAAAAGAAAATAAAACGGTGCAGTAGGAGGATGAAATGGGGGAGATATATATATATATATATTACCTTGTAGGTGTGGGGAAAAATATTGATACAGCACAGTATTGCGATATTTTCAGTGGCAATTCTGTATCGATACACACGCTGAGTATGGATCTTTTATTATATATGTGTTGGTTATTTTGTCCCATTTTGCAGCAATAAAACTGAAGTGATATGAACAAAACGGTGAAATGTTTCTTTTTTTTTACATAAAACAGATGTTGACAAAGTTGCCTTTTGGGGACGTCATTTGAAAGTGGGAAAAATCAAAAGGTTCTAAATTGCAATATGTCGTAGAACATTGAAATATGTTTAAAATTGCAATATTATTGTATCGTGGCTTAAGTATCGTGATGATGTCATATCAGGAGGCGTCTGGTGATCCCCACCCCCACTACCTTGACACATATTCAGTTTCAGCAAAGGTAAACGTCTTGTGTCTTAGCCTTGGAAATGCTCATATTATCTTGTACTAATGAAAGTGTGTGTGTGTACTTCCGTTTTTAACAGTTTCCACCTGGGAAGGGGGCAGGAGTGTGATAGGTGGGGCTGTGACTTCCGGCAGTATGTTGGCACCGACACCTACGTTGCAAGCGTGTGGCTGGCGCTTGTTATCACCTTACACTTCGTCTAATTACCAGCCTCCAAAAAGCTCCATGTGCTTGTGGGCACGTGTGCATGCGTATACAACAGATTCAGTTAACAGCTTCACACACTAAACACATTTAGGTGTCTGTGTGTGTGTGTACGGTATGTGGAAACATTACATGTATGCTGTTCACTCCTGTACATGTATGTATATGTCTACCACATGTAGCCAGCAGATAGGAACTATGAAAACTGAATTAAAGTGACAAGGAGAGAAGCAACACCTGTCATACAAGCATTAAAACATTGGAAAGCAAGACACTGTGCCTGTTAGCTGCATATTCTCGCAGATTTTGATATGGGATGTGTGTGTGGTGTTTGTGCGCGTGTGTATGTTCCAGACATTAGAGGGCTGGAGCCCTTGATGGCGATCCCCGTGACGTTGGCTTCAAAACAAGGGAGGAAATATGTCGGCGCTGCTTTTCACATTCAAATCGTTCTTTATGAATGATTGTGAATATGAGAAAATGTGTCAGGGTTAAATTACAAAGACTCAACTTAAGCCAAAAACAACCCACAGCTTTGAAAAATACATTTTGCATGGAGGAGAGGCAACCTGACAGACAATATATGACTGATAGCAATACTGGAGATTTTTTTTCCCATCTCAAAAAGGGTCAAAAACAGCATAACAAACGGTGGCATCCTCCTTTGTGGAAACAAGGACAATCTTGTCCACAGCTACTATTGCGTTTATGGTGAGAATGAGGGTCTGCTGCTATGTTTCATGCCCAGATTTGGTACTCTCACTGATGAAATCCCTCCTGCGCTCCCCTCTCAAATCCCCAAGCATGCCGGACATTGTTTCCAAAGGGTTCCCCCCGCTGACACAGCTATGTGTGTGCGTGGGTTTTCTTTTTCCATGCACTCGGCTCTGAGGAAGGGGTGTCATTCCTAGGGGTTGTCACGACAATTATAGTTGCCAGGCTGTCATCAAAGCTACTACTCTCATTTTGGGTCTGTGACACCAGCTGGTGCTTTCGAACGAACGAACGAACACACACACACACACACACACACACACACACACACACACACACGAAAGATGAGGAAACATTGTTGAATATTGTGGTAACGCTACTACTTGCGATAAACAGACATTAAAGTGTACTGTTTTGTATTTCTGCAGCTTTCGGTATTCCGCTAAATACACTAATATTGTCGCATAGTCGACAAATTACCGTATTGTCAGGAGAAGCTTGCAGACAGTTTGGATTTACATTAGCGGTTTAGGTTTAATTACTGTTAACTAGCATGTTAGTTAGCAGTAATTAGCCTGTGCTTATGTTATCTCCTAACATATACCTACGCTCTCCATCTCTGCTGATGGGGAATGATTGAGATTTCTCTTTGCACAGCTACCAGAAGACTTACAACTTTCAGACAGGTTTCTCAAGTCACATCTACGTCGTCAAGCTCAGTTGGAGGCTGCTCAGTAACGCTCAGCCATCACCAGAAAAGAGCTTCTAATAGACTTCACTGGTCTCCGTCCAGAACAATGGGGTCTATGGTCCACTTCTTTAAACTGTCTATGATCCCCACTCAGAGACGTTCTTCGGGTCTTCAATTGTTGCACGACATAGGCCTATAACTAACACAAAAGAAATGAGCGTCTGTCGTAATTTGTTGCAGCTTTTGCGGCTATATTGCACCAGTTGATATTGCAGTGACGATAAAATAACATACGGTGCAGCCCTAATACAAAGAGTGTGCTGCGTTTGGGGCAGATCCTACAGCGTATGTATCACGCATGTTTGTGTGACAAAGGTTTATTCAGGATACCAGGCCAGTCCAGGCCAGTCTGGAGCCTGTTTTTCTTCCAGCTGGAAGCGAGGTAGCTACAACCTCCTGATAACGCACCCTAACTGGATTATCCAGAGCAGCAGAGAAGGAGACTAAAGTTAGAGGTGTCATATCACCTCGTTCTGCTGGCTGTGTGAGTGTGCATATGTGTGTGATGGAAAATTTGAGTCCTGGTCTTATAAAAGTATCATACCACTTGTAACCAATCGGCAAAAAACAAACTGTGGTAAACATCCGTCATGCGTTTGTGGTATGTGTAAACTGTTTGTTATTAACCCTCCTGTTGTCCTCGGGTCCAATTTTCATTTCAATTTTCAAAAAGCTTCTATATCAGAAATTGGGGCTTTTCTTTCAACCAAATTGGCAAAAATATAATAACTTGGATGGTTCCCTACAACGCTCTTCATGGATCAGTTCACTTCTTTCATTCAAATTTTTCAATTTTATAGCATTTGAAAAAAACAAAACAATAAAAGAACGTTGAAAAAAGTGACAAAAATGTCGGAAAAAGATTTTAAAAAAAAACAACTTAACTGTATGAAGGGTATTGTGATCAATATGGAGACATCAGACATATCTGTGGACCACATTTGTTTTTTGGAAATAGTGACAAACAAATTGGAAAAATTGGAAAAAAGTGACAAAAATGTGGGACAAAAAGTATCGAAAACGTAGAGAAAAGTTACAAAAACAGCAGGAAAAGCGACAAAAAGTGTCAAAAAAAAAAGAGTTTGTATTGTAAATTTTGACCCCAAAAAACAAGTCTCCTGGCCGAATTGAAGTGTTAATCATGTCTCTGGTTATTCATGTCCATTTATACAGGATATTCTGCACAAACAAGGTTGTTGTTTTTTATAAATAGGAGAAGAAAAAAAAAAAATCTGCTAGCACGGAAAGAGATGTCGGCCAAGCATGGAGGTGGCTCGTTCCTGCAGACTTCGAGATGCACTGTCCAACAATGGTATCGGGTTGCATGACTGACCTGACGAACCCTTTGATATTCAAGAAAAAGCTCGACGCGTGACCCTCACAGGAAAGGAAGCCCCAGAGGTAATCCACTGAAATAACCCAGCATTCCTCTGCTGCTCATCGGCTTACCTAACACCAGGAAAAAGGGGCCACACAACAGGAGAAAGTATTTTCCTAAATGAAATTGTTAATTCAAATCCACAAAGACATGATCATATTGCAAACAGCAGAACTCCGACAATAAAAAAAACCTGAGTTTCAAAAATGTAAACCGACACCTGCTGATATTTCTGGGATTTTCCACAAGGGATGACCCCATTCAACACTTTGCTACGGTAAATCATCAAGATGGCTGTCTACGTGGGCGCTCACCTCATTTATAGCACAAGTATATTGGATAGTGTTACAGCAAAGTGTGCATTGGTAATCTCAGAACTATATGATTATTACATAAAATGTTAGTATACGCTTGTGTTCCATCTAGAAAGAGCTGCGCCAGCAGAAAATCTGCATTTACATTAACACAAAAATGTGGCCAAAACTAAGCGATCACGTTGTAATTTGGATTGCAACGGCAGCCCGTCCTCACACCAAACATGTCAGCTAAGATTTAAGGTTCCTTTCTAGTCCTTTTATTGGTTTACAGTCATGCTCCTCGACTCTTACACAACATGAAGTGGAGATTTGACCTTATGGGCTATCAGGTGACCCCCTGTCCACATAAACAGAACAGAGTCCTTCTATGGTCAGGAGGGGTGGTGGGTGGGGAACCCCTGCGAGCGAGCCAGCGGTCTGAAATATCAAAGCTGCTATCTCTGAGGTGAGACGAGCACAGCAGTGGAAACTCCATGATGTCAGAGGCATGCAGGGCACTCACTCACAAACCCAGATTGGGTTAGACACATTAAGGATGGGGACTGTGGCCAGTGCTGATGAAAGGTGATGTTCACATGTGCTCTAAACAACAACACCGAGCCCCACCACCCCCGCACACCCTGCAGGCTCTGGGCTAGCCCGAGGTAAACTGATGCCAACGGTGACACTTCACAAAGTTCACCAGCATCTCTTATAAAAGTGGTTGTTTTTGTGTGTGATTGTGTGTGTGCATGCGTATTAATTATGTGGCTGCAGGTGTATGCGTAGTGGGCCGAGACTGGAAGTAGCTGCAAATGTAATCCTCATGGGCTATTATGCACTGTCAATTTACATCCCCTTAAAGTGCTTGTTTTTGCCATATTATTGTTATAATAAGTGCCTGACTCAAGCAGCATCTTTCGTGCCTTAACCCTCATGTTGTCCTCGGGTCAAATTGACCCATTTTCCTATATCAATGTTCTTTTTAACCACCCAATTGTAATTACCCAAAATAACATGATTGATTCCACATAACGCTCTTTGGCAAGTACAAATCTCTACTTTCATTCATTTTGAGGTGTCTTATTCAATTTTACAGCATTTGAAAAACAAACTGAAGTGGTTTTGAAATAGTATTGAGTAAAAGTTGACATATTCCATTATCCATTGACATACATTCCTTTAATTTTAGTCTGAATAATTCCAAATTTCTGCTTTTCTAACTCAAATATTAGGTATAATTTCCTATAAATTAAGTTTATTGACAATAAATTCCAAAATTAACTGCAAAACTAAAGTTAGTGTTACGTTGGAAACATCAAAAAAAGTGACAAACATTGAAAAATAGCGTCAAAAGTGTTGAAAAGGGACAAAAACATAAGAAAAAGTTCAAAACATTGAGAAAAAGTGTCAACAAAAGTGCTGATTTTCAATTTTGACGGGAACACAACACAAGGGTTAAAAGTCGCGCTTACATCCTAATTATGCTTTTAAACAAAAGTTTGACTGGGGTAAATTAACAAAAAGACCCTACGTTGCATTTGGGCGAGAGTTACGCTTTAAGGCTGAGGTATGCTTGTAACAAAGTAGTTTGAGCGACATGTCATCCAACCACCAGGCAACTGTTTATATATTAGGAAAAATTAAAAAAAGTATATAGCTCCACACGGCCACACTCGAAGGCAGGGTTTTTGGGAGAGGGGTGACATGCAATGAACTCTAGAAATAGAAACAACTTTCTGACAGGCTCCCCTTAAAGGCAGTCATGGTGTTACACTGCAGCTCGTCAGCTGAGATTCAAATGCACAATTTTCCAAAAGTGTCCGAGAGAGAGAGAGAGAGAGAGAGAGAGAGAGCGAGAGAGAGAGAGCGAGAGAGAGAGTTTAGTGCGGACCAAGACAGCATCACAGCTTGTTTGGCCTCCCACTGAGACAGAGGGGTGAGAGTGGAGAAGATTCTGGAATGAAGGACGGGACGTGGAGAGGAATGGACGAAGAAAAGACACCAGAGGAGAGAGGGGACGCGAGGGGTATTAAAAAGAAAAAGAAAGAGAAGTCACGAAAGGGGAGAGGGAAAGCAAAAGAGGTCAAACTAAATTGAAGAGAAAAAGAAAGCAAAATAAAAATAAAATAAGCATGACAGAAAAAAGAATGAAGGGGGAGTTGCCAAACTAGTAAAGCAAGAAAAGGGTGAAAATAGGAGAAAAAAGTAGGAAAAAAAAAAGATGACTTGACGTTTTATATCATTTACATCTTTTAGATTACATTGTGTCCATGCATCACCAGCGGCATCCATTTACAGTGATGAAGGGATGGCTGTGTGTTTTGGTTCGTATACGCTGATCTGGACACAGCCTCATCCTTGCATCTACACCCGATATAAAAAGGTCTTCATTTCCATGTTTTTCAAGCAGTTTCAGATGCTCTGGAGAAGTTGCATCAGCAGCGAGGCCAGATAAAATTCTCTCAAATCAAAAGCTTGTCTCTTCCGGCAAGTTCTCCTCACAAGTGTCTTCTTCCCTCCACTCACAAAACCTCTGTTACGTAACCGGGTATAAGAGATAATTAGTAACTGAATAATTAAGTGTGTGCCCGTGACAGTGTGACTGTTTGATGGAGTCTGTGTGTGTGTGTGTGTGTGTGTGTGTGTGTGTGGGGGTGTTCTTGCTTAACTTCATTCGTGTGGTCAAAAAAACAGGAGTCTAGTATACTTGTGGGGTCCCGACAGCTTTGTGGGGCCAAAATGCTGGACCCCACAACTTTAAAGAGCTGTTTGAGGGTCAAGACTTGGTTTTAGGATTAGGGTTATAATTGAGTTATGGTTGGGGTGAGGGTAAGGGTTAAAGTTAGGCCTTTAGTTGTGATGGTTAAGGTTACGTAAGGGGGATTATGTCAATAACACAAAGATAGTGCCACAAACCTCTGCGTGTGTGTGTGTGTGTGTGTGTGTGTGTGTGTGTGTGTGTGAGACGGAGGACTTTAGGAAGGACTGCATTGTATGAATCTGTCTCTCTGCTGTGGCACAGAGGCTAAAGCTTCTCTTCAGATTCAAATACACAAACAGGCAACAGGAACAGGGGCTTATTAAATAGCAACGAGAGGAAAGAGGCATCTTTGCTCTCTTTTTAGCCAGAACTAACCGTTATTGAAAGCCACCCACCTTCCTCATTATATTACTATGAATTCATACAATACCACGAGTCAAGCATTTGCTACACATACCATTTTTGAACATTAGAAGCCTGAGTGCTTCACACTTCACCGTCTGATCAATGAAAAACTCAATTGTGGAAGCTGGAGCACTACTATCCATCTGCATTTAAATCCCTCTCTTTCCTTAGTGGGGTCAAACAACAGCCGGAAAAAAACCTGCTGCAGTGCATGCTGGTGTTTAAAAACGATGGAAAGATAGCCAACGTAACGGGTGGGCAGCTGTCTGACAAAGAGGGGGAAATGAGAGCAACAGGGGTGATTGAGAGTGGGAGTGAAAGAGAGAGACGGATGGACTGAGTGTGTGTGTGTGTGTGTGTGTGTGTGTGTGTGGAAGAGAGTCCAAATAATGCAATTTGATCTTGCTGTGTAACTGAATAACTAGTGGAGGAACACACAAGTTTGTCACTGCAGGCCAAGTCCTTGGAAAGGAGGATGGGGGGACTCGAGTCTGAGACTCGGACTCGAGTCGCACTTAACCCTCATGTTGTCCTCGGGTCAAATTGACTTGTTTTCCTATATCAATGTTCTTTTTAATTACCCAAAATAACATGATTGATTCCACACAACGCTCTTTGGCAAGTACAAATCTCTACTTTCATTAATTTTGGGGAGAAAATATTGAAGTGGTGATAGTCTGTGATTATCCATTAACATCCATTTCTTTAATTTTAGTCAAAATAATTCCTAAATTCGCCATTTCTACAACATAGGTTCATTCTATTAGGTATAATTTCCTAAAAATGAGGTTTCTTGAGCATAAATTCAAAGAATAACTGTAAAACTAAAGTTAATAAGTTAGGGTTACGTGGTGTTAAATGTCAAAAAAAGTGACAAGCATTGAAGAAAGGGACAAAAACGTAAGAAAAGGTTAAAAATGATAAAAAGCACTTGTTGATTTTCAATTCTGACGAGAAGACAACACAAGGGTTAAGTCGCACAAAACAGTGAACTCAAACTCGACTTGCGACTCGACCCAAAAGACTTCAGACTTGACTCGGACTCGAGCATCGAGACTCGTCAACAGCCTGTTTTCATGCAATAATTGCTTTTTAAATCTAAACGTATTCATGTATTTCTATTTTCTTTTATTGGCGTTTTATACGTTGGGGAAACGTGTGACGAGCTGCATGTCCCCTGCCCTTTGCCATAATGTGCAATGTTATTTTAATTGTCATTAGTTTTGCTTGAAGCTTGACTTGGGCTAAATCTCATTTCTCTATCTTACCCCTACCCCTTACCCCTTACCCCTTACCCCAGGTTTTGCGCGTTCACGCGAGACTAAGGGCTGTCCCAGTACTCATTTTGAGCTAGGGGTAACCAAGGGGTATATGACCCTTGTAACCCATAAATGTAAGTATTTTTGGCTCAAATAATTGATTTAAAATTACGACAGTCTTGTTTTGTGCTCTAACGCTAATCGCTAACTGCTAACGTTCCACTAGATTGCTGATTTGCACAACAGTCCCGTATTTCTCTGCCTTGAATGGACTCCATGCATGTCTACAGTTTTAACCATTGGCAGAGAATTTGGTTTGATATCAGTGCATAACTCCACTTGCTTTGAAGACATACATGCATACGTGCTTTACATATACCGTCCTGTATCACACAGGGACCAGGAGGACACAGCAGCTGATCCACTTTCGGGCTGAAAACGAGCAGAAGTTTCTTAAATCATGTGTTCATGTTGTAGCCATTCATTAATGTATTGGTACTGTATTATTGTAATCATTTGTAATTAACTCCTGTTCATGCACTTTTGCATTGTTGTTGGTTATGATACGGGACACTGATGAAAGAAATGTGGGGGTGTTACTGGCCAACAGGCATCAGACTGGAATATCAGAATAGCTGTAAGTTATTTTGTTTATGGTCTTGTGTGTCTTTTTTTAGTTTTACACATTTGAGTGCCTTTTTATGTGTGTGACATGTAAGTTATGGTTCTAATAGTTGATAATGGTTCTGTAATATAATATATTTTATGTAATTTTTTTGCCTGTTATGTTTAATTTATTGGGCAATGAAGACATATTTTTGTTAACAAAATGTTTTTCTGAACATCAATGACATTCAAAACGGTGATAACTGAAACAGATATACAACACAACATGCAGTGTATATACACATGTATTGCAAACAGACCAAAGTACTACACAGATAAGAACATCTGCCTCTGCACCACCAATGTGAACATAAAGTAAATATATAAACATATAAATGCATATGGGCATGGACACATTTGCAGATGGCATGTTGGAAGTTTGTGATCAATATTGTATGGTGACGTAACTAAATGGTGTCCCATTTCATAGGGGGATGTTTTCACCCCTAGCCCTTACCACTTTCAAGGGCTAAGGGCTAGGGGGTAAGGGGTAAGATGGAAAAATGGGATTCAGCCTTGAACTCGTAGCACAAGACTTTAGACTTGATCTTGCCCCTCAAAGGCTTGATACTTGACTCGGACTCAAGCTCAAAGACTTGAGACTTGACTTCCAAAAAGTGACTTGCGGACATCTCTGCCTGTTATACATCCAGAAACAACAACAAACGATCCTCCCTTGAAATAATGAATGATGGTACAATGAAGCTGTAATAATAGCTATTGAGTCCTTCCCAGTTCCATGAGATCCATCAACGCCCCACACATCATATTGTAGTCCAATCCCCATCACATCATGACATCTTTGTGTCATTAATACAGATGGATGACAAATTAAAATCTCTGGATCTGTACAGGAAGGAGAAACACCATTCTTCTAAGGGCGTTTTCACACCGAATGCATTTCGAACTAGAGTTGGTTTGCCATGCTGGTGCGTTCCTTTGGGCAGGTGAGAACGCGGTAATCAAACTCTGGTGCGCACCAAAAGCGGACCAAACAAGCGTACCGAGACAGGTTCAGGTCTCAGGTTAAATCAGGTAGCTTAGCAGTCTGAGCAAATGTCTCCCATAGTCAGGTAGCTTAGCAGTCTGAGCTAATGTCTCTCATAGTCAGGTAGCTTAGCAGTCTGAGCTAATGTCTCCCATAGTCAGGTAGCTTAGCAGTCTGAGCTAATGTCTCCTGTAGTCAGGTAGCTTAGCAGTCTGAGCTAATGTCTCCTGTAGTCAGGTAGCTTAGCAGTCTGAGCTAATGTCTCCTGTAGTCAGGTAGCTTAGCAGTCTAAGCTAATGTCTCCTGTAGTCAGGTAGCTTAGCAGTCTAAGCTAATGTCTCCTGTAGTCAGGTAGCTTAGCAGTCTAAGCTAATGTCACCTGTAGTCAGGTAGCTTAGCAGTCTAAGCTAATGTCACCTGTAGTCAGGTAGCTTAGCAGTCTAAGCTAATGTCACCTGTAGTCAGGTAGCTTAGCAGTCTGAGCTAATGTCACCTGTAGTCAGGTAGCTTAGCAGTCTGAGCTAATGTCTCCTGTAGTCAGGTAGCTTAGCAGTCTGAGCTAATGTCCCCTGTAGTCAGGTAGCTTAGCAGTCTGAGCTAATGTCTCCTGTAGTCAGGTAGCTTAGCAGTCTGAGCTAATGTCTCCTGTAGTCAGGTAGCTTAGCAGTCTAAGCTAATGTCACCTGTAGTCAGGTAGCTTAGCAGTCTAAGCTAATGTCACCTGTAGTCAGGTAGCTTAGCAGTCTGAGCTAATGTCTCCTGTAGTCAGGTAGCTTAGCAGTCTAAGCTAATGTCACCTGTAGTCAGGTAGCTTAGCAGTCTGAGCTAATGTCTCCTGTAGTCAGGTAGCTTAGCAGTCTGAGCTAATGTCTCCTGTAGTCAGGTAGCTTAGCAGTCTGAGCTAATGTCTCCTGTAGTCAGGTAGCTTAGCAGTCTGAGCTGTCTCCTGTAGTCAGGTAGCTTAGCAGTCTAAGCTAATGTCACCTGTAGTCAGGTAGCTTAGCAGTCTGAGCTAATATCTCCTGTAGTCAGGTAGCTTTGCAGTCTGAGCTAATGTCTCCCATAGTCAAGTAGCTTAGCAGTCTGAGCTAATGTCTGCTGCAGTCAGGTAGCTTAGCTGTCTGAGCTAATGTCCTGGCAGCAGAATGTCTCCAAATGCATCCTGATTGGCCGCTTGTGATTGGATCATCCCGCTCTATATGCAAATAGATATGTACATCATTACCATTTGCATATAGACAGGTTGTGTGTGTGTGCATTAATACATTAGATACATACATTAGAAACGTGCAATGACTAATTAAAAAGAAAGCGCTGTCCATAGTATGTCCTTGTGCTGAAATAAGGATGTCTACCGGCGGTTACCGGCAGTTTTTTGTCACTATTTCTAAAAAAAAAAAAAAAACAAATGTGCGCCTTTTGACGTTTTTATTGGAGAGAGCAGAGAACTGAAAAGGTCCACAGATACAGTATGTCTGATGTCTCCATATTGATCACAACACCCTGTATGCAGTTACCAGAGGCTGTTTTCTTTTTCCGTTTCCTGACATGTTTGTTGCTTTTTTCAACATTCTTTTATTGTTTTTTTTTTTAGGTGGAATAAAATTGAAAAAATAAAAAATGTAATGAAAGTAGTTATTTTACTTGTGAAGAGCGTTGTAGGAAACCATCCAAGTTGACAATTTTGTTGTTTTGTACTACTGAAAAATGAGCATATTTTTGACACGTTTATAGCATACATTTAGTTCTGTTATTTGTCATGTGTTTGAAATAACATTTTGTTTTTTGAAAAAAATGATGGAAATATGATTTTTTTTGGTCTTCTTTTTCATCCGATTCATCAATTAATCGAGGAAATAATCAACCAATTACGGTTTCTGCTATTTACTAAAGGATAAAAGTAGAGAAAGGGGGTAGGACCTGATAAGTTGATGAACTTCTTCCTACTCCTTTTTGAACATGGGAATTTTTTGTTTGAAGGACTTTCAATCATTATAATTATATATATGCATGCATGAATGTACTGTATCTACTGTATATATATTTTTTATTTTAATGTTTTACATGTTCCAATAAACTACTACTACTATTATTGTGTTCATTTTGCCACAAAAGCAAACACAATGCAGGCCTTCTGAATTGTGTGCCATCTTGTCACCGCAGTAGAAATATTCATATCGCCACAGCTTTTCTCACGTCATACTATCTCCATGGGTTACAGAGAACTGGGGAAGCTTGTCCACGGCTGTTTCGCTTGCACAGTTGTGTTAACAGCTGTGCCTGTCACCAGCCTTCCTCTCTCACTCCCCTTGATATTCATTATAGCCATGCTGAGTCAGTCACAGAGGTACCAATATTTACTTTCCATCAGGCTATTCTGACAAGAAAGTACATGCTTGCGCGCGTGTCTTTTGTGTACTGTGTGTTCTCTTTGACTGGCGGTGTTTAAATCAGTCAGTCGGTAGTGTCGCAGCAAAGAGGAAGGCCATGATTCAGCAAGAAACTGTGTGTGCTAATGTGTGCAGCAATCATTTCTCTGCTCCTTTTAATATCCGACTAATCCACCTCACCTATACAGTGTGACTTGCGCACACACGCATACAGTAGACAGAAAGCAATGGAGATAAAGTGCATGGAGATGAAGTTAGAAAAAAAAGCAGCTCTAGTTTGTACTACTATTCAAACATTCCCCACTAACATACTGTATAAAGCTTTAAGATGAAAGATGCACAGAGCCATCACTGCCAATGTCAGCTACTTCCTTGTAACTGCATGCAATGAGAATTAAGCGCAGATTGCCTCAACAGAAAAAACAAAGTATAAAAGTACAGATAGGGCAAAGTCATGGAAACAGAGGGTGAGAAATAAGACTTGGAAAATATAGAGACAAGCTGAGTCCTCGGAGATTTCATGACAGTGCAGCGCACACTAGGGGGGTGTGTGATTAGTCGACAAGTCAATTAAACGTTGTTACACTTGCTAGATAGCAAAAGAAATACTAGTATGTTAAACTTATTATTAGAATTATACATTTAAATGAAATTTTAACCTAATTTGCACTAAAGTGTCATGTCTTCCTAGTTAAATGTTACTTTATTCCAAAATAGGCATCCATTAGTTAGTAATGGCAACAACACCAGATAAAAAAACAACACTGGCCTGTTCGCCTTTCCCAGAAAATTGAGGCCAAAAAAGAAATCTTGGTGTCCCAGTGAGTGTAATGTTGGTGGGTAGTCTGACACATGCTGGGAACAAGAACATAAATACACAAATGAATACACACGCATAGACACGCACACACACACACACACACATGACTGTGTGGGAAGAGAGGGTAACAGCAGTATAGGCATTTTCAATTACCCACCTACTAAGACCACGTCTGTGACAAAATGAAATGGCCGAAAAAGCACAGGTATCCCCAATTTTCTAACACACACACACACACACACACACACACACACACACACACACACACACACACACACACACACACACACACACACACACACACACACACACACACACACACACACACACACACACACACACACACACACACACACACACACACACACACACTAACTATAAGCACTCCTCACCCTGCCCTTACACCCCAAACACACACATGCACACAGGCTCAAACTTGACTGGTTGTTTGTTGCCAGGTTGGCAGTGGAGTTTGTCAGTTCAAGGTGCCTGCGTCTATATGTAAATGGCTCTGTTGCCTGACCTTGGTATTAATATGCATATGGATCAGGTTTTACAGAGAGCCAGCCCAGTGTGGGAGCTTTCTGGCTGACCAAGCATATTGATTCCTGCAGGAGGAAATGGCATGTCTCTCTGCAGTGATTGTGTTATAGTGTTATCTAAATCCGAGGTCTAAATCAAGCGTGCTCATAGAAATTCAGGGCCCCATGACAACAGCTCTCTCGGGGCCCTGAAATCCTTTGAGCCTAGTGTGATTTACACACTCGTTATTCCTCCGCTGAAACTCTAGATTAGGGCTAAAGCATTTAAGGTACACGTCTGCTTGTGATTTTTGTCGTGATTGAGCTATTGACTCAAATCCAAATTTCTAAATGTCCTTTCAGAAATGGGTCGCAACGCGTTCCCGTAGTCTCACAATGCCAGACCTCTCGGTCTAGCTACACCACAGATACATTCTAGGAAAGGAGAAAAAAACAACAACACTGGGTTGTTTCCAGCTCTTTAAACCAATCGCAATCGTCTTGGGGGGCGCTAAGCTCTGGACGCAGCGACAGTGACTCTACAAAATAGTCTCGGGAAGGAACTTGTTCTGGTGAGAGAACACCACATACAATATTAAATGAAGTTAACGGTTTACATGATACAGTAACGTAACAATAAAGATCTATTATATTCTATTGTAGCAATACAAGCCAATCGGTCCCTAATCTTTTTGTAAATCCTTACTGTCGCTCCCCAGAAGAACCAAGCAGTCCTGCCTTGTTGTACAATCCAAATTTTCTTAAAAACTTGGCATTTTCAGTGTGGAGCTGGCTAGCTCGGAGTTTGTCCGGGGTTGGGGGGGGAGCCTTGAGCCACGTGGCAGATGGCAGGCCTTATCCTGGAAATGTACTTCGGTTGATCCAGACAAGCATTCCCCCGATCTGGAGGTTTGAAGGTGCTGGGCTCTTAGTCAACCTTCAGACAAATACCTGACGTTAAACAGAAGGCCAGTCAGTTTCCTTTAATGAGCACATGGAAACCATTTTATGCTAACATTTTAACTGCAAACTCCATTAAACACCGCATTTCTTGTTTATATAACGTAGCAGTGCATAAACTAAGTCATTAAATGATGTTCATTGATAGCCCATTAACATCTGTTCCAGCTGGTTAAATGACTAAGCCTGCTGCCTGCCTCTGTATTAAGTGGTGCAGGTGTTGACAATTTATGATAGAACTGGTACTTTAGAATACAACAGTGGCCATCTGCAGACTCTAAATTGCCTTATATGCTGTATAATCTAAAAAATAAGGTATAGCGTTGTATCAGTCCTTTCAAAATTGTAGACACTCTGGCAGTGCTCCAAAATAGTCACTGTAGTTTGCAGTGACATGATGGTGTGTTGTTGTCTGTTTTTGGGCCACCAGAGAGCAGCTGACAGCAGTGAGGTCGCTAATGAAGAGTGAGTCAGCCTCCGAGACAGGCTGGTGGATGAAAATGGTTAATAATGCTGCATGCTTCATCCCTTCCTGTGGTGTTCTGCTACATGCAATATGCCAGTGCCTCATGTCGACTCTCTATCGCTCTCTGACAGACACACATACTTTGATGTTCCAGCTGCTTGTCTGATACTTCATAAAGAAACAGATTTATCATTTATGCAGTTCTGTCTTCACTTCTTTAAGTCATCTGCATAAGCATGCAAAATAACGGGCAAAGGAAGGTCGCACTGGTAGCATCTGCAGCCCCGAGTGATTGAGAACTGAACCGGACTGGGGTGTAAAACATGAGATGCACAAACCGAAAAACACACACGATGGTCTGTTCTCACTAAATGATGACCAGGAACTTGAGAAAAGCAAGAAACAAGAAGTGGAGGAGGTGAGAAAAAGGACATGGGAGAAGGGAGACTGTGTGTGTGTGTGTGTGTGTGTGTGTGTGTGTGTGTGTGTGTGTGTGTGTGTGTGTGTGTGTGTGTGTGAGAGAGAGAGATACAGAGGTTATGTGGTCAGTATCTCCCAACAGGATCCCTTTAAACACCATCCAATTCCACCTGTCGGTGGCCTTTCACTGCTGCTTCCTGCAACTGCTCAAATCCAGACCAACACTGTGATGTCACTCACTCAGCCAAGAGGAAGTACTTATATGGTCATGGGAGCAGGAACTGCAAGAGGAGCTGTGAAATGTCACTGTTGTAATTTCTGTGGTGCTCTGAGGCTACCTGCAGTGTAAAGAGGGCCGCTGAAACTCCTAAGAGCTCTTTCCAAGCTGCATGAGATTGAGAGAGGGGTATGAATGATACTAAATTTTTTAGAAACGGGAGGGCAAGGGGATGTGAACAACTGGGGCTATGAATGAGGATAAGAGCAGCGGAATTTAGTGGTTAGAACAGGGAGTGAAAGGGAAGAGATGCGGAAGAGCAGGCTGAGATAGACAAGTGTGAAAAGGAGTAATTGGCAAGTGCGATGATAATAGAGGAGAGGCTGTAAGTGAGCGGGTGGTATGACGTCTTTCGCTAACTCTCTCTTCTCTCTCCTGCTTTCTCTATTAGGCTTCTCTGCTGCAGCATCAACTCCAACTGCATACTTGATGAAGGAGCCAGCACAGGTCCCAAGTCTCAACCTCCATTTTTTGATAAGGCAGCAGCAGGCTAAGCGCAGAGTCTGAAGCCACTGCCACCTCTGCCTGACACACACACACACACACACACACACACACACGGCCTGATGCAGACAATTCTCCAGATGTATACACAGCTGCAGTTGTTTTAGCTGAATATTAATCATTTTATCACTTAACACTAATAAAATACCATACAAACAACAGCCTTCCATACGCAATGTTGAAATTTATTAATTAATTTGGTGAGCAAGTCCACCTTCACACAACTTTTGTCTCACACGGCTAATGTATCAATAATGTTTGCTAGCTAACTTTAACTGGTACTCTGGCATTGAGATATTGATAGATAAATGTAGTAGCTAAGATACTAGCTAGCTAGCCACTCACATGTTTGCTAGCTAACTTTACCTGGTATTCTGGCACTGAGATATTGACAGCTAAATGTAGTAGCTAAGATACTAGCTAGCTAGCCACTCACATGTTTGCTAGCTAACTTTACCTGGTATTCTGGCACTGAGATATTGACAGCTAAATGTAGTAGCTAAGATACTAGCTAGCTAGCGACCCACATGTTTGCTAGCTAACTTTACCTGGTACACTGGCACTGAGATATTGATAGGTAAATGTAGTAGCTAAGATACTATTGACAGCTAAATGTAGTAGCTAAGAAAATAGCTAGCTAGTGACCCATATGTTTGCTAGCTAACTTTAACTGGTACTCTGGCACTGAGATATTAATACAAAGCTGCCAACTTCTCCCCAAAAAAATTAGAGTGAGATTTGTTATGTGTGGGGGGATGGGGGGCTCTTCATTGTAGTATCAACAGGTATTTAGCATTTACATTAATGTTAATCAGTCATCACTTGATTACACATTGTATTACCTTCCTATTATATAAGAAGTGACCCAGACAATGTGCCAAACATAATGCCACATGAAGAGACAGTAGCATATGACAGTAGCAGCTGAGAAGATTTGGGTCTGTGGTGAACATGCCCCCCACACACACACACACGGTTCTCAGTGTAGGGACCCAAAGTTAAATCAAAGTTGATCTACCAAAGGGATCAACTAAGACCACTGACATTCTAAAGAATGAGAACCACTGTTTTACATAAATTCTAATCCTTTAAAACTAAATAAGTAGAAATCACCATTTTTTGGACACCACGGGGACTGGTGGCCAAAGCTCTTTAGATTAGGCAGTGAGGGAAATGAAGTCTTCAATCAAGGCCTTTCCCCACCACAAGGTCCAGCAGTAAATAGACTGAAAAATAAGAAAAAACACACAGCATGGCTCATGTTGTGCATGTGTTATATCACAGCCCTTCTCAAACTTGTTTTGCGCCAAGGCTCAGTAATGTTTGGCCCTAATCCTCTGTGCCACACTTACTGTATTTTATTTTTGGGGGAAATAAAGACTATTTGTTCATTTTATGAAACATTGAATGAATTATTTAGTGACATTTAGTGATTTACAGAGGTTAAAGAAGCACAATAGTGGCCCAATATTTCCTAGTATCTTGATTCCCCCCGTCATAGTTGGCCTGGCAACCCAATGGAATAGGTTTTGTTTCCAGATTTTGTGAGGAGTTATATAATTTTGAGCATTAAACACATTCTGTACTTATGTCTACCCATTTCTACATCAATTTAAGGTGGAAAAAAATTGAAAATATCAAAGGCCCTTAGGTGTTTTGTTGGGGAAGTAAATGTCTTTAAATGTGCATGTGCCACTTATTCATGTGAATCATACGTTAATTCATTTGAATGAAGTTATAAACCCCTGGATTTCATATAGCTAAGATGTGTTTCATCAGATTTCTGCTCATGTTTACAACTTTGTGCACATTCAAAAGATAATTCCTCTCATCTCTGTTGTCCGAGATTTGGAGAGTAGTAATATAGTCTGCTGTGCATGTCATTGCTCTGTTGATATGGTAGTATCTCATTCAGACCGTCTGACAGACACAGAGGCCCAAAGTTAAGAGGTGGCTGTACGCTGCTCTTCATCGGAGCTCTACGCACGGATGCACTGTCCAAAACAGAGCGAGTCCACTAAAATAAACTGAAGTTGCTACACTTAGCAGCCGCGCTGCTCACCTCTATTTTTACAAAGAGAATGGATACAAAGCAACGGACGGGTCTGTAATACTAAAGCACATACCTGAAGCCGGGGAAATGCACCTGGGATGGCGCATGAAAAAAATTAGTTTCGACAATTCCACAAACAGGGAGTGCTCTTGAACCCTCCTCGTCGTCTCTGAAAGCACAACTAGTCGATAACAGGTAGATCTATAGATAAACTCCTCTTTCAGTTTGTTTTTTCCCTTTATTAGACAGAGAGACAGTGGACAGACATGAAAGGGGGAGAGAGATGGGGGATGACATGCAACAAAGGGCATCTTGCAGAAATTTGACCGACCGTGTTGACACTTCAGCGTGAGAAATCGGGGTGTGGCGTGTGAGCGTGTGAAACCAGTCAAATGCATGTGTCTCACGGCCAATGCGTGAGAGTTGGCAGCACTGTTCATAGCTAAATGTAGTAGCTAAGATACTAGCTAGCTAGCCACCCACATGTTTAGTTAACTTTAACGGGTACTCTGGCACTGAGATATTCATAGCTAAATGTTGTAGCTAAGATACTAGCTAGTTAGCCACCCACATGTTTTCTAGCTAACTTTAACTGGTACTCTGGCACTGAGATATTCATAGCTAAATGTAGTAGCTAAGATACTAGCTAGCTAGCCACCCACTTGTTTGCTACACCCACTTGTTTGCTAGCTAACTTAAATTTGGTACTCTGGCACTGAGATATTGATAGCTAAATGTAGTAGCTAAGATACTAGCTAGCTAGCCACCCACATGTTTTCTAGCTAACATTAACTGGTACTCTGGCACTGAGATATTCATAGCTAAATGTAGTAGCTAAGATACTAGCTAGCTAGCCACCCACTTGTTTGCTACACCCACTTGTTTGCTAGGTAACTTAAATTTGGCACTCTGGCACTGAGATATTGATAGCTAAATGTAGTAGCTAAGATACTAGCTAGCCACCCACATGAGAATAATTATTCTTCATGTTGCTAAAACATTACACAACCTAACTTTACAATTCTTCATTAGGTGTTAACAGCCATGCTAGGAGCTCTGTCAGGTTGTACTTAGGCAAATATTAACGTCAGCATGTCCACAATGACATTGCTGACACAGCGATGTAATTATTATGTAAGGTAATTATTTACCATGTTCAACATTGTGTTAACATGCTAAATGTAAATGGATTGTTTTTATATAGCCCTTTTCTAGTCTTAACGACTACTCAAAGCACTTTTTTTACATAGCACATTCACCATTCACACACACATTCATATACTGTGGCCGAGGCTGCTGTACAAGGTGCCAACTGTTCATCAGATAAACACTCATACACGTTTACATGGGGGGGGTTCAGTGTCTTGCTTCGACATGGGACTGCAGGGCCAAGGGCCGACCACCAACTTTCCATTTGGCAGGCAAACACTCTACCACTGAGCCACAGCCGCCCCATGCTAACATTTGCCATAAACCAAAGTTTTGGACAAACTGAAACGTCAACACGCTGGTGGTTCTAGACTTCATCCTCCTGGGACCATGACTCATGTACACAATGCTGTTGAGAAATGTCAGACTGAACTAAAGTGGTGAACAGATCCACTGGCTGTCGTCCCTAGAGCCACAGCAGAAGTGTAGCTAAAATCAACCCCCCAAATGAAGGCGTATAAAAATAGTTCTCCCCTTTTTTCAACCTTTGTCTGCCAACATTCTACAAGAATCCTTCTTAATTACAAAGAATGGCCCTGAAAAGTACACAAAGAAATTCAAGCATGATCTCTCATTTCTCTGTATATGAAACAGCTTTACTTTGTAGTAACCAGTCCTCTTCAAAACAGAGCACAGCAGCAGCTTGTCCCCTCCTGACTCACCCTGCACACACACACACACACACACACACACACACACACACACACACACACACACACACACACAGCTGAACCGCCTTGAGATAAAACTCTCTGCAGTGAAACAGTCATTTGTGAATATGTGTGCAAAGAGTTAACAGCCAAGGGCTGCCCAGCAGTCAATGCCAATCAAATCCAAATAGTAAACTGAGCCGGCATGTGTGATCATGAGGTCATGCGGCTGCATCTCTTGTGTTTCACCACTTCTACAAAACGTCAGTGTGATGGGACTTAATCTATAAATCAATCAATACATTGTTGATCCTCACTGTCAATAACACTCAACTTCCCTGCCATTACTTCCTGTGTGATTCTGTGTAAAATGTAAAGTAAAATGGAACGGCCTAGCTAGAAACGTACCAAATAGACTGAAAAAAATGCTCCTAAAAATCCCTTAAAAGATGACTGGAGAAAAGACAATGTTTGGCGCTCAAAGTGGCCGATGCTGGAGGCTGCTAAGTGCCATTAGCCATCACTCTTTTACTCATTATTTAACAAGAGCAACATCCACATTCTACAGAGCTTTACCCCCTCTCTTTTTTAAAGCCCTTGTAGTCATACAACTGGAGCACAAAATCATCTGGGAACATTCCCAAATTGTCTCTCCCCATCCATCTCGTTCACCCCACCCCTTACCAACGTTGAAATATTGCTGGGAAATGCATTATGAACAAGATTAAGACATTAAAAAAAAAAGAGTGGGAGGCCAAGACCGAGAGGGGCAGTTCTCTGAAAGATGGGAGAATATAATGCTCGGCGATGGTAAAGTCTGCTGCCAAAAAGTAGTTACATCATCGCAGGTCAGCGAGGCAAAGTGTAATCATGATAGAGATGCGATGATGAAAGGATAAGAGAGGGAGGAGGAAAAGGAGGGAGGAGAGAACTGGCAGACCAGATGTCACCTCCTGAAGATGAAAATCAGCTAAAAAAAGCAAAAAACATGCCTTACAAGAGGGAAAAGAGCCATTTGAACAATAAATGTACAGTAAGAAAATGGAACAAAAGTAAATAAATGCCGCACACAGACCCACAAAAAATGCAGACACACAAACACAACAGATCAACTTAATAACAAAAAATAAAGACGCAGACTGCAATGTCAAGTATCAATTGTGCCTACACATGAAAACATCGCCTTATCAGTAGAGCAGCAGAGCATCTTCTTCCACACTTCCTTACTTCCACCGTTCCTCCCTCCATCACTCTCTAATGCATGTTATGTAACCTGAGCCACACACTCCAGGGCAGAAAAAAAGAAGAGGTTGCCAGGGATAAAAAGCAAAAAGACTACGTGCCAAAGGTAGAGACAGAAAGACAGATACATGTAGACAGGCATAGAAACAGAGCAGAAGATAGCGCATGCACAGGAGAAAGAAAGAGACAGAGATGTGAGGTACGAGAGCAGTTGCCATGAGTCGTGAGGAGCCTTTTAAAGGAAAGAAAAAGGAGGCAGAAGCAGGGAGTGAAAAGGAAAAAGAGTCGAAGGAAAGAGTCAAAAAGCAGCACTGGGAGTAAGAATAGGTGACAGCATTTCACCAATAGTTAAGTGTGGAAATTAAACGAATTAAACTAATACATCTAGACGGGAGAAGAACTGTCAACCCTAGTGTTGTCTTCCCGTCAAAATTGAAAATCAATACTTTTGTTGACGCTTTCTATCAATGTTTTTAACTTTTTCGTACTTTTTTTTTGTTGTCCCTATTTCAACACTTTTGATGCTTTTTTCAATGTTTGTCACTTTCTTTGACATTTTCAACACGACGCTACACTAACTCATTAGGTTTAGTTTCAGGGTTATTTTTGGAATTTATGGTCAATAAACCACATTTATAGGAAATTTATACCTAATGTTTGCGTTAGAAAAGCAGAAATTTAGGAATTATTTAGACTAAAATTAAAGGAAGGCATGTTGTTGGATAATCACAGACTGGAATATGTCAACTTTTACTCAATACTATTTCAAAAACACTTCATTCATATTTTCTTCAAATGAATATAAAATTGAATAAGACACCCCAAAATGAATGAAAGTAGAGATTTGTACTTGCCAAAGAGCGTCGTGTGGAATCAATCATGTTATTTGGGGTAATTAAAAAGAACATTGATATAGGAAAACGGGTCAATTTGAGCCGAGGACAACATGAGAAAGAGATGACGTGGTGGATGTGTCAATGTCTTAAAGATGTCCTCATGGACCGAGCACTTTCATGCAGCTTCATGAGACACATACTGTGACAGGAACCACATTTATCATACCAAGCATAATGCACAGCACAGAAGGCAAATGGGAAAGGGGGCCCTTTAAACTCCGAGCTATGTTTTGTTACAGGGACTGTGGAACCCTCATCGGCTAGGACACAAGTGTGGAGAACACAGCCAACCAAAAGAGGGTGAGACACCATGCGACCTGCAACACAGCAGTCTCAGCCCGCTTTGGGTTTATGTGTGGTCAACGACATAGTTTAAATATGTGTATTCTGTGTGTGTGTGTGTATGTGGATTTAATCTGCATGGGAACACGAGGTCTGGATAGCCTCCCAGTAGTTGGATTTGTGAAAATCTGCAGCTCAGCTTTCTCTTTTGAATCCTTCCTTCCTGTCTTTCTTTTTCCTCCTTTTCATGAACCCAATAACAGGTGCTTTGACTGTTCACTAAACCGACCCTGGATGCTGTCAAGAGTTTAGGCTAACGTTAGCATCTCCGTCCTGCTCTTTATTGGACATGGGGAGGTTTACACTCCAGCAACTTAAGCCAGCGATATCTAAGAAAGGCTCACACATCAGTTCATCCTCATATTAAAAGCCTCGTCTCCTGTAACGGGAAACACTTTAATTTGAAATATGAAGTAAGTTTAGCAGTCAAATCTGGTTGGTTAAGATTGAAATAATGGTCTAATCTTTAAAATATGTTCATCATACTAACCGTACGTTCACACCGCCACCGACTTGAGCGTCTAAAGTTACCGGAAGTCATTCATTTTCAATGGAAGCCGGCTTCTCTCAGCTGCAAGGAGCGGCAAACCTGTCGCCGTCACGTTTTGGGCATTTTGAGCGTCAATCATAAAGTTGACATTTTTTAACTTTATGGTAATGAGCTATGGCGCGGTTCAGCAGTAAGCAGCGGCTAACGCCAGCAACCAATAGGTATATAGACGTCCTTCGCGCTGGCTGATCCCGGAAAAACGCCCGATGTAAACTTTCGTTCCTACCAAAACATTAATTATGAGGACTAGCTCATAATCGCTGTTGCTGGGTTACCTATCGTTTCTAATATAACGTTGTTTGTACATAGGGACCCGTTAACGTTAGTTGCCGGTCACATTGTCTCTAAACGGTCCGCACGGGTCACTAGGTTTAATCCAAGCTAAACGGTTAACAGACTCCGCTGCGACCAATTAACAATACAACTTCTGTCATTATATATGTAATTTATAAAAAGGTGTCAGTGTCAAGCATAATTTCCTTACTAATTAGCTGTATGTTGCAATACGAGAATGATGCCTTCTTCCATTAAGTGTGTTCTAAAAGAACCATTAACTGGTGAGAATGCAGACTTTAAGCCTTTAGTTTTTGAGCATGATAATGTATGTAGCCATTAACATATTTCAGAAACCCTCTACAAGATTCTTGTTTTAAAATGAGTCAGCGGGAAATATTGAAAGAGCAGATGAACACCGTGTTTTCAAGCAAATCACAACGCTAACGCTTGGCTAATTATCTAGCTAGCTAAACCGGAGAAGTAAAAAAAAAAAAAAAAAGAGAAAGCTCGCCAGCTAGAAGCCTGCTTTATTTTGTAAACCTCTGCCTGAAAAGGAAGCCTCGAAGTTTGAGTGGTAAATGTGCCGTTGTTATCGTTGTGAGCTGCATACGCTCCATGCCAGAAGCCAGGGAAGCTTGATAGTCATAGCAGGGACAGTTAGCAGTAACTAAGGCGGACGGGGCTTAGCGAACGGCCATTTGCATGCCAATGCTTTATAAAGTCCGTCCTGTCCCAGTGGTATCAACCATAGATATTTAGGGAATGGACCAACAGACCCCGTTGTTCTGGACAGAGACCCGTGAAGGATATTAGAAGCTCTTTTCCGGTGACGGCTGAGTGTTACTGTGCAGCCTCCAACTGAGCTTGACGACGTAGATGTGACGTGAGCAACCTGTCTGAAAGTTGTAAGTCTTCTGGTAGCTGTGCAAGAGAAATCTCAATCATTCCCAATCAGCAGAGACGGAGAGCGTAGGTATATGTTAGGAGATAACATAGACACAGGCTACTGCTAACTAACATGCTAGTTAACAGTAATTAAACCTAAACAGCTGATGTAAGTCCAAACTGTGTGCAAGCTTCTCCTGACAATACGGTGATTTGTCAATTATGCGACAGCAAATCGCATGGTTATGACACAATCGTTAGCCTATTTTTTTACAAAAACGTCTGCTACGGAGCCATAACGTGAGCTACAAGGTAATGGAGCCTTTTTTATATTGTCGTGTTTCTTTAGAAATAAACGGACACATAGAGTCTTTAAACGCTTCAGATATAAAAAGGTATCTGCTGTCAAAGTGGCGCCAAAATGAATGGCAGTCAATGGGATGCTAACCGCAGGTGATGGCTTCGTAGCATTAAAATAGGGGCGCCACAGGGAGCTACATTTAGAGAGGAGAGGCTTACCCCCTTGGTATCAACGCCATGCTCACATGGAGGCTCTACCACTCATTAAGCTCACAAACAGACACACCACCACCACCTTCTTATTACAGCCCGACATTAAAATTAATGCATAACAATGTGTTTTTAAATAAATATTGTCTTGGGGAGTAGGTAGCCATGGCAACAGGCAGAGGAGGACCAGACTTTGCATGGGTGGTTTGGGTTTGTCTCTCGGTACTCTCACAGACTCCAACATGATTGCATACTGTCGGGATGGGAGGGATTGTCTTGATTAAGTGCGTTGCATTAAACAGAACACTGGATTCAAACCTCATGGGTCCGTCTCACTAGACTAACCAAAACGGCCTTACTCCCTTGCTATCTTTCTCTTTCTTTCATTTGTGTGTGTGTGGTAAGGGATGACAGGGGGTATGCGAGGCCCCAGTTCTCAGGTTAAGTTAACAGAGCATTACAAACCATCTGCTCTCTGATCCGCTGTACAGGCTAATATACGCCACGCAAACACACAGTTGTTTGCTATGCTCCAATGGCGCTAGTTAATCCTAGCACTACCGGACGAGATAATCCTCCATCCAAATGTGAGACTTCTTCCCTCAAAATACCTTTTGACTCATCACTGCATCGCTATCCTGCAGTATTATCCTGTTTACATTTGTCCGGTAAAACATGTATCGTCAGTAGAGAGCACATCAGCTTCCTCTTGCTTCTATTCACAGTTAATGTAATGCTTTTGTGCGACAGTTGAAATGAAGGAGGAAATACTACACACTGTAGCTTCAGAAAATAATGAATTCAATACGGGTATATCGGGGTGGTGTACTGGTGCCCGGTATACCTAAAGCAAAGGTATCTGGACTGAAAAAGTTGGATTGGTGCATGCCTATTTATAGATAGACTTAAATAGTAATTGGCACTGGCTGTCAAATTCAGATCTTCTTGATCAAATCAAATCTTGATACCACATTGGAAAAAGGCAATGCTGTACTTAATCTGTTGAAAAATAATGGCATGGTAATGCTGCAAGCACAGCAGCATAGAGAGCAGAGGCGGTTCAGGCCAGTCGACGGCGGTGACGTGCAGTGATGGAACTGAAGGGACAGGTGGCTTTCAGCGAGCAGAGACTGCACTGAGTGGTTTCCACCATCAATCAATTCAATCTCTCTAACTGTTACACACATACAGTACCTCAGCTCGCCCTCCCTGTACCCTTTACCTTGTCTCACTGAACACACTCATTTGCTCTCTTGGCACTTCATCCTAAGCACCAATACCCACAGTAATCTATACAGACAATGCAGAGAAGAAGCACTGAGAGCAACTGTCCTCCAGAGAAAAGCCTCAGAGGGATCTATATTAGTGTCCTTTCTACTTGTTCATGAATTCTTATCGAGCATGGCATGGGTCACAGGCCAGTGCGTAGAGAGCCCCATTGTTACATAACTATTCATGCAAAGTTATTAACTGGGTCCTTCATTTATATATATTGGGTGTGAAAGATTTATTTAATCATTTACACTACTTCTGGTAACTCAGTTTTTGATGTAGCTATTCTTTTTCTGTGCATGCTGACCAACTAGTTTTGGGTCGGACCTTCTGTGTAATAACTACAGGAATAATAATAATACCGTTCACAACGATGCCAAGTATCGGACGTAGCACAAACTTTGTCAGAAAGTGATTGTGGAGAATTAATCTGGTTAGAGAAAGAGAAGAAGAAGAAGAAAAAATAAAAAATAAAAAAATAAACTTGCTTATGTAATCACAACCAGACCTTTTCTATGGTGTCTGTTTTAGCTTTGTCATTGCTGACACTTGTATGGGAAATTGAATACGTTCATTAGATTACGTCCACTCATTACACACAGCCAGGCGTGCGTGATCAATTAAGTAGTCTGGACCAATGAAAGTACATTTATAGGATATATAGTTGGAGAGATGCCAGCTCACCTCCTGGGCACCGACAACATGCCCCACCCCCACCCCCACCCAACCGCTCAATGGCAGCCCACTCACTCTGACATCTCTTTATTTGTGCATAGGACCTGAGCATGTGTGTGTGCCTGTGTGTAGTGATTTCTAACAGAGTCCAAATTGTAATTCCCCCACTGGGGATCACTACAAAGAATAAAATGATTGCCTGCTCTCTGTGTGTTGCCGTTCTCAAAATCCCTATGCTTTGGGAAACAACAACAGACTTCGAGCTAGCAAGTTACACACTGAAAATGGCGATGCACTGGCAAGAGCAAACTACGTTTAACCATGTGTCAAGCTCACGTTACTGTATTGCGTAAAGATTGAATGCTGTATGTGTCGTTTTCTTTTGCGGGGTGTGTAATGTCTATTTCGCAGAGCCACTTTTGCTGCGTTTAGAGCACAGCGCCGCCCAAGACGATCCGGAGTAGGTTATTCTCCCATCCTAGCATGCATCTGTGGTGTAGTCAGACTTACTCCACAGCGCTGTGGAGATAGGTCTGGCAATGCAAGACTATCACTGAAGTAATACACAAAATAGCACACAACATCGCCTAGATACATAAGAGAACTTGGTCAAGGATTGGATGTGTTAGACTCAGCATCTCTCTGTGACTGTCCATATCGCTATGGTGATGGTGGGATGACAGTTCAGATGAGTTTGAGTGTATTTACATATGAAATGGCAATCGTGATTCCTAATTTCATGCAGTCTCATCTTGCTGTATCTGAATAAGCAAGGTCATCTGCTCCAAGTGATCCAACTTCCTCAAGTTCCAGCAACAGATGACAATACTGTATCCCACCATGTGCTGAACTGTGCACAGGCAGAGGTGGCAACAAAGAAAAGCAAATCTAATCCAAGAAACAGAAAAGTGACACAGTGAAGAAAGCCTTAAAATTATCAACTGAATCAGGAACAAAATGAGTCTCTGCTGTTGAAGGTTTTTTTTTTAGTAACCAACCACCTGAAGAGTCGCCTCAGTGTTCAATATGAAGAGCTGTGAAGGCCACAACAAATCTGGCAGAAAGTCTCAGCTGTCAATTCACACAAACGTCAGAGAAATAAGAACCTTGAACAGTACATCGCGATATCCGACAAGCTCTCCGAGTCACTCTGAGGTTACAGAAGTAGTCAGTTTATTAAAAACTGCTTTCCCTAAAGATTGTAAGAGGAAAGTGTAATCTTAATTCTAAGTGGTTACAACTTCGCTTTTTATCCAGAATCCCTCTGTGTGCGTGTGTATGCATGCTGTATGCGTGTGCGTGTGTGTGTGTGTGTGTGTAAGGCAAATGGAGTGTTATATAAACTTCTCTCTCTTTCTCTCCTTGAGGTTGGTCCACAAACAGAGACAAAGACGACAAAGACAGAGAATTAGCAAAAGACAAACAGAGGCTCAGGGAGTAAATCTGTCAGTTAACCCTCGTGTTGTGCTCGGGTCAAATTGACCCGTTTTCCCATATCAATGTTCTTTTTAATTACCCAAAATAACATGAAATATAATATAATAACATGATTGATTCCACACAACGCTCTTTGGGGTGATTTTGATGGGTAATTTTGGGGCGTCTTATTCAATTTTATAGCATTTGAAAAACAAATGTAAGTGTTTTTGAGTAAAAGTTGATATATTCCAGTGTGTGATTATCCATCAACATCCATTCCTTTAATTTTAGTCGAAATAATTCCTAATTTCTGCTATTGCAACTCAAACATTAGGTATAATTTCCTTATTTATTGACCCTAAATTCCAAAAATAACTGTAAAACTGAAGTTAGTGTTGCGTAGGGTTGAAAATAAGTGACAAACATTGAAAAAAAGGACAAAAACGTAAGAAAAAGATAAAAACGTTGATAAAAGGCGTCAACAGAATTGCTGATTTTCAATTTTGACGGAAGACAACACAAGGGTTAAGAAGTCAATAGTGTGTGTAGATGTAGATATGTTGATAGATAGTATAACACAGGCAAGGAGGTAGAGTGTGGAAGTAGAGGCTGGCAGGTCCACAGGGGGACAGACAGACATGAAGATGCAGAGGTGGAAGTGCAGGAGGCCTGCAGCATTACAAGCAGTATTATGTAAGAGTGCAGGGGACCGCCTCCAACAAAGGCAGCGCGCTCCTAAAAATCTAAAGACAGAGAAAAAGAAGAAAAGAAATGGAGAATTTTAACCCTCATGTTGTCCTCGGGTCAAATTGACCCGTTTTCCTATATCAATGTTCTTTTTAATTCCCCAAAATAACATGATTGATTCCACACAACGCTCTTTGGCAAGTACAAATCTCTACTTTCATTAATTTTGGGGTATCTTATTCAATTTTATAGCAAAAAAAAATGAAGTGGTTTTGCTATAGTACTGAGTAAAAGTTGACATATTCCAGTCTGTGATTATCCATCAACATCCATTCCTTTAATTGTAGTCAAAATAATTCCTAATTTCTGCTTTTCTAACTCAAACATTAGGTATAATTTTCTATAAATGAAGTTTATCGAACATAAATTCAGAAAATAACTGCAAAACTAAAGTTAATAAGATAGTATTAACAACATAGTGTTGAAAATAAAGTGTCAAGCATCGGGGGGAAAAAAGCGTCAAAAGTGTTAAAAAAATGGGACAAAAACGTAAGAAAAAGTGAAAGACATTGATTAAAAGCGTCAACAAAAGTGTTGATTTTCATTTTCGAAGGGAAGACAACACAAAGGTTAAGACTTGGCTGCTGTAATGGTCTTACAGGAGAGGACTCAGAGACAAGGTGCTGCAAAGCAAGGTGCTGGTGAACAATAACCGAGTCAAAGTCGTCATATAGCTACACTGCATGAAGTCTTAATTCTGTGGGGGGGTGACCATGCAGTGGGCTTCGCACTGTATTTGTAGTTGTGTTTCTGGACACCTGATGAATGTAAATCCAATATTCTCTAACTCTTCTTTTAGCTCAGTTGTAGTCTCCACCAACTCCTATGGCTAATATCTGGCTTTTTAGCAGCTAACTGTTCCACTATGTTCACAAGCTAGTAATTGTTGTGTTTTCTCTGAAAACAGCTGCCTGCAACAGTGAGACACAAGACAGATATGAACTTTGAGTGTAATAAAATATACATTAGCGTGTAGAGCATGCTGTAGAGGAATGGTATGTAGAACAGAGTAAGGGGTTGCAGAGTATATATAGCTATATGTATCAGTCTCTGATAGTTTTAACTGGAAATTGTCTTTGTATGTCTCTCACAGTGGATTGAAAGCATTGGTACTATAAACTAATATCTGAATATCTTAGTAAACTGTTAGTTCGGAGACACATGCAACACTCAACAGTGTATGGATCTACAGCAGCAAGTTCTGCTGTCGATCCTTACTTACTCTGTTGAAGATTGACTCACAGATCCCAAAATATACACCGCAACACAGCGATGAACATCACAGGTTACTGTATAACTCCACATTACTGGCAGGATTGCAGCAACCGTGCGTCACTGCAGAGGGCTAGATACACTGGGACATCAGTGACGCACACAGTGCTATTACGTAGCACACAGGGCTTTCCCTGCTCAGAGCTACGCGATGATAGGTTAATGACGCCATGGAGACTCTGAACACCGCGTCTGCTGTCTCTCTGACAGAAAACTCCTGTCAAACACTCGGAAATTCTTCCTCTTTCACAAACAGGAACGAAAACCTTGACGTAATAGTTCTGGAACTGTCCAACTTTACAACATTTTAGCACACAGTGTAATTAAATGCATGTGTGTGCGTGTCTTACATGTTGATTTGTAGGACAGAATATGTCACTGTAATCACAGATTTAAGTGTACAAGGTTACAGAGAAGTGACTTTTTGTGCTGTGACATACAGCGATTGTCACAGCAAGGGAAGCTTGTCTCTTTGTATTTATGAGAAAAGAGCAGAGCGACTCCAAATACACTTAGATGACTCCTTCTTTGAGGTTGACATAATGTCTTTTGCGAGAAATGCTCCAGGATGACACTTCGGCTCTTGAGAGGCGACATTGTCTGCCGATGCACCTCTCAGCAGCCGCTCTTCCTTCCTACTGCTCCTCCTCCTCTCTGCCGGGAGGGGGGGGGGACAATTGGAAGGGAGGCAGCAAGGGTAATTTGATGCAGCAGTGTGCAGTGCAGACAGAGGAGGCTGTGTGAATGCCAATCACCAAAATATTGATGTATAAATATTAGCATTAAGCTTTGTATCAGTAGAAACCCTGTTGTATTTTTTAATGCCCGTGCTTCCCTCCCTCGTGTCCCCCGGAGACGAGAGATATCTGTATTGTGTGCCTGGAAAAAAACTCAGATGACGCAAAAATCGTCATCTTGCGTGGAGCTAGTAAAGTACAAGCCGGCTAGTTCTGCATGTTTTCAACCCGCCCATAGGGGGTTGGACCCGAAGCGAGCCAAAGCAAGTCTTGGGGCTACGCTGGCTGGCTTCTGATCTTCTACAGATTGTGAACATGTCTCTTCTTTCAGGAATCTTTCCACAGGCCCTGAAAACTGCAGTAATCAAGCCACTCTTAAAAAAGAACAATCTAGACACGTCACTAATGAGCAACTATAGACCAATATCAAACCTTCCGTTTTTAAGTAAAATCATTGAAAAAGCAGTTTTTCAACAACTCAACCATTTCTTGTCACTAAACAACAGTTTTGATACCTTTCAGTCGGGTTTCCGACCACACCACAGCACTGAGACGGCTCTCGGTCTTTAATGACGTCCACCTTAACACAGATAATGGCAAAATTTCAGTCTTAGTATTACTTGATCTCAGTGCTGCATTTGACACGGTTGACCACGACATATTACTAGACCGATTGGAAAACTGGGTTGGCCTTTCTGGCTCAGTACTAAACTGGTTTGAATCCTACTTACAGAATAGGGATTACTTTGTGTCAATAGGTAATTATACATCTGAACGTACAAATATGACGTGCGGAGTTCCCCTAGGCTCCATTCTGGGGCCTCTTCTGTTTAACATCTACATGCTTCCACTGGCTCAGATTATGGAAAACAACAAAATAAGTTACCATAGTTATGCGGACGACACACAAATTTACATAACCTTATCGCCAGGGGACTATAGTCCAATACAAAAACTGACTAAGTGCATCGAACAAATTAACGGCTGGATGTGCCAGAACTTTCTGAAATTAAATGAGGGAAAAACTGAGGTGGTTGTTTTTGGAGCAAAAGAGGAACGATTAAAAGTCTGCGCTCAGCTTCAAACAACAATGTTAAAAACAACAGACAAAGCCAGAAATCTTGGTGTAGTCATGGACTCTGACCTGAACTTTAACAGCCACATTAAGACAATTATAAAGTCAGCTTATTATCACCTTAAGAATATATCAAGGGTTAAAGGACTTATGTGTCAACAGGATTTGGAAAAACTAGTCCATGCTTTCATCTTCAGTAGACTTGACTATTGTAACGGGGTCTTTACAGGTCTCCCTAAAAAAATCAATCAGACAGCTGCAGCTGGTTCAGAACGCTGCTGCTCGGGTCCTCACTAAGACCAAGAGACTGGATCACATCACTCCAGTTCTGAAGTCCTTACACTGGCTTCCTGTGCCCCAAAGAATTGATTTCAAAGTTCTTTTGGTAGTTTATAAATCACTAAACGGTTTAGGGCCAAAATACATTTCTGATCTGCTAGTACACTATGACCCCCCCAGACCTCTCAGGTCATCTGGGACGGGTCTACGGTCTGTTCCTAGAGTCAGAACTAAACAGGGGGAAGCAGCTTTCAGTTTCTATGCTCCTCATATCTGGAACAAACTCCCAGAAACCTGCAGGTCTGCTGCTACTCTCAGTTCTTTTAAATCAATGCTGAAGACCTTTCTTTTTGATGTTGCCTTCCTTTAAATGATGTTCATTTCTTTACTGTTTATTCTTTTATACTGCACTGTAACTTTTATTCCTGTGTTTTATCTGTTTTTATTTTTGAAATGTTTCTTCTGTTTTTTATGGGTTTTATTTTCTTTTAACTGTTTTTATTGTTTTTAACTGATTTTGTGTAAAGCACTTTGAATTGCCCTGTTGCTTAAATGTGCTCTATAAATAAAGCTGCCTTGCCTTGCCTTGCCTTGCTACAACTATCTATTTTCAGGATAAACTTTTAACACAATTATGTGCATTCAAACTACTGCACATGTGTACCACCGGGCTACATTAGGTACAGATCGGAGAATACGAAAACTCGACACACTACATGAGCGTCACCTGCTACAGAGACCAGCACCTCAGCCAGCGGTGACAACAACGGCAGTGTGCGCTAAGCGGAAACACTGAACAAGGGCAGGACTTCCAGCTGGGTGGAAAGCTAGCGCTAGACGGCCACCTGTCCGATCCATCCTGCTTGCAAGCGTTCGATCATGAGACAACTAACTGGACAACGTCCAACTTCAACAAAACTCCCAACGCGAGTTCAGAGACTGCTGGGTTTTGTTTTTGTGGAAACATGGCTGATGCAGATGCTGCTCTGGTGGGTAAGACTCGTGGAGGTGGGCTGTGTTAACACGGACACAGACTGGTGCAGAAGTGGGGGGGCTTTTATCTATCTATATAACTACTGCTAACTGCTGGGGGGGTTAGGGACTGTTAAATGCCGACCATTCTACATTCCACGCAAATTCACGGCTGTGTTTACATCACTCCAAGCGCTAATGCTACCATTGCGTTACTAAATCAAGCCTGTTTTGTATGGCGTTTTTATGCAATGTTGTTTTTATCAAATCGAGTAGCAAGTGTGACTCACTGGTTGGCTATACAATTTGCACTCTGTGTGGGGTTGAGTAACAGTCCTCACCTTCCAATGGCCCTATTATTACTATAAGTGAATAAGTGTGTGTGGTCATCCACACAGTCGGCCAACACAAGCCCTATCACCAAGCACTTTTAATGTCACTGAACACGGAGTCACTGACTGAAACATAAAACCACACACACACACACAGCAAACCCAACTTCCGCTAACAAATACAGAGCCTGTGTCTCTGTGTGTAGTCTATAAACAACCCCCAACCCACCCACACTTTCAGGTTGAAAGATATGATAATTTGATAATTGTCCTAGAACAAAACTCCCACAGCGACATCAGAAACCCTGTGACACACACACACACACACACACACACACACACACACACACACACACACACACACACACACACACACACACACACACACACACACACACACACACACACACACACACACACACACACACACACACACACACACACACACACACACACACTCCCTCTGTGCTCTGTTTATCAGGGCCAGGCCCATCGATCATCCTAGCCTGGTTGCCCCGGTAACCCTGTTATTATTCAAAGCACGGAGGACCAGCTTTCAGAGAAAGCTGTGCATGTGGGTTAGTTAGTTAGTGGAGGTTCCTTTTGGCTCATAGGCAAAAAGGCATGAGTCTAGGCATCCTCCCTGATCTGCATACCTTTTTTGGGGGCATTGAAACACACACTCTCACACACACACACACACACCCACACACCTCTAAAAAGGGACACAGCAATTGAAGTGTGGCTATCGCCCCAATAAAATTTTACATTCTCCTCATTTCTATAGCCCACCAGCACACCCTCTCCCCTGCTCCCCTCTTCTGCTCCCTCCAACCTTTGTGCTTTTCATTCAGCATCCTTCCTCCATTTTTCTTCCCTAATTTGCTGCATTTCATTGAGCCCGCACCCCTATCTGCTCGCTCCCTCTCTGATTTCCATTCACATTCTGCGGCTCTTGGGCTCATTCATAAACAGCACCACTCCTTACAACGGCAAAAAGTCGAGGGGGGGAGGAGGAGAGGGCGGGATGGGGGAGGGTTGCCCCTCCTGTACTGACTGCTGCATGGCGAGGGCTCCCTGAAAACTGCCAATCCCGACGCTGAGAAAAGGGGAGCGTAGGGAGGAGAGAGCGAGAGAGGAGGGAAGAGAATTGGGAGTAGGAAACCATCCGCTTCAAAATACACTCTCCTCCACCTCCTCTGTTCCTCAATCATTCATTCAACCCACCCTCCATTCACACAACACACCTCACTTACTGCAGTTTTGTTTCAGCTGCAGATGTTTCAACACGTCTAGCAACAGACAGACAATGCGGTGATGTACAGAATTTTGTATGCATCGACTGTGTGTGTGTGTGTGTGTGTGGCTGATTTCCCTCTAGTTGAGGCCAGAGGACACTGCAGACTAAACCTCTACTGCCTTTGTTAGTCAAGCAGCTCCATTCATCTCTGCACTACCTTGTTCCTGACAAACAGTTACATCCAAAAACCAATGCAACACAATATCACTACCTCATAGCTACTCATTAATACCCAACAAGACATCCATCAATGCAAGACACATACTGTACAAACTTATCAGACCCTGTCAGAGCCTCTGGGAACATGCAATCACTTCAAAGTTAGGCCACTGTTAAATACATACAACCAATATGTTCCTTGAACGCCCCTGTGAATAAGCTGTTTGGCAACGGCCAGCACAAACTGGGGCAGTGACGGGGAGGACAGAGCTGATACAAGCGTATCTGATCAGACGCGCTCCGCCTCCATACGCCACAGGAAGGAAGGCCTGCAACCAATAAAAGGACGGGCAAGCGTTAAAATGGCAAAGGCCCTTGGTCCTGTTATTCCTCTGAAAGCTGCCTTTTCCTCAAAACCTCTTTAGTGTTGTTTTTCCAAGCGCATGGAGGGGGTGTGTGCATGCATGTGCTTGGGTTTCTGTGGCTCAAAAGTAGGCAGGAGAGAAAGCAGACAAAATAAAAAAAAACAATATGTAATGTAACGGAATAATAATAAAGAATACAATAACAATAGTGTGAATGCTGACTTGAAAATGCATTTCCTGCAGTGTGAATGCTGATGAGCTTGCCTGTGCAGAGAGTGAGGGACATGATAGGACGATGAGCTGGAAGAGAGAGGATGAGTGAAAAAAAAATGAGGGGATGAGGGAAGAGAGGGAAAAATGAGGGATGAATTTCCCATGTGCAACAGCATATCTGATATCAGCTGGGTCTTCCGGCAGCTGCCAACACATAACTCCTGACTTCAAATCTCTTCCATCTCCCCCCCATGTTTTCTGTGTTGCAGTGACTTTCCATCCCATCAGCATATTGGGTTTGTGCGTATGTGTGCGTGTGTGCATTTCTAGGAAAAGGATGTGAGAGGACTGTGACCCCCTCTCCCCGTTAACACTAAAAATCCTCCCGCTCAGCCTATACGTTCCTCCAGTTCGACATGTACTGCATAGGTTAACAAACTAACAGTACACTCATGTACATGGGTTAGCTTCTTCCCAGTGCACACAGTGATAGGGACACATAAGTACACAAACATAAAACTGCATGTCTGACCTGCAGAATCTTCCAGCATGAAGTAGGAGCACAGCTTTCCCAAGCTACGGTAATAATTATGTCTATTACATATACAAACACATGTAATATTGCAATATCATCCGTAAAACTAGAAAATGCATTTCCTGCAGAAAATGCGTGGGAATGTTACACTTGATGAATAGCTTAAATCCGTGAGAAGAAGTTGGAATATTGAGAATAGGTGAAAAAGTTGAATAACACCACTAATGTAAAAAAAAAGATGTGGCATCATTAAAAAAAAAATTTAAATGCTAAAGCTAAACTGATAAAGCTTAATATTAAAAAATAAAAATAAAAAGCAGAAAATAGTATAAATATAAATAAGAAGTCCCATCACCTGCTGAAAATTTTTAAAAGTTGAATGAATGGTTTAGCTGAACGCATGCAGAAGTTCCGGATGACCAAAAACGTACGGAAGACAAAATAATAAACTAAAATGAATGAAATGCTAAAGCTCAACTGGATGAATAGCTTAAATCGGTAAGAAGAAGTAGGAATGGTTATAATTAAGTTGAATAACACCACTAATGTAAATAATAATAAATGCTAAAGCTTAACTGGATTGCTGGTTAAAATGTGTAAGAAGAAGGTGAAGTTGTAAGAAATGTGGAAAAGTGATAATTCTTCTAATTAATATCAATGTCTTGAATAATAGCCATAGAGTATGAAAGTTGTAGGTGTTGTAGTGGCACAGCGGTGCCAAGCAAGCGACATCCGACATTACTAATTTCTGCTTTTCCAACTTCAAGATTAGGTATAATTTCCTGTAAATGAGGTTTATTGACCATAAATAACTGTAAACTAAAGTTAATAAGTTAGTGTTACGTAGTGTTGAAAACGTGGCAAACATTGCCTTCAGGGTTGAAAAAAGGGACAAAAACATAAGAAAAACTTAAAAACATTGTTAATAACCGTCAACAAAAGTGTTGATTATCAATTTTGACGGGAAGACAACACGGGGTCAATAGCTGAACGTATGCAGAAGAGACGGACGACCAAAAAACGTGGAACAGCACACATACAGTGGTGCTCATAAGTTTACATAACCATGCTTAAAAATCATCTTTTGGAAATTGATCTTAATGCCTTAATTGAAAAAAAAGGAAAAATCCAACCTTTTAAAAGGACACCAATTTTCTTTGTAAATGAATAAATGTTCTTCCTTAAAATACAGGGGGCATAAGTATACACCCCCCTATGTTAAATTCCCATAGAGGCAGGCACATTTTTATTATTAAAAGGCCAAATAAAGTTCCCTTGGCCTTTGGAATTAAAATACCCCCCCCCCCATCATTACATACCCTTCACCATACATAGAGATTGGCATGGTTTTATTTCAGTTAGACTAATAGCTGGTTTGATTGGCATTGTGAGATAATCTTATGGAAAGTTCCCCATGCTAATTGCTAATCTCTATGTATGATGAAGGGTATGTGATGATATATGGGGGGGGGCTATTTTAATTCCAAAGGCCAAGGGAACTTTATCAGGGTGCATAGTATCCTGGATACTACACATCCTAATAAAGAGATGATAAAGAGATGATTTTATGGAAAGTACCCCATGCCAATCTCTATGTATGGTGAAGGTTATGTGATGATATGGAGGGGGGGGTATTTTAATTCCAATAAGGCCAAGGGAACTTTATCAGGATGCATATTATCCTGGATCCATGAAATAACTGGCCTTTAATAATAAACATTTGCCTGCCTCTATGGGAATTTAACATAGGGGGGTGTATACTTATGCCCCCTGTATTTTAAGGAAGAACATTTATTCATTTACAAAGAAAATTGGTGTCCTTAAAAGGTTGGATTTTTCCTTTTTCTTTTATTTTTTTTATTAAGGCATTAAGATCAATTTCCAAAAGATGTTTTTTTATTCTTCTTTTTAGTCAACTTAAGCATGGGTATGTGAACTTGAGCACAACTGTATAACACAGACCAAACAGTAGCAGTGGCTGATAGATACTCGAGAAATGTGCAAGTCTTTACTGGGATGCCAATTTGTGAATGAGCCGTTGCTCAACAAAATAGCCCAGCAACAGTCGGACTGTCTTATGAAAAGTGTAGCTATATATAGCCAGACTTTCTCCGGGCACACAGGTGGACGTCTTTGATACCAAATACTGACAAGTAGCAAAGGGGAGGTCAGGGAAGGCACAAGTTAGGCAATGGTCGACAAGGAAAAAGGGGGAGACGATGGGAATGAATGAATGAGCAAGATGAGGTATGCAAGAGGCAGAGAGGGTGACAGAGGGAAGACTTTACATTGTTGCTAGCATGTGGTAATGGTCTTTATTAAAAGGCATAATGTCTTTGTTGTCAGGGCACTGGGCCATACATAGTCACACAACAGCTGACTAAACAGTCGCTCTCATGGTATTTCTGGATCCCCCAGGAGCTGAAGGAACCTAGGGAGTGGCAGGACAAGGATGTCACTGGGTGAGCTAAATAGACAATCCAGGACATTTAGGGAAGGTAAAACATACCATTTCAGTAGATTAGATATGCAATGGGGATGCACTAAAACAAATTTCCATTATCAATTAACCCTGCTGATTACACTCCTGATTAATCGGTTGGATCAAATATTAGAAAAAAGTGGACTATGCCTATTAAAAGATGCCCAAAAGGGGCCTAGGAGACAGTCGGTTTTGCGGGAGCTCCACCAACACCCTCCATATATTTTGCATACCACGTTGTCTTCTTATAATGCCAGGTGCAGTAGTATAACTCTTGAAAACTTCTGGACAAAACAACACCAAACAATGCCAAAGGGAAAGATGAAGCCGCGACCGCCAACCGTCAACATGGATATGGAGCTAGCCCAACATGGCAGCGAGCATGGTGAAGACAGTGAGGAGGCAGAACTTGAATCTCTACATCTGAGCACGCGCGACTCAAATCTGCACTCGACTCACATTTCGCAGTGACACTGTCTCATACTACCGAGCTGAAGAGGGCTAATGGCCGCTTGGATGAAGCAGACGCTACAATGCTACAGTTTGAGACCGCTAACGAGCCGCAAGCTAATCGAATAGTAGAATCCCTCCTCGACCATATAGACGAACTGGAGAAATATCCACATCTTCAACCTTCCCGAGAATCTGGAAGGGAGTAGTGCTTTGGACTTCTTTGAACACTGGCTACCGGATTTTCTTGACATGGATGCTAGGGAGGCGTGTCCTCATTCAGTTCCACGCGTTCCCGGACCAGCACAGACTGGGATATTATTATGAAGGGAAAGAACATTTCCTTCTACCGTGACCTGTCCGCCGGAGACAAATCGGTGCTGATTACTCCATGCTCTTCCCTGCAAAGTTACAAGTGTCTCTGAACGGTACCAAGAAAACCTTCCTTCCCCCCGACATCATGTCAGAGCTAGGTTTGGCCACTCGGTACACTGTGTGGTGTACTGGTGACTATCCTCTTTTATAATATATTTACATACATGTGAATGACTATTCGTTATCATAATATGCATTAAGGTGTGCCCCTTGCGTAATTATACACCAGTGTTCATTCAATGAAGGTCCAGCTGGTTCAGGAGTAGTAGATGATTCACATTTAGAGGCTTATAAACTGAAAAATGTTGTTTATCGTGTAATAATTGGGATGTTGCGGTGGATCCTGGCCAACTGGGTTATGTCACTTGCTTTGTTTTCTTTCTGTTCACGTGGTGTGATAAACACACAGTGGAGGTGTCTTACAGAACAGCAATCCCCACCCCCCGTTATCCATTATCCATTATCCATTTTCCTTCAACATTTCCCCTTTTTTTCCTTTAATATGTCTAGTTTTCTACTGTTATGTTCTGGTTCTCTGCTACTTGCAGGTCATGCTCCATACTGGTCTCCCACATTCAGTGTATCATGTCAATATATTCGGGTAAACTACCTAAAAACATGCCCCTAAAAGCAGGACAATATAATATAGACTCTATAAAACTGCATCCCTTGGCATCTGTATGGCTACTCAACTTAGTCCATTATAATTGCCAATAGAAAGACGCCACGTAATAAGTTAAAACTCATGGAATATAAGGGGTTTGAGGGGTAATGTGAAGCGAAGAAAGGAGGGAGGGGGTAGATCTGGCTCTACTGCAAGAGTCCCACTTAGAGGACAGTGAGCATCTCAAATTTAAATACAGCTGGGTTGGCCAGGTGTACTTTTCTTCTTTTACCACCAGTAGCAGAGGGCTTGTTACATTGATACATATACCATTCCAATTAAAAAAAAATGTATAAAAAGGACAAGTACGGAAGATTTTTAATGAAAACATTTTCAGAATTTGCAGAAGTATCTTCGTCACTGGCCTTGGTGGGAGGTGACTTTCATTGTCTACGTAATCCTCGACTTGATAGACACCCCCCCACAAAATTCTCCTCTGTCAAACCAGGCTAGAGCCCTCTTGTCGACTTGTGGAGAAATCAACCTGGTCGAGACATGGAGGATGCTACACCTGTCGGATAGAGAATTCACCTTTTACTCCCCTCCTCATAAGTGCCACACACAAATTGATTATTATTTTTTTCGTACCCCAGTCTGTGATGCAATCTGTGTCTTCTTGCTCAATTGGCAATATCGTGGTTAGCGATCATTCAGTTCTGTTCCTTCAATTGTCTCTTGACATAGAATGCTGGAGATTCGATACGCGTCTCCTGAAAGATGACAAATTCCTCTCTCATCTGAAAAGTGAATTTAAGATATTTTTGTCTATTAATTCACAATCTACTAACGACCCATCAACTGCTAAAGCATACATCAGGGGTATAATTATAGCCTATTCAGCCTCGAAAAAGAAAAGACAATTAGAACAGCAACTAAAACTCAAAAAAGAACTGACAGATATTAAAAGGGCACTTTGCTTAACATCAGACCCGTTACTGCTACCGCCGTAAGGCAAGACTCTGAACTAGTTGGCATGACTATAGGTGGGATCCAACATTAACATTTCTCCTTACGCGGACGATGTTTGGCTTTATGTGCTGGAGCCTGAAACTTCTGTGTCACTCTGTTTGGATGATTTTCGGGTTCCAAACTCAATTTCTCAAAATCTTTGGCCATGCCAATGGGAAGCCTTAGAGATAGATAAAGAGGATGCGTGGTTTGTTGCAGGGTGCATCCATGCTATCATTTGCACAACTTACGAAAAGTACGATCTCCCCAGGCATGACTTTTTTAAATACCTGCAGATTTGGGTCTTCATAAACCGGGGAACTACACTCAATATTGATGCCACTACAGCTGCAGTTGAACAATTGCTCCTCCTTGGCCCAGCTAAGAAATCCATGACTCGCTTTTACAATGTCTTAAGCCAGACTGAGGTGATAAATGCACTCTACAGGATGTTACGCAAAAATGGCAAGGTGACTTGGTATAGATATTGATGGGGATAAATGGACTAAGATATGGACTCACACAAAGAAAATATCTGTGTGTAACCGTGCCCGATTAATGCAATTTAAGATACAAATCTCTCCTAACAAAAGACATAAAATGAACTCTCAACTCTCGCCTGCATGTTTAAAATTGTAAAATCTCACTGGGCACCTATACTCATTGTATCTGGTCTAAATCGTCCTAAAATTCAAACATACTGGCTGGGTGTTTTGCAAGATCTGGAAAATATGCTCAGTGTTATTTTGCACATGGACCCTCTGTCTTTAATCCTGGGTTACCCCAGTCAAGATACTATTGTGGGTGCTAACTCTACCAGACTCTAAATACCTTGGGGTCTTGGCGAGTGAGGGGACTATGGAGCGTGAGACTGGTCGGAGAATCGGAGCAGCCGGTGCGGTATTACATTCCGTTTATCGCACCGTTGTGACGAAAAGGGAGCTGAGCCAGAAGGCAAAGCTCTCGATCTACCTGTCAGTTTTTGTTCCTACCCTCACCTGTGGTCACGAAGGCTGGGTCATGACCGAAAGAACGAGATCCAGGGTACAAGCGGCTGAAATGGGTTTCCTCAAGAGGGGGGCTGGCGTCTCCCTTAGAGATCGGGTGAGAAGCTCAGTCAACCGTGAGGAGCTCGGAGTAGAGCTGCTGCTCCTTCGCGTCAAAAGGAGCCAGTTGAGGTGGTTCGGTCATCTGGTGAGGATGCCTTCTGGGCGCCTCCCTAGGGAGGTGTTCCAGGCACGTCCAGCTGGGAGGAGGCCTCGGGGAAGACCCAGGACTAGGTGGAGAGATTATATCTCCAACCTGGCTTGGGAACGCCTCGGGATCCCCCAGTCAGAGCTGGTTGATGTGGCTTTGGAAAGGGAAGTTTGGGGTCCCCTACTGGAGCTGCTGCCCCCGCGACCCGATACCGGATAAGCGGATGAAGATGGATGGATGGATGGATGGATGGATGGATGGATGGATGGATGGATGGATGGATCTCTACCAGACTGTGTAATATCCTCAGACATGCAGCAGTCTTGGATAAGTGACAAACCCGCTACTAAATCAAACTGGCATAAGATAATTATGGAACGCTTTCCTCTTGATTAGCTGACCTGTCTGCTTCACTCTTCAGAGGGACAGTTTATGAACATTTGTGCTCCATATCTTCACTTCTCCAACACCACAGTGGCTTCATTGCTTTCGAGTGTAGCCTTTGCCTCTTTCCCTATGTCCTCCTCATAACACTCTACTTGCAACCTGGTCATTTTGAACTTCTAGAACTGAGAACTGGGGTGTATTTATTTTTTAATTATCATTTCGTATTCTTTTATTGGTTTCCTATTCATTGTACTGGTTGGGTGCATGTGAAATGTAAAGGTGTATAGACCAATGTTGTACTGAGCGTTGTTGTTGTTGTTATCTCATCGTTAAGTTTATATTAATATACAAAAAAGTTCAAAAAAATAAAAGATGCACAAAATGGCACCCTCAAATTGCTTGTTATCCCAACAAAAAAATACCCTGAGACGCAACTGAAAGCTCCAGAAAAAGATTGTCGGAGGGCATTATGCAACCAAGATGTTTGTGTTAACTATTTTTAAAGTCAAGAATGAGCTTTTGCACTCAAAGATTTGCAGCTTCCTGTCGCAGAGGACAAGCAGCAGCAGCATCTTCACATTCGAGAGGCTGCTACCAGCAAATTATTTGACATTTCTGCTCAGAAGCGGCTTAAATGATAATCAATTTCAAATGTTTTGCGCCTGAATATTCTGTGAATTGACTAATCGGTTAATCAACTAATTGTTTCACCTTTAATGTGGAGCATAAAATATAAATACATACTTGAACGCACATATAAAAAGGCTACCAATGAAACAACCACACAAAGCCAGCGGGCAGCATTTTTACGAAAATCAATAGGCATGCAGCAAACTTCAAACTTTAACAAAAATTATGTGTGTGTGTCCAGTTCTGAAAAAGTTTCAGTAATAAGTATTTTCCTTAATAACCTTTTGCACATAAAAAAAAAAGTTAAAAAGAAATGTTTTGATGCCAAAACACCCACACGCACACACACACACACGCACACACACACGCACACACACACACACACACACACGCACACACACGTGTTAGCAGGCCTGTGGTCCATGAAAGGTAGGTGTTCCTGTTCTGACTGTGGATACTATGCGTCATGCCCTCTTTACCAGGTGCACTCATGTTAACATGTAGACAAAATGGTAGGCAGATGGAAACTCCCAGGACACCACCTCACACACATCTCAGCCCCATTCACTGCTATAGAACAGAGTCATTACATCATTTCCCCCTCTCGCTTTGGGGACCGAGGCATGAGCGCTGGCCACTTGGGAGACGTGGGATCATTACATCACTGGCAGCAGCCCGGAGCGAGCCATAAAAGCAGGAGCCGTGGCTATGTGCGGCACAGGCAGGAACTGGACCGTGTGAGCTGTTCATCGGTTCATCTAATGCTCGGTAATGTTGCTAACAGACATACGGGTCAGGTGGAGGGTCAGGGACTGCTTGACGCAATGCTGTGACACACACCACCCCAGGCCTTCAGCCGGCCCAGCCAGGAATCAGCATGGTTATGTCATATTATGGTGAGCCACACACAGTGCTTTAAAAACAATATTAGAGCTACAAATATCCATTATTACCACTGTTGATTTTTTTTTTTGGATCAGTCGATTAGTTGGTTGGTCTATAAAATGTCAGAATATAGGGGAAAATGGCGATTGTGGCGTTCCTAAAGGCCAGGAAGACATCCTCAATTGTCTCCAAGATATTCAGTTGACCGTCATAGAGGAGCGAAGAAAATATTCAGATTTAACCCTTGTGTGGTCTTCCCGTCAAAATTGAAAATCAGCACTTTTGTTGATGCTTCTTATCGATGTTTTGAACTTTTTCTTACGTTTTTTTGTCCCATTTTTCAACACTTTTTTTGGATGCTTGTTTGACGATTCCATCACTACGTAACTAACTTATTAACTTGAGTTTCACAGTTATTTTTGGAATTTATGGTCACTAAACCTCATTTATAGGAAATTATACCTAATGTTTGAGTTAGAAAAGCAGAAATTAAGAATTATTATTTTAAAGGAATGTATGTATCTTGATGGATAATCACAGACTGGAATATATCAACTTTTACTCAAAAACACTTACATTTGTTTTTCAAATACTATAAAATTGAATAAGACGCCCCAAAATGAATGAAAGTAGAGATTTGTACTTGCCAAAGAGCGTTGTGTGGAATCAATCATGTTATTTTGGGAAATTAAAAAGAACATTGATATAGGAAAACACGTCAATTTGAGCCGAGGACAACATGAGGGTCAAAAAAAGGGAATCAGAGAATCTTTGAAAGAATGACTGACTTTTCTTTTGCGGGAACACCCTGATCACATTCCCACAGTTCCACATGGAGCGGTCCACTGGAGCGGTTGGGGTTAAGGGCCTTGCTCAAGGGCCCCTCAGTGGTGGTAATGAGGGAGGGACAAGTGCTGCTCTTTCACTTTCCCCACCCAGATTTTAGATTTCAAGCTCGCTTCTCTTACCTTAAGGCCACCACTGGTTGTCCATATTATTATTATTATTATTATTATTATTATTATTATTCCAAGACATGTTACTGCACTCTAAATAAGCCTAATTTTAACAGAAACAACACTGACCTATTGTCATTGTGGTGAAAGTACGAGTCTGAGTGCTTCTTAACAGGATATGCTATTATAAATGATTTTACCCCCTTGGTTATTATGAGGGACTAGAAGATCAATACTGTATCTGATAAATAACACAGTTACCAAATGATTTAGTACCGTTAGCAGGAAGTACACAAGATAGAGTGAGCAGCGCTGTAGAAGAGACAATTATGTCTTCAGACAAACTGAAGACATACATCTTTAAAAACCGGTCACAAATACAGCCTTTCATTTTCATTTTTTTTTTTAAAGTGGATAGGGTTGTTTTTTTTTTTGCAATTGTAACTTAAAAAACAGCAGTGAATTATATACAGTATATATTTTTGGAGTATTTTCCACTGCAACTTTGAACTAGTCTGGGTAATATGGCCAAAATCTTCTATCCTGATATAGGTTATTTCATATCTCCATGACAACACACATCACGATATAGCATGTTTTCTGGTAATTCCATAAATGAAACCACATTGTAAAGCCTATTTTTGTGTACTCGCGTGAGAAAGAAATACTTGACAAAGGAAAAATAATGAGTACTTTCTCACTGTATAACAATCTTTAGTGCAAAATGAACATAATGATGTCCAAATGACGTTAATATTGCCATAAAGAAGGATGGCTGCTGTGTTTTTGACACTGCAAGAAAAACAATATAGAAAAATGTATGTATACCATTAGACCTCTTTTTTAGAGTTTTGATATTTTAAATATCTGCATATCACTACTAGTGAGTATTTAGCAGCAGTATAATGCATGTGAGATTGGCTCAAAATAAAATAAAGAGTCCACATTTATTATAATGAAGAAAAATGATCATGTGCAGCTGTGTGCCACAGCCAATTATGTGTTATGTGTTTCAAGGATGGCGTTGGATACTCAACACTCCTTGTTAGTCAGAACTTTTCATGGGATTTGTTGACAATAAGAAAAATATAGAATAACACACAGAATAAATAAGGCAATTTCCTGGATACAGAATATTACCAGACTTATCTTTAAGAACTATCAGAAATCTTAAACTATCTTCTAATGCGGCCATGAAGGTGGTAAGTGATTAAATAAATGCATTTCTCTATTGATTGAAACATAATATAGAGAGACGGCACTGTGTGATCATGCATGCTTGCAATATTTATTTTCATTTCAGACTATCGCAAAGCTGTTGAATTAGCAGTAGCAGTCTTCCCAGCTAGACTATAACCACATGCAATCCTGAGTAGGAGTTCAAGACAAAGAGAGAATAATAGTGAAAGGCAGAAGTGGAGCAGGAGCAGTGTGATGGTGAAGCCAGTCTCTCCAGATTTTTAAAAAAGCAGGCTGAAAGAATCGCAATGGGGAGAAAACAGGTAAATGGAGGCTGAGGATACATGTACGAAGTTGTACAGATAAACGGAGGAAGAAGACATACAAAACTTGCAGCAAATCCCTCCAGCTCACCCGGTCTATGCATGCCTCCCTCCCTTGTATACCTTCTCTCTGTGCTGTATCTTAATGGAAATCACCTCCATCTGAGACAGTTAAGTGGCCCAAACGTGATTAGTTATTTACCTCCCCTCCATCTCTCGTTCCTTTATCCACCCATCACACGCACATACAAACAGTGCAACGGCGGCTCAAGTCTTCCTTTACATCTTCGCTCCTCTCTGCCACATTATGCCCCGCTCCCCCTATAAGGAGGGTAATTAACTGTGTCATTTTTATACGAGAGACAATGGTCCCTTTGGATTTACAGCGCAGGCATTTGTCCAAGCGTGGTGATATCTAAGTGCTTTTCAGAGCTATTCATAGCTCCGCATCTCAGGCTTCCCTACATAGCTGCTTCTCTGTGCATGTGTACGGCAACACGTGCTGGTGACAGAAACGTGTGTTGGAGAGACATAGAGATAGAGAGAGAGAGAGAGAGAGAGAGAGTGAGAGATATGCCCTCGAAGACGAGAACTCTCAAGCGCTATAATGGCTCGCTTTTGGGTTTGGATGAGCGTGCAGGAAAGTGCTCTGCGCTGGTGTTGCCTGCTGCAGTGTAACACAGGAGAGAAGCAAGAGAAGATATTTTATGTATCAGACACGCGTTGAAAAAGGGAGGCTGGATACTATCTGTGTCCATGTGTTTGTCAATGTTCGCACGTAGAAATGTGTTGGACGATGCAGTATTTTCAACAAAGTAAAGCTCCAGACCATTACATTCATGGAAAAAAGTATCATATGTGTACACAGGCACTGTAGTCTTGCAGGAATTAGACCAAAGCAAAACAGTCCAGCGAACAGCCCAATTTATGACAACCTCATCAGGCCACCCTCACCTTTACATACACGCACACAAACACACACACAGACTCCCTGACACAACTTTAACAAACCTCCCCTAACAAAGCCCACAAACACTCACACACACCACTGAGTATGCATAAACAAGGCTCGCATCAGAAAGGAACAGACCACCACAGCCATCTATGCTTCTGTGGAGGTATAACTGGTCCAACAAAACTATGAAGCCGGCATGTCAGCCTACATACATCTGCGTTTAACTCATTCTGATGGATAAAGCATGACTACTTCTTTTTATTTATTTATTTTTTAAAACCTTTTCACCGTCGATTGGTCATTGGTCTTTTTGCCAAAAGATGCAACTTAGTGCATGCCATCAGAAGTGACTACATCAACCTCTGGGAACAACTTGCTTGTTTTTTTAAGAACCACTGTAATACACAGGACCATAGCTGTGCACTCTTTATCAATATTAGTAGGCAAATAAATGAATACACAAAAAGGACGAACGGATGCATTCTTACTCTGGCTTAAAATAAATATCCATCCAAGAGGAAGCTGCTGAAGAGTTTGTGTTTATAGTGACAATGCCCCCACCAGCTTTTTGCCTCCAATTCACACACAGGTCTGCTCTATGTCCGGGGGCCACAACACTATGTTCATGCTCTAGCTGTTTAGTGTTTTAGGGAGCAGCTGGGCCATTTAAAATCCAAAACGTTTTTGCAGGTAGCGAGTGCAAGAGGAGTGGGTTTATTTTTAAGGGAACAGTGACATCTTGTGGACACATTTCAAAAATTCCACTCCAAAGCCCAGGGGATTCCAGTTTCTTCAGCAATAAAGTGTGGCTTCTGGGACGCCTGGGTAGCTCACCTGGTTGAGCGTGCGCCCTACGTACCCCTTACGTTCCTTTCCGCAGTGGCACTTTTCTGCATGTCATTCCCTGTCTCTCTACAGCTCTCCAGTCTAATGAATGCCAAAAGAAATCTTCAACAAAGTGTGACTTCTCATTTAAAAATGATGACAACATCAACTTAAATGTCCTTACCCGTTGTGTGTTGTCTTCCCATTAACCATGAACTTGCCCTTGCAGGTCAAAACTGAATGTTTTTTTTGTGCTTTTCCATTTATTTTTCTTTTTTTTCCATGCTTTTGGCGCTTTTTTTAAAACCTGAGCTGGTTTAATAATGGGTTTTACACTTGTTCTTGGAGTTCATGGTCAGCAAACCTCATTTGTATCAAATTATACATACGTTTTTAGTTAAAAAGGCAGAAATTATGAATTATTTTGACTAATAGTTAAGATCAGAGGATGTTGAGTGGCTCACAGATGGGAATATGTCAAAGTTTAGTCCGGATACCGTTTTGAAAAAGAATTCAAATGCTATAAGATTCAATAAAACACCCAAAAAATTCAATGAAAGTAATCTTTAATTTTACCTGAAGGATGTTGTATGGAATCATCTGTGTTATTTATTATATTTCTGATATAAAACACTTTGAAACGGGTCAAGTTATCCCATTTCAAAGTGTACACAAGGGTTAACAGAGAGAATACACGGAAATGTGTCCATGCAGAAAATTGTACCGAAAAGTATAGAAAATTTAGCCTGGGAATTCAAACCAAAATCCGAAAGATTAAGGGCCTGGCATCAAGTAATGAGAGTCGTCCATCTCGAGGGGCGGCACCAAGCGTGCATTTAAAAATCTCACTGCACGCAATTGGATAACACTACGACCAATCACAACAGCACACGGGGTGACGTATCCAGAGCCCCATACGCTTAGCTACCAGCGGAGCTAACTGGTATTTCTATACAAATGGATGCCTAAAACAATTGAACAAAAGTACACGTGATGCTAATGATAGCATTGGCAACCATAAAAAGTAGAAGAATGACAGGGAGAGGGGGTTGAGTCCCCTGCTTGACTCAACTAGGGGACCCATAATTTCCCAGAAAGCCCCCATATACCAGATGTTGCCAATATGTTCTGACCGAGTGACGCCTAATCTGTGTGTTGTGCAATCAGAATAACATGAGACTACTAACCAAGTATCAGAATAGAGTCTTCTTTATGGACGTGCTTTTCCAGAAGGTGCTGGAATTTGGAGAATCTGCCCAACCAATCATAACTCTGCTCGGTCTTGTATCTTTCATCCCAGTAGTCGACGTCTTTGTACCTGGAGTTGTCATCCGGCAGGTAGTCCATGCTCTCTGTGACGTGGAAATGTGAGAAGAAAAATAAAACATCCAAATAGTATCCATTTCAGAAAAGAACACTTTTAACTGCTTTCATTTAGGGCGGAACAATTAACCGTTGTCAGATGGAAATTGCGATTTATTAGGAGCTGATTAGCTTATTGTGAAGACCACGATTAATCAAATGTGAAATAGTTATATGGGAATGTGTGGTCGAAACAGTTTTGATTTCTTTTTTCGTTATCATATGTACTATTTGGAATAACTCTGGAATGTTACATAACACATTGTTTTAGTCTTGAACCCCCATTACCTCCTGGCTGTTAAAAGCTTGAAGTGACTCAGGGTTACTTGTTTTTAGGCGCTGCCATAAATCTGTATATCAGTAGAAGTATTTAGGAAAAAATGGTGTGGGTCTATAACTTGGAGCCAATACACTTTACTTTTTTGTTACAGTTCCATTAATTTCAGACAGACAGATAGACAGACAGACATTGACACAGACAGAGACACAGAGACAGACACAGACAGACATAGACACAGACAGACATTGACACAGACAGACAGAGACACAGACAGACAGAGACACAGACAGACAGAGACACAGATACATTGACACAGACAGACAGAGACACAGATACATTGACACAGACAGACAGACACAGAGACATTGACACAGACAGACATTGACACAGACAGACATTGACACAGACAGACAGACAGACAGACAGACAGACAGACAGACAGACACACAGACACACAGACACACACACACACACACACACACACACACACACACACACACACACACACACACACACACACACACACACACACACACAGAAAATGGGCTTTGGCTACTTACGAATTCCCCGTTAAAGCCAATGGCTGTGTAATCAGTGAACACGCACGGAACCCACGTGTTGTAGTTTTCCAGCATGAGAGTGCCTCAGCCCGTGCGGGTCCACTTACAGCAGACACATCTCCATCTCCAACACTATAAATATTAATGACAACGCCCGCTTGACCCTACTTCTAAAATAATTTTCAAAGTGAGTCTAAAAGCTGCAGAGTCCTTTAATAAATTATCAGTTTTGAAAAGACGCCGGTAGCCTACTTCCTTGTTGATGTGTTTTCTTCTTCTTTTCCGCGGTTATTTTTTTCGATGCATACCGCCACCTACCGTACCGGAGTATGTAGAACAGGCTCGATTTTACATTAGTCTGTGATAATAAAATACAAAGGTTAACATATATTACATATATTAGATTATATTAAACAATCTGCTTATTAAAATATATTTTACCCCACTATTTGCCTCACAGTGTCCCTAGTTGTAACTCATACCCATAGACTAATATTAATATACAATCTATGCTCATACCCCTTCCAATTCCCATCCTCTCCCTTTATAGTGAGATAAAATTGCTGTAAAATCACTTTTTATTTCTTTCTTTCTTCTTCTTAAAACAAGTCAACACATTTCAAAGAATAAGATGGTGTACCACATTTTGAACTTCTAGGCCTATAACTACCTTTTATAGAGAATGACATATGCCGCTAGATAGAAAATGCATTAGGCATGATTATTTAGTGCTGAGCATTCAGAGAAAATTCAATTGAATCCACTGAACTTTATATATGCATAAGGGGCTTTATTTGTGCAGAACACCAGTGCATGTATACATATACCCAACAACACAACAAAGCATGTACAGTTCACATACTGAGCAACACAACTCAACATACCACACACATCACATACCAGCAGTCCAACAGTCAGAGGGTTAAAACAATACAGCAGCTGTGATTTAAGCTCACATTGCATAGAAAACCAAACGGGGTGTGCTGTTCTATTAATTACAGAACATGTAGACATTGAAACTAATATACCGCATCAACTTTTGGTTTAGGAACAAATGAGTTGAAATCTACTGCAGTAAAATGAGCTGCACAATGAAATGTGGAGATTTTTAGCGCAAAGAAATGAAACATTTGTGGACTAATGAACTAGAGTTGGATACTTTTAATTATAACATATTACCAGTGGTGGATGAAGTACTCAGATGTTAAAGGTGCTGTAGGTAGGATTGCAAAGATTCAGGACTTAGCCAACAGAGTTAATTTGAACATTGACAACTCCCCCTTTCTGCTAAATCCCAAAACGGTCTCCTTAAGCCCCTCTCCACCACAAGGGAGAATGAATGTGTGTGTATGAGCAATGATTGACATGCAGTTAGACACCCCCATGGCCCTGATTGGTGCATCTGAACAGTGAGCTGTGGAGGGCTGTAACTGCTTCATGTAGTTCTACTTGAACATAGGGTCAATTTCAGCAAATATGACATGAAGTCAGTTTTATAAGCCTTACCTACTGCACCTTCAACTTTAACCCTCCTGTTGTCTTCGTGTCAAATTTGACCACTTTCCAAAAAGTATCTATATCAGAAATTTGGGTTTCTTTCAAACTAATTTTCCAAATAAGTAACGCGGATGGTTCCCAACAACGCTACTCACAAGTTAAATAATAATCAGGTCACTATTTTCATTGAATTTGGGTGTTTTTTGTCAATTTTATAGCATTTGGAGAAAAAACAATTGGTAAAAGTACTTTTAAAAAAGTGTAAAAAAGAGAGAAAAATGTCAATAAAAGTGACTAAAATGTGAAAAGATGTCGAAAAAAGTAGCACAAATGTCAAAAAAGGGACAAATGTAAAAAAAAAAAATGCTTTAAAAATTTGGGGAAAACCCCACGAAAGTTTCAAAAGGCTCAGAAAAAGTCGACAAACATTGAAAAAGTGACACAAAATTATTGGAGGAAAGACACAAAAGGGTCAAAAAAGACGACCATATTCTTGATAAAAGGTTTTTCTTTTTAAATTTTGACTCAGAAAAACTAAACTTTCCAGGTCGGCGGTAAGACAACACGAGGGTTACGTAAAAGTAGAAATACCTTAGCCATAAAAACTCAATTACAAAAGTCTTAATTTAAAATGTAAGTATTAGTAGAAAATTGTAATTAAAGTGCCCATATCATGCTCATTTTGAGGTTGTACCAGAATAAGTTGACATGGTTTCCTTTTCAAAAAACACCATATTGTTGTTGTACTGCATATTGCTGCAGATCCTGTTTTCACCCTGTGTGTTTGGGTCTCTGTTTTAGCTACAGAGTGAGACATCTCACTTCTATACTATGCACATTGCTGCAGCTCCTCTTTTCACCCTGTGTGTTGAGCTCTCTGTTTTAGCTACAGAGTGAGGCATCGCACTTCTGTTCCATCTTTGTTGGGAGTCACACATGCGCAGTACCTAGGTAAGGACTACTAGCCAGTCAGAAGCAGAGTATGAGGGTGTGCCAAGCTAGCAGCTAGGCGAGCATTATAACGTGTTACAAAGTGACACAATGTTTTTTTATGGGAGATGGTAACTCCCCCTTTGGGCTTTTTCACTTTGTAAACCTATAACATGCACAAAAAAAGATACATAACACAATTAAGGAAAGGGAAAAAGCCCAAAAGCATAATATGAGCACATAATGTAAAGCATCTGAATGCGTCACCACTGTTCACAGGGCATATGTCATTATCTCCATAACTTCAAAACCTCAAGGGCTTTCCCTCTCATTCACACGCAGTGCTCTGTTGCCCGGGGCAACAATAGCCCGAAACCTGTGCAAGTAATGTAATGTAATGTAATGTAATTTATGTATATCTAGACAGGGACAGCTGTCCCTGGCACATAATTGAATGTTGAATGTAGGACTTCTACCTGTAATGGATTATTTCTAATGTTGTATTGATACTTAAGTAAAAGGTCTGAATACTTCTTCCATTTCTGGCTCTTTGGAGAGAATACATTAGAAAAAAAAAGAAATACATATAATCATAGTTAATTTATATTCAGAATCCAAAACTTCTGTGCAGGAGAGTAATGTCATATAGGCTATTCTCCTGCAGATGGTAGTATCACACTGCTATCTTCAGTGGATTTTCTTTCCTTGATGTGCATCCTTTGGTATTACCTGACATTGAAAAGGCATCTGCAGCCTCACATTGGAAAAATTCAAATTTTCAATTTCAAATTGCACCATACAGTGCCCGTTCATCTTCATCGATGAGAGATGCTTTTTCTGTGTCGAAACCCATGTTTTACTACTGTAAAACTGTGTACTGTTTGTACTCTCCCTGTGCGAGGCTAATCTTGTTTTTCCTCTAGGAACAGCTCACAGAGGGAACAAGTGCCATTCTGTCAACTTAATGCACATCAACTGTCATTCTTTACATAAACTTGGCCAGTAAGAGCGTTCCCATCTGCAGAATCAACACTTTTGTTGATGCTTTTTATCAATGTTTTTAACTTTTTCTTACGTTTTTGTCCCTTTTCTTCAATCCTTTTGACGCTTTTTTTTCAATGTTTGTCACTTTTTGACGTTTTCATCACTACGTAACTTACTAACTTTAGTTTTACAGTTATTTTTGGAATTTATGATCAATAAAACTCATTTTTAGGAAATTATACCTAATGTTTGAGTTAGAAAAGCAGAAATTAGGAATTATTTAGACTAAAATTAAAGGAAAGTATGTTTATGGAGACTGGAATATGTCAACTTTTACTCAATACTATTTCAAAACCACTTCAGTTTGTTTTTCAGATGCTCTAAAATTGAATAAGACGCCCCAAAATTACCCATCAAAATCACCCCAAAGAGCGTTGTGTGGAATCAATCATGTTATTTTGGGTAATTAAAAAGAACACTGATAATGGAAAACAGTAACATGAGGGTTAAATGTTTTGGGCTTTTATTGCCAATGTCCCATTTTGGAGAAATATTCAGTTATCTCAGAAGAATCATAGCACTTCAGAGTCTCTTCAGCCATTTCTAATAGCAACTGTAAGGCAGACTACACTAGCTTCTTAAAGATAGGCATAATGTCGAGGATGATTTGGTAGTTATAGTGTCAAGCTTTGGAGTTCACCTTTTTTTTTTCTTCTTTTTTTAAAAATAATTTTCTAAAAATCCCATTTGCCTAAATTGCAAGTTTGGTCGCTTGTCCGTGCCTTTGAAAACCACACATATACAGTTGTGTTCAGAATAATAGCAGTGTGTTTAAAGTAGTGAATAATGCTCAAAATCCTTAGAATAGCTTTTAATTCCATAATAGCAATGCATTGGGAAGACTGCACTTTTAATTCCAAATCAAAACCTGACCCAAATTGATCAAGTTTGTGTTCTATCTTTACAGAAATTGAAGAAAATGAATATTTGCAGTACTTGCATTTTTCTTTACAAACTGAAAACTGTATAAACTGAAAATGTCTCAAGGGTTTGCTTTACTTTGAATCACTGCACTAATATTTGGTCGCATAACCATTATTTCTGACAACTGCTTCACATCTGTGTTGCATGGAGTCACCTGTGAACAGGTATTCCAGCCCAGGACCATTCAACTACATCCCACAATTGCTCTGCATTACTGGGTTTGGCCTCAGAAACAGCATTTATGATGTCACCCCCACAAGTGTTCTATGGGATTGAGGTCCAGGGGTCGGGCTGGCCACTCAATAACATCAACCTTGTTCATCTGGAACCAAGACCTTGCTCCTTACTGGTGTGTTCTGGGTCATTGTCTTGTTGAAAGACCCATTTCAAAGGCATTTCCTCTTCAGCATGAGGCAACATGACCTCTGAAGTATTTTGGTGTATTGATTCTGATCCAATTGCATCCCTGGTATGCGAAAAGATCCCCATTTCTTTCTTATTTCGACACTTGCTTTCCACACCTACCTCACTTCCTGTACCTCACTTCCTTTCCTCGCCTGTCTTCACCACTGATTGGTTGTTGCTTCCACCTTAATTACCTGACTGAGTTCACCTGGTCACTTCTTTTTCACACCTTCACATGGGGTAGCAGCTGGAAACACAAATTTTACTTTGTGCCTTATTTCTTGATAACATTATTTATCTAGTTACTTTATGAACATGTGAGAATATTGACTCAAGTTCTGATTTCTATTTTCTTCCAAGATTCTCCGACCGATGTGTCTCGGTCTGTTCTGTCATACATAATTTGCCTCGTTAAGTTTTATTAAATACAACTTCTGTTGAATGGACAAAACTTCTCTGTGGCTCAGCTCATGCATTCTGACCGATGCCCCACGACGATGGCAACCAACCTCAAAAACTGAATCCTCCTTTACAATCCCCATAACAGGATTTTTGCACCAGCATGCTTTGCTGGCCAAAACTCGGCCAAACTGTCTGCGGCCCCTAGACCCAAAAAGAACAATTTTGCTCCCATCAATCCACCGAATGTTGCGCCATTTCTCCTTTGGCGAGTCAATGTGTCCTTTGGCAAATTTCAACCTATTCAGTACATGTTGTTTTTGTCAGCTTCACATAGCCTTGTTCTGATCCTAACAGTACTCGCAGGTGACTTTAAGTCTTTGATTTTGCTGACGCTGATCATTGGTTGAGCCTTTGCCATTTTAGCTATTCTTCAATCCATTCAAATGGTAGTTGACCTTTTCTTTTTTTTTTCCTTCCTTAAATATGGGCCCTAATTGACACATGTTTCTTCACAGAATCGATCACCTCAATAATTGAACACAACACTTGTTTTGAACATGCGATTATAGATTCAGTTATGCTGAGCAGCGTGTCATGACTGTTGGGTGAATTGGTTTTCTATGACTCTACTACACATACTAGTAAATTATTTGCCATGTAGAAATATCACTTTTACCAAAAATATGACTTATGGGTTAGTTATGGACTATTTTGAACACAACTGTACAGGCCACCCCTATAGTTACAATATACTCTAATTATAAAAAGTTACACTACATTTGACTGTGAGCCCAAAAGTAATAATGCTATGAGCCCCAGATAAATTGACCTGCAGTCATATACCATGTATAACAATAATGGAATGCTAAAAAAAGTATATTTAAGCCCTTTAGCAAAGGGGTCATTCATGTTTAAATCAAGGGGTTTGGAAATCATAAGTAAGAAAACCCAAAAATTGAGCTCTGAACTCATTAGACATCGTAACTAAAACATGCAGTTCCAGCTCTAGTGTGCATTTTGTCTCCCCCGTGAGGAATTCTAAGTAATGACAAAAAGACTATCAGCGTGTCCACATGATACAAGCCTTCTGTGACTGCGCACAGTTGCTAGTAGCCAAGGAGGACGCGGAGGATGCAAAAAACATGATGGTGAGGTGACGCCACAATCTTCTGGACATAGTCCTACTGAGAAATACAGCGTTGTGTGGAGCTGATCGTCTTAATTAGCTTTCACTAGCATGGACCACGCCACAACCATGTGTTAGTTAAAGATTTAATGAACAATATGAATGTGCAGATGAACATTATGAATGTGAAAATTGATGTGGATGTCGTCCGATGGCTGGTCTGGGAGGATGTATGATGACCGGGTGGAAGAGACTCAGGGTGGGGGATCCGTCTCATAAGCAGTTTTCGCCGAATAGTCTACAGACCCCAGACGGTACCTAGAAGAGACATGAGAGATGAGCAGCAGGAAGGGAAGAGGGTAAGATGGATGGAGAGGAAAGGGAGGGTGGGTCAAGCAATCAGAGACACAAGCCTGGCTGTGCATGTGCACGGTATATGTAGTTTTGTCTGGTGATTAGAGGTGTGGTTTAGGCGTGGCCCTGCTCCCGAACCTTAGTTAACAAATTAACTCCATTTCACTAGCATGGACCACGCCACAACCATGTGTTAGTTAAAGATTTAATGAACAATATGAATGTGCAGATGAACATTATGAATGTGAAAATTGATGTGGATGTCGTCCGATGGCTGGTCTGGGAGGATGTATGATGACCGGGTGGAAGAGACTCAGGGTGGGGATCCGTCTCATAAGCAGTTTTCGCCCGAATAGTCTACAGACCCCCAAAAGTGTCAGATTGTGTAGAACTGAGTTGTGCGTGGGCTTGACTGAATATCAGCATGCCTGGGATGACCAGCGGCCTAGGACCTGAATGGTTTCTGGCAACTGTTGATGCTGCGCCGATGCGGAAAGATTGGCTGGAATAATGTTTGGGTGAGGTGGCTGAAATGCAGAATGCTGTTCAGCGGATTCTGAAAACAGAGTCAAGTGGCCATTTTGAATTAGTGAAAAGTGGGCGTCGTAGAGATGCCTTGGCGGCGTACCTGGAGCCGATATGTTTGATTGATATTATTTACTATTCACTCATCATTCCCATTCTAATGGGAAGGACACTAAGTGTGAATATGAGAGAGTTTGAGGTGTGGATGGTGATGTCTGATAAACCGGGGATGATGAGAAGGATTATAGACAGATGAAGTGAAAAGCTGTACAAGCGTTGAATGAAATGAGCATGGGTGATGAAATTGCAGATGGATGTAACGTCCAGAGAGGGACGGAAGCCGATATGTGGCTTGATGTGCCTTAAAGCAATTCCAGCCAGTTAAGTAGGCTGAGAGAGTGCTGGGCAAGACTGCTGATGATGGCGTCTCGTGATGCGTAAGAAGTTTCTAGGCTGGTGTGTTAGTTGAACGTTATGGCTAAAGGTGGAACTGGTGTGGGGTGAATGTCTGATTCTGGAGCCGAGTGTCTGAATTTCTTTATGTAAGATGTCTTCTACTGCTGTGTTTGAGTAAATGAGTATGGACTTGTGACCAGTCATGCCCCCAAAAGTAAGTCAGCCATGACAATGGAGAAAGGACACGGAATGTCGAAGGAGACTGGACACCGTGCCGGACCACAGAAATCCGAGGGCTAAGCTAAAACAAACCATGACCCCCGCGGAAACCGCCAAATCCACGGAGGGAGCCCCGTCCGAGACAGCGCAAGAAAGACAAGAAAGACACGAAAGGACAGACAAGAAGGAAGTCGCACAGAACCAATCGAAATGGCAGAATCGAGATGCCGAAGGAATAACAGGTGGCAGAGAAGAGCAGAATGAAGCACGACCCCGTCTCCGAGGGCAGCAACGCCAGAAATTACAACGAATCAGGTCAATGCCCGAGAACCCAATGTAGGCGCCAGGCCCAGAGGTTGCCCCATTGGAGAGAAGGATGGCGAGATTGCGGAAATCATCAACAATAGCACGCGGCCTAAATTGCCAGAGAAAATAAGCTAGTGCAGAGCATGGGAGACCGGAGAAGGCCAGCGCGGCGAAGCCGGCCGAATGACCGGAGCTGCCATGGCTGGAGAAAAGTCGTTAACACAAGAGCAAAATACATTCGGGTGTTGGGGAAGGGAGGGGGAGGAAGACAGACCAGTTAGAAAGAAGAAGGCTAAGAATCGCCGAGCACCGGATGTGGCACTGGAACGGCAGTGCGGCCAGCTCGGAAAGGGAGGAGCGAAGCCGAATGGCCAGGAACAGCAGAAGGAAGGAATGAAGGGATGCAAGTGCACAGGGTCTGGTGAAGCCCGCAAACACAGGGATGACAAAGCGGAGAACGCCCAAGACACGACAGACAGAGGGAGCAGGCACATGGGGAAATACAACCTGACCACCGCTAGTGGAAGCTGGTGATGAGTGCTGTGGCCGTCGAGGCCACGTGACGCCACCGGCCATAGCCAACACAGGCAGGTCGCCCGGAAGTGCAGGAGGCCCAGTGGTTGATGCCGCTGTGGGCAGCAATAGAAGCCAACGAAGCAGCTTCCCCCTCTCCGTCCTTCGCCTTCGTCCCCCGTCGACACACCTTCCCTAACACAAGAAGCAAAATACATTTGGGTGTTGGGGAAAGGAGGGGGGGGAGGGGATGAGGGGGATGGGGAGGGTAAGGATAGACCAGTCGGAAAAGAAGAAGGCCGAGAATTGCCCGGGATGACGCCGGGCAGGTCCTGAAGAGCTGCGGGGCAGGGCACAGGAACGCCGGAGCGGCCATCGTGGAAGGAGACAGGAGCAGAAGCCGCACGGCTGAGAGCGGCAGAAGGAAGGGTAGAGGAAGGGATGAAGGGATGAAAGGATGCGTGTGCGGGGATCTAGTGAAGCCCGCGAACACAGGGATGAAAAGAAGGCTGAGATAGCCTGGGACATAACAAACATCGAGGAGCAGGCACAGGGGACACACAACCTGACCCCACCAGGGGCCGGTGGAGCATGCGGCGGCGGTCGGCGACCGGTGGCGTCATGCGCGACGCCACTGGCCGAGGTCGCGCCGGCGGGGACCCGGAAGGGCCGGAGGCCGGTGGTAGCCGCCTCGAGGTAGCGACGGAGGCTAGGAAGAGCCGATACAATGCAGTACTGGTGTCAATGAGGCACAGTAGAAGGCAGGCCACGGTCCAGTCTCCGACATCGGGTGTCATCTGTGGAGGAAGAGACGGCCGTGCCATGCGGGAGGCGCGCAGCGCCGAGGAGAGTAGCAGGCGCATCCACGGGAGGAAAGCCGATGACAAGGAGAGTGTAGACGACGATTTCACAACCTTACGGACTGAGGGGAAGAAGCCTGAGAGCCGCTGGAAGCCGAAGCTGAGGCTGCTGGGAGCCGCTGGAAGCTGAAGCCGAGGCAGCTGGGAGCCGCAGGGAGCCGCTGGAAGCTGAAGCCGAGGCAGCTGGGAGCCGCAGGGAGCCGCTGGAAGCTGAAGCCGAGGCTGAAGCCGAGGCTGAAGCCGAGGCTTCAGGCTGAAGCCGAGGCTGAAGCCGAGGCTGAAGCCGCAGGCAGCCGGGGAACGTTCGGCAGGAGAGTGGAGATCCGAGCGAAGCCGAGGCGCGGTGACCGCGAACCGCAATTGGCGCCGTTGAGACATATGATGGGATCCGACTGCTGCGGCGTGACTGAAACATGCCCTGTTTCGAATAGATTGTCGTACAGATAGTCATGGACATCAGGTGAGCGTAGCCGTAGCTCCGGATCCATGACCGAGAGCGTGAAACGCCGACCGGCTTGCGTCAAGCAATCAGAGACACAAGCCTGGCTGTGCATGTGCACGGTATATGTAGTTTTGTCTGGTGATTGGAGGTGTGGTTTAGGCGTGGCCCTGCTCCCGAACCTTAGTTAACAAATTAACTCCATTTGTAGCAACTCATCTGGCAATGGCTGGAATGTAACAGACGTTCATTAATATCAAAAAGTCATGCACTAGCTTTAAATACTTCTACATCTTAATCCAACATAATGAGAAACCTACATAGTACCTACGTTTTATTGATGAGATATGCACAAGAAGTCAAGCATGTGCTGGAGCAATTCCCCATATTTCTACAATAACTGCATTGTACACATGTGCTACACTCACCCTACACAGATGTTCAGAGGTGTTCACTTTCAGATGCATGCAACACATTCAGCTCATCTAGGAACCAAATGGCTCGGCGTCTGCAGGGGGGGGGAACCCTAACCCACAGACCCCGTCAGAGCTGCAGTAACGGCCAGTAATTAAAGCTCATTTCATGCCGCTGAAGCTCATGATGCTGCACCCGCCGAGCTATTTGTCAAAATTAGTCGAGATGTTCAGAGAGGACACCACACCTGTCAGTCAAAGCACCGCCGATCGGCAACACTGATGCTGACCTCTAGAATAAGAGGTCGCGGGTTTTATTTTCTGCACAGCATTAATTCCTTTTATCACCTTTTTTCAAGCAGTTTGGGTTCCATTTTGTATGTGATGAACAACATACTGTAAATAAGCTTGATCTGATGAATAAAGAGCACTGCAGTTATTCAGGTTTTGTCTTTGTCCCTATCTAATTAAGAAAAACATATTTTAATCTTTTTTTTTATATTAGATCAAACATGTGACTTAACAAAAAATCAATACTAACTGTATTTCTATAGGTTTTTAAGAGTCCTCCTGTCCATCAACTGGCTCATCATGCTTGCTTAACCCTCGTTTTGTCTTCCCGCCGACCTGGAAATTTCAAATGAAAAACCTTTTTTATCAAGGTTATGGTCGTCTTTGTTTGACCCTTTTGTCTTTCCCTGATTTTTTTCAACGTTTTGTCAACTTTTTCTGAGCCTTTTGAATTATTATTTTTTGGTGGGTTTTTCTCCAAATCTTTAATGCTTTTTTTGTCACTATCTGACATTGTTGTTACTTTTTTTTACAACTTTTCATATTTTTGTCACTTTGACATTTGTTAGCATTTCATTGTTTCACTTTTATTGAAATTTTGTCTTTTTGACGTTTAAAAAACGTTATTTTACCAATTAGTTTTTTCTCTAAATGCTATATAATTGACAAAACACCCAAATTCAAGAAACGTAGTGAACTGATTAACTTGTGAGGAGCGTTGTTGGGAACCATCTGTTACTGTTTTGGAAAAATTTAAAGAAACCCAAATTTCTGATATAGAAACCTATTTGGATAGGGGTCAAATTTGACCCGAAGACACCAGGAGGGTCCAAGTGGTTTTGGCTTTGGCGTCCCTCTCTTTTGCCTCATATCTGCTAGGGCTGTAATGACACACCAAACCTAGGATTCGGTTTGTATCATGATTTATGACCCACGATTCGATACAAACCTCAATTCATAATTTTATTTTTATATTTTTTTGGTGGGGAACAGTTATCGGGAAACATAATACAACTTTTTTTCTGCCACAGGCTTTGTTGCGATTCTGCCTTCTCACTCTGCGACACATGATCGTGGATCTGAATGTCGCCATTTTGGTTTCATATTCCATATTGTTACAGCCCTAATATTGGCACATAATAAACACAATTAAGAGCTAGATTTGTTGACAGCTGACACTTTAAATCAGATTTCCTGAAAAAATATGAGGAAAAAAGTCAACAGCAATGACATATGCTTATTGTCTTGTGTTGCTAGGTGAGGTTTGTAGCTCTGAGGAACCATGAAGCAGATACAACATCACGCTGGCACAAAGCTTTGCTGGGAAAACTAGTCTTTTCATTTGTCTTAAAAAAAACATGAAAAAAAAGGGCAACAAAAAACACTGCATCCAGTTTCCACACCGGAATCTCTCATATTAACATCCGTCAGCTTGGTTAACATCCATCCATATGTTAAGGTTTCCTTAACTTTGTTACATTTTATTCTTATAGATCATAGCTGCATACTTGTATGCTAGTCAGTGATGGCAACATCAGCGTTCTCCAGGTCGCACACACACACACACACGCATGCATGGATACACACAGCCGGTTGTGTCTTATCATCCCTGCTGTGAAGCTTCATTTTGATTTGCTGGTAAAAAAAAACAAATGCAGTCCAATAAACCATAAAAGCTGAATTGTGTCCCTGAGTGAGAGACCTGAACGATATATTGACTGGATAGACCTAAAGAAATAAATGTGTACGACCTACCACCTTTGTTAGGGTTTTTATTCCTCATTGTGAGTGTGTGTGATGCTCATTTTCTGTATATTTTATAAGGAAACACAGACCTCAGCAGTTTTATTCAGGCAGAGGTGTATGTGATCCAGCAGGGAGCAGTGTTACTGCGTGTGTGTGTGTGTGTGTGTGTGTGTGTGTGTGTGATGGCAGATGCCTGCTGAGGTTCGTCCTGCTGAGTGAGTTTGCTGCCGACAGGGGCAAACACACTGCAACTTAATGAAACACACATTTGACAACACATGCGCAGCCTATTGTAAACGCGCTGCAAATACAGAAATGATGCAAAAAAAAACACACACAAAGCCCGAAAACGAATGCAACGACAAACATCCAGATTACACAACAGAGAGAGATACGGTGTGCAACTGCTTTGAGATCATAGACTAAATATGAAGTCCATGTCTGAGATCTGTTTTCTCTCGTTGGGTGGGTGTGTGTCTCTAGTTTATTGGCTCAGGTCACAGGTGATACTCAATGAGCTTAGACATGTCTTAAACTCCTAATAAAAAGGTAGAGCGCTCTCTCCCCGTGGGGTCGGAAATCAAGGTGTTCCACTTAGGTCTTGCCTAGAGGCCTGGAGAACTTCCATGCTGTAATCTGGATGCAGTGTTTTTTTTTGCATTTGTTTTCAGGGATTGTGTGCTTTTCTTTTGCATTGTTTCTGTTTCTTGGGTTGTGTGCTTTTCTTTTGTTTCTGTATTTGCAGCGTTTGTGTATTTGGTTGGGTTGTGTGTATTTGCGTGTGTTTTCAGTGGCCCTATCCCAAAGTGAGCCCTAAGGATTAAAGACTCGGACTTAATTGATCTCTGGTGCTGAGTGAGTGTGTGTGTGTGAGGCCACATGGGCTCCGACAGGTAGAAATGGGATTGGGACAGCTTTTCACAAGATCACGTGTTACCTTGGCGACTCTTGGCGACAAACTGGACAACGGGTCCGCTCCGTTCCGTGGTCGTGTGGCGTGCCGTTGTTATCTTTTTGTAATTCATGGATTTCCCTATGGTCAACGTCACAACGCTTTGAACTGTGGGTAATTCCCTGAAGTCTGCATTGATGCCAACTCACGGAAAGAACTTAGTGGTGTGTAAGTGTGTACTCAAACCCTCGCGCCCTTTGAAATTCGACATTGGGACAAGGGTTTAATCCCAGGATACGGGATTCCTAGGAAATCTGATCAAGACTATTTCCCGATTCCTGGGAAAGGTTATGATGGGAAACGGGTAATAAAATGAAAAGTGTGTATTGTTATGCTGTAACGTTAATGCAGGCGACGGTGCTGTAATGTAGCTACGGTAATAAAGGATTCTGGATTCTAATTTCTAATTTTCGGGGAAAATATTAAACCCTAATTGGGACAACCCTAAGCTCTTATGACTTCTGGTGGACCCCTATCTGGTAGATTGGATTAGAGACTATCTCACTGACCGGCCACAGTACATCAGGCTGAAGGACATCATGTCTGACACTGTGGTCAGCAGCACTGGAGCCCCCCAGGGCACAGTGCTGGGCCCTCTTCTATTCACCCTGTAGACCTCGGACTTCTGTTACAACTCGGAGCACATATAGGAGTACGCCGATGACACATCGTTGGGTGTATCAGGGTGACAGGGAGGAGGAGTATCTGAGTCTAGTGGGGTACTTTGCTTTCTGGTGTCTCACTTTCTACAGCTCAACACCTCTGAGACAAAGTAGCTGGTCATTGACTTTGGGAAGTCCACACCAAGACCGCAACCAGTCCTGCTAGAGGGAGTTGAGGTGGAGGCAGTCCAATCATTCAAATATCTTGGGCTGTGGTTGGCATGAAGCTGGACTCACTGGTGACTGTGGTAGAGGACACTGGACAAATTGCTGGACACTATTGACAATGCCAGCCACCCCCTGCAAACCGTCATCAGCACCCAGAGGAGCCTGTTACGTGGAAGGCTGCTTCTTCCTAAGTGCAAGACCAGCAGACTCCTTTGTCCTTCATGCCATAAGACTATACAACTCCTCATTCGGGGGGAGGAGGAAATAGGGCAGAGAGGACAATACACACACCTGCATTCACATAAATACCTGGACACTTTAACACTTGACTCAACACTGACACTTTTGACTAATTTATGGTTAATGTCTTATGTCTTTTTATAGCCAAAGGTTCTTATTGTTACTATTTTTATTATCTTTAAACTGTCTTCTATTTTGCATTCTTGCTAAAACTGCTGCTGGAAATTTCAGTTTCCTTGCGGGAGTCATCCCAAAAGGATTAATAAAGAGAAGTCTAAATAGCGTTTCCATCAGCGTTTTCTGCTCTCTCCTTTCCCTTTCCATTTGTGTGCATCCTGTCCCAGAAATGCTTGTTCCTAACCTAGTTCTGGGGAGTTTACTCCCCGGAGTCCTTGTGTTTTCTTTCGCCCAGCATATTTCCTGGGATTAGGATGGCACCAAGATCTTGGCTGCAGCTGTCGCCGTGGTCTTGCCGCTCCCCCCGGCTACACCCTGCTACGCTCTGCAATGCCCTGGTCCTGCTTCGTCCACCTATGCTATGCTATGCCACGCTACACTTTGCAAGACTCTGCCAAGCCCTGCAGTGTCCTGCTTGAACCCTGTCGCGTCCCGCTACGTCCAACTATGCTCTGCCACGCTACACCCTGTAACGCCCTGCAGCACATGACTACGACTACCATTTATAGTCACTGTTCCATTATCTTTATTGTGACTGTTATTGCCACTGTGCATGACACCGCCCACCAAGAGCCTGGGTCTGGCCCAAGTTTTAAGTTTTTTTAAAATTAATTTTAATCACAATCTTTTTTTCCCGTTTCCATAAGGCATTTTTCATTTGATAAAAAACATGGATGGCAACATAGTTTATATCCCACTACTGGGTAAATATACTGTGTAGGGCTTCTTTGCACAGTCTCTATTTAAATGGGCATGTAGTAAAGTAGCAATGTCAACACACAGCGCCTGTGACAAATTACTCATGCTGCTGTGGGAAAATGTTGTGTATGTGAGTATATGTATTTGTTATGAGCCTTTATCAGAACCTCCCAGCCCTCCAGACATTTCATTTACTGTATATATGCATCATTGTCTGACAGCCCAGTCTATACTGAACCCGTTTATTTCCAGCCATCTCTCTGAGTAATCTTTAAGCTGCAGCAGCGCTCTCTTCTCTGCCAATGTGAGACTCGCAGGCCTGCTGTGCTGCGTCTCCTCTCCCATACACCGCCTTTCTTATACGGATTAGATGAAACCTGGGATGCTGTGTGGCTTTTTTGGAAGCCAATCGACCCCGTGTGCCTGCCTTTGCATTGTTGCTCAGCAGAGACTCAAAACTATTCTTTTAACAATTGCAGCAGGACAGTAAAAAGCAGCAGCAAGCAGATTGCTTTGTGTACCCTAACGCCACGAAAATATCACATTCAATATCACAGTCGTTAGTCGACACTCATCTTCTCTCCAGCAGTATTGGATGGAAGAGAAAGTGGAAGAACATGTCACAATGACACAGAGACCACAGCACAGTGACCTAACCCAGCATGCACTGCTGTGAGCGATGGCTCGTCTTTGTGACAAGGATGTAGTTAAAATATATTTTACATTGCAAAAATAGTAAAAAGGTTCATCCACTCGGCCACAGTCGTAGGATTGTCCCATTGAACCGAGACGCTAAATGAAGCTGAAAGAGCGTCGGCGTGGAAGGGTTAATGCTTTAAGATGATTTGAAGGGTCTTCAAATGGGAATCCTCTGCGTATGTGTTGCAGCGAACTGCTTATTTCCCTGTACATGTTATCAAAGGGAGACACAAGCGTAGGAAAATGGAGCTCAAGAGAAAAAAAAAAAAAATGGATGTCAGTTGTATTTTGCAGAAGGAGGATGGATTAAACAAGGGAAAAGAGTGACCTGTAATATATACTGGATTTGAAAGAAAGCTGCTTCTGATGAAATACTTGGAATATCAGGCCGCCTTTCTGTACAGTTTAATACTTATTAAAGAGTCTTAGAGAGTCAAAGGGCTCGTAACGCAGAGAGAGACAGAAAGAGAGAGAGAGGATGTAGAAACAAGAGATGCACTCCCTCCTCCACTGGGAAAAATTATCTTCAAGACATTTCAATGCATGATATTGTACAAACACGTTCATATGAGAACGTGTTTGTACAATATCATGAAAAAAGTTATGCACACCAATTGTATAATATCATGCGAACATGACACTAGATGTCACGAGACCTCTAACTGGTCACATGACATCAGATACAGTATTAGGGGACCACTAAGGTCTATATAAAAGAGACTTCAGATACAGTATTAGGGGACCACTAAGGTCTATATAAAAGAGACTTCAGATACAGTATTAGGGGACCACTAAGGTCTATATAAAAGATACTTCAGATACAGTATTAGGGGACCACTAAGGTCTATATAAAAGAGACTTCAGATACAGTATTAGGGGACCACTAAGGTCTATATAAAAGAGACTTCAGATACAGTATTAGGGGACCACTAAGGTCTATATAAAAGAGACTTCAGATACAGTATTAGGGGACCACTAAGGTCTATATAAAAGAGACTTCAGATACAGTATTAGGGGACCACTAAGGTCTATAAAAAGAAACTTTGGATACAGTATTAGGGACCACTTCAGATACAGTATTAGGGGACCACTAAGGTCTATATAAAAGAGACTTTGGATACAGTATTAGGGGACCACTAAGGTCTATATAAAAGAGACTTTGGATACAGTATTAGGGGACCACTAAGGTCTATGTAAAAGAGACTTCAGATACAGTATTAGGGGACCACTAAGGTCTATATAAAAGAGACTTCAGATTCAGTTTTAGGGGACCACTAAGGTCTATATAAAAGAGACTTCAGATACAGTATTAGGGGACCACTAAGGTCTATATAAAAGAGACTTCAGATACAGTATTAGGGGACCACTAAGGTCTATATAAAAGAGTCTTCAGATACAGTATTAGGGGTCCACTAAGGTCTATATAAAAGAGACTTCAGATACAGTTTTAGGGGACCACTAAGGTCTATATAAAAGAGTCTTCAGATACAGTATTAGGGGACCACTAAGGTCTATATAAAAGAGACTTTAGATACAGTATTAGGGGACCACTAAGGTCTATATAAAAGAGACTTTGGATACAGTATTAGGGGACCACTTCAGATACAGTATTAGGGGACCACTAAGGTCTATATAAAAGAGACTTTAGATACAGTATTAGGGGACCACTAAGGTCTATATAAAAGAGACTTTGGATACAGTATTAGGGGACCACTAAGGTCTATATAAAAGAGACTTCAGATACAGTTTTAGGGGACCACTAAGGTCTATACAAAAGAGACTTCAGATACAGTTTTAGGGGACCACTGAGGTCTATATAAAAGAGACTTCAGATACAGTATTAGGGGACCACTGAGGTCTATATAAAAGAGACTTCAGATACAGTTTTAGGGGACCACTGAGGTCTATATAAAAGAGACTTCAGATACAGTATTAGGGACCACTAAGGTCTATATAAAAGAGACTTCAGATACAGTATTAGGGGACCACTAAGGTCTATATAAAAGAGACTTCAGATACAGTATTAGGGGACCACTAAGGTCTATATAAAAGAGACTTTGGATACAGTATTAGGGGACCACTAAGGTCTATATAAAAGAGACTTTGGATACAGTATTAGGGGACCATTAATTTAATTTTTCATATCTTTTCGTACGTATGTTTCATGAGAACAGGCTGGAGATTTACACTTTGGGAAATAGGCAAACTAATATATCAACCTTCCCAATGTTAACACCAGAGAAGAAGCTGGAAATTCTCCTAGTACGAGAGTTGACATCTCACCACCACCAGATTTGATTTCTAAAACAGTTACCTGCATCATTTCATAAATTGAGTTCCAAATATCTTTTGTCACAGTCCATCAAATGCTTGCTGAGCTCTGTAATCTTTTTCTCTTCATCCCTCATTTCCTCCCCTCATCCCTTCCTCCCATTTCCTCCAGCAGAATGACCAGGACCTCAGCTCAGTCTGGTTTTAATGTCCTCTGTCCATCACTTGGCTGTTACAAAGTAAACCTCTGCTGCCAGTGTTCACTGTCGGGATTTATTCTAGAAGAAGGAATCAAATATTCTAATAATAGTTTGTTACGCAACTTAAGGCAACTTTGCAGTAAATGATTGGACTATATTTGTTTTCCAGGACTTGCCATCAGTCTTGTACTTTAAAGAAAATCGGATTTTGAATACAATGTTTCAGCATTCACCATTTCAACTTTGGCTGGACAATATATCCATATTATAGCAATATTGCAACTAGATGTGGTCTTAGATTTACGATATCATAATATTGTTATATGGAGTGTTGTCTTTTCCTGGTTTTAACAGTTGCATTACAGTAAAGTGATGTCCTTTTATGAACTTAGACTGCTTAGCTGTTCTATTATTGGCCTTTAAACACTTAGTCATTGTATCCACATTACCAGTGGTGGAATGCGACTAAGTACATTTACTCCAGTACTGTACTTTAAATATCAGATTTAATAAACTACTACCCTGTGTGCAGGAATCGTAATGTGTAAAGTAACTAGTAACTAAAGCTGTCAGAGTAATGTAGTGGAATAAAAAGTACAATATTTCTCTCTGAAATGTAACGGAGTAGAAGTAGAAAGTAAGCAAGTAAAGTACAAGTACCTCAACATTTGGACTTAAGTACAGTAATTCAATTCAATTTTATTTATAGTATCAATTCATAACAAGCGTTATCTTAAGATACTTTACAGCATTTGTCCACACTTCGACACTTCGAATGTGAAAAGAAGCGTGCGATTTGAGAAACACCATAGGTCTAGACCACACTCTATAATTTACAAGGACCCAACAATTCTCCTAATTCCCACAAGAGCAGGCATTTAGTGTGACAGTGGCGAGAAAAACTCCTTTTAGGAAGAAACCTCGGACAGACCCAGGCTCTTGGTAGGCGGCGTCTGACTGGGCAGGTTGGGGGTGTGATGAATAGTGGCAATAACAGTTACAATAAAGGTTAATGGAACAGTGACTAGAAATAGTATTTTGTAGTAGTTCATGGCATAGCAGGGCACTGCAGGGCGTCACAGGGCACATGCAGGACGTAGCAGGATGTAACATGGCATCATCGGACATGTAGCGGGACCACGGCCACTGCTGCTACCATGATTTTGGAGCCTCCCTGATCCAAGGAAACATGCTGAGCGAAAAAGAACATCAGGACTCCGGGGAATATCTCCCCAGAGCTAGGTTAGTAACAAGCATTTCTGGGACATGGATGCACACATATGGAAAGAGAGGAGAGAGCAGCTCAGTGTGTCAAAGGAACGTAAATGTACTTAGTTACATTCCACCACTGCTATGACCTCTCCAATGCAAGGAAAGGCAATAAATGGAAGACATTTAATTTCAGCTGCTGAGATTCCTCTATTGATCTTCACAAAGTTGGGCGCCCGGGTAGCTCAGTTGGTACAGCGGGCGCCCATATATAGAGGTTTACCCCTCGACGCTGCAGGCCCGGGTTTGGCTCCGGCCTGTGGCCCTTTGCTGCGTGTTATTTCCCCCCCTCTCTCTCCTATTTCATGTCTTTGGCTGTTCTGTCAATCAAGGCCTAAAAATGCCCAAAAGATTATCTTATGACACACACACCCACACCCACACACACACAGTTGACAGAGCAGAACACACTGGAGAGAGACCTCAGACCTGCTAAACCTTCAAAAAGTACAGCTACATCTCTCTCAAAGCCATGTTTCACACCCTAACAAATGGAGGAGAAAGAGAGAGCTCCCATCACGACCTTTCTTAAAGCTCAAACTCAGTTTTAAACTGTCCTAGTTTAGGGAAGCTGGCCTGGGTTTACTGTTTTAGAGAAATTCTCCTACTGACAGATAATATAGGAGAAAATGCCCCAAAAAAACCTGCACTTCCTGTCTCTCTGGCAGAGAAAAGTCTCCTCTCTTTACGGCTGGGCATGAATTGTGCTTAAAAAATGACTCGCTAAATGAAAACATCAACACATTGTGTATTGATTAAACATGGGCGTTCCCGGGCCAGGTTAGAGATATAATCCTTCCACCTAGTCCTGGGTCTTCCCCGAGGCCTCCTCCCAGCTGGACGTGCCTGGAACACCTCCCTAGGGAGGCGCCCAGGAGGCATCCTCACCAGATGCCCAAACCACCTCATAACATAACATTTCTATATAAGGTCGATATAAAAGAGACTTCAGATACAGTATTAGGAGACCACTAAGGTCTATATAAAAGAGACTTCAGATACAGTATTAGGAGACCACTAAGGTCTATATAAAAGAGACTTCAGATACAGTATTAGGGGACCACTAAGGTCTATATAAAAGAGACTTCAGATACAGTATTAGGAGACCACTAAGGTCTATATAAAAGAGACTTCAGATACAGTATTAGGGGACCACTAAGGCCTATATAAAAGAGACTTCAGATACAGTATTAGGGGACCACTAAGGTCTATATAAAAGAGACTTCAGATACAGTATTAGGGGACCACTAAGGTCTATATAAAAGAGACTTCAGATACAGTATTAGGGGACCACTAAGGCCTATATAAAAGAGACTTCAGATACAGTATTAGGGGACCACTAAGGTCTATATAAAAGAGACTTCAGATACAGTATTAGGGGACCACTAAGGTCTATATAAAAGAGACTTCAGATACAGTATTAGGGGACCACTAAGGTCTATATAAAAAAGACAAAAGGTGTCTTATACATTTCCACATACATTTGGGAGTAATGTGTATAGAACTGCAATGGATTTGCTTTAAACTCCACATACTGGTTACAGCAGGCCAGGGCAGGATTTGTAGTTATAACAGGAGTTCAAAGGCATAACAAGGTCATGTTTCAAGGGTTTGGAAATTCTGTTGTGATGGACAGGTGAGTCACAATGCCCGAGGAAGTTTGCTTCACTGAGGACAGTCTGTTTGTGATTCCATGTCCACAAAAGAGAGAGAGAGATTAATCTGGCTGTGGGCGTAATGCTGCTAAGGTTTACAGATCAATCTCTTTGATTGGATTGTATGTAAGCAGGAGATGAAAAACAGCCAGAAATGTAGATAACGGATAAAGAGATAAAGACATTCTCCATCATCTCCATAGGCTGAAATAAAAATGCAAAACGACTTGGAGGGAACCGGGAGGTGGACACGTAACCAGGGGATTTCTATTAGATGCCGATAAAAGAGAGAGAGAGAGAGAGAGAGCGACAGAGAAGAATAGAGATCCTCTGGGAAGCATAACAAAGGGAAACGTAAAACTGTTCCCCTTGACAGTCCTTCTCCAGCTTCCTCTTCCTCTGTCAGCTTTCTCTCTCTTCCTTCCTCTCTCTCAGACAACCACTTCATCTTAAACTACCACTTTTATTCCTCACCTTACTCTTGCTTTTTAATTTTTTTAATTTTAATTTTTTTTTAAATTTTTAACATCCTCTATGAGAATGTGACCCACTTCTTACTTGATTTATTACCTCAGTAAACATTTTTCATAAAGTGTTTATGGTCTCAATTGCTAGTTTTAAAGTGCCCATATTATGAAAAAAAAAATTTGGGGTGTTATTTTGTGTCTGGTGCTTCCACACGCATACACACTTGGAAAAAACCTATCCATGCTGTTTTGAGTGAGATCCGGTTTCTGAATGTCCTCTGCCTTCAGTCTTCAGTCTGAGCTGTTCGAAATCTGCATGGCTTTCTATGTCACTAGCCGAGATGTGGTGGCTAACGGTAGCATGCTAGCTCGTTCTCAATGGCAAACCACTGCTACAACACCCACTAGTTGACCATAATCTCCAAAAGAACTACTTCCTGTCCCTGTTCTGCAGGTATTCCACAAGTGGCCCTCGTCTAGAAGAAGTCTCTCATCTAATCCTGCCTTGGACGGACCACAGCTGGAGAAAGAGTTATCTAGCTGATAGTATAGAAGTGAGATGTCTCACTCTGGAAATAAAACAGAGACCTAAACACACAAAAGGTGAAAACAAGATCTGCAGCAATGTGCAGTACAACAACAATATGGTGTTTTTTGAAAATGAAACCATGTAAACCTATTCTGGTACAATCTCAAAATACAATTATGAACCTGAAAATGAGCATATTGTGGGCACTTTAAGTCTTCTGCAACACAGAATGATGTTCATTTTTTGAATTATTATTATTTTTTTAATCGGCGATGAATCAGGGGTTGTTTTAGGGCGTGGTTATGATGTGATTGCCAGTGAAAGTGTGTAACGTAAGGTGTGTAACGTAACGAGTGTAAGAGGCTTCCCCCTTCACTCCTCCCTCTCGTCTAAAATTGTTACATCCGCAACCAGGATGGCAAATTCGACAACTCGTAGCAGATATCCGCAAACCAATGGGTGACGTCACACATGCTCTGTCCACTAATTTTACAGTCAGTGGTTGGCACTGACATCTGGTGAGCTAATGATCAGACAATCAGCTTCAGGCTGTTGAACAGCAGCAGCTGTAATAATCTCAGCTTCAACTGCAGCTTCTGGATGAACTCCAACTGAGGAGAAACAAGTCCAAAACACCGATACCGCAACAGGACCATCCACTCTCGAAGGATCAATGGGACTGTTTGGACATGGGAATGTTTCACATGTGAAAACACTAACACATACGCAAACAACACTGAATGTACCGGACTGACTTATATGGTACAGGAACCATTCACACGCATTCATAAACTGTGGCCGAGGTGCCACCTGCTCATCAGATAAACACTCACACACACCTACACTCCCGTGGCGTCGCAACGGGTGCAACTCAAGGTTCAGTATGTGGGTGAGACGGCTTCAACTGTTGCAACCAGATTCACCTGGATTCACATAGATACAACATCCTCGCAAAGAAAAAAACCATACACGTCTGGTTAAGCACTTTTTATTGCAATTCCAGATAGACCAAAGCTCAGAGCAGAGATTAGTATCTAGACTGAACATCAGGTTTAGAGACTATGTGGTGTTGGATTGTGAAGGACACTTCAACATGGGACTGCAGGGCTAGGAATCAATCCCCCCACCTTCTAAATGGTAGACGACCGCTCTACCCCCCAAGCCACAGCCACCCTTAATATATATCATAGGTCACTTTCTAAAGACTCCCAGAACGACACATATTACGTTTTATTTACTGCCGCACGGTGAATTGGAACTAGTTAAGTCTAGGTGACAAAAATACTAAGGTAGGATCAGTGGTGGAATGTAACTAAGTACATTTACTCCAGTACTGTACTTAAGTCCAAATGTTGAGCTACTTGTACTTTACTTGAGTCTTTTCTTTCATGCTACTTTTTTACTTTTAGAGAGTTCGGTGTTTAATTAATGGGCTACCAGAGGAGTTTCGGGGTCTTTAGTCAAGACTTGACCCTCCCTTTGCCAGCAACACATTTTTCTATGACCCTCCAAAATATTTGGGAAAAGAGGCATGACCCTCCCCAACAATGTATGGGACCTTCTGTTCTGGTTTGTGCTTGGCAAAGATGTACAGAAAGCCATGACTTACACACAAGACTAACTTCTGCTTTCTCATCTTACACATCACACTCCACTGTTATGGTGGCCATTGCAGTAGATTTACTCACTAACATCGTTGTGGAAACACAATAAGCATGGAAACTAAATGCACACTTCCTGCATTACTTAAATACTAAGTTACTCCTCTAGCAAACTAATAATAATAATAATAATAATGTATACTTTATTAATCCCACACAAGGGGAAATTACAATTTACACACAGGCCTGAATTACACACACGTGCTCAGTACCTATCCATGCACTAATGGAGAGATGTCAGAGTGAAACTAGTATTCACATTAATTAAAACAATACGGGTTCTCCTGGGAATGAACTCCGGGGTGACGTCATTACACTGACGCCGGTGCTGGAGGTGTCATCGGTCGGAGACGGTGGAGGCAGCTGAAGCAGAAACGAACGCAGATGGAGTGGAGATCTGGGTCGATGAAGGTTGGACGGCAGATCTGTCGGCCAGCGTAGATACTCTGGCAGCCATATCGAGGAGGGAAGATTGAATATCAGACAGCGCCAGAAGCACGGGGTAACCTATTGGAGATGCGCTTGGGCCCGGACAAACATGGCCGCCGGCCCGTTTTTGTGCAATAGGCCAGCCCGCCGTCTCGGGAGGTTTACATTTCAAAACGTGCTTTTTTTCCGGAGTACTGGGGATGAGGCACCGGCAGAATGTCAACCGGAGGAACAATCAGAGAGTCACAGAGGACAAGACAAATAAATCCATGTGAGATGAATACTATTTACCAACAAGGTCTCCAGAATCTTGAGTGCATGCCAATCGTCGATGCAAGGACGAGTCGAGGATTATTCGCCAACTGAAAGGAGCTTCGGTGGATGGTGGCGTTGTCATCCGGGCAGGCATCCTGCCCCAAAGCCGATTGAAACAGAAGTGGCCAGGTGTCATCGGATGAGTCGACATGGCAGAAATCCTCCTCGATAGCGATGAGGTGAGTAGGACCAGACGATTGAGGCAGAACAACAGCATGGGCTAAGACATTGGAACAACTAAATCTGCTTTAAATAGATCACCCTACTTAAGCGTAGCCCTTAACAGCAAGGGGAGCTGATCAGCTGATTCACAGCAGCTGATGCAGCTCAGCTGGAGCTGATCAGCTGATGAGACATTGTTGGCCAATAGCGTTAGCCGCGTCTTGACTACCTGCCCTGCCAGAACCAACGCTGACGCTCAATAACTGGTTGCTATGGACTCTTCCCTAGGCTTCCTCAGTCATTGTATGTTTTAGCATTCAGGTAAAGCTGCCGAACATGAACATTATCCAATACTCCATTTCTCAAAAGATCGTCTATTTGGGAGCTTCCATGGTACCACTTCTTCCTTCTCATGATTTCCTTCTCATGACTTGAAAAGGCTGTTGTTTGCACAATTTCACAACTGAAAAGGATATTTGAAGAGTACGTATTGGTGCCAGAAATCGCATTCGCTCTAGAATCTTTGCTAGTGCCCTCTAGAGGACCATCAGCCTCTCCACTCAAAAGCCACAGCGTGAGACCTTTATTTTACTCCCCCTACCCTGCAAGAAAGAAGGAAATAAAGGATAAACGTGGTGTGCAGAGGGGTAGGTGCCTGAAGTGTGAAGAATGTGAGAATTACGACCTGCCAGAACAGGGCAATGCCTGCAGCTACTGTGGACCCACACCAGTACACCACCTGCAAGTCCCAGACACCGAGTTGGGTCTGACATTAGACAGTTGCCAGAAATTCGACAAGGTATTAATGTTATGTTACTTAAATTTGACAAGATTTAGGTTCCTAGCGTTTCTGCTGTAGGTTTGAAGCTTTTAATGAATATTTAGTAGAAAAGGTCACATAACTGTAGAAATATAGCAATTTAATTATCCAACAAAGTATTTCAAGCATTTAGGATGATTTACAGTTCTAAATTATTTGCACGTAGTTTTATTATTAGGACAAAAGATGTAAATGACGCACCATGTTTTTTACATTAATGCGCGGATACTAATTAGTTGATTAGTATCAGACCCATCTGCTAGCGATGGGGGGTCGACACTAAGAGCTACATGGAAAAATATGCACCAAACAAGCCACATTGAAATTTTGCTGTTTTCCCTGTATCCCCCGACTGAAAAAACGTTGGGTGACCCTCCCCTCAACAAAGAATAAAAAGACATTACCCTCCCCTATTTTACTCTGTAGTCCATTCCATGAATCCATGAGTTACTTTACACATTAAGATTTCTGCACACATTATATATGTATACATTATATGAATCCAAATAAAACTAGCCAACAATATGACGGCCTAAAAGTCCAGCTGAAATGATTAGACCATTCAACACACAGCTGTTTGGATCGTTTCTAGTTTCTAAAATGGGAGGATTGAGGACTGGGTGTGCAACACACATTGAGAAAGTTAAAAAAAGGATAGAGGAATAGAAGACATTCTAGGAGTGACAGCGGTGTATAGAAGAGCAGGAAGGAGTCAGAGCGAGACAAGAGGAGACAGAAGAAGGGATGTGGAGGTGGGATGGCAGAGTGGTGCGGAGGAGGAGGAGGGCTGATGTGGCTTCAGAGACACAGCTGGTAGTTCACTCACTGTCTGTCTGTAGATAGAACCATCCAGTCTCCGTCCTCTATGACTAAAGGCCTGCTATCAGCCGGCTGCAGCCTGCTGTGGGAGAGAAGGAACAGAACAAAGCAGAGAGAAAGTCACAGTCGGGGTTTTAGCAGTTTAAAGTTCATTATGCAGATTGCGGAGTTAAAATGGCTCCACCCTGCGAGTCTAATTTCTCTTTCATGGCCCTTGTTAGCGTGGAGATGATCCATTACTGGCGTGCAAAGAGCAGCAACAAAAGGCTGTATGTTGGTTTATAACAGAGCTTCCTGTTGGGTTTAAATGATGCCACCTCATAGACATTTGAACAACAAATCGGCAACATCACACATGCACAAGGTCAAACACACACACACACACACAAACAAATGTGCCCTTTATCTTCTGCAGCAGACTGCAGTAGGAACTGTAATCGGAATCTCTAATTATAATCAGTGTTTGCTAGGCAAACAAAGCAGCACTGTACATATATATATATATATATATATATATATATATATATATATATATATATATATATATATATATTATGCTAATATAACCTTAAGATTTCATGTCTACTGCTGCCTGGTCCCTGATTTAAAAAAAATGTAAATGTGCTGTGCGGGAAGGAAAATATGTGAACTCTAGAAAAGGTCAAATTACAGTAGAAATATTGCAAATTAAATATTCAACAAAGTATTTCAAGCATTTAGGATGATTTACAGTTCTAATGCGTATTCTCCACCACCATCCATCTGTAAATGATTTGCATATAGTTTCATTATTAGGACAAAATATGTAAATGACGCACCATGTTCTTTACATTAATGCGCGGATACTAATTAGTTCATTACAGTGCAGTGAGTCTGCTGAAAGAAATATATTCTTTGGCTGATGGAGATGAAGACGTCATTTCAGACCAAGTCTCATTGGTAGAAATACCTGAGTACATTTACTCAAGTACTGTACAAATTCAATGTATATACTTCAGTATTTTGTTTGTGATAAACTGCAGGATGAGTTCATTTATTTAGGTGTTCTATAAGCACTCACACACAAAGCATTTTTACAAGTTTGAAGCAACGATTTTTAAAATGTATAGTCCTGTGATTTATAAGTATCCAAGAGCATTGCTCATAGTTTCTCTCAGAGGAAAAGCAAGATTATCAGCAGAAATATGCAAACAGAAGCAGGAGCAAGCAGCAAAGGGTCTGCACTGTAACCAGCAGGAAGTAAGAGCGTGCGCCCCATGTAGGCTGAGTCCTTTGCAGCGGCCCAGGTACTAGTCTAGGTACCCTAACCCTGTTCTTTCCCTAAACTCAACCGTCCTGTTCCTCTTTCCCTAAACCCAACTGTCCCGTTGTTCTTTCCCTAAACCCAACTGTCCCGTTCTTCTTTTCCTAAACCCAACTGTCCCGTTCTTCTTTTCCTAAACCCAACTGTCCCGTTGTTCTTTCCCTAAACCCAACTGTCCCGTTCTTCTTTTCCTAAACCCAACTGTCCCGTTCTTCTTTCCCTAAACCCAACTGTCCCGTTCTTCTTTTCCTAAACCCAACTGTCCCGTTCTTCTTTTCCTAAACACATCTGTCCCGTTCTTCTTTTCCTAAACCCAACTGTCCCGTTCTTCTTTTCCTAAACACAACTGTCCCGTTCTTCTTTTCCTAAACCTAACCGCCCTCTTCTTCTTTTCCTAAACCCAACTGTCCCGTTCTTCTTTTCTTAAACCCAACTATCCCGTTTTTCTTTTCCTAAACCCAACCATCCTGTTCTTCTTTTCCCAAACCCAACCATCCGTTCTTCTTTTCCTAAACCCAACTGTCCCATTCTTTTCCTAAACCCAACTGTTCCATTGTTCATTTCCTAAACCCAACTGTTCCATTGTTCATTTCCTAAACCCAACTGTTCCATTGTTCATTTCCTAAACCCAACCGTCCGTTCTTCTTTTCCTAAACTCAAATGTTCCGTTCTTCTTTTCCTAAATCCAACTGTCCCGTTCTTCTTTTCATAAATCCAACTGTCCCATTCTTGTCACGCATGTCACAGAAACTTACCTTTTATCAGCCCACCCATGATCTTTTCCTTAACCAACTAAGTGATGCCAATAGTAATCATGTCATGCTACTAGCTAGATGCTAGCTAGCTACTAAGGTTAGCCTGCAGTCATTAACATTTTCGACAATGTTCATTTTAACACTTCACGTTGGCATGTATTTATTAGTAATGCTTATAAAAAAAAACTATGGATGTATTTAGACAATTAAGGAGATGTAATCATTATGCTGTGGTAATAGCTACATACTAGCTAGCGTGCTACTAGCTAGCTAGGTTAGCCTTATTGTCTGTTGGAGATATTGCAAATAAAACTCAAAACCTCGCAAAACAAAGTCAAGATCTCGCAAAAGTGTTTGTCCCCAGTAGCCATCATGTCATATTTTTTTTTCTTCCAGGTCACCTCCGGGGCTCCGTAGGCTACCTATCTTCCCGATTACTGCAGCCAGCATAAACTCTGAGCTCAGGAGACTGGAAAGTGATGATTAGAGTCTCTTCTGAAATTTATGTGAGTTTCCATAGTCAAGACATGAAGCAGACAGACACTGAGGAGGTGTGTTAAGAAATATTAACTAACAATGGGTTCTTTGAATTGATGAGGAAGGAGAGAGGCTAGAGTCCAATGTAAAATTAACAAAAGGTTTAATGAAACAGCAGGATGAAAAGGATATAACAAAGAAAGAAAAGAAAATAATTTTAACACTTGATTACTTACATTGAGCATCATTAGCACCCTTATTTCCCTCTTGAATCCTGGAAGCCTAAGGCCTGGAAAGAGCTCTTTTATAAAACATTTGGACAAATAGAGAATGATATCAGCAGTGTTGGTGTGCTCTGATTGCAAACAGTAAGTTAAGACTGAGTGGGAGTGCATTAGGGCTCTTGGCTAGGGAGGCAACGTATTAACTGATGGACTAAGATACTTCTGTTTGCTCACAGACAGTGGATTAACCCATGAGCCACTGGGGCGGGGCCGAGACATGCACACAGAGTCATGGGTGGGCAGCGAAGGGTACCCAAGCTGTGAGCCAGCAGAGGCAGCCGTGCAGGCTGAATGAGAAACAAACATTAAGACTCGTGATTAATGGCTGCTGGTGGTTTAACAGCAGGGAGGAATATAAAAATAAATGACATTGTGAGAGAAGCAGAAAAGTGGCAGGTATAATAGGAGTATTGTTGGCGAATTGCAGAATTATTTGTGGATCCGTATGTTTTTTGGTACTTTGCTGCAGAGTAATGAGGAGGTCTGAGAAAGCGAACAGAAATGACCCAACAAAAGGCCGTGCTAAAGAGATGTGAGGCTCCGGGGAAATCAACATAATCCAACCTTCTCCGTGAAAACACAGAGTGCCGGGCCACAGTGATTGCCTTTCATCTGGCCCTGTGGATCAGATGGAAATATGAGGCTGCGACGGCGTGCACTAACACAGAGGATTGAAGTGGCCTGTAAAGATCTAACAGTGTGTGTTGGACTATAGCTGCTCTGGGGCTTTAGCCCCGAATGTCTCATCTTACTGTTTCCCATCGGAAAGCTTAGGAGTGCGGCTGTGTATTGCTCTTTAACCCTTGTGTTGTCTTCCGGTCCACTAGGAATTTGTTGTCCTTCTGGGTCAAAATTTGAAAATGAATTGTTTTTGTCACTTTTCTCAATGTTTTTTTTTTTTTTTTTAATTCATGGTCAATAAACCTAATTTATATAAAATACCAAATTTTTTAGTTTAGAAAAAAAGCGGACATTGTGAATTGTTTTGACTAATAGTTTAGCTCAAAGGCTGTTGAGTGAATCACAGACTGGTGTCTGTCAAAGTTTGTCAGGATATGTTATGAAACCATTTCAATTTGTTTTTTCAAATGCTATGAGATTGTCTAAAACACCCCAAATTCAATGAAAGTAATCATCACTTGTACCTGCAAAGAATGTTATATGGCTTCCATACAAAGTGCATGCATCCATGTTATTTTTGGTAGTATGGTTGTAAGAAACCCATATTTCTGATATAAAAAACTTTAAAAATGGGTCAAATCGGACCCAAGGAGGTGGAAAAGTGACTTAGGGCAGGGTACCAAATTAAATACTTTCCAGGCACTGACTAAATTTCCCATGAAATTGCCTATGAAATTGAGTATTGAGTATTGAAAATTGCCTCGTCATTCAATAACAGATGTCAATCCCTAAAGAGTAAATCTCATCAGCGTCAGTGAGCCAATAAGCAGCCGGCATGCTCTTACCAAGATCTAATAACAATTGTGATTGGCTGTCTAACGTTACACGTCGTAGAGACACAAGAAAAACTATGTTACACAGAGACAGGGCTCATGAAGCAGTAACTAAAAAGTATTGTTCAGGAACCGGTATCAAAGTCAGTGCATTGGTATCTGTATCAAAAAACGTCACTAAGCCCTTACCAGATGTGCATTTCCCAAGTAAACAGTTGGTCCTCATCCTTGAAGCCTTTTTTCTTGTAAAGATCAATTACATTTACAACCACAAATAACAGAAAACCCCAAAGAACCCAAACAGAGACCTTATTAAATGCAGTTAACAGGAGCCCGGGTAGCTAATCTGGTAGAGCGTGTCCATACACAGAGAATTCCTCCTCGACACAGCGGCTGCAGGTTTATCTCCGACCTGTGCCCCTTTGCTGCATATCATTCCCCCTCTCACCCGTTTCGTGACTTCAGCTGTCCTATAAAATAAAGGCCTAAAATGCCCCAAAAGAAGACTTTTTACTGCTTAGGAGGTCATTCTTATAAAAAATTGATTTCTATGGAATTGGCCCTTTAAATCATATACTTTGGGCTAAGAGAATTAAAACCAAAGCTTGGTGATGTAAAATAAGCTTACTGTGGTGCGGCTTGTTTTTCGAGTGGTGGACGGGCTTGTTTGCTGTCAAATTCCTGTGACAGTGGAAGAGGAGTGAAACAGCATTTTTATGTGCCATGTGCTGGTGACACAGCAACAACACACTACCAGAACATGGCTCCTGAGACCATCAGTACAGCCTGGGGAAAAGTAGTTATCTGTCAATGGAGCGTGAGTGACAAGTCGCTAAAGTCACATAGCAGCAGAGTATTTTAAATGGAGGTGGCTAATGTCAGGAGCCAGTAAGAATAATAATCAGCATATGCCGGTGTTATGTGACAGCGGTGTACAGTCAGTGATTTTTCTACTGCAGAGCGGAAGCCGCAGAAGCATTTGCTTGGACATATGCTTGGGTGTTACAGAGCACGGTTATGGGAGCAGCTTTAAAATGAAATAAAATTGTCCCAGCAGAGTTCATATTGGAGCAACGTGACATAATAAATAGATCGAAACAATCATCCTGACAGAGAGAGGACTGCCAGCAGCACATAAACTGACTGACCATAATGCAGACAAAACAAGTTAGTGGGTTTTGGGACTGGTAATGATGCCTCCCTAGGGAGGTGTTCCAGGCATGTCAAGCTGGGTGGAGGCCTTGAGGAAGACCCAGGACTAGGTGGAGAGATTATATCTCCATCCTGGTCTGGGAACGCCTCAGGATCCCACAGTCAGAGCTGGTTAATGTGGCTTGGGAAAGGAAAGTTTGGGGTCCCCTACTGGAGCTGCTTCCACCCGCGACCCGATACCAGATAAGCGGACAAAGATGGATGGATGGATGGATGGATGGATGGATGGATGGATGGATGGATGGATGGATGGATGGATGGATGGATGGATGGATGGATGGATGGATGGAAGGAAGGATGGATGGTCAGTCCATAGTAGGGCTGTTGGAACAAATTCCGAAAGTCGAATATAATTTGAATAGTAGAAAATACTATTTGTATTACTATTCCAAATGTTTGTTTTTTTAAATAAATACGTTCGCTAACGTTAGCTAATCTCACTCTTCTCACTGCATGTCTGATGAACAATAAGTTAGAGGAGTGAGAAACACAAGGCATTGTGAGCCAACGTTACGTACGGAGTAGCGTTAGTAAAGGGGGGAAGTGACAGGCTAAATAAGCCTCGGCATGGATGGCATGGTGTCCTCACCGCGCAGCAAAAAGATCCAGGTCCAGTCATTGAGTCTCTCTGAGTGGTGTTTCCGTTTATTATAAAAGGTAAAAAGGGTATTTCATCAAAAAAGGTACTTCACGCAGTGCAGATTAATAAAGTGCTGTGGCGAGTGCAATAATCCCCCAAGTCGCTAAAATAAATAATAACTAAATTAACCTAACTAACTACAAGGTGGATATAAATGGTTCCTACAACGACTTTAAAATCGACATCCACTGAGCCAAAATGTTGTCATTAGTTAGCTTGTTCTGGTTTCCTAACTGCGTCGCGAGTTATAGGAGCTTAGCTGGGAGCTTCATGGAGACAGCTAAAGTTAACGTTAGCGGTGCTCTACAGCATTCAGAGCTAGTTTCGATTTCATATATTACCTTCTAACTGTTTTCTCCGTAATGTGTTAATCAGCAAGAAACTTTTAGTTGCTTATAAATCTCTAAAATAGTAGTGACAGCACCGTTTGGCTTAGCTAGTTATCAATGTTGTTAGCATCGTGGCTAACACTAGTGTTACTTAGTCAATGACAAATCGTTTCGGCTGTGCTGTCAAACATGATGTCATTGTGCTAACCGAGCAACGTTACCTAGCCGTTAGATAACGTTTCATTACGGAGTTCTCTGTTGATTTGTGTTTGGCGCTAAACAGGAAATGGCGTGCCGGAAATGCAATGCGCCATTACGTAGACATGCTGATGTTGGAAGTCTCTCTAGTGAACAAAACATGTTAACAACTAGCACATGCTGATAGTGGCATTGACAATGCAAAGGCCTGAGTATTACACATTTTTAACAGGCTGCATTTGAGCATTGAATATAAAAAAAAAATGAATGAAATTCTAATGTTATCATAGAGCTGTTATACTGTAGTTGGCAGGACATCCTTAAAACTTTGTAGACCCCCACATAACATGCAACACACCAAACATTAAAACATGTAATAGCGCCAGTAAAACATAGATACAAAGAATATAAAACTGTACACAGTACACGCTTCACACATGATGGAAAAAGTCCCTATCTCCGACTGCAGCAGATGTGAGTAAACTAATAATAATGCTGAGATGAATAATGGATTGAATCTCATCATGACTGCAGGTGTTTTCTTCAAAAAACGGGTTTTGTATGACAATGAGTTCACACAATCAAAAATTGCCTTTTTAAAATGCCTTTTACCCTGGAAGGCTGCCAGACCAAATGGGGGGGGGGGGTTGTGTTGTGTAGGGTGTGTTGCATGTCTGCATATGTTCCACATTCTTTTTTTGTACTTATAAACCTCCTTTCCTGATCTTCTTATTCTTCCGTTCATATGAAACTGTTATTACAGCTGTCAAAACCCTGAGGAGCGTTGAGCCGTGCCAACTTTTATCAAACACGAGCCCCCCAGGAGCAGAAAACAACCGTCAAACAGCAGCAGGCCTGTTGAACACGGAGACGCTGGGAGGGGTGATGTAACAAGCGCTCCGTTGTGTTGCTGTGGATTGGGCTGAACTGTGACTGAACATGAAAAGCCCACAAGCAAAACCAGCTTTTCCTTCCCAGGTGAGTCCCTGGAGGTGTCCTGCAGCTTTCAAACAAAGCAATCTCAAACAGGTGACCGTAGTCGAGAGCAGCATAAAACAGGAATCTAATGAATTTCGAGGCAAAACAAGGCTGAATTATTAATCATTTCCTTGAGGAGAATCTTCCAGGATGAGGTCCAACAGATGGGCAGACGTCTTAGGTCTGTTCCAGAGACCTGGCTGAAAACTAAAAGGGGACGGAGCGTTTGAAACAGGGTCGATTCTAGGCTCAGACCTTTAGGGGGGCTCAGTCCCTAATGAGAATTTGACACGGATACAGTGTCTTGCAAAAGTGGGTTCTAATCTACGCCATGAAATTACCAACTTCTTCTCTGGGGACTACCCACACTACACTGCGACTGGAGCAACCTCCTCTGATTGGCCAACACTACGTTTCTGTTAATGGTAATTGCTTGTCCTCTGTTGACAGTAAATACCTTTCCATCTGAAGCGTTTCAAGACTCTATTTGTCCGTTGTTTATTTCTAAAGAAACACGACAATGTATAAAAGGCTCCGTTACCTTGTGTCTCACGTTATGGCTCCGTAGCAGACGTTTTTGTAAAATTAGGTTAACGATTGTGTCGTAACCACGCGACTTGCCGTCGCATAGTCGACAAATCACCGTATTGTCAGGAGAAGCTCGCAGACAGTTTGGACTTACATCAGCTGTTTAGGTTTAATTACTGTTAACTAGCATGTTAGTTAGCAGTACTTAGCCTGTGTCTATGTTATCTCCTAACATATACCTACGCTCTGCGTCTCTGCTGATTGGGAATGATTGAGATTTCTCTTGCACAGCTACCAGAAGACTTACAACTTTCAGACAGGTTGCCCACGTCACATCTACGTCGTCAAGCTCAATTAGAAGCTGCTCAGTAACGCTCAGCCATCATCGGGAAAGAGCTTCTATTTTCCTTCACTGGTCTTCGTCCAGAACAACGGGATCTGTCGGTCCACTTCTTTAACTGTCTATGGAGAAAACGGACACTTCAAAAATAAAACAGGAACCAGAACACACAGAGTCTACATATTTCTGTCACTATTTAACTGCATTTACCTCCCCATCCCTCTGGCCATGCATCTGCTTGTAAGGGTTTTGTTCACGGCCTTTTCATTACATTAATGAAACAAATGTGTATTAAAGAAACAGCCACTGCATGCAACGTCAAGTATATGTTATCAAAATTGTTAGATTTTCCTAGTTTTTGGAAATGGATTCCCGCTTACCATTAAAAAGCAAATCATGGTGCATCATCAGTGCATATTAACTGTCAGCTTCCCATAAGACTATATAGTGAACCAATATATAGACTCTGTTTAATGATTTTGTTCCATTACTGTCAGCTGCTGACGGTACACTGCTCCAAATATCTCAGCAGTGTCACCCAGAAGACAAATTCCTGCACATTTGTTGTACATGATGATCGAAGTGACACAGATTGTGGTTTATCGTCCCACTCAGGAATACACTAAGGTTGTTTTCCATCTGGATGTTTGAGCGTTCGAGATCCCAGAGAAGACAGCCTCTTTCCTGATTTACTGAATCCGCCTGTTTCTCGTGCAGTTCAAAGTCTAGACTAAGAATCCATCACTGTGACCTCGGGGGGCATGAAGAGCACCGCTGATGTGCTACAGAGAAATAGAGTCAATGGCGGGTCAAGGGTCTTCTCTGCGGGCCAAGAGGTTGTCATAATTTTATAATTATACAATATAAATGTAGTTTGTTCAGAGTTTTTGATGTGAAGTTAATAAAAGAAGGAAGGATGTACTTTTTCTTCAAATTAAGCTTTGGTAAGTTCCATGGATTTTTCAGCATTTTAGTCAAATGAGACTTTCGTAAGCCAAGTGGCGTGTTATCTGTACGCATTTTGAGCTATTGGCGTGTATGTCTACGCGTATACAGCGGACATACACATGCACGCCACTTGCCGTGTTATTGCCACTTGGTGGCGTGTTATCGCAAGAAGAAAGCGACGAGTTGAGTTTACTAAAAAGAACCACCCGGTCAACCTCCCTAGCGGATTTTTGCCCTTTCATGCTACTCGCTATGGCGTAAATTCACACACAATCATCACAAGGTAATGTAAGTCATTGGAGGCCAGACAGCGTTGAGAAACACACTAAAAAGCGAGTATGCGTCTTTAATAACACGCCAATAATGGCGTAGGAATTAGCGTGTCATACATGCGCCATTTCATGAGATTAGTCTGAGATAGTTGCTTCTGGCATAGGCGCCGATTTGGTGTAAAAAAAGCTTCAGGAAATAGATGGTGGCCAACACAAACACACACACGCTATCGTTCAACTCAGGGCAGCGCCACTTCTCACAAATCCAGATAGGATTGGAGATGAGAAGTTTAACTGGCATGTGACCGGGATCAGCTTCGTGGGAAATTAACCCCTTGTGTTGTCTTCCTGTCAACCATTTAAAAAACAACTTTTGGTCACTTTTTTTCCAACAATATTATTGCTTTTTCCAACATTCTTTTCACTATTTCAATGTTATGATGTTTTTATTGTTGACATTTTTCAGCGCTTATTTCGACGGCCCATTTTTTGTGCCAACAAAACTGAAATTTGACCCAAAGACAACAGGAGGGTTAAGAATCAATCAAAAAGTTTAGTTTTTGCAAACTGAAATGCTCAGGTTAAAATTATATAATATATGGGGCCTTTTTTTATGTTGTGTCCCAGGCACTCCTGAGTCATAACAGACATAATATAGATTTAACCATAGATATTAGGTAACTTATACAAGGCTGCAGGGTGGCCTACCACTAAAATAACAAGCAATCCTGTCTAGAAAGTAAGAAATTGACCTAAGAAACCAAAAATGGCCACAAGAATGACAAACGACTTACCTCCCTAACTAATTAAACAGGAGAAAACAAGATTAACACACCTGGCAGTCCACCCTTACTATTCTATTACTATCTAACACAAAGGTTGAACAAAGGGAAAGTGTGGCCGGTGGGGACGTGAGGAGGATGAGCAATGCCTGCTGCCTGCGGATGGCCGCCATCTTGGCTCCTTAAATATTAGATAGTTCTCCAGCTGCAGCCAATCACGGGTTGGGCATGAATGCTTCCACCAATTGTCTCCCGGCTCTCGCACACCTCTATTTTCATGTAAAAAAAAATTAAACAGGACACACAGCAGACCACAGAAACAAATATGACCTCAGTCAATACAGTGTCTGACAACATTATGGAAGGGATTTCTAAGGAGACAAGCCTTTTTAAGACCTCTTCTGCTTAACCAGAAGCAGCTCCAAAGTCACTAGCACTAAACCCACCAGACTCCATTTAAAAAAAGCAGTATTTATAGTGCGTATAGAGCAAACTTATTTTCATTGTAAATTGGTAAACTAGAGCTGTGATGGTTGGAAAAGTGGAAAAACAACCCAAAACGGATTTCATAGTTTTATTTGGTTTCTGTTGAGTTTGAATGAAGTGTGTTTTTACGATGCTAAAATGACCGTTTATTTCCATGGAGTCTGGTGGGTTTAGCTAACACAATTTTGCCGCTGTTTCAAAAAAGGATCTTACTTTAAAAAGAAAAGTTGACTTCCTTAGAAATCCTTTCCAGATGCTTGGAATATTAATCCGAGCCTGTCAGTTAACACAACACATAAGAGCATGCATAAAACCACAGCAAATTATCTGAAAACAATTAAAACACCCTTTTGACCTGTGACTATTAAACATCCCTTCTTCTGGCAGATAAATCAGATTTTTCTGGGTTTGAACATCGTGGGAAACATTTGGGATAATGAAAGGACACAACTCAACAAATGTCAATTTTTATCTTTATTTATATATATATATATATATATATATATTCAGAAAAGTTACATACACCTTTACAGTAAGTGAGATATGCAGATATATAACACCGATGTAAATAAATAACACTTTCAAGAAATTTGACATTAGGGCCGACCACTTGCTCACATGGTAGAGAGTGCGCCCTGTAGGCTGAGTCCTTGGCAGCGGCCCGGGTTCAAATCTGACCAGAGGCCCCGTGCTGCATGTCATCCTTTTCTCTATCTCTCCATCTCCTCTGTTCCCTTTCTCTCTTCAGCTGCTCTAATAAAGGAAAAAACCACAAAAGACCTTAAAAAAGAAAAAGTGGTATCTAATAAAACAAAATCTGACTTCATAGTCATGGCTTTTTGCTCCAACTAGCAGTGAGGCAACTGAAATACATTAATTTCACAACTCAAACCCCACAAAATATGCCGTAGCTGTATGTGAAAGGGGTGTCAAATATATGGCCTGTGGGCCTGACCCGGCCCACCAAAGGGTCCAATCAGGCCCACTGGATGACTGTACAAACTGTTAAAATTGCAGAGAAGTAATTAATTCCTATTCCAAATTTACCACTTTAATCTCAGAGTTATTTATTATCTCAAGTGATTTTTGCTTAAATGTACAACTTTAATCTTAGAAAGAGTTATTTCTCAAAATATTACCCCTATTTCCCGGGTCCGTAACAGAATTTTTGTTTTCCTACAATGGGTCATAGAACTCTGTCGTAGCAGACTCAACTTGCGTTAGCCAACATCACACCGACAAGATACTCCGTGGCAGACTAAGTCTCTGATCTTTCTGGAGGGGTTTTACTGGTCCGGCCCACTTGAGATCAAATTAGGGAGATGTGGCCCATGAACTAAAATGAGTTTGACACCCCCGCACTAAATGATTCCAAAGGCTCGAGAATGGGAAGGAAACAATCTCAGCTTCCTCCGGACGGAGCGTTCAATCACAGCTGTTTTCTAATCCTCTCTTAAGCTTCAATTTGTCACTGTGTGCGTGGAGAGGATTTCTCACTAATATCCACACGACTGCTGCTGCATTTCAATTAAGCAGTCATGGTTAAGGTGAGGTGCAGGTCTCAGTCAGGGCGGATGGGATGCTTCTTATTGCTGCGGTTTCCTGGTGTTGTTTTTCTACTTACTGATGAAACGATTCCCCATCTGGTCTGGTGCGTTAAGCACGCTCCATATTTTCCTCCAAGTCAAGTCAATTTCATTTGTACTGCCGTTATTCGAGGCGGCAGTCTCACAGGGCTGTGATGCCTACATTACGAAACAATCTCTGAAAAAAAAAAAAAAGGATAGCTAAAACTCACCTGGCCCTGTGGGGAAATGAAGCTGCTGCGTGTGCGAACAAACAAATACATACAGAAAAACCTATCTAAATCTATTTGGCTAATGCATTATTCATGTTCCATTAAGTAGACGTGTACTGGCTTTGAATTATGGTAAGAAGTCATTTCTCTTGCCTCGTCGTTAGCGGAATAAATGGACTTTTGAAGCGTCTGCATTGGCTGGGAACACTTTACCATACTCTACTACTCAAAACTAAATTCTGCTGTGGTTTGACATACAAATCCCACGATCACGAGAGAGAGAGAGAGAGAGAGAGAGAGAGAGAGAGAAACCTGTTTAACTCAGAGATTTGAGGCCATATGTACAGAATTTCCTAAATCTATTTTCTGAGCATGTTATCAGCCACCAAAACACACAACAGATGGCACGGTAATGTCCTATTCACTACCAGTCAAAAGTTTGGGGTCACTTACAAATTTCCATTCCACTCCATTATAGACAGAAAACCAGCTGATCTGAGTGGGGGCTGATTTTTAATGCAACATCTACATTGCCCATTATCAGCAACCATTCATCCAATGTTCCAAAGGCACATTCTGTTCACTAATCTGATATAATAAAATAAAAAAAAAAATAACTTAGAAAACATTAGACAAGGCTTTTTGCAAATATGTAAGCACATAACGTAATCTGAAAACTGCTGCTCTGGTTAAAAAAAACAATAAAATTGATCTCAGCTGGTATTCTGTCTATAATGGAGTGCAATGGAAATTTCTAAGTGACCCCAAACTGTTGACCAGCAGTGTATATCCACAACCTACCAGGCTATACGGTCACCTGGGTTAATGGTAAACCAGTGGTGTAATGGAAGTAACTAAGTACATGTACATTTACTCCAGTACTGTACTTAAGCCCAAATGTTGAGCTACTTGTACTTTACTTGAGTCTTTTCTTTTCATGCCACTTTCTATTTCTACATTTCAGAGAGAAATATTGTACTTTTTACTCCCCTACATTCATCTGACAGCTTTAGTTAAGTTACACATTAAGAGTAAAATGAAGGAACTGTTCGTTTTTTATTTAAGGGGCTACTAGAGGAGTTTTAGGGTCTTTTGACCCTCCCTTTAGCAATAATACATTTTTCTATAACCCTCCAAAATGAGCCTCCCCATCAATTTATTGATGCCTTCTGTTCTGGTTTGCGCGTGGCAAAGATAGCCACTGTTTTTTTACAACCATGACATACATGACTAACCTTTACCATCTCCTCTTACACATCACACATTTCAGTAGATTTACTCACTAACATTGTTGCAAATGCACACTTCCTGCATTACTGCATTACTTCAAATACTAAATCCTCTAGTCACATGAAACACATGAAACAAAACAACACAACATTGAGACCATTCAGCAAAGCACACTGGGTAATAACAAATTCAACACATAAACTGGTTGCTATGGACTCGTCACTAGGCTTCTTCAGTCATTGTATATTTTAGCATTAAGGTAAAGCTGCCGAAGCTGAACATCATCCAAAACTCCATTTCTCAGACGAGCTTCCATGCTACCACTCTTTCCTTCTCAAATGCCTTGAAAACGATGTCGTTTACACTATTTCACAAATAATCACCGGGACCGAAAAGGATATTTGAGTCGGGTGTGGCTGCAGCCTGGAGACCTCCCGTCTCATGCCCTCCCGGCTGTGTCTAAGCTTCAACTTTTCAAACTAAAAGCTTGGTCTGCTATGTTTTCAGACGTTTGTGTTTGACGTTTTGAACTAAGCAGTATGGAAGTCATGCTAATGAATACAATTATTTTTGCAGCAGATGTCTTAGTTACAACACGATGGAACTAGCAAAGCGGTTTTGTGTTCATATGTGCGGGCGGGATTTATTCACTTAACTTGACTAAACAGGGAAGGACCCATCTACTAGCGATGGGGGGGGCCGAGCCTGAGAGAGCTACATGGAGCTACATGGAAAAATATGCACCAAAAAAGCCACTTTGAAATTTTTGCTGTTTTCATGAATACAAAAGTTGGGTGACCATCCCCCCTAGACTAAAGAAAGTTGAATGACCCTCCCCTAATTTCTTCCAGTGGTCCATTCCAGAAATACCGAACGGTCCCTAAGGATTAGACCATTGAACACACAACTGTTCGGATCGTTTCCAGTTTCTAAAATGGGATGATATTTCTGCATTGAGTACTTTTCCCAAATGATACTTACATATGTATATTTCAGAGCATTTTTTACAGTGTGGTATTGGTACTTGTACTCACGTAAAGGATCTGAATACTTCTTCCACGACGGCAGTAAACCGATGCTACATTGAACGATAATTGCTGTGGCTGCTTCTTACTGAAACCCTTGCAGACTTGGTTGAATAGAGGCAGGCTGCCCATGAGCAACAGCAAAAAACTGAAGATGGAAAATAATGAGAGAGAAACAGAGAGTTATTTGAAAGGGAATGAAACGGAGGCCCCCGCTGTGCAGAAAATAGATCTCTGTGTTTGAGATAACAAATAGGAGGCTTCTGTAAATGTCAGCCTAAAGGTGTGTGTGTGTGACAGGGAGTTGTGCCACGAGGTAAATGAGCGACTTTAGCTGCAGAAAGCTTTATGATATCGACTATAATGAAGCAGCTTAAGTGGAGGAAAATGGAGGCTTCTTGCTGGGATAATTATTCATGATTGAAAACATGGGGGATTTCATAACCATCTTGGAAATTTGAGCATGAGCTGGGCGCGTCAAGTCAAAGTCATTTAAGGAACAAACCCGGCGCAAAATCATCCTAGGGGTTAATGACACATTTACAGGGTCAACCGTTTTGCTGGGATATGTTTTCATGCTAATGAAATGTCACCAGTTTTAGCGCAAATTGCTAATTAGCTTGGAACGCTAGTTGTCGGGGTGCCACTAACCAGGCTCAAAATAGTCTTTTAATAAACAGATATAATTCATGCATTTCCATGTACTTACATTTCCTATCGACCTATTGGGAAACAACGGACCATGGGAGATTTCATATGACAGGTCAGTTCAGTTCAAAGTTCTCAATGCTTCGGTTTACATGTAGAGACCCTCATTATGCTACCGTGGAAATGTGGTGCCATTTTGAGCCTTGTTAGTGGTATAGAAATAGCAACTTCTTTTACTTTACCCATGCCCCGACTACGAGCATTATGAGCTAATTAGGGGTTTGCAATAAAACTGGTCACGTTCGATTAGCATGAAAACATATCCCAGAGAACGGTCCTGGTACCCATGTGTTATTAACCTTTAGGTTCACTTTGCCCACCCATTTTAATTTCTGGTTATGTCCTTTAAGGCAAACATGAGAAAATTGGCAATCTGAAGGCATCTTTTCTAAATGAAGCTACATTATAACAGAGCTAAGGAGCTGATGCTTTTAATGAAGTGAGGCTGCAAACAAGAAAGTGGTGCTTGAGGAAAAAACCAATACAGCATAGTATCATGATATTTTCCATGCCAATACAGTATTGATACCCAGACGCCAGGTATCAATCTTTTACTATATGTGTGTTGGTCATTTTGTCAGCTTGACAATCTAATATTGCAGCAATAAAATTGAAGTGAGATGAACAAACAGAAAAATTTATCTTTTTAGATAAAACACATGTTGGCAAGGTTCATCATTTGAAAAGTAATAAAAATGCAATATAGCGTAGAATAAAATTAAAATTAAAATTAAAATTTCTTTCAAAAAACCACCCACAAAACAAGTCTTTTGCTTAGCTTAACTCTAATGTTGTCCAAACCATCCAGGTTATCTCTGCTGTCAGTCAAACACGACATCATGAGACTCACCAAACACACACAGAACAGTCATTTAACATCTTAATGAATCATATGAAATATGCTATAAAATGTCTGAAAAACCCGACTACCAACACATCTGACTTCACCAGGGAAACAAAATGGAGAAGACAAATCAACGGCCAAAGGTGCACAACAATCTCATTGACAGCCCAAAGATGTAAAGTGGAGTTTGATGAAATATTCACAAAAATTTGCAATGTAGGTTTTGCTTTTTTGACAGCAAAGGCAGAGATCAGCACATGTTGATTAATCAATCAGGCTTTTCCATGGGTTTAGTAGTTCATTATAGCCATATTTGGGACAATAATGTAGAATGATAATGAAGTTCCAAAGCAGTATGTTTCAGACAGAGTGCTTGTCATATGTTGTAATAGTGTCTGTAACTCCTCTCTACAGTCGTCCTGTCTTCCTATCTTTCCCAACAATCCGACAATCACACCCGGTTTACGTTTCACTGGTATGCAAAATAAGGAAATAAGCAGGGATTTTACATTCTTCACAAAAAACCTTTCTTAGCTTCGTTTGAGTCAGACTGTCAGAAATGTCTGCATGGGATTTTCCTGCATGCCAATCTTTTTTTTGCATTCCACCACCCATACTATATCATTTGGTTTGCCAGAAAAAATATTTAGTATTATCCCTATACATAGTATGTCAAATTCATTATGCCAAAAATAACAGGATCACCTACTGCATCAGGACGGGATTCTGGCAAGTCAGACACAGAATCCTTTCCACGGCATTTATATGAGCAAGAGGGTCAAAGTTTAAGGCGCAATGTTATGAATAAGTAGTATGTCCCAATTTTATGCATATCCTATGCATAATCCAGTGTGTTTGATCAATGGCTGCCTTGCCAGGGTGTGTGTGGCCTACCCGCGCCTCGGCCTGAAAGGGTCTGTGGAAGCAGCCTGAGGGAGGCTACTGTGGAGTGTGAGAGACTCATTGAAAGAGTCGGCGGCAAAGGTTTGTATTTCGGATTTAACTGACGTTTCCCCACAGAGTGAGTGTTAATTTTATGTCCACATTTGAATGTCAAACAAGTGAAATGTCAACTGATTTTCATAACACTGTTAAACGCTGCACCGACTGACGAGGTTAAGAGGAACGGGCTAGTCTCTTACCTTCAGTCGGGCGGCTAAGCGGTTATCTTATTTCCTAGTATCATATGTGCTAGCAAAGCCTATTTGTGTTTTAACCCCTGAATGTAACAAGGGTAATCAAGTACCCAGGGTTGGTTGTGCTGTAAAAAGCCTGCTACTCTCTGCAGTGCCCTACTACGACAGGCTACGTCCTTCTATGCCCTGCAGTGCCCTGCTATGCCTTGCAGGGCCCTGCTACATCCTGCTATGCCTTGCACTGCCCTGCTACGTCCTGCTATGCCCTGCTATACCTTGCACTGCCCTGCTACGTCCTGCTATGCCCTGCTATGCCTTGCAGTGCCCTGCTACGTCCTGCTATGCCCTGCTATGCCTTGCCGTGCCCTGCTACGTCCTGCAGTGCCCTGTTATGCCATGAACTACTGCAACTACTATTTCTAGTCATAGTTACATTATCTTTATTGTGACTAGTATTGCCACTGTTCATCACCCCCCCAACCTGCACCAAGAGTCTGGGTCTGTCCCAGTTTTCTCCCTAAAAAGGAGCTTTTCCTCACCACTGTCGCACTAAATGCTTGTTCTTGGGGGAATTACTGAAATTTATAGCTGTTTAAATAAAAGATGAATAAAAGACATAAAAGATGTGGTCTAGACCTACTCTATCTGTAAAGTGTTTTGAGATAACGCTTGTTATGATTTGATACTATAAATAAAATATATGATGTGAATTTCTGTGTTGGGCCACATGGATGGCTGTCAGCTGCCCTCTAATTGACTACATTTTCTAACAAGAAGACAGATTGAAGAGGTTGGAAGATTTAGGACAGGTGAAAGGCAATAAAAAGTAAGAGACCGAGTTTAAATGGAGCAAAAAAGTCACTGGGTCTGCAGAGAATATTTATCAGATTGCTCAACAGCCTCATAGTGTCGGTTTAGGAACACCTCGACTCTTTCCACCTCGCTTTTTTAATTGGAGATAACAACCGTTTAGTCTCTAATGGAAAATAACGGTCCGTGGAGATACAGAGCTAATCTTTGAGAGAGAAATAGCAGCAGAGGACAACTTTTTAAAACATGGCTGCCGATAGAACACCTGTACTTTTAGAAGGATTATCCTCGCACTCATCCCCTTCTGTCTCCAAAACATTTCCAGCTTTTCCTCTCAGTCTGCCTCCACACAGACGAGTCAGTGTTTGTCCTGATATCTATCAGTTATTCCGGCCGAGCCACCTCGCAGCCTCGCTATCTAATAAAAAATTGATTTTCTATAAAAGTTTCAGTTTCCCCTCTGCGTGCTGCATCAGGCGGGCAGAGAGCTGTGAGGAAGAGGCTGCAGGCCTTCGACAGACAGCCTTAGACTTAAATCTGATAGAGAGTAAGGGCATTGATCATTTGGAGTCCATGCTGTCAACGGAGCATGAACTCCAAACCCCCCTAATGTTTCAGGCTGAATGCACCTTCGTTCATTTGCATTCCACATATTCTTCGCTGTATGTACCACCTTAGTCTATATCGACGACGTTCCATTTACGGGATTGTTCCGGCGTCCTTCTGGATATTTCTCATTTTTGGCTGGATGTTCATCACCTTCTTCTTTCTTTGTGTTGGCGTTCTAACCTCCGGTGGATTTCTGAGGACTATGGTTAACTGGTCCTCAGATCTCTGCAGAGATATCGTCTGTCCCTGTCCCATCTCTGTCCCCGTGGCTCTGACCACGGGGACAGAGATGCTCGCTTCAACTCCTGAAAATAATATCCATTTCGCAAATGTATCTGCAGTCACATCAACCATCAAATACAGCAACAGGAAATAAAACTACTGTCGGGTTAAATGCGTCGTAACTCGCGTTAATGAGATTGTGACAGGTATAATATTACTGAAATGTAATTAGTAATGCGTTATATTACTGCGTTACAGCAAAAAGGAATACATTACTGTAATTACTCCCAACACTGATCTTCACTGACCACTGACAAGCAAATAAAACAGTTCACACTCTTCTACAACCGCCATGACTGCAGCCGATGGCACAAACGCGTCATGTGGGGCTATCTGCTCCCGGATTTCAAAACCGACCAAAATGGCAGCTCGTTTGGGATACAATCTATTATTTTACAAAAATGGCAAATTCCGAAACACCACCTATAGGCCGTGCAGTTGCTGAATCTGTCTTCATTTCAGATTGACAACCAGTCAGTTTAAAAGATTTTCGTAAGCTTTGGAGAGGCGGCATTGCTGCTCCCATAGAAATGAATGGGAAAAGTGGGAAATGGCGCTGACAATGGACACGTCCCATAAGCCGTTGACCAGGAGCTGCAGAGCCTACCAGGGACATTTGTTGCAATCCCTCTCTCTGCCCTTGTTTTCTGTCACCTATCTACAGTCGGCTAACCAATAAAGACATAAAATGCCTAATAAACACACATTTGCCATGCCATGTCTTGGATTAATTCAGATGAAAAGGTACTGGGCTGTTTCTGCCAACACTTAGTTGTGAAATCATCTCTCCTGCTGCTGTTTCATTATCAGCTAATAGAGATTTAATGAAACCTGCCGCCTCATGAGTCACATGCACTCTATCTACTGTAAGTGGGTTTCCCCTGACCTCGACACTGTGTAACAGGTTGCATGCTGGCACAGGCAAATGAACACCTGCAGACTCTTCATTTTGCATGGCTGACCACCCCTGAACTAGATTATGCATTATACAATAAAAGCAGAAATTGTTATTCAGCAAATAGACTTACAGGTCTTACAGGTAAAAATAGTGAAAAATTACATCTAATGTATCAATTCTAAGATTAAAAGGTTCATTTACAAGCAATTTACCACGTCACAGTATTGGCGAGATGCTTGAATTAAAGGAAATTACCGATTAAATTTCACTTTCAAATTTCAATTTAAATATTTGCAATTAAAAAGCCCACACATGAATGGAGTGAAGTGCGATTATTAGAGCTCTGCCAGATGAAGGAAAGTGAATAGGAGGGGAGTGATCGCAGACTGACTCTCATCTCTCCTACATGCTGCAGGTGGGCTGATAATAAACAGAACGCACTCTGCCATCTAATTACTCATCTGCTTGAATTCTCTGCAGTGAGAAACATCTCCACAGTTGCTCGGATTATGAACTGAAGGTGGGCTGGATAATTCCCAGGAACCTGTTATGAGAGAAGAGATCTCTTCCATCCAGCAGAGCGTCAGGACAAAACATGAAGGCGAAGCAGAAAAAGTCCACTTTTACTCTACTGCTGTGTGATGAGACGAGATCCTCTAATATCTACATATTTCTCCACAAAACAGCCAACAGGAGGTTGTCATAAACTAAAATCGGTTCCACTGCCTGGTCTCTGTGAGCCACCAGGACATTATAAGACATGGGAGCAGCTTGGAGGTAGTTGGCTAACCGTTCACGTGTAGGCAAACAGGCTCGAAATCAGTCCAACAGTAGCACAGCAAAGTCAAAAGACACTGAAGCCTGCTGTGCATGAGCATTGAAAGAGACAAATGGCAGCCAAACACGCTGACCACACAAAGATGACACAGAGCTGCATTCAAATCGGCAAAGTAGCCCATTAATACACTGGACTTCTGAGTTAACTGATAGGCCCTGAACATAGACAGTAAACAAAAGGGACACAGCGACGCCATAGACTTCCACGGAGACCAGTGAAGGATATTAGAAGCCCTTTTCCGGTGATGGCTGAGCGTTACTGAGCAGCCTCCTGTTGTGGTCCGCTGTCCTTCCCCCAACCGTGGGCCTTCTCTCCAGCTGTTGGCAGAGTCTCCCTGGCTGGTTGTGGGGGAACTCCCTCCGGGGGCGTGGCCATTGTCACCTGTTCCCACCCGCTCAGCTGTCTTCCATCACCTCATCAACTCCTGCCAGTCTTAAGCCCGGCTAACCACCTCGCCGGCGCCAGATTGTTACACACTCATTTGCGGTAACTTGGCTCCCAGTGAATCGTTATCCTACTCTGCACTTGCTCTCTCTAGCTTGTTTCACGTGTTCTTCTACTCACCGTGTGTTCTCTGCCTCTCCAGATACCTCCGTGCTGCCATCCACCATCCCTCCGACCAGTCTCCGCACCCTTGACTTTTGCATCTTGTCATTAAAATCCCTTTTTCTGATCTACCGTTTGTCTCTGTGTTTTGGGTCCCGCCAAACCTAACAGAACAATCTGGCCAACATGGACCCCACAGGGATACCATCGGATCCGGACAACGACAACACACAGCGGGCTATCCAGTCTCAGGGAGTTTTATTGGGACGTCATGACCAGCTGCTCAATACACTCCTGGAGAACAATCAACAACTAATCACTCAGGTTACCCAACTAACGGCTCAGGTCGCTAGGCTATCTGTTGTTCCTTCACCCCCCCTCTCGTCTCCTTCTGTTTCTCCGTCTGGTCCCACAGGAATGGCAGCCGCCGCACCGCTCCGTGAGCCTCCCATTTCCGCACCGGAGCCGCTCGGGTGACTTGGGAAAATGTCGCGGATTCCTGCTCCAGTGCGGTCTCATCTTTAGACAACGACCGTTGTCTTTTGCTACAGAAGCTGCTAAGGTTCACTACGCTCTGGGACTACTCAGGGACGAGCCCTGGCGTGGGCTGAGGCAGTGTGTGCTAATCGCCTGCCCGCAGGTATAACTTTTGACTCTTTTTCTTCTGAATTAAGAACAGTTTTCACCACCCGGACTATGTGGGGAGGCCGAGGCGGCTGCTTGCTCTCAGACAGGGACGGGAGGAGTAGCGGATTACTCAGTTGATTTCTGACGCTGGCGGCGGACTCTAAGTGGAACGAGGAGGCGCTAAGGGGGCTTTCGTTAACGGTTTGTGTGACGTGGTCAAGGATGAACTGTCTGTTCGGGATGACCCCGCCACCCTTAATGAACTTGTGTCTCTTGCCATCCGTATAGACAACCGGTTGCGAGAGAAAACGAGTTAAGAGTCGCTGTACTCACCCCGACCGGACGGCTACATTGTCGGGTCCCGGTCACCTGTTTCCCGCTGCTGCCCTCAATCACCCCGGGTACACCGCCAGGGAGGAGGAGGAGGCGATGCAGTTGGGGCGTGCCCGCCTTCCCCTGCTGAACGACAACGCCGCATGCGGGCCGGTGAGTGTCTCTATTGCAGCGATACTTCCCATCGTATCGCTAATTGTCCGCCCGCCAAAGACACGACTCGCTAACGCACGTGGGCGTTAGCGAGTCCTAAGGTTGACGCTCAGCCCACTGCACCCCAGTTATTAGTACCTGCCTCATTACAATACCAGACTCTTTCCTTTCCCCTTTCCGCTCTGATTGATTCCGGCGCTGAGGACAATTTTATTGACTGTGAGTTTGCTTCCCAAGCTGGCATTCCCATCGTGCCTATTGATAGCCCCATTCGGGTTACGGCCGTTAACGGCTATACTCGCCAGAGTAACACAACAAACTGTGCCCATTTCTTTAGTTTTGTCAGGAAATCACCATGAAACTATTCAATTCAAGATCATGTCTGCGTCTACTACCCCCCTGATACTCGGCTTCCCCTGGTTAACACTGCATAATCCCCTGATCGATTGGCAGCGGCCTGCCATTCGTGGTTGGAGTGACCACTGTCACGCAGAGTGCTCTGCCGGCGGTGCCACCCATTGTTAACATCCCGCATCTGCGGACCCACCTTCCAATTTGTCCTCAGTGCCAGCCGATTATCTCGACCTTGCTGAGGTTTTTAGTAAAGATAATGCCATGACCCTGCCTCCTCATAGACCATATGATTGCGCCATTGACATTCGGCCCGATTCCCCTTACCCTAAGAGTCGGCTGTACAACCTGTCACGGCCGGAGAGGGAGGCTATGGAGCGATACATTCGTGACTCTCTAGCTGCCGGTGTTATCCGCCCGTCTTCGTCTCCGTTAGGGGCGGGGTTTTTCTTCGTGGAAAAGAAGGATAAAACACTGCGCCCCTGTATCGATTTCCGCGGACTTAATGACATTACTGTGAAGAACACGTACCCCCTGCCCCTCCTGAACGCTACATTCGAGCCGTTGCAGGGCGCGACGGTGTTTTCGAAATTAGACCTCCGCAACGCCTACCACCTAGTCCGCATTCGTCAGGGGGACGAGTGGAAAACAGCTTTCAATACCCGTTAGGTCATTTCGAATATCTGGTGATGCCATTTGGCCTGACCAATGCCCCAGCAGTGTTCCAGACCTTGGTAAACGACGTGTTGAGGGACTTCCTCAACCGGTTTGTGGTGGTGTACCTCGACGATATTCTGGTGTTTTCATCCTCATTAACCGACCATGTGTCCCATGTACGTCAGGTCCTCCAACGGTTACTGGAGAACAAACTCTTCGTCAAAGCCGAGAAGTGTGAATTCCACCGCCAGTCGGTTCCGTTTTGGGTTTCATTATTGAGAACGGTCAGATTTCAGCGGATCCTGCTAAAACTAAGGCGGTTACTGACTGGCCCACGCCCACCAACCGCAAGCAGTTGCAACGGTTTCTGGGGTTCGCCAATTTTTATCGCCGCTTTATTGCCAATTTTAGTCAGGTGGTGGCTCCTTACTAGACTCACGTCCCCTAAGGTTCCTTTTTTCTGGTCTCGGTCGCTGACCGGGCAATGGAACAACTTAAATCTCTGTTCACTTCCTCCTGTGTTAAAACACCCAGATCGTGCGCTCCAATTCGTGGTGGAGGTGGATGCTTCTGCCGGGGTGGGTGCGGTCCTATCCCAACGCTCCTCCGACCAGAAGCTCCATCCTTGTGCTCCTCTCGAGGAAATTGTCCCCGGCGGAAAGGAACTATGATGTGGGCAACCGGGAACTTCTGGCAGTGAAGGTGGCGCTGGAGGAGTGGCGCCATTATCTGGAGGGGGCAGATCAGCCGTTTTAGTGTGGACCGACCACAAAAACCTGGCTTATATTCAGTCCACCAAGAGGTTGTCGTCCCGGCAAGCCAGGTGGGCCTTGTTTTTCAGTAGATTCGAGTTTACGCTCACCTACCGTCCGGGGTCACGTAATGTGAAGCCGGATGCACTGTCTCGGCAGTATGACAACCCGGAGGAAGATGCCGACCCGAGACAGTGCTACTCCCTCCTGTGTCGTCGCTGCGGTTCGCTGGGAGATCGAGGCGCGGGTCAGGGCGGCCCAGACCCTGGATCCTGGTCCCGGTGGCGGTCCGGCTGACCGTCTCTACGTGCCTGCACCGGTGCGGTCCCACGACTTCAGTGGATCCATACCGCCCGCTTTTCCTGCCATCCCGGATGCACCGGACAGCAACGCTGGTGAAACGACACTTCTGGTGGCCCACGATGGATGCTCATGTTCGTACCTACGTGGCTGCCTGCTCCGTCTGTGCGAGGAGTAAGGCTTCCCATCAACAACCTGCTGGCCTGCTGCTACCTCTACCGATCCCCAGCCGTCCCTGGTCCCACGTGGCGTTGGACTTTGTCACCGGCCTGCCCCAGTCCAAGGGTAACGACACTATATTGACGGTGGTGGATAGGTTCTCTAAATCTGTCCACTATATAGCGTTACCTAAATTACCCACAGCCAGTGAGACGGCTGACCTCTTGGTCCAACATGTATTCCGTCTCCATGGAATACCTGTGGACATTGTTTCTGATAGAGGTCCACAGTTTATATCTCGTGTGTGGAAGGAGTTTTGTACTGCGCTGGGTGCTTCTGTCAGTCTGTCCTCAGGTTACCATCCGCAGTCTAATGGTCAGACGGAGAGGGCCAACCAAGATCTAGAGGCGTCTCTCCGCTGTGTGGCTGCCCAGAATCCCGCCACCTGGTCTGACCACCTGCCCTGGGTTGAGTATGCACACAACGCCTTGGTCACGTCCGCCACGGGTCTCTCCTTCGAGGTAGCCCTGGGCTACCAACCCTCTGTTTCCGGCGCAGGAGAAGGACCTGTCCGTGCCTTCCGTCCAGGACAATCTTCGCCGCTGTCACCGGGTGTGGACGGAGGCCCGGGAGTCCTTCTTTGGGCCGCTGACCGGGCTAAGAGGGGGCGGACAGGCATAGGGTCCCGGCGCCCTGTTCCAACCGGGCCAACAGGTATGGTTGTCTTCCAGGAACATTCCTCTGCACGCCGAGACACGGAAGCTCTCCCCCCGTTACCTGGGCCCCTTTGAAGTCGAGGCGGTGGTGAATCCTGCGGCGGTCCGGCTGAAGCTGCCGGCTGCCATGCGTATTCATCCCACTTTCCATGTTTCGCAACTGAAGCCGGTGTCCTCCAGCCCCCTCTGTCCTCCGGTGGATCCGCCCCCGCCAGTGCGGCTGATAGACGACCACCCGGCCTACACTGTCAGTCGACTCCTGGACGTCCGGCGGCGAGGTAGGGGGCTACAGTATCTGGAGGGCTATGGGCCGGAGGAGCGGTCGTGGATTCCTCGGCGGTTCATACTGGATCCTCTACTGGTCACTGACTTTCATCGGAGCCATCCCGACAAGCCTGGTCGGGCGCGTGGAGGCGCCCGTTGAGGGGGTACTGTTGTGGTCCGCTGTCCTTCCCCAACCGTGGGCCTTCTCTCCAGCTGTTGGCAGAGTCTCCCTGGCTGGTTGTGGGGAACTCCTCCGGGGCGTGGCCATTGTCACCTGTTCAACACCCGCTCAGCTGTCTTCCATCACCTCATCAACTCCTGCCAGTCTTAAGCCCGGGCTAACCACCTCGTCGGCGCCAGATTGTTACACACTCATTTGCGGTAACTTGGCTCCCAGTGAATCGTTATCCTACTCTGCACTTGCTCTCTCTAGCTTGTTTCACGTGTTCTTCTACTCACCGTGTGTTCTCTGCCTCTCCAGATACCTCCGTGCTGCCATCCACCATCCCTCCGACCAGTCTCCGCACCCTTGGACTTTTGCATCTTGTCATTAAAATCCCTTTTTTCTGATCTACCGTTTGTCTCTGTGTTTTGGGTCCCGCCAAACCTAACACCTCCAACTGAGCTTGACGACGTAGATGTGACGTGAGCAACCTGTCTGAATGTTGTAAGTCTTCTGGTAGCTGTGCAAAGAGAAATCTGTTCGTGGATAAATGTTACTTCATATGAATTCACTTGCCACATACCAAAGTATTTCCAATCCATCAAAACATACCTGAAATATTTTGTTCTGATGCTTTCATGGACTCTCTATGGGCTTCTCTATTGACTGTATGCCTCCATGTCCCTTACCCCCCTCCCTGATTGCCTGCGAGCTTCTATAAGGTAATTTCTCAACTCTGCGACAGAAAGTCGCGTGGTTATGACACAATTGTTAGCCTATTTATACAAAAACGTCTGCTATGGAGCCATGACGTGAGATACAAGGTAATGGAGCCTTTTATACATTTCTTTTAGAAATAAACAACAGACAAATAGTCTTCAAAGGCTTCAGATGTAAAGTTATTCGCTGTCAAAGAATGGGAGTCAATGGAATGCTAACTGAAGCTGATGGCTTGTTAGCCTCAGAATTTCCCCATAGGCCTGACAGAGGTAAGATGGAAATCAACAATGTGAGCCTAATATACAACCTAACAGCACGGAAGTACTGTTGGGAAACATTAAAAACTCAACGGACAGAGTTAATGCTAGTTAGCTGTTACAGCTAATAAAATCTCTTGCTTGTAAAATTGACCACACTGGCCAGAAAGGCTTCTGTCTATGCGTCTGAAGTCAAATCAAACCAACTTTTTTCTAAAAAATACTGCAAATTTTGATTAACTGCAGCAAAGTTATCCTCATTAAATGTTTACCTTTGAACCTTGATGTCTTTAAGGTTTATTAAAACTCTCCTGCTTTATGGTATAGGCACAAGTTTTTCTGATTTCAACTTTGTTATGCCGAAATCATGCATTTCTTTAATCATCTTGGCATGTTGAACGGGTCAAAATACCACAATACCCACGAGCCTCATCTGCTGTTACCATGGTAAAGAAGGCAATCGGGAGCAAATCAGCTCAAAACTCATTGTTTTTGAGAGCTAAATTAAAAAAATGACCCAGAATCCAAGTTAGCAATGCACATAACATAATTTATAATGATGGACACAATGCAAGAACTGGATATTTTCTAACACAGATGTCAATCTTTTGTACTGATGATTCATCCAGGAGAGTTTCTTGCTGATCTGAGACGTGCTCTAACTGTGAGTCACATAGCATCATCATGAGGAAAAATAATGTAGCCCAAAATAGCCACCCCCATACACAGCAGTGTTTTCAGAAGAGTTTCTTCATTAGGTGATCTTGTTAGTTTGTCTACCCACAGGTGTAATTATTCAGCTCACCTCCACTGTGAGGAACACAAGAGTAATTCGATTAAATCAGCATAGAGACGTTAAAGACGGAGCTGATAGACAGTAAACTTTATTAGATGGCTTACTAAAACTCGCTGGTACATAGAGATTCATCTCTTTCAACACTGCAACAGGGACACAGCATTGAGCAATGAGATGTACTGAATACACAGCTGTGTGACTGGGTTCTCTGTGGAAAATATTAAATAAAACCATGTCAAGAATCAATTTAGTTCTCTTCATTCGGTGCCATTTAGAGCCCTAAAGACATCACTGAAGACATCGGCCGGATGTCCGTCCCCTTCCTCTGTCTTTGTGTTGGCGTTCTAACCTCCGGTGGATTTCTGAGGACTATGGTTAACTGGTCCTCAGAGCTCTGCAGGGTAAATCCAGACAACTTGTTCGGAGTTTTCTGTTGCAAGACTAAAACAACTTTTGAGCGTACAAATGTTCCACCAAAACAAGTCCCTTCCTGGGGCTATTTTGCAGCGGCACCGTGGCTCTGTCCGGTGCTTAGCGTTGCCCAAGACAATTGGGATTGGTTAAAGAAATGCCACGTCTCCATGAATTCTATGTGGACTAGCCAGACCTTCCTCCGCAGCGCTGTGGAGAAACCATAACACAACAAACACATATACACACATATATCACACATACCTAGGAATAAAAATAAAATTAAAAATTAAAAATCACTCACAGAAATGCAATGACCATGATAAGGTGAGATACTTGGGTAGACTGTGTGTAATGATGACAACGCTAAAGTGCAAAAGTGAACAGTTCAGGGATTGAACAGTGCAGTAGATCATGTTAAATATTGACTATGACTATACAATATAAACACAATAACCTAGAAACTGACTGAATAAGAATAAGAACATGATGGGAATTTCCAAGATGTAGATGTTATGACCATAGTCCAGGTTATGTATGTGGGCTAATATAGCCAATTCACACACATTCATACACTGTGGCCAAGGCTGCCGCACAAGGTGCCACCTGCTCATCAGATAAACACTCACACACATTCACACTCCGATGGCGTAGCATTGTCTTGCCCAAGGACACTTTGACATGGGACTGCAGGGCCAGGGATTAAACCACCAACCTTCCAATTGGCAGGTGGCAGGCAACCACTCTGCCCCAATAAGTAATGTTTTCTAAAAATTTTCTTTTACACTATTGTGATAACAGCCAAGTCAGGTGCCATTCTACCAGGAGTGGGGTTTGAACCCACGAGGGCTTTAGCCCATTGGATCTTAAGTCCAACGCCTTAACCACTCGGCCATCCTGGTACATAACATTGCTGTGTAGAAGACCTAAATTGGCCATGGGAACAAAGGTCCTCCTCAATGAGCTGCATGAACGCCACATCACATTGAACGTGTCGATTCAGCATGAAAATGCTATCCTAGAATAATATATTCAAGTTTAAATTAAATAAATCTTTGTCCCACTGGTATTTATCTTCCTAATCAGCCACGTAAACTGTACTCTGCAGTGCCAACAGACGCGACCAAATCTGTGATCACTTTTCCATTCTACTTTGGCAGTAGATTAGTCGATCCTATACGCTGGTGAAGTTTTCTACACTTTGATGTCGCTCTCGGCTTCACATCTCGCCTCTGATGACAACCACTACGGGGAGATTTGAATGCATCAACCAGAGATCACTAATCTAAATGCAGCTGAATGATCTTCGTGGGGGTTTAAACAGGCTAAGTGGCTCTTCACAGAGGATCGCTTTTCTATCCTCTGCTCCTGGAGGCGCCACTGCTTATATCACTCTCTCATCTGCAGAACGTTAACAGCTATTAGAAATGTCACTTCTGACGGATGTGTATCCTCCCACACTGCGGGTGGGAAGGAGCAAATATAAAAGATGCAAGTTTATGTAAATTGCCGTGTTAGCCTTTGCTGTGTGTCAGCTCCATTTAACAAAAAAAGGAACAAAAGAGCTCTGTGGTTTCAATTTCATTTAAAAGAATCCCACCACAACACAATTTTCTTTTCAATTTGTTGTCGAGACACGCTTGGCTTTCTGTAGAATCCTCCGCACATGTAAATAGGAGAACAAAGTGGTCCACATCACAATTAGAGTGTATCCTGCTAAAATGTATTCCTCTGGTGAATCATCTGTAAAGCACAAAATATAATGAAAATCGTTTGAAAAACACATCCTTATTTTAATTTTCATCAAAGAGGATTTTGTTGACAACCAAACAGCCAGAATATGGGTCAAATCTGGATGTTTCTATGGCATGTCATTCACACTCACAACATCACGACAGTTACACTGAACACCCTTAGGACCTTAAATGGTGCTTTGTCAGAGAGTCACCACTTCCTCCAGAAAATCACTTCTTAACCCTCATGTTGTCCTTGGGTCAAATTGACCCGTTTTCCTATATTAATGTTCTTTTTAATTACCCAAAATAACATGATAGATTCCACACAACGCTCTTTGGCAAGTAGAAGTCTCTACTTTTTACTTTCCATAATTTTGGGGCGTCTCATTCAATTTTAAGTGCTATAAATAGTATTGAGTAAAAGTTGACATATTCCAGTCTGTGATTATCCATCAACATCCATTCCTTTAATTTTACTCTAAATAATTCCTAACTTCTGCTTTTCTAACTCACACATTAGGTTTAATTTTCTAAAAATGAGGTTTATTGACCATAAATTCCAAATATAACTGTAAAACTAAAGTGACAAACATTGAAAAAAATGTTAAAAAAGGGACAAAAAAGCGTGAAAACAAGTTAAAAACATTGATGAAAAAGCGCCAACAAAAGTGTTGACGTTCAATTTTGAGGAGAAGACAACACAAGGGTTAACAATAAGGCTGCCGTTATTCTGTGTCCCCCCCCCCCACCACCCCCAACGTCAACAAATCTAATCAAAAGACCAAATTCAACAATGTCAGTTGATCAGTATCTCCATATAATCAGTATCTGCATAGTATCTGAGTCTGTGACCTCAGTCCTAAACCCCTTCCTTCTGAAGATGAAAATATTAGATATAAAAGCAGCTCACAAATATATACAGTAGTTACATTTTTTAATTATCCACAATGAGCTTTCCTTAGTATGTGCCATTTCTGAGTCTGTAGCTTTGACGAGGAGAGAGTGTGTGTGTGTGTGTGTGTGGGGGGGGTGAGACCTTGACCAACTGCCACTTTGCTCGTTTGAAAGCCATGATGTCTCTCTTACGAGTGCCTACCCATGTGCAGTGATTCCTTCTGAGTGAACACAGTGAATCTGACTGCAGACTACTGTGAAAGAAATGCATGAAAGTTGTGTTAATTCATACATTTGTTTATTTCCTGTTTTCCAGTGAAGTCCACACTAGTCGATTGTTGAACTCATACAATCCAATATTCCAAAATGTATTTTTTCCACACAAAAAAAAAAAAAATACGATTTGCTGTTGTAATGTCCTTAGTAATGACTATGTAGAAACAGGCTGGAACTGACACCACAGTGGAGCCAGGAGAGCAGCGCGGCCGGCTGCAGCAGGTCCAAAGTTTTCTTTTTTAGCAAACAGAGAATCAGGTAAGCATTACTAGCACCACTAGAAAGAACATCAAGTGTACAAAATTATAAAAAATAAAAATAAAAAACCTACATACAAGGCAATGCAAATGAGAAATAACATTACATTGCAAATAAAACAAAAATACAAGAAGGCAAAATGTACAATTAGTCAGAGGTTTCGGGAAAAAAAGACTACCGTATCCACAATTTTAATACATTTCTTGTAATGTTTTAAGTGACTTCAATAGAGATTAAAATTCTATGAGAAAAGGTATAAAATTAGGAGATGAGTTTGAAAATCTCTGCTTGTGAACAACAAATGAATGAATGAATTAGATACTCAAGATGCATTGTTATCTGAATTATCGTAGTAACATATGATATCTTTAAGGTTAAAGGAGTAGACAAAGTTGGTGGGTTCAATAAAAGTAAGACTCCAAATCTGTCCAGGTATATGTTAAGATTTTGAGTGAGGTGTACTTCCTTAGCTTTGTTAGAAACACAGTACTTATTATTTGGTAGAAGCCGCAGCAGGACAAAAGTTCAAGAGCCCACTGTTGCTTAGTTACCTATGCATATTCGCGATAGCTCTTGAACTCTTGACCTGCAGCTCTCCCGGCTCCATTGTGATCGACCGGAATCAATGTGCGATTATAAAGATGTTGCTCACAGTGACACTATACTGAGGCTGAAGGTTTTTTTTTTGCACACACCACTGCATGCTTCAGCGACTTGTTTTTACTTGAACTTTACACCCTGTTTTTCTGTAAAAGAAAAAAATTCAACGTTCCCCTTCTGGATCTTGATAACCATTTTATTTTGCTGTATTGTTAAGCATTGTGCTCCAGCTGCGCTCCGTCTGCAAGATTGTCTGGCTGTCAAGGTTACCTGTTGAGTTCCTCTTAGCTGCACTGGACAGTGTACATGGACAGTCACTTCAATTCAATTTTATTAGTAGTATCAAATCATAACAAGAGTTATCTCAAGACAATGAAGTATAAAGTCCCAACAATTCTAGTAATTCCCCCAAGAGCAAGCGTAGCGCGACAGTGGCGAGGAAAAACTCGGCCAGACCCAGGCTCTTGATAGGCGGCGTCAGACGGTGCCGGTTGGGGGGTGATGAACAGTGGCAATAACAGTCACAATAAAGATAATAGAACAGTGACTACAAATGGTAGTCGTAGTGGTTCATGTAATAGCAGGCCGCTGCAGGGTGTTACAGGGTGTAGCGAGGCACAGCAGAACATTTCTGGACGTAGCAGGGTGCAGTGCAGCAGGACCAGGACCAGAGAGAGCAGCTCAGTGTGTCAAAGGAAGGAAGTCCCCTGGCAGTCTAGAACTATAACAGCATAACTAAGAGAGATAGGTTAAGGAGAGGAGCCTGGTAACTCGGGCACGTAGACCTCTGGTTGGGCAGTGGTCCAGACTAGGTTGGTCATAAAGTGGGGCATCCGCAGCGGGATATACAATCCCCGCCAGACATGTTGATTCACATGGGACTAATATTATCACAGGACCTCGGTGTTCAGCAAAATATGGTGGTTCATTTGCGGGGGGTTACTTCACAAAAGTACAGACATGGCCGATTCACACACGGGACTCCAAACACAGAGAACTTCTGTAATTATCACAAATGACTAGAGGCAGTGGTGTAGTCTAATGTGTTGCCGTGGATATACTGTATGGGCCAGAATGGGACACTGGGGGGGTCTTTGAGCGTCAAAGACTGCATTTCTTGCATTATTATACGCTTTTATGAACCACTTTACGGTGGAAATAGGCTGTATTTAGCCTAGGCAAAGATAAAAAAAAAATATGTGGAAAATATAATGGAATGTATGTCGTTGTTGGTCATTGAGCATTTTTAATTGGGTATATGGAAATCCTGGAGCTTTCTTGGTGGGTATACCAAGTCTGCGTATAACGTAGACTACACCACTCACTAGAGGTCACCAGGTAGTACTAGTCCCGGGAAAAGAGGGCTGAAGACAACAATGTGTGGCTTTAGCTGTTGTAAGGTGGTGAACAAAATTGATGAATAATGCATTTTGAAGTTTAAGCAACTTTTAGCATAAAAATTTCTATCTGTGCTCTAGGGCATTGTTTCTCAAATGGGGTACGTGTACCCCTAGGGTACTTTGGAGTACCCCAGGGGTATGTGAAATGTTTGCAAAAATGATAATTTCAAAATATGTCATGCAGAATTCCTGAAATAAATGAAGTTAAGTTGTTAAGTTGTAAACCACACCTCTAATCACCAGACAGACCTCCACATACCGTGCTGCGCAGCCAGGCTCGTGTGTCTCTGATTGCTTGCACCACCCTCCCTTTCCCTCTCCTTCATCCATCTCCCCCCTCATCCTTTCCTGTTGCACATCTCTCGCATGTCTCTTCTAGGTACCGTCTGGGTGGTCTGTAAACTATTTGGGCGAAAACTGCTTCTGAGACGGAACCCCCACTCTGAGTCTCCTCCACCCGGGTCATCACACATCCTCCCAGACCAGCCATCGGACGACATCCACATCAATTTATCTATCTGCACATTCATAATGTCCATTAAATCTTTAACTAACACATGGTTGTGGCGTGGTCCATGCTAGTGAATTATACTATAATAATGAATGAATTAAGTGATGGATTCTACACATTTGAAATGTGAAATTGGAAATGTTTTTGTTTAAAAGGTTGTTAAAGGTTGTTGTTAAGTGAATCTGTCACTGCCGGCGCCGTGTTGTACCTCTTTATAAAGACCAAAAATGGTTTTGGGCTGGTCAGGGGGTCCTTGCAGGGGGTAAGCAATTCAAAGGGGGGTACAAAATTGAAAAGTTTGTGAAGCACTGCTCTAGAGTCCTGCAGAGAGTCGGTGCTGTGTGCTTGATAACCAGATGATCCTCTCTCTGCCTCTCATCCAGCGCTCTCTAAACATGAGTAGAATTACCACATCGGGGGTGATTTCTTCATTTTCAAATGGCAGAATTGCTGTTTTTTTCATCCAATCACAATTCACCTGCCAGACCGAAGCAGATTAGCATTTCAAAAAAAACACACAAGCAGTCTCTGCGGCTGTCGCGAGGTGACAGACAGAGTCTGCGCTGCTGTCAGTGTTAAAAGCTTAACTCTTCAGAAAGCTACCAGCAGGCGGCCTACAGCAGGGACGAGAGAACTTTTATAATAGAGTGAACGAGCCCGTACGAGCCTTTTAATTAAAGGGAACCTGTTGTTTTTATTCTCCCTGCCTTCGTTGTTCTTTCATTTGACAATAGAAAGAATACGACGGAAGGAAATGCCTAAGTATGAGAGGAAGGAAAAGAAAGGAGTAAAAATAAAGTCGAAATGAATCCCTACCAGGCCTGCACAATATTGTAAAAATCTGACATTGCGATATTCTTTCCCCCTGTGATATATATTGCCGTATGAAAAAAGAAAAAGTAAGTTTTAAAAGATGACATAAATAGCTATTTGGAAACAATAAATCATTCTTGACTGCTGCGGGGATTTTGTAGGGTAGTGCATCAACATAGAAGATAAAAATGAAAAAGGATATTTTCTAATGTGAACCATTCTTTGTTGAACTTTAATGCTTTAAACACCAAAGCAAGTAAGCGCTGTGACTAACGCTACTGTTCTGAAGTGATTTTGAAGGGAAATTAGGTAGAAATACGCAGGTTGTGTGTGTGTGTTGTGTGTATGACAATGATTGCATGTTGCTTTAGCCTGGCTGGTAGCAGCTTTCTGCTTGTTTCTTTAGGCTAACTATATTAGCTTTAGCCTGGCTGGTAGCAGCTTTCTGCTTGTTTCTTTAGGTTAACTATATTAGCTTTAGCCTGGCTGGTAGCAGCTTTCTGCTTGTTTCTTTAGGCTAACTATATTAGCTTTAGCCTGGCTGGTAGCAGCTTTCTGCTTGTTTCTTTAGGCTAACTATATTAGCTTTAGCCTGGCTGGTAGCAGCTTTCTGCTTGTTTCTTTAGGTTAACTATATTAGCTTTAGCCTGGCTGGTAGCAGCTTTCTGCTTGTTTCTTTAGGCTAACTATATTAGCTTTAGCCTGGCTGGTAGCAGCTTTCTGCTTGTTTCTTTAGGCTAACTATATTAGCTTTAGCCTGGCTGGTAGCAGCTTTCTGCTTGTTTCTTTAGGTTAACTATATTAGCTTTAGCCTGGCTGGTAGCAGCTTTCTGCTTGTTTCTTTAGGCTAACTATATTAGCTTTAGCCTGGCTGGTAGCAGCTTTCTGCTTGTTTCTTTAGGCTAACTATATTAGCTTTAGCCTGGCTGGTAGCAGCTTTCTGCTTGTTTCTTTAGGCTAACTATATTAGCTTTAGCCTGGCTGATAGCAGCTTTCTGCTTGTTTATTTAGGCTAACTATATTAGCTTTAGCCTGGCTGGTAGCAGCTTTCTGCTTGTTTCTTTAGGCTAACTATATTAGCTTTAGCCTGGCTGGTAGCAGCTTTCTGCTTGTTTCTTTAGGCTAACTATATTAGCTTTAGCCTGGCTGATAGCAGCTTTCTGCTTGTTTATTTAGGCTAACTATATTAGCTTTAGCCTGGCTGGTAGCAGCTTTCTGCTTGTTTCTTTAGGCTAACTATATTAGCTTTAGCCTGGCTGGTAGCAGCTTTCTGCTTGCTCTTGGGGGAATTGTTGGGTCTTTGTAAATTACAGACCTACTCTATCTGTAAAGTGTCTTGAGATAACTTTTTATGATTTGATACTAGAGCCTAGATACTAGATATTAGGCATTTCCTGAATCGGTATTGGCATTTATAATGGCCTGATAAATTAATAATAAAAACGGATGGTCAACCGTGTTATGAGCGTTGGCGTTGCATAATTTGTCCACCGGAGGGCGCTCTACAACGTCCCTGTTGGCAACTCTGATTATTATTTTTTTTTTGTTATTGTTTTTTTGTTCGAAGGACTTTAAGTTTCATATCTTAAGTTTGTATTTTTATACATTTTATTTATCAGAACTTTAATATATGGTGATGTTCCTCTGTTCTGTTGTGACAATAAAACAAGTTATTATCATATTATTTGTGTGAGAACTCATAAATAACTACAAACAACTGTTAGGGAAATCTGTTTCTGTTTTGTTACGTATTTCTGGATTTTCTTTTTTTATATGTATTGTATATCGGCTGATATATCTGAATATTGGATTTTTAAATAACCAAATCAACCTTAAAAATCCTTTATCGGCCGGGCTCTATTTGATACTATGACTAAAACTCAACTGAATTGAAGAGGCCGCACTGACAGTTTGTGGTAGTACAATGTTGCTGGATGAAAATGACTCAAGAGCCTGGTTCTGGTGGTTTTTCCTTGTCACGGTTCACTTGGGGGGGAATTGTTGGGTCTTTACATATTATAGAGTGTAGTCTAGACCTGCTCTATCTGTAAAGTGTCCTGCAATAAATGTACTTGAATTGGAGTTAGAAGAACAATGCCTCTTGGTATTTGGTGGATGTTTGCAGCTGGGGAGGACTCAGACACTTTAACAGGGCTCTGAGGCTCTGCAGTCCCTAAGGAGTACACACTATGTCTCCCCCGAAGCCCTGCACATGACAAATTACACGCTACCAAACCACTCTTAAAGAAGTTCTCTTCTTGAGGGGCTAATTACAAGTCAAACGCATTCACCACTTCCACTTAACAAAACACCCATTCATTATCCCCCTAGCATCAGCCAAACCAATCCAGTCACAAAGAGAAAAACAAAGAGGATTTGGAACCTTTCAACATGACAGTTAGCTGTAGACATCACTTCCACGGTTACATTTTTGAATATTTACATGGATATCAACACTGCACAAGTCCAGCACGGTTGCCCTTTAGTATCAGTATTTACACTAAATACAGCCAAAGACAAAACAGTGTGCATTGCTCCTTTTTTGCTTTCCATATTCCGAGCAGCCAGACTTTGTGTCTCAGGGTCTCTGACTGCGGTGTAAAGTCCTGAGGCGTAGCAGGACTCCCCTGCCTGGTCAGTTCATCAGGCCTCCAGTTAAATGAAATACTCCTTCGGGTTTTCGGTGGAGACGTTCTGGGAGTCAGTCTGGTTGTTGAAAGGGAAATCTGGGCTGTCTTCCTGTTTGACGTCCTTCATTTCCTGGTTTCGATACGTCTCTTTTCTCCGGTAGAGGAATCTGGCGGTTATGGCCAGGCTGGTCACAATCACAAAGACCACCGCTGCTATGACACCTGCAAGGCACAGGACATTTAACTCTGACATCAATTTTAGCACAGCTAGTTTGTTCTTTTGTTAGCCTAGCTTAGCATAAATACTGTTTCTGTACCAGAAACATACCGCATGCTGAAGCGCCGCGAATAGCCTATTTTCCTTTCGGCACCGTGTAATCCAATCTGTCTGTCCGGCAGTGATTGGTTCACTATTTCTTATGCACAGCGCAAGCGAATGTGTCAAGCTAGGCAGGTAATCACATACAGGAAAGCCACAGTGCAGCAGGATACTTTACAAAATAAAACAAATTTCAAAATAAAACACCCCAGTTTATGGTGACTTGGCTGTCTTGAGAAAGAGGGGTAGACCAACAGAGGGACAGAGGGATGGACGGACGGGCACGCACGCACGCACACACACACACACGCACACACACGCACACACACGGACAAACAAACAAAGAGCCAGGCATGCCACGAGGCACGAATCTTCCCTTCACGGCTTCAGCGTGCGGTGTGTTTCTGGCACAAGCACTAGGAAAACGCTAGTCATGATCCATATAAAGTGCTTCCCAACAACTAAGAAGGCAAGTTTCATGTTGTAGCTTGTGTAATTTACATTCGGACACACTGAAAACTACGCATTGTGATTTTAACAAGCAGTTAGCCTAGAGTGTGAAGTTATTTCTTCATCAACAGCAAGTGGAAGCAATGACCACACGCCGACCTAAGGACTTGCAGGCTTTGCATACTAACAAGACACTACATGTACACATGATACTGTTGAAGAGAGCGTGGAATAATGCATCTCTACTTTGGGCTAACCTCTCCACTAAATGCACAGATATATCCCGCAGTAAAAACAATTTGCAAAAATAAAGTGTTTTTTCCCACTTGTGTACAGTTCAGCTACACTATTCACATACACTTAACATAGAACTACTTATATCAGTTAATACCTTATGATCCATTGTTACAGTAAACATAAAGTATATAAGTTAAAAATAGCTCCTTCTTGACATACAACATTAAAGTACTGCTTACATATTAATACATCAATAATATTGATCCAATAATAAAATACCACTGACAGTAGCCACTCTGCATTATGAGCACTTTTACTTTTTGATACTTTAACCCTCCGGTTGTCCTCAGGTACAATTTGACCCATTTTAAAAAAGTTTCTATATCAGAAATTTGAGTTTTTTTTAGCCAAATTGTCGATAGAAAATAATGTGGATGGTTGTATACAGCACTCTTCACAGGTACGATGAATGAATGAATGATCATTTCACAACTTTCATTGAATTTGGGTGTTTTATTGAATGATATAGCATGTAACAGAACGTTGAAAAAAGTGACAAAAATGTGGAAGAAAGCTGATAAAAACGTGGGGGGGGGGAAACAGCAAAAACGTCAAAGCGCAGAAAAAAGGGACATAAACACTGGAAAAAATAACATATCAAAAAAGAGGTTCAGTTTTAACTTTTGACCCAGAAGACAACACAGAGGTGAAGTACATTTTGATCATTTGAGATTTGAAATGCATGAAGTGTGCTTGTAATAGAGTATTTTTACACTGTGGTAGTGCTACTTTGATGTAAGTAAATGAACTGAACACTTCTTTCACCACGGCTGACACCTAGCAGAGCAGCGCTGTGACATTCTGATGTGTGTGTGTGTGCGTGTGTGTGGAAAGCTGGCCGACACGCCGACTTTCTGCAAAAGTAATCTATCACGGGGGACTTTGGTCACAGGGCTTTGTGAAACTACTGGGATGATTTCTGCCTATCTCTGCCTCCCCTCCCCTGAGGATGTTAACTTGAAGTGAACAGAATTGAAGACATTTGGACCCGGCTGGACTCTTCTGTTCTGACACGTATTACTCAGAAAAGGTTTCATTTAATTGCAATCCCAAAATACGCCTCAAATCAATTTTTCCACTATATTACTTTGGTTTGCATTTGAAGATAACAGAGCGAAAGCTTCTCGATCAGCAAGTCATTTCAGCTGAAGTTGGATTAGATTAATTAGTGACCCTTTGTGCAGAGTCACAGGAATTTAATGGACACTTTTAGAAGAATTTGGACTCTCTCACTTTTCTTTATCTAGACGCTTAAAAGAACTAATCAGTCATCACTTTAAATCAAACTGGCTGGGAAGAAAAAAAGCAAAAACGTTTTGTTGTTGTCCATCCCGCCTTTGCTGGCTTTCAGCAGAATGTCGCTCATACATGAAATATTGAGTGTGATCTCTGACAGTTAAGAGAAGTCCAATACAAAGCCAGTAAAACAAGGTGAAAGAGTTCAGCATACCTCCAATCAGAGCCGAGTCAGTCCTGATGGCATTGACTAAAGGTTGACCTGAACCCACTGAACCAGACTGGTCTACAGTGGAGAAAGAAGAAAGGTAGAGCGGGCACCAAGAGATGTGCAGAAGAAGAACAGCAAAGTAGAAAGGATGTAAAGACGTGGAGAGAAAAACATGAAAAGAAAATAAAGAGCATTTGAGTCCGAATAGAAAAAGGGAAAAATAAATACAGAGACATCATAGTATCATCAATCAGAGCAGACAGGGAATATGGCAGCAGCTCTCCAAAGGACTCTATTCAGAGAACATGAAGCTACATGAAAACCAGACACAGAGGAAAGACACTAGAAAATCCCCTCTGTGGTCCAAGTTAATTATCTCATCATGTGCATTGTCATGAGTCTCCTCAACAAGGTGTACATACTTAATGAGCCCATTACACAGTGGGAAATAGCAGCTTCTACCAAGAATATAGATACACAAACAGAAAGAAAGGAGAGAAAATGGCACACACTCCCAGATTCCTACATATACTGTACATCGGTAACACTTTATAATAATGGTACACAAATTATCATGAATTCATGTCATGTCATTCAGGTCAAATTCATTAATATCCTACTTGGGTGAGCATTGTTCTCAGACATTACTTTCTGCAGTATACTGTGACTTCAGTATCTTTTTGCCTACCCACTCCGAGTTTAGTTCGTCCAGTAAAATTAACCCTAACCCTACCTGACAGGTGGTGTGTGTTCTCTGCTGCGTAGGGATTGGCTGACGCCGAGGAGCCGCAGTTGGACTGGACTAAAGGTCCGGTGATGCTGACAGGGCTGGTGTCTGGGTGGAGCAGAGCAGCTTTCAGAGGGCTGATGGAGTTAAAGTGGACCACTGAGAGACAACCGGTGAAACCGAGAGACGCCAACCTGGCCATGTCTGGCTCCAAATCATCAGACCCTGGAGAGGGAAGAATGAGAAACTTGAAATGATATTGTACTGCAAATGGTTCCTGACCAGATGACTTCTGTTTAATAAAAAATATGATTTTTTTTTCACCCTCAAATTGGAAATTAGGACTTTTTGTTCCAAAAGACTCTAGAAGAAGGAACTATTTCTGTCTATTTTCAGGCAGATAAAAAAGCAAAGCTTGGACCCAAATGCAGTTTACAGATTACAGAATTTAATAACAAAAAACAAAAGGTGTCCAGAGGTTGGCAGGCAGGCACTAAAATAATCTCCAAAAACATGAAGGCCAGGAAGCAAAACACAGAAGACAAGCCACGACGACAGGACACAGCACGACATGAAGCCACAATGAACCGACACCAGACAAAGACAACACAAGCACTAAATACATCAGGGGCTGTTGTAGAATAAAAAAATCCAAGATAACTGAAAAAGTGCAGCTTGATTTCGGGTGATCTGCTCATCGTGGCTTAATCGGCAAAGGCGAGACCCCTATGAGAGGCTTTCTGAAGGGCGGACAAGACTGCAAAGACACTCTGGCGGCGGCAAAGGCAAGACCCCTATGAGAGGCTCTCTAAAGGGCGGACAAGACCATGAAAACTCTCTTGCGGCCGGCGGCGAAGCCGAAACCCCTATGGAGACCGGCGGTGAAGGGTGAGACCCCTGTGGAGACCGGGCAGTCCGTCGGAGCCCCTCTGGAGGCCGGCAGTGAAGGGTGAGACCCCTGTGGAGACCGGGCAGTCCGTCGGAGCCCCTCTGGAGGCCGGCAGTGAAGGGTGAGACCCCTCTGGAGACTGGGCAGCCGGTCGGTTGCCCCTCTCGAGGCCGGTAGTGAAGGCAGAATCCCTCCGGAGGCCATCGGCAGGGGGCGAAACCCCTCTGGAGACTGGGCAGGCCGGTGAAGGCACGTACCCCTCTGAGAGCCGGGCAGGCGATGGGGCAACGGGGCTGAAGACAGGCAAAGGATCAGCGGGGCTGACGGGTCAGCGGGGGTGAAGACAGGTGACGGGTCAGCGGGGGGTGAAGACAGGCAAAGGGACAGCGGGGGTGAAGACAGGCGAAGGGACAGCGGGGGTGAAGACAGGCGAAGGGACACCACACTAACTAACTACAGACACTAACAATCACGACATATTTCCTTGAAACAAAAGTAGATCTCAATTGTTTTCCATAAAACTTAATTTCTTTCTATGTTTATCCAGAATCAGGTGACAAATGCGCTTATTCGCCTTCTTTTTTTTTCTTATTCTCTTTTTTGTCGAGAGGTAGATGAGAAGATTACTAATGCTATTACTTTAGCTTAGCACAAAGACTGGAAACAGTGAAAAATGGCAAGCCAATATCTGCCTACCAGCACCTCTAAATCTCACTTATAAACATGAATATTAAAACTTCATGTTGTCAGGTTTTACGGAAGCTAATTTTCAATTCATGTGTATTGTAAAGGAATGAGATCAATCTTTTGTCTAACTCTTGACAAAAAAAAAAGGTTTATGTCCCAAAATGTTGAACTATTCCTTTAATACAAGTTCAGTGACCTGCTTAATTCTTTGAGAAACTGAAACTCATATCTAGATTCATCCTGAAACAAAGAACATTTCATTGGGATTGCGATATTTCATCCCACTGGCTGATGTTGCTCTTAAAAAGAGAAAATGAAAGGGGAAATATGTAATATTCTTACTGTATTAAATCATAAAATGAACATGTGTCATAGGCTATTAGAGTCATGTCACCTACAGAAGTCGTTGGGTGTACAGTGATGGACAGGAGGGAGAGTACAGAGCGCTGGTGGATGACTTTGAGGAGTGGTCTGGTAAGAACCGCCTGCTGCTGAACGTGGACCAGAGAGATGGTGATCGACTTCAAGAGGAAGGGAACGGCTCGGCAGCCCCTTTGCATCCTGGGAAGAGACGTGGACATGGTGGAGGAGTACAGATACCTGGGTGTCAACATGGACAGCAGGCTGAACTGGAGGAACAAGAAGGGGATGAGCAGACTCTATTCCTGAGGAAGCTGAGATCCTTCAGCGTGTGCAGCAGAATGTTGGAGATGTTCTACCAGTCTGTTGTGGCCAGCGCCCTGCCCCCTCCATCATCGGTGCCAGCGACACAAACAGACTGAACAAACTGATCAGGAAGGCTGGCTCCGTGAAACAGGAGACATTTGAAGCTGTGGTGGAGAGGAGGTCTCTGAAAAAAGTGTTATCTATCATGGATAACTTATCTAGCTCCATCCCCCCACACACACACACACACACACACACACACACACACACACACAGGTCCAACAGCGGAGCACCTTCTCCGACAGCTTCGATGTCGCACAGACCGCTACAAGAAATCATCCCTACCACAGGCAATAAAACTCTGGGTGCTGATAAGACTCTGAGACACCACATCTGCACTACACATCTGCTTTATCTACATATTTATCATACTATTCACAACTTGTATATATTCAAATATTTGTTCTTGTATTTTATCCTATTATTGTATGTATTGTATCCTAGTATTTCATTTCTATCTATCTATCTATCTATCTATCTATCTATCTATCTATCTATCTATCTATCTAGGAAACATGCTATGTTGAAATACTTAACTTACGTCTCTGACAACAATAAAGACAGGATGTCCCCCTTTGACATTTTATGTCAACTATATTTAGTCATCTACTTAGACAAAATGTATCTTCATGTAAGAATAGGAATATGTTACTTTTCATTTTTTATTGTGTATTTTTAAAGGGGGTACAAGTGTGCCACAAAACCAACCAATCTAATCAAGGGTCAATTCTGATTGGTTGTTCGTCTCCAATTAGATCAAAAGTAGTAGGTTGACTAACGTTACTGGATTAAAACCCATTTCGTTTCACTATTTTGTATTATTGACTTAGCTATATCATAGAAATGTCTTAATATTTGTGTGTACTAAAATGCTGCTGTTTTGTTTTCTTCATATCTCCTTGTGTGACTAACGGTAGTTTGACCCATCCTTCACAAACAATCTAGCTAGGTTAAATGCTATAAAATTGAATAAAACACACAAAATGGAATGAAAGTAATCATTAACTTTACCTGCAAAGTGGTCCAATACAATGTACACCTATGTATCTGTGTTATTTTTGGGCATTTTCTTTGAAAGAAACACATTTTTCTGATATAAAAAAACTTTGGTCACATTTGACCTGAGGACACTGGCTGGCTGGGTGTTTTTGCAATGTGGGTTTCATGCCAACTCACTGGAAGGGTTCCAGTGTTAAAGAAAGAGCTCAGAAATAAAAATGTCACTTATCTGTGCTAGTGATTGAACTTTTATCCTTTCGTGCAGAGACTGTGGTCTCTAAACCAGTGTGAGGACTCGATCAATACAAATCACGACACACACTGACAGGGTCTTTGACTTCCCTGTTATCAGAGCAGCACAATTGTGGCAGCACATTGACTCTAATGATTAGCACACACACACACACACACACACACACACACACACACACCCTCATTACAGCAGACAATGATTTAGCTTCCAGTCTGTAGCTATCACTCCTTGAGACTGATGTGCGCTCTCCCCTCTATCTGTTCATTTGATTGACTCAAATCTCTCCATCATTCACCCCCGCTCCTCCACAGCAGTATAAACAGCAGCTGTGAAAGGCGACTTTCGGCGACATTTCCCGCCGTGAGCAGCTGCATCAGTGTCTGTTCACATGACGGAGAGGTGACTGTGTTTTATTTTTTTTTTTTTACCAGGACACATCTGCATGTTGATGAGAGCAGCAGGAAACACTCCTGCAGCCTCTACACATCTTTAAGCAGACACACTCCTTACCCCCCCCCCTCCCGTGTTCTTTCTGGGTCCATTAGTTAGGCTGACGGATGACAGGGTTGGCAGGAAACAAGAGAAAATCCACTTTCCTGCTGCTTTTCTGATCTTGATCTGACTCTCCGCCTCTCTGGTTGGACAGAGGGGAGGGGGGTGGGGGGGACCGGTCACATACTGACATGACGGGGTTGAAACACACGTCCAAAATGACAAAAGATCTATGAGGATTTGAATTAGTTACTCCCTAAGATATGTGGTGTGTATATTTTCTCCGACACATAGATTTTGTATTATTGTACACTACAGTGTATTGATTTATTTAACAATGGATTTGGATGGTTTCAATTCAGTTGAATTCAATTTTATTTATAGTATCAATTCATAAGAGTTATCTCGAGACACTTGGGGACAACATTGTGAAATGAACCTGCTAATGACAATTTTGCTCTTACAGTAATATACTTTAAAAAATTAATTTATTGTTACATTTAAATAATGTTCAAGTTAAAAAAATACTCTATAAAAGAGCATTTTAATGTCATTTTTTTCAGGATTCAAGAATTGGAATCATGTTAAAGGTACCGTTTCGACATCGGAATCGTAAAAGTCCAAAGGATCCCCAACCCTAGAGAGGTTTGACTGCAGACTTCAGGCCTCTCAGCTCCTGGTGTAACATCTTTCATCTATGTCCGTCTCTGATGGAGCTGCTTAAAGAGAACATGAATAAGTCATGACGGAGCCAGTTACCTGTTACAGTCTGACCTCCAACTCTTTTACAGGTCCAGGACTACACACACAGTGCCCTCCAATCCCGGGAACCCCTCTCCTGTAACCACCCTATGAGTGAACAAGGAAGAGATAGAGTAACCTTGCCCGGAGGAAGCCCAGGGCCCCCGTCTGGATGGAGGGCTCAACAGCGAGCGCCTGGTAGCCGGGTTTGCCACAGGGCCCAAAAATGCTACATGGTACCTCTCTCTCCATCCTATTGGCCCACCACCTGTGGGAGGAACCGCTGGGGTCAGGTGTGCCAACCACATGGGTGACAGTGAAGGCCAGGGGCCTCAGCGGACCAGACCCGGGAGGCAGAAGCTGGCTCTGGGGACATGGAATGTCACCTCCCTGTCGGGGAAGGAGCAGGAACTTGTGCGGGAGGTAGAGCGCTACCAGTTGGATCTGGTGGGGCTTACCTCTACGCACAGTCTTGGTTCTGGAACCATACTCTTGGATAGGGGTTGGACTCCTTTCTTCTCTGGAGTTGCTGCCCCCAGTTGAGCGCCGCTACGTTGGAGTTTACCCCAGTTGACAAGAGGATCGCCTCCCTACGCCTGCGGGTTGTGGGGGGGGCATAAGTCCAATCCAATCTCTGTATGACCAAAGCGAGAGCTGTGTCCGGGCTCTCGGCAGTAAGTCGGACTCATTCCAAGTGAGGGTTGGCCTCCGCCAGGGCTGCGCTTTGTCACCAATCCTGTCTGTATTATTTATGGACAGGATATCGAGGCATAGGCGGGGTGGGGAGGGGTTTCAGTTCGGTGGACAGGGGAGCTCATCGCTGCTCTTTGCAGATGATGTGGTCCTGATGGCATCATTGGCCTGTGACCTTCAGCACTCACTGGTTCGGTTTGCAGCCAAGTGTGAAGCGGCTGGGATGAGGATCAGCACCTCTAAATCTGAGGCCATGGTTCTCAGCAGGAAACCGATGGAGTGCCTTCTTCAGGTAGGGAACAAGTCCTTACCCCAAATGAAGGAGTTTAAATACCTTGGGGTCTTGTTTGCGAGTGAGGGGACAATGGAGCAGGAGGTTGGTCGGAGAATCGTCGTAGCAGGTTCAGTATTACTTTCAATATAGTCAGTTTTTGTTCCTACCCTCACCTATAGTCATGAAGGCTGGGTCATGACCGAAAGAACGAGATCCAGGGTCCAAGCAGCAAAAATGGGTTTCCTCAGGAGGGTGGCTGGCGTCTCCCTTAGAGATTGGGTGAGAAGTGAGCTCAGTCATCCGAGAGGAGCTCGGAGTAGAGCCGCTGCTCCTTTACATCGAAAGGAGCCAGTTGAGGTGGTTCGGGCATCTGGTGAGGATGCCTCCTGGGATCCTCCCTAGGGAGGTGTTCCAGGCGCGTCCAGCTGGGAGGAGGCCTCGGGGTAGACCCGGGACGGAGGTGGAGGGATTATATCACCAACCTGGCCTGGGAACGCCTCGGGTTCCCCCAGTTGGAGCTAGTTGATGTGGCTTGGGAAAGGGAAGTTTGGGGTCCCCTGCTGGAGCTGCCCCACCCACGACCCGACACCGGATAAGCAGACGAAGATGAATGGATGGATTTATAAGATTTTCAACCATTTCAAAATATATCAACACTGATATTTTTTAGTTTGGCTTAGACATAACAGAAGGAGCTCAACTTTAGTGTGTGCAGCACTTGAGCTGTTCTGCTGCTGGGAATTCTTCTGAAATGAAGATGAGGTCAAACATCTCAAAGCTGTTATTTAAATGAGCGTAGGTCCGAGTGCTCTCTAACTAAAAAGGCCTTGTCTCTGCATTTTCTGCCTCCTCACTTACCGTGCACTCTGCCCAACACTAACGTCTTGATGGCGCTGAATTCTCCGTCAGACGTCAGATTGAAGTCTTCTCTGGCATTTTGGTCGATCTGTGAGAGGAGAATTCTTCTGTTGAATTTGCGATTGAAAATGTCTAACTTTGGAGACTCCTAGCAGTAGATATCTTATATGCAAAGATTGCATCTGGCCCTGGCAGGATGTGGTTCAACCTGTATAGGTGCTCCAGAGATATTAGGACTTACGTTTTGGGGACTAATGCACACCCAGTGCAATGTAAACAACAGTTGAGATATCTTTCTGCAAACTAAACTGTCACCTTTTGCCTTTAGAGTATGTTTCCAGAGATATAATAATTGTGTAAGAATAGGATGATTCAGTATGATATACATTGATACCATGAGATGCACCTTACATTTCACTGGAACCTCAGTGAATCAAGAGGCTGCACCCAGGCAAGGTCAGGTCACCTTGTATTTCCTCTCAGGGTATTGATAATTATACAGACATCCAGGCTGCAGCCTGTTAAACTCATATATCACCTAGGGCTGTTGTTAACAAGATAAGGCATTCAGAAGATAAAGATGCTGCTCTGCCATAGCTGCATCCAGGACGGTGAAGTGCTGATGGGGGCTTTATCATAGAGATGATTATCACAATACTATACCAGAGTACACACTTGGAGTCAATGGGACTGCCTGTGTGTGCATCTGTATGTATGCCGTTGTATTAGCCCTTGAGACTGTGCCTCATTTGGCAAACATGGAGAAAGGTTAAGCCGTACGTCATCAGCAGCAGCTGCAGCGATTGGCAGTCCCTTACACAGTGTAGAACTTGAGTGCGTAAGCCAAAAGAAAACCTAAAGCCCAAAAAGATGTTGCAGCACTTCAACTTTAAGTCCCCCTATTTAGCATTTACAAATGATATTAACACAGTATATTAACACTATACTGTAGCTGTGGGCAGATAGTGTTTATTAATGTATTTGTCTACTATAAGTTCTCCTGTGTGTACCCATACTGTTAGTGGAGGCTGAGGCACACAAATAATAATTGATAAGATGTCCAAAAACACATAAAGAATTTCATTATTTACAGCGTTCAACTGCATTACTGTGTGTTGTAAGGGAACTTAAAGTAAAAGGTTACCAAAGTGGCTGTTGCAGGCCGTTACTATGCTACTCTGTGGCTGGTGTAGGCAGATATTTTGATAAAAATAAGTGTATTGGCCCAGTCAGACATGATTGAAACATGTCATATGTAGACAAGGTGTTAGACTGTTCTCATGCTGACAGAAAGCATTTCCTATTTGTGAAATACGCAGTACTGCAATAAGCAGACACATCTCTATAGTCCATCCTAGAGATCCTATGAAATGTCATTCAACCTGCATTGAGTAATATTTTTGATATCTCAACTAAATGAATAAACTTTGTGTAACGTATAACCAAGAAGGTCCCGTATTGTAAAAAGTGAGATTTCCATGTCTTTTATATTACAAAGCAGGTCAAAGTGCTCTATACATAAATACTGTATTGAAACGCTCAATCCACAGAGAAATACACACTGCCAGTATTCAGTAACTGTGCCTTTAAATACAGGACTTCTGTATGGTTGTATCTGTACGGAGAGTACAAAATTTACTAATATTTGTCATATGTCCACAAACAAGACCGTAAAGGGACTTCCTTGTGGCTTTGTCTCTGCTGGATGTGTGCGTAGCCTATTGTTTGACTTGCTAAGGTTTTAGTAGTCTTAGATTGCCAGACCTTCTTCCACAGCGCTGCGTAGGAGGGTCTGGCTAGTCCATATAACATTCTAGTATGGGAGAAAAATGTGCACTGGTTTATGGCCATTTATTTACTGTTTTATTGTGATTTCCATCACAATTACGTGTGTACGTTCAAAAGTAGTTTTAGTTGTGCAACAGAAAACTCAGATTGGACAGATAGTCTAGCTAGCTGTCTGGATTTACCCTGCAGAGATCTGAGGACCAGTTAACCATAGTCCTCAGAAATTCACCGGAGGTTAGGTTAGAATGTCAACACAAACAGAGCGGAAGGAAACGGACATCCGGCCGAAAAGAGTGACATCCGGCAGAATTTCCGGTGGCACCGGAGGAATCCTGGAAGTGGAACGCCGTGGATGTAGACTAAGGTTTAGCTACAAGGACTGGATGATGGGATGAGGTTACCTGTACAGACACCGAGTCTGTCAGTCTCCTGATGGTAAGAGTGTGTAATTGTCCATTGGCCAGGCCCTTCACTCTGCTCCTCAACACCTCAGCGTCTCGGCTGCCGTCCAGCTTGTATCTCACCTCCAGCACATCTTCACACACACACACACACACACACACACACACACACACACACACACACACACACACACATCAAACCATGGGTTTACGTTTTAAATTTCACAAAAAAGTTCACCTCCAGAGCTACAACTTCAGAGTAAGAGTTTTACACCTAAAATATTAGCATTTCAAACGTTAGTTCTATGTGAATTTTTTTTGTTTTTCCAAAACAAAAACAAAATCATCTTTAAATCTTTCTAACAGGGTAAATACATATGTTTTCAATTGCTATATGACCGTGGACACAATTGGAGTAACGTGCAAAACTCAGCCAACAGTCTGCACAGTGATTGCAATGGTTTCTTGTTCTAGACTTGTTAGTGAACACATACAGTATATACAGTATAGAGGGAAAGCTCATAACGCCTTTTTTGGAAATAAAGAAACATAGAATAAGACTGAAACAGTTATACATACTGTACTGTTTGAGAGAAACAGGTAAAAGAGCAAAGATACCAACATGTCCAGGTCACATGTCTGACATTACATATACAGCAGTGAAAATGTGAAAAACACTTCAGATACAGTATTAGGGGACCACTAAGGCCTTTGTAAAAGAGACTCCAGATACAGTATTAGGGGACCACTAAGGCCTTTGTAAAAGAGACTTCAGATACAGTATTAGGGGACCACTAAGGTCTATATAAAAGAGACTCCAGATACAGTATTAGGGGACCACTAAGGCCTATATAAAAGAGACTTCAGACACAGTATTAGGGGACCACTAAGGTCTATATAAAAGAGACTTCAGATACAGTATTAGGGGACCACTAAGGTCTATATAAAAGAGACTCCAGATACAGTATTAGGGGACCACTAAGGCCTATATAAAAGAGACTTCAGATACAGTATTAGGGGACCACTAAGGTCTATATAAAAGAGACTTCAGATACAGTATTAGGGGACCACTAAGGCCTATATAAAAGAGACTTCAGATACAGTATTAGGGGACCACTAAGGTCTATATAAAAGAGACTTCAGATACAGTATTAGGGGACCACTAAGGTCTATATTAAAGAGACTTCAGATACAGTATTAGGGGACCACTAAGGTCTATATAAAAGAGACTTCAGATACAGTATTAGGGACCACTAAGGTCTATATAAAAGAGACTTCAGATACAGTATTAGGGGACCACTAAGGTCTATATAAAAGAGACTTCAGATACAGTATTAGGGGACCACTAAGGTCTATATAAAAGAGACTTCAGATACAGTATTAGGGGACCACTAAGGTCTATATAAAAGAGATTTCAGATACAGTATTAGGGGACCACTAAGGTCTATATAAAAGGGACTTTGGATACAGTATTAGGGGACCACTAAGGTCTATATAAAAGAGACTTCAGATACAGTATTAGGGGACCACTAAGGTCTATATAAAAGAGACTTCAGATACAGTATTAGGGGACCACTAAGGTCTATATAAAAGAGACTTCAGATACAGTATTAGGGGACCACTAAGGTCTATATAAAAGAGACTTCAGATACAGTATTAGGGGACCACTAAGGTCTATATAAAAGAGATTTCAGATACAGTATTAGGGGACCACTAAGGTCTATATAAAAGAGACTTCAGATACAGTATTAGGGGACCACTAAGGTCTATATAAAAGAGACTTCAGATACAGTATTAGGGGACCACTAAGGTCTATATAAAAGAGACTTCAGATACAGTATTAGGGACCACTAAGGTCTATATAAAAGAGATTTCAGATACAGTATTAGGGGACCACTAAGGTCTATATAAAAGGGACTTTGGATACAGTATTAGGAGACCACTAAGGTCTATATAAAAGGGACTTTGGATACAGTATTAGGGGACAACTAAGGTCTATATAAAAACATCCAAAGGGCAACTCAACTAGAAATTAGTCAAGTTAGTCGTTGCATTGGAAGCAGGACATTATACATCCAATCACAGTTATGATAGCTTAAAATTAATAGGTAACACTTCACTTGAAGTTATCTACATAAGAACATGTCATGTCAAGTCATGACTGTGTCATGACACATGAACACTGACGCTAACTTAGCATGACAAAACTGAATGACACTTACTAAAAGAAGCGTTATATCATAAATGTTTTTGACTTGTTTATAATGTTTTATGACACGTTCATGTCACTCTTATGTCGATACCTTCGACTAAAGTGTAACCATTAGATAATGCACAGGCAATTTAATGATAGCCCTCTAGTTGAAATCAAATCCAAAGATTCCAGACAACGCTCTTTGGCAAGTACAAATCTCTACTTTCATTAATTTTGGAGCGTCTTATTCAATTTTATAGCATTTGAAAAAAAAATTGAAGTGGTTTTGAAATAGTATTGAGTAAAAGTTGACATATTCCAGTCTGTGATTATCCATCAACATACAATTTTAGTCTAAATATTTCCTGATTTCTACTTTTCTAACTCAAACATTAGGTATAATTTCCTATAAATGAGGTTTATTGACCATAAATTCCAAAAGTAACTGTAAAACTAAAGTTAATAAGTTAGTGTTACGTAGTGTTGAAAATGTCAAAAAAAAGGGGCAAACATTGAAAAAAAGGGACAAAAATGTAAGAAAAAGTCAAAAACATTGATCAAAAGTGTCAATAAAAGTGTCGATTTTCAATTTTGACAGGAAGACAACACGAGGGTTAAGACCAACACTGATCTTGAGTACTACAACATTGGCATGCGCTATGTTAGTGTAAATAAAGATGTAAAAATAGACATAAAGTTTTATGTTAAGGAATAATGAGTTATTGCAGGAGGAGCTCCAGCTACCATCCAAAACTGAAGTGTTTGGGCTGAGGAGGTGTACCTGCGGTCGAGGGGGGAAAAAGAAATGAGCCATTTCTGGGCAAACAGGAGAAAGCTCTCAGGGAAGTGCATTTACCTGAAGACTCCACTGTCAGCATGAAAACCTTTAATGCCCTTGCTTTCCATCCGCTTTTTCTGAGTCATTAACATCAGAAAGAATCCATTTACATCTAATCTGGCAGCAAAGTGCCAATATTGTGTTTCCTGGATGATGAAAATGTAATTTCAAATTCAAAGTGCTCCTAAAATTCCCAACATAATTATTTTAAACACGAGTTTCTTAAAACTCAAGTTTTTTGCTGTTTTATTCAGCAGAACACTGACCTGCCACCCATTAGCAGCCCACAGAACTTTTATTCCCCCAGCATCACTCATCAGGTCTCAGTGATGAGACCAGTGAACACATTTTCTTCAGCCTGAGAGAAAAAAAAACATAATAGCCAGCCCAGCTGGATGGATTAAAAGGCAGCAGAGGCTGACGGGGTGAATCCAGGAGAGGAAAGATCTGACACATCCTGATCTGGTAAAGCTGCAGAGCACAGCAGAGGAGGAGGAGGAGGAGGAGAGAGGGAGGAAGAAGGACAGGAGGAGAGGACGATATCAGGGTAAAATGAAAGGAGGCAGAGGAGGGCGGGAGGAGAGGTGAGATGAGAGGCTGGGAGGAGATACGAACAGAGAAAAGTAATTGGAAAAAGTTCAGGGAGGAAGACAAAGCGCTGGAAAAGAAACTTTCTTCAATACACTACTCTCAGAAGTTGGAAAAATGTGGATAAAAACAATAGTAGAGAAGAATAAAAGGAAATGACGGAACACAAAGGGGACTAATTAGAGTTAAAACAAGATTTGAGGAACATTGGATTGAAGATAAAGGAAGGAGCAAGGAACTTGTGGATGAAGAGAAGAAAGAAACTTGAGTACAGAAGTCTTATCCCAAGCTTTGAATACTCTTGTTAAAACAGAATTCAAATAAATGAAACCCACAGGGGAGAAAAAAAGAGGGGAGGAGGCCGTTAACAAGGAAGAAGATTTAAATCGAAACACGACGCTCCCCTTCAAGCTTGAGCATCGGCCACAAGAACAAACTCTTTCAAAATAAAAGCCTCCTCTGGGATCTCTGTTGTGAATTGTAATCCCCTGTATTCGCAGGGGGATGCAATATTTTGATCCAATTACGGAAGGTATTTCCAAAACCAAATCATAATATAATAATATATATATATATATATATATATATATATATATATATACATAATATCAAAGATATAAGTCCACTCAACACTATCAAATGCCTTCTCCGCGTCTTTTTCTTCTTTTTGGCAGTACATTAAGAACGTGCCGTACATGCCTTCCCTGGTCATCCCCCACAATACTTGCAAGAACACCCTCTTTTCAAAATAAAAGCCTCCTCACCGTGCTTGTTGACGAGCAGGGCCAGGTACTCTCTGTAGTAGGAGCTGACGTAGAGCAGCAGAGCCGGACTCTGGTTGGTCCTGAACCTCAGCGAGACGTTCTCTCCTCTCGGCGTCGTGTCGGCGTAGATGGAGGACGGCAGAGAGCTGCCGTTCCTTCTCAACTCGTACGGCTTCTCCTTGAAGGTGTAGCTGACGGACGTCTCTGACTTGAAGCTGGCCGACACCTCTGCGGGAAGATGTACGTGGACTTTAAAGTCTTTAAAGTTGCAGGGTTGATTTTCCCAAAAATTTACGCAATTTGCTTGTTGGTAATAATAGAATTTAAACTGTTATCCACTGTATTTGATGTTGTTGGGTATCACAAAATAGAATATAATACAACAAAGTAGGTACTATTTTACAGCGGTTTGCCATAATTCTCTTGTCCCCCACAATGCATTGCATTACATCACGTACCAAAGATCAAAAGAAGAAAGAGTGAGAGAGTATCGAGAGACAAGTGTTGAGCAGTAGAAAGCGTAGATTATAGATAGATAGATAGATAGATAGATAGATAGATAGATAGATAGATAGATAGATAGATAGATAGATAGATAGATAGATAGATATTTATATGAGAATATCCTTTCCAACAAAGACCCTAGGGTCCAAGTTGGGACCAACAATTTATAGCGATAGTGAGAGAGAGAGAGAGAGAGAGAGAGAGAGAGAGAGAGATAAGAAGACGGCCAGATAGTCGTAGCATCGTCCACAGTCTCCTGCGGTGAGGCATCTGTCAACATGCACACACACACACACACACACACACACACACACACACACACACACACACACACACACACACACACACACACACACACACACACACACACACACACACACACACAGTGTTCTGAAAGCCGCTGGATGATCACCAGTGATCCAAACACTAGCCATGGCACTACCTAGCTAGATATGACAAGCTTTTGGACATTTACTTCTGGACAATTTGGTGTTTTGGTTCATATTCATGAATCATAAAATGTGCTTTTCTAATGTCAGACTGATTGTGACTGTAGTTGAGGGGAACACGGTTTGGGGCTGGCTCGGACAACTCGCCCTCTCACGTCTGACAGGTTGGTAATTATACGGCTGCGGGCCATCACACGTGTTATTGGTGGTTCTTGCCACCTCTCATCTCAGTCAGTCGCCATAGTTCTGGTACTAGGTTGAGGCTAGTCTCCTTCACGTCTCCCCAACGTGACGTCGTCATCAAATTAGGTTAAAAAAAAATGCTAATAACAAAAGCAACCAAAAACTGCCTTTAACACCATTTGGAGACATTTTTAGACATGCTTTATGTACCAGTTGATCAACAGTGGTGGTTAACCTGCAACATGGGCTTTAAGCTGTAACTGATTGTTGATATACTTAAGTGAAAAAATGTAATGTCCGCAACACTGCTTTATGCTCCCATAATTTACGTTGCCTTATGCATTAAATTCTAAGAGGATAAAGCAGTGTTGCAGACATTACATTTTTTTCACTTTTGCATTTTTCATTTGTCCTGCACCTGCCAGAAGGTGGCATATGCACACAATTTCTTTTATAATGATTGTTGACATACACCTTGCAGGATTTTTCTCACTTGGAATTGGCCTATGGGGGGCAACTATGCACGGCAGTAAGCGTGGTCGGTGTCTGGGACCGTGTCTGTGTTATTGGCTGTGGCTCAGCAGTAGAGCGGTTTCCTGCCAATTGGAAGAGTTGGTGGTTCAATCCCTGGCACTGCAGTCCCATGTTGAAGTGTCCTTGGGCAAGAACCTGAACCCTGAATTGCCCCCGATGCTGTGCATCGGAGTGTAAATGTGTGTGCATGTTTAACCGATGAGCAGGTGGCACCTTGTCCGGCAGCCTCGGCCACATTGTATGAATGGTGAATGGTTCCTGTATGATGTAAAAGCACTTTGAGTAGTCGTTAAGACTAGAAAAGCGTATATAAATACAGCTCATTTAAATCACTGCATTTTCCTGTTATTGACAGTTTGGCAATTTGTGCTGGTGATTTTCCTTTGGGGCTGGCTAAAACCTCTTTGGGGGGCACCAACAATTCCTCTATGCCTCTATAATAATCCTCTATAATTTACCTCTAGTAAAAACCCTGCCTTGGTGTTGTGACAATCAAACTCCAGAGGAGCATGTATCAATTGAAACTCTGTAAGATCTTCACTTCAGATGTGAGTCAAACCAACAATCCCTGGTTAAGGAGGCCAGTACCTTACCCGGTTCTGCCACAGCTGAACACCCATGGACCAGTTCTGCTGGGTGTGTATGGCCACTTAGCAAATTAGTACCACATTAGTTTGGGACTTGGCACAAAGGGGGTGGACAAAACATCATGCCTGAGTGACACAGAGATGTAAATGGCCTACAGTGTGCAGATATGGGCATGTATATCATGAGTTGGTATATTAAACTTTTGTCACTTCCTATTACATTGGATGAGTGCTTCATCAGAGGAAGTAGCATAGCAACAATAGTGTGAATGTGTGAATTGTGAACTGTTGTCTGTTAGCCATAACAATTTTAATGGGTGATACTATGTCAGAGCTATTTATCTCAGTCACTAACTTCACCTGCCACACTTATGTGTGTCTTCATATGTGTGTGTGTGTACCTGTATGGCAGAAGACCCCGGTGTATGCTGACAGGCTGCAGTCACACTGGAAGCCGTTGGCTCTCTCCACACAGCGGCCCTGGTTCTGGCAGAGCGAGCCGTAGCTGCTGCAGTGACCCGGGCAGCCGGCTTGAACCCCGGGTGTGATCTTGGCCCTCTCCTCCAGGTCCAGGGTGACGCCGTTCAGCTGCAGGGAGCGAATACATCCCCGAAATCCCTTCTGCCTGGACGCTGTGCCTCCTGAAAACATTTAAACAGTGCATGACACTAGCATTACACTTTAGTTTAGACATTCAGCTATCCCACCACGTTTTGGTCACCAAGATGACATCACATTAGCAGCACATTAGATTGGGTCTTGAAATTAATTGTGTGGGGAGAAAATTAACCCCTTACTAAACTTGGACATTTTTACATCTATTATTATATTTAAATACTATGGCTAGGAATATATGCCTTTCTTTCACGATACATTGGTACCAATTTGATGTGTATTGCGATTGGATGCTCTTTAAGGAGTAATCAGTAACCAGTGTGTCAGGTAACAACGTTTTTTTATTTGCCATTTAGAGCTTTGTTATCATCAGGATGGCCGACAGGTTAGGGTGCTCTGAAGTTGCAATGGAGGTTTTACCTTGTTGGTTCAAATCCAGCCCCTGTTATGAGTTATATTGTTTCCTCATATGTTACGAAGGGTAATCTCTTATGCTTAGTTCACACGGACTACTTCTGGTATAGATGTATTCTATGTGAAAACATAGAATACATGTGTGTCAATTAAATATTTGTTTTGCGATTTGAAAGTATTGAGTTGGATAATTAAATTGGGCGTGGCTTAAGCATATGGGGCGGGGCAAACATCACCAATTAAAACACAGCTCTTTGCTGAGTTCAATGATACCTCTCACAAGAGTCTAGCTAAAGTGGTTCAAGTTAAAAAGGGGGCGTCTTTATGTGGGTGCCAATATTTGTGAGTTTTCGTAGATACTGAGGCCGTCAAAAATATGCTCAAGGGCTAAAACCAAGTAGGGTCCCATAGGCCATGCCCATTCTCTTTATGGAGTAATCAGTAACTAGTGTGTCAGGTGACAACATTTTTTTTTTCGCCATTTAGTGCTGAGTTAACATCACCAGGATGGCCGAGTGGTTAAAGCGTTGCACTCAAGATGCAATGGACAGTTGTCCTCGTGGGTTCAAATCCCACTCCTGGTATGACTTAGTCTGTAACTTTGTATGCTATTGAGAGTAATGGCTAACTTTTATTTCACATGGACAACTCCTAGTGTCAATGACTTTTATGTTTGATTTGATAGTATTGAGCTAGCATAATTAAATGTGGCATGGCTTAAGCATATGGGGCGGGGCAAATATCACCAATTAAAACAGAGCTCTTTGCTGAGTTCAATGATACCTCTCACAAGAGTCTAGCTAAAATGGTTGAAGTTATGAAAGGGGGCGTGGTCTGTGTGCATGGATGTGGATAGAGTATAGGGGGATGCTCAATATCACATATAGACCACACATTCTACGTTTCATTCAAATTGGCATAACCCTTGCCAAGATACAACCGTTCCTGTTTCAAAAGCCATCTACAGGACGCTGGTCCTCATGAGCATTTTGGTAGCTATTAGAATTATTTGGATAATTTTTCGTCATTAACGTCCACAGATACTACCTGTAAAAGATTCAAGAAGATTGAAATCACAGCCTACTACGTGTTTTCAAAAGAAGGTAAAACACAAGAAAAATGCATAGTTAAAAATGTCCGCCTTCCGGTTGGGCAGAGCTAATGAATGTCAATGGCAAATATGTCCAGAATGATTAGAGCAATATGTGCATCAAATCTGGTGAAGATCAGAACAACTATGTCCAAGTTAAGGCCTTCCACGCATTAGGGGGCGCTATGGAGCCCGCTTACAGGTATGGGCCAAATTGCTGTACAGACCCGCAAACTTCCCAGGTGTTTATGTGGGTGCCAATTTCTGTGAGTTTTCATGTGTCAATGTGCTCAAGGGCTAAAACCAATTAGGGTCCCATAGGCCATGCCCATGCTCTTAATGAAGTAATCAGGACCTAGTGTGTCAGGTAACAACATTTGGTTTTTGACATTTATTGCTAAGTTAACATCACCAGGATGGCTGAGTGGTTAAGGCGTTGCACTCAAGATGCAATGGACAGTTGTCCTCGTGGGTTCAAATCCCTCTCCTGGTATGAGTCATCCTGTTTTGTCATACTTTTTGGAGAGTAATGTCCTATGTTTAGTTCAGACTGACTACTGTGATCCCAGTGACAGTTCTGCTCTGTGATGATGGCCAATCAGCACATTAAGATGCAATAGACAGGTGTCCTTGTGGGTTCAAATCCCACTCCTGGTATGTGTTAGATTGTTTCCTCATATGTTATGGACTGTAGATGCATTTTATGTGAAAATATAGAATACATAGATGCCAATTCAATGTATATTGAGATTTGAAAATATTGACCTAGGATAATTACAGGCCTGTCGCCCTGAGATCTGTAGTCATGAAGTCCTTTGAACGACTGGTGTTGGCCCACCTGCTGGACCCCCTGCAGTTTGCCTACAGGGCTAACAGATCTGTGGATGATGCAGTCAACTTGGGACTGCATTACATCCTGCAACACCTCAACTCTCCATGGGCTTATGCAAGGATCCTGTTCGTGGACTTCAGCTCGGCGTTCAACACCATCATCCCGGACATCCTCAGCACCAAACTCTCCCAGCTCACTGTGCCAGCTCACTCTGATGAACAGCTGACTACTGACCTACAGTGTCAGGTTCAATTCTGGTCAATAACCCAGTAACACTGTCTCTACAGCACCTGTATACTGGTTCCACTTATTATTCCACTTATTTAGTATTATTCATCATTCTCATATCTCACTAATTATTTATTATTTAATCATCATTCCCATTTTCATATCTCACTTATTATTTGTTATTTATTCATCATTCTCATTTCCTATTTCAGAACTGTTCATAATGTTCATACTGTTCATATTGTAATATAATAACATAACACTATTTATCCCAGCATCCTTTGCACCATGTTCCACATTTAAATAATTTTTATTGAACTCCTCACTGCACTTATGCCTCTATATTGTTTCTGTTTCTGTTTAGAGTTTGTATATATTAGTGTATATATATTGTTTATTGTTTTGTATGTGTAAGCACATTGTGAGCAACTATGCTCCAAAGAAAAATTCCTCGTGTGTGTCTTCATACCTGGCCAATAAAGCTGATTCTGATTCTTCTGATTCTGATTAAATGCATGGCTTAAGCATATGGGGCAATGTTTGTTTTGATTTGATAGCATTGAGCTAGCATAATTAAATGTGGCATGGCTTAAGCATATGGGGCGGGCAAACATTACCAATTAAAACAGAGCTCTTTGCTGAGTTCAATGATACCTCTCACAAGAGTCTAGCTAAAGTGGTTCAAGTTCTGAAAGGGGGCGTGATCTGTGTACATGGGTGTGGCTAGAGTATAGGGGGCGGCTCAACATCACATATAGACCACACATCCTAAGTTTCATGTAAACTGGCATAACTTTTGCCAAGATTCAACTGTTCCTGTTTAAACAGCCATCTACAGGACACTGGTCCTCATGCGCATTTGGTTGTGATATACACAACAAGATAGTTGTGATATAAATATTAGCATTACACTTACATATTAGCACCCACCAAACATTTGACAAATATTCTTGTCTTTAGCCAAGGATCTACTTTAACACACCATCCCACTCTTTGTCCCAGCCCTCCTCTCATTTCTCCATGTGTCCAAGTCTGTATTTCGTCTTTCTCTCTAGTTTTATATTTCTCCTCCTCCTGTCATGTCCTGCAGATCCACAATTTGCCTCTGCTCCCCTAGAAGCTCCAAACTGTCAACACTCTTCTCATGAAATGACACAACGATGAAACGGCAATGAGGCAACAAGCTGTAGGTGCCAAACTGAATCTGGGACAGAAGTTTCATCAGCTGTCCGTCTTTGTAACGCCACGCTGGCTGCTCACTGGATCAGTGGCTGATTGCCTGTCTAACAGGACAAGCAGCAAAACAGTATTCTCACTTTATTGTTTAATGTTTCAGCTACAGAAGATCGCTCTGCGTGTTCAACGTTGTACGTTCTGAATGAGACGCAACTTCTATTGTTCACAGCCTTCAAACATGACAACCTTCTATTTCTGCAAAGATCACAGATCGAAAGTCTTATTGTGTTCAGAGCACACAGATCGTTGCTCTCAGAGTTTGAAGCTGACAACTTCTTATTGTTCAGCAGCAGCTTTCACACCAATAAATCACTGAGCTCCGCTAGACTCTCCTCCAGGCCTCCACTCTCTGCTCTTAATTGGCTGGTATGAATTATTGAACGAGCAGCAACAAAGGATATGAAACTTGCATCAACATTTCCTCTGACACAACACAATAAAGGGTAATGTTTTCATATTTATTAAGTCTACTGAAAGTCATTGTTGCAACATTTAGGTATTAAGAGTCAGCAAACTGTAACAACTAGAATACAGTAATGACAAACTGACCTGCTTGGAAATGGAAATAAGCATTCATAGGAGTGACACACTGACTACACTCACATAATAATAATAATAATAATAATAATAATAATAATAATAATAATAATAATTTATACTTTTTTAATCCTGCAAGGGAAATTACAATGTTTACATACACACTAATATAACCTTCCTTAAGTATGCTCGCACTTTTTTAAATGCCTTTTTTTATATGAATCAGTGTCATAAGTGTAACCCAGCTTTAACACCTATTTTTCTGTATAATAAGAAAGGAATAATGTAGAGCGAGGCGGTTGTTATAACGATTATAACCCCAACTGGGTGATCAGGTCTTGAATCAGCCTGAAGGGATTGTATTCAATAACAACCGCCTTTTTCTACATTATCCCGCTTATTACATGGCTACTTACCAAATTAAAGCAATAATTTGACACAAATATTGATTTTAATAGGAGATTGTGGATTTAAATACGATTGTATTGCTTCCGCTAAAGAAAACAGTCTGTTGGAATTCTGCATCCGTAGTTTAATGCAACTCTTTGTCCATTACTCAACACCACCTTACGGGCTGTGGTAGTAGCCGTTTATTTTATGGGGTGCTGCCGTGGTGGACAAATGACCCAGCTGCTGTTTTAATCACTGCAGGAACAGACACAACATTAGCTAGCGGGCTATTGGCTGCTCTAATTCACATTAAACTGAACATTTCCGTTTCCGTTGGGACTTCTTCGGGAATATTTATGTTGACGTTAATGTCCTCATTCATCTGGTTTCCTTTTGGGACAGCCGCTGCATGTTGACACACCTGTAAGGTAACGTTAAACATGTTGCAATGTTGCTAGCTAAGCGGGGCCATGTTTGGACGCCACTTGCTGATAAATTATCCGGACTTGATTGATAGATTTCTTCCTGAATGAACAGAACTGCGTCTATGGCAACAGTGTGTTATACTTAGCAGACCCCATTTTGCATTCAAATTCAACCAAGCCATGTAATAATTCAGCTTGTTACGTAATGAAAACATAATTAAATTGTGAATGGCAACCATCTGAAACTGTCAACCACAAGTCACCACACTTTAAAGCATGACCATACTACTTGAAACATAAGGTCACTCATGTCCATGTAGACATTCACTAATCCTCCCAATAAATCCTGCTGAGATTCCAGAAAAGTTAGTCCCTCTAAAAATCTTGTAAAAGTCCTGGAAATTCTGCTACATTCGTTTTGAAGGGACAGTTCACCCCAAAATCAAAACTACATACTTTCCCTCTTATTTATGTATGAATCAATCTACATAGTTTTGCTGTGAGGTGCCCAGTGTTGGGAGATATTGGCCGTAGGGATATCTGCCTTCTCTCCATTATCATGGAATAAGATGGTGCTTGGCCTGTGGTGCTCAAAGTGCCAAAAAAAATAAAAAATACATTGGAAAAACTCACCAGCAATGTCTTTTCCAGAAATCAAGATAAGGTCACTCAAGATAATCCACAAACTTGCCTAACTGCTTTCTTTCTATCAGACCCGATAACCGTACCATCGTGCAGAAATCCCTCTTGGTCTGACATTGCTAGCTTGTGTTTATAGCTAACTGATACTACTATTTCAACTGAGCTAGCTCACGTTACAGCTCAGCCGAGAAGAATGCCATTAATGGTAAAATGTTGCGCTATCCCGAGCAAGAGCGTCTCGTCCATGAGTACGCTTCCTTCTGCGCGTCATTAGGGTCAGCATGTGTAGTTTGGTTGTTCTAGGTAGCTCTGGGGACTTTCACTCACAGACTCCCCAAAAGCACTCCTCCTTGCAACTTTGTAGCAATAACAGAGGAGACCTTTCACATTGCTATAAAAGTTAACATGGTAAGGGCCAAGGGACCGGAAAAAGATCCCTGAGGACCACCGGCTCTGATCAAAGCAACACAACCGGGGAAAGGAAAGGTCATTGGATAACAAACTCTCTAACAGGGATGGTATCAGAGAGGTGAGAGTTTTAAATACTCTTCATGTTGTTCCTCAGCTCCAACATGGATTACATCAAATGGAGACTACTGCTTACAAGATACACTTACAGAGCGTAACGGCGTAGATCAAAGATAACATCAAAGAATCCAAACAGATAAACTCTACCTCTAAGTTAAGACCCTCAAGACCTCATATCAAACAGCACGACCGCTCGTGTCTCAGCATGAAACCTGCACAGCGTGTGCTAAAGCACATTGGAATATGCAAGAGTGGAAAACAAGCAGTATCAAAGTAATCATCCAAGGTGATGCTTGTGCACGCCTCAACGTCAAGCTTGGAAAGCAAAACATAGGAAGATGAAATCCAACACAAGCTGTGTGACAATTGACCACATGTCTGACAGCACAGCCTCGACACGCAGAAGAGAATTAAAGTCTTGATGTAAAATCGTGAAATATTGTCTTAAACAGTAAAGGACGATCTGAGAAGTGAGGCGTGCGAGATGGAGATCCGATGAAATGATCAAAGCCAGTGTATGGACAGTGGGAGAGTGTGGTTTACTGATGCTGCACATGGGAAAAGACCACATCCGTGGGTACCCAGATAGCTCAGTTGGCAGAGCAGGCGCCCATATGTAGAGGGTTAGGCCTTGATGCAGCGGGTCAAGGTTTGACTCCGACCGGCATGTCTTTCTCCCCTTTCATTCCTTCTGCTGTCCTATAAAAATAAAGGCTGAAAATGCCCAAAAAATAATAATTAAATAAAAAAAGAAAAGACCACACCTGTGCAAGCGGTATAAATAACATAACTCACTAATTACAATGTCTTTTCCACTGTGATATGAAAAATTTGTGAAGTTGAAATCAAAAGACACCACAAAGGAAGGATCTTTAAAAGATGATGTCTATGATATTCTGTATTCTCAATTTGACCAGACTTTATATGGACAACACTATATAAAACTGTAAGATAAAGTCGAGGGGGGGGGGGATTGGGGCACTCCCAATCTGTCCCAATCTGTTTACAGGTGTACATGCATGTTATCATTTATACAAGTTGTGGTTCAGGCATGATCTCTCTCTATTAACCGCACAACATACAACCTTGATGCAAGTTAGAAAATAAATAATAATAAAGAAAATAGTGCTAAATGCATTAGGTTCAAGGTAATTAAGACAAAACCAACTATACATTTAAATTACAATAATACAATAAAAATCCCAAAAAATAAACATAGCCTTAGATGCTTAAAGGTCCAATGACATGGTTTTCTTGGGATGCTTTTATATAGGCCTTAGTGGTCCCCTAATACTGTATCTTAAGTCTCTTTTATATAGGCCTTAGTGGTCCCCTAATACTGTATCTTAAGTCTCTTTTATATAGGCCTTAGTGGTCCCCTAATACTGTATCTTAAGTCTCTTTTATATAGACCTTAGTGGTCCCCTAATACTGTATCTGAAGTCTCTTTTATATAGACCTTAGTGGTCCCCTAATACTGTATCTGAAGTCTCTTTTATATAGACCTTAGTGGTCCCCTAATACTGTATCTGAAGTCTCTTTTATATAGACCTTAGTGGTCCCCTAATACTGTATCTGAAGTCTCTTTTATATAGACCTTAGTGGTCCCCTAATACTGTATCTGAAGTCTCTTTCCCAAAATTCAGCCTTGGTGCAGAATTACAGCCACTAGAGCCAGTCCCATAATGAGCCTTCTTTAATATGTACCATTTCTGGGGGTGTGGCCTTGACCAACTGTCACTTTGCTTATTTGAAAGCCATGATGTCTCTCTCTCATGGGTGGGCCAAATTCTCTGGGCGGGAAAAGCAGAGAAAGGCGAGGTAACCTGGTAAGATTCCAGATCGGCCCATCTGAGCTTTAATTTTCTCAAAGACAGGGCAGGACACCCAGGGCTTAGTTTACACCTATCACCATTTCTAGCCCCTAGGGGACCATAGGCAGGCTAGGGGAACTCATATTAATGTTAAAAAACCTCATAAAGTGAAATTTCCATGCCATGGGACAGTTTCCTCATGGCCTAGTAGCAAATGGCCAATGGCCGGTCCTGGGCCACAATCCAGCGGTTAAAAAACATCTGTTGTACACTAGATCACTTAGTGATACTGGCCACTAATTAAAGTTAAATTAAAAAACATACCTCGACACAACACATTGTATGCCACTGCAAGGACAGGACGAAAACACAAAAGAACATCAGTCAACTTAGATTAGCAGCTAAGCTTCACCTGCCAGGATACAGCTTACATGATATACCACAGGATGATCTGACGCCACTGCTGCATTCCTAGGGATATGTGAAGCGAAGATCAAAGAAATCCTCCAAATCCTCGAACAGGAGAGCGCTCGGCCTACACACAGCGGCAGAGAGGAGTAAACTCTGTGTCCAGCACATCAGTCGGACCGACAGCGATGCAGCACAAATATACAGAGGCTTCACTCTCCAAACAAGGCAAAATATTAGCTTATAAACCTTCACAAAGGAAGTGATTTCCGCATTCTTCACTGAGCTCGCTCAAATTTGCTGCGTATGGATTTTTAGCACATACAATACAAACAGCAATAAAGGAATTGGAAAAGGAACAATGGTGTCCTTACATGGCTTATTAGTCAAAACAGTGGGAGTCAGTGCCTTATAAAGCAAGGCAGGATTATGACTCTTAAAAACACTGTGTACATTGAGATATGGCTTATACAAACCAGCACAGCGGCTCATAATTCAAACAATAGAGTAGTTTGCTTTCCAAATCGGGACTCATAAATACAATGTTGGTAAAATGGCTCATAATTTTAAGCAAAAAGCTGAGGCTTGTGAATCCAAATAACTCAATACTTTTCCTTACAATACTGCATCTCTACTTACAATACTGCTTACAACTGTGTTCTCATGAATAAACTATGCACACAAAGATATTGTATATGTGCATAGTAATCCTGCAGAGCCAACTGTCATGTGATGTACATTGACATATTCACACTTTATTTTTGTAATATCATCTTCTGTGGCTGTGGAGAGAGAGAGTGAATGCGAGAGAATCTCATCTTGGGTTCAGAAACTACGCGTGTTACAGTTTGGGGGAGCTGAGTTTGAAAAATATGAAGGTTAGCATGTCGGCTAGAACCTAGTCTCCCATTGCTAGACCTTCCTCCACAGCGTTGCGGAAAAAGGCACGAAACAAGTGCATAAATGCTGACGATTGGCTGAGGTTGAGTAAAATTTCATGGTAAGCCAATCAGAGGTAGAGTTGGGCGGGTGTTCGAAAGCACACATAGTCGGACACAACGAACAACACAAGCGAGTCAGTCACAAATGAGAGACAGGTATGGCGTTATGAAATCAAGGGGGGGGGTAACTTTTCCTGCTACAGATTTCCCACCATGGTCCGAAAACACAGGGGAGACATTTTGTTTCTCTCACTTTGACTCTAGAGTCAGAGTGACGATATATATCTAGGTATTTTGTGTTTATATGGTACCTCCAACGTCGACTACATCATATCTGTTTCAAATTCAAAATGGCACTGACGTATTCCATATTTTCACAACCGAGAAGGTGTTCCAGGAGATGGATTTGAAGTCACGATGATGGCTTCTATTGTATCTTTAGTGTAACACCTTACCTATTCTGGTGACGTTAACATATCTCGAAAGGGCCAGTCCCTCCGGGACTTTGCAGCCATTTTTTTTTTTAAAGTTGCGTCCCAAAATGCCTGTTTTGCGGGAGCTTTTGTAAACAATTTTAATAAAACTTGCAATGTTTTTTTGATTGTTTGTTGCAATGAAGTTGGAGGAGACAGAAAGTTTTTTTTTATAGTTTTTCAAAAATGAAAAGGAAACTTGTTTTGGGGAGTATACAATTACTTTTGGCTGAGTTTTTCTAGTAACCTTACCAAAAAGGCTTAAGATGTTGCAAATGTAAGTATAATATAAAAATAGCTAGTGGATTTAAAAAAAAAATAATTATTGAATGAATCAAATTTGAACATATGTGTCAGTGGTTTGTTGATCTTTACATTGTTAGTTAATTTCATATATCCTGGCCTGGGACACACATAAATTAATAAAGGACTTATTGGACTTTAACTTTTATTGCACTTACAATAACCGCCGTAGCTGTCCTCAATTTAGGTCATCCTGTATGTCTCACCAACGGTTTTTTCCTGCATCCACTGTGTGTGTGTGTGTGTGTATATGTGTGTGTGTGTGTGTGTGTGTGTGTGTGTGTGTGTGTGTGTGTGTGTGTGTGTGTGTGTGTGCGCGCGTCAGTCGAGTAGCAGCCCCGCCCGCTGCAGAAAGCCGACAGGATTGAAACAGCATCCGCTTTAAGCGACTTTATAGGCAAGGCAAGGCAAGGCTGCTTTATTTGTATAGCACATTTCAGCAACAGGGCAATTCAAAGTGCTTTACACAAAATCAGTTAAAAGAAAATAAAACCGATAAAACACAGAAGAAACAGTTAAAAAATAAAAACAGTTAAAACACAAGAATAAAAGTTACAGTGCAGTATAAAAGATTAAACAGTAAAGAAATGAACATCATTTAAAGAAAGGCAACATCGAAAAGAAAGGTCTTCAGCATTGATTTAAAACAACTGAGAGTAGCAGCAGACCTGCAGGTTTCTGGGAGTTTATTCCAGATATGAGGAGCATAGAAACTGAACGCTGCTTCTCCCCGTTTAGTTCTGACTCTAGGAACAGACAGTAGACCTGCCCCAGATGACCTTAGAGGTCTGGGGGGGTCATAGTGTACTAGCAGATCAGAAATGTATTTTGGCCCTAAACCGTTTAGTGATTTATAAACTAGCAAAAGAACTTTGAAATCAATTCTTTGGGGCACAGGAAGCCAGTGTAAGGACTTCAGAACTGGAGTGATGTGATCCAGTCTCTTGGTCTTAGTGAGGACTCAAGCAGCAGCGTTCTGAATCAGCTGCAGCTGTCTAATTGATTTTTTAGGGAGACCTGTAAAGACCCCGTTACAGTAGTCAAGTCTACTGAAGATGAAAGCATGGACAAGTTTTTCCAAATCCTGTTGACACATAAGTCCTTTAACCCTTGATATATTCTTAAGGTGATAATAGGCTGACTTTGTAATGGTCTTAATGTGGCTGTTAAAGTTCAGGTCAGAGTCCATGATTACACCAAGATTTCTGGCTTTGTCTGTTGTTTTTAACATTGTTGTTTGAAGCTGAGCGCAGACTTTTAATCGTTCCTCTTTTGCTCCAAAAACAACCACCTCAGTTTTTCCCTCATTTAATTTCAGAAAGTTCTGGCACATCCAGCCGTTAATTTGTTCAATACACTTAGTTTTTGTATTGGACTATAGTCCCCTGGCGATAAGGTTATGTAAATTTGTGTCATCCGCATAACTATGGTAACTTATTTTGTTGTTTTCCATAATCTGAGCCAGTGGAAGCATGTAGATGTTAAACAGAAGAGGCCCCAGAATGGAGCCTTGGGGAACTCCACACGTCATATTTGTACGTTCAGATGTATAATTACCTATTGACACAAAGTAATCCCTATTCTGTAAGTAGGATTCAAACCAGTTTAGTACTGAGCCAGAGAGACCAACCCAGTTTTCCAATCGGTCTAGTAATATGTCGTGGTCAACCGTGTCAAATGCAGCACTGAGATCAAGTAATACTAAGACTGAAATTTTGCCATTATCTGTGTTAAGGTGGATGTCATTAAAGACCTTAACGAGAGCCGTCTCAGTGCTGTGGTGTGGTCGGAAACCCGACTGAAAGGTATCAAAACTGTTGTTTAGTGACAAGAAATGGTTGAGTTGTTGAAAAACTGCTTTTCAATGATTTTACTTAAGAACGGAAGGTTTGATATCGGCCTATAGTTGCTCATTTGGGATGTGTCTAGATTGTTCTTTTTAAGAGTGGCTTGATTACTGCAGTTTTCAGGGCCTGTGGAAAGATTCCTGAAAGAAGAGATGTGTTCACAATCTGTAGAAGATCAGAAGACAAACAATTTGAGACATTTTTTAAAACACCCGTTGGTAGAATATCAAGGCAACAGGAGGTTTTCAGATGTTGTATAATGTACGTTGATGTTAAAACGTATACAGGTTGGTCTTTCGCTGTACGTTTTGTTGGTGAATGCGAGATGTTCTTGTTACACACGTCTCGTCTTCATAGCAGAAACAAGGAAATGAATTTGGCAACGTACGTGTGTTACGTCAACAAGTTCCCACTCTTGCTTGGTCATTGTCTCCCAGAGTCACATACTGATGCAAAGTCTGGCACGTGGGACTGCTGGGATTGGTTGAAGTTGCGGGAAAGTCCGGTTGTTGGTCATATTAGCAGAAAGGTCTTTTTTGTTAATAAAGACTGGACATTAACCTCCTCTTGTCTGTCTGCCTCATCCCTGCATTTTGGTCCTCATTCCCTGCCATTGTAACATTAAGTGCTCTCATTGCTGTAGTAGTCATGTCAGATTATTGCAAGTAGCAGGTTTTGAATTCAAAATCTCGCCTTAAACATGCCTAATCTTTCATTCACAACCGCTCTATCATCAATCATTCATTGGCAAACCTCCCACTCCCACTGCTGGGTCAGTCCTTTGATCTGGATTCATACTGATTGGCTCCCAGGCACCTTCATTTTCATGAAGATTGATTGAGAAGTTACAGTATGTATTTAGCAGGGGTGGGGTGAATTGACTGACTGACTGAATGTGTCTTCTTTTTTCGATTTTCATAAATGTCTCATGACATATTGTCTCTAGAAGTGTACACTCAATGCTATCCAATCGCAATACACATCAAGTTGGCACCCATGCATCATGAAAGGATGGAATCGAGACCAACGCATTTCATCCGAGCCCTAGTATTTAAATATACAAGCTTAGCTCATCTCTGTGGTCTATGAACATCTTTGTGTCGGGAAGAGGTAATTTCTTTCCCCACCCAACTGGTGCCAATTCCCAATCTAACGTGCTGATTGGCCATCTTCACCAAGCAGGGGCGCTCATCAGTCAGTCTGAACTAAGCATTAGAACTTCATACATTATTATTTGTAACTTAAGAGAAAGCAATCCACATAAGCAGAATGTAGGTAATACAGCAATTAATATTTGTCTTTTGAAACCTGCTTTTTTTTGGTGTCAGTTCTAGAACTTTTCACGATACAGAACCTATACGGGTTCTGTATTGTGCTACGTCCTGCAGTGCCCTGTAACGCCCTGCAGTGCCCTGCTATGCCATGAACTACTACAACTATTATTTCTAGTCATTCCATCCATTTTCTTTTATTGAGAGTGATATTGCCACTGTTCATTACACCCCCAACCGGCACCGTCTTTGTAAATTATAGAATGTGGTCTAGACCTACTCTATCTGTAAAGTGTCTTGAGATTGTTATGAATTGATACTATGAATAAAAATTGAATTGAATGAGACAGCCCAGTGATAGCAGTTTCTTCTTGCCGGTCAGTGGACTGGCTGAAAGGAGTTGATCGAATCCATGCAGAGGAGTTGAAAGTGAGATGCCTGTCAAGCGCACTCCCGGGGGATGTGTGGTTAACGCATCCTGTCGAAATATGTGAGGAGTCCTTACTTTGAATCCAAGCCGGTTATGTTTATTCCAGAAACATCCAGAAAACATATTGAACTTACATAGTCAGAGTAACAGGCTACACATTACAACTTGGCGGGAGGTATGCACCCAAACCAGAAACCTACTGCACATGTGCATGTCCTCAAGCACGGTGTCTCATAGCATCCATACAGAGCGTGAACATGATCATTCACCAGAATGCCACTAAGCACAGTGGTTGAACGCTAGGAGACTGTGCTGTTGTTTGCATGAAATGCTCATTTTACCGTTATGGTTGAACTAATGGTTGAAATAAATTGTTTTGTGTATATTTTTTTACATTGGCCATGACATACACATTAATTAATCTAGCATGCTCTCATAAATGCTCTCACAGCATTTACATTTACATGTTAAAGCCCCCTAGAATTAAGCGGAGGGGGTAATGGGAAGTACAACTGCCAAGCAAGGCCCCGTCAGTTTGCGACAATTCGACCATTTTCAGTGTTGCCTGCAAATTGCCGTGTGCGGTCGTGAAAGAACGTAACACTAAGGTCTATATAAAAGAGACTTCAGATACAGTATTAGGTGACCACTAAGGTCTATATAAAAGAGACTTCAGATACAATATTAGGGGACAACTAAGTTCTATATAAAAGAGACTTCAGATACAGTATTAGGGGACCACTAAGGTCTATATAAAAGAGACTTCAGATACAGTATTAGGGGACCACTAAGGTCTATATAAAAGAGACTTCAGCAACAGTATTAGGGGACCACTAAGGTCTATATAAAAGAGACTTCAGATACAGTATTAGGGCACCACTAAGGTCTATATAAAAGAGACTTCAGATACAGTATTAGGGGACCACTAAGATCTATATAAAAGAGACTTCAGATACAGTATTAGGGGACCACTAAGGTCTATATAAAAGAGACTTCAGATACAGTATTAGGGGACCACTAAGGTCTATATGAAAGCATCCAAAGAGCAGCATGTAACAAACAAAACATCTTAATAAACACTTGCTTCACAGCACAACTCGGCCTGGCCTAGCCTGGCTCACTCTGGCAGTCACCAGCTTTGTTGGAAACCGTTCCGTCATTCACTTACTCACTCTTCCCTTAATTAGTGTTTATTAATTAGTGAACTATATAGGAACGACCAAACGAGCTTCGGGACACTAACTGAGATCATCGTTGCGTCAGGAGATGTGCGGTTATTTGCGTGACGGGAGGCGGCACGTCCACTATCATGACAACCGTCTCCTCACACAGCCGCATTGCATTGTCGTATACGGGAGTGCAATGTAGGGTACATGGTCTGTACGCTCAAATTAGCTGTGCATTGCGGGCATTTACAGTGGACTATGTAGTGAATGAAATTTTACGACGGAGAATTCAAGCACCACTACAACATGGCAAACACACTATATAGTGCACTATTTCCCTGAAAGGGAATGGTTTCATAAACAGCTCCTGTCTCTCTCTGGGTCTCACAGCTCACCCCGCCACCGCATGGCACACACCGACCACGTAATGCTTCTCCATTGTTACCGCTGAGCAGCTTAAGCTGCGGGAGCGCCATCAGCTGTGGAACACACCCGGAGGAATCATGACTCAAATGAAAATACAGCAACAAACAAACACAAAAACAATAGAGACGCACGCGTAGGCGTAATTAACAGATTTACAGGGGTCCTAATATTTAAAACTGGCCAGCGCAACGCCACAAAATTTCCGTTACATAAATAAAGACATTTGCACTATACCGTCATGCAAAAAGGCACAAATTGTTGCAGAAAAATGTGCCAGAATTTAGGAAATGAAGTGTTTGATATGCTCAAAATTAACCAATGTTGAACCCAAAGTTACGCCTTTGTGTCCCCCTCACCTATGAACAGCTGGCTGTTGAGCTGCAGTGGATGTGCCCGTCTGCAGGAGCCTCCTGTGTGGCGACAGGAAGTTCATCCAATCGACGACGCCTCCTTGACGTTCGCTCGGCTCGGACGATGCCACCGGTTGTCATTCAGAGGACACTTGAGTCCACGCGGACCTCCAGCGGCCCGTTACCAACATCGAAGGAGAAAAGCACCCGAGTGGAGGCTGACCGGAGGAGAGGAGACACAGGAGACAAGACGAGGCGTTAGAGGTCAGGATTTCACACCATTTTAAACATAATTAAAGCTTTAGCGCATAGCTTTCATAATAATGAACATCCGTAAAATTCATGCCATTGCCAAATTAGTTTTTCTCTCTGTCTTTCTCAGTATGACTATGTTCAGAAGATTGTGGCGTCCGGTGAAATTCCCACTCAGAAACTCGAGTGAAGATAATAACCTCATCTGAAGTGTTCATCATGTTTTTAATCCTCCTTTTGTGTCCTCCTTGGCTACTAGCAACTGTGTGGAGGAGGGTGGATGGAGTGTGATCACGGAAGGCTTGTATCATGTGGATGCATCGACAGAATAGTTATCATTACTTTTCCTCAAGGGGCGACAGAAACTACGCACTATAGCTTTAACAGAGTAACCCCCATTAAGTATTAGCCTGACTACAAAATAGCATTGAGTAAAAGTTGACATATTCCAGTCTGTGATTATCCATCAACATCCATTCCTTTCATTTTAGTCTAAAAATTCCTGATTTCTGCTTTTCTAACTCAAACATTAGGTATAATTTCCTATCAATGAGGTTTATTGACCATAAATTCTGAAAAATAACTGTAAAATTAAAGTTAATAAAAAGTGATATTCGGAAATTCTTTATTAGCAATAGCCCCTTGAGATGTAGCGTCTCGATTTCAAAGGGTCCTTAAAGGCAAAAAAAAAAAATACAGTACATTCACAATTAGACAAAACAGTTAACAAAACAACTTGGGGGACATGAAAAAAAAAAAAACCTCTCCATCACACCAAAATCACCCATATCCTCCCGTTTCAACCAATAAATATTAGACAATAAACAGTTAAGGTTATTAATATAGACAGTCAAGCAAAATATTAAATAAAATATACATATAGTATATACAAATACAGACATACATACCTACATACATACACATTTACTTACACACATATATTCATATATACATATGTACACACATACATACATGCATACACACATACATACTGTACGTGTACATACATATACATACACACAAATAATTAAATTTGATATATTTCCTGCCTCCCGTCTTGAAATATAGTTCAATTACACATTTATATACAGGTAATTTATAGCACTTTGGCCGACTAATGGGTGTCTTGATGCATCTGACAACAATGACTTTGTTAGCACAGAAAAAAACTACAACTTCTGTGAAAAAGGTGGCAGTGCGAGTTTTACGTCAATGTCATTTGGTTTCGTCCTCATCAATAACACTTACCAACGCTCTCTTTTAAAGTTGTGCGCTAACTGCAACCCCTCGACTTGCTAAGGGCCTCGCTTCTTTTGTCATTGCACACCATATAGGCGTAATTTACCCCCGACAATAATCAAAACTGGGCTTTTTCCAAAGTTTTTGTTCCTCTTTTGTCGCCATTTGACGGTTTCATCACTTTTTCAACACAGATAGTTTGAGATCTATGCACTCGGCTCACAAACATCTAGGGCTCAGTGGAAATGGTGTTTGTAAAAGCAGCTAAAAAAGATGAATATTGAATTTCAAATATCTACCATCCCTATCCAGACATGTGAGGTGAGCCAAACAACATACTGTTGAGAAATTCTCAGCTCCTAGGCTGGTGTTTTGAATTATTATAAATGTCAGCGGGATGTTTTATGAGATTTTTTTACATCTGGAATAGAACAGTTTCACTTTTTTCACTTTCAACGATCAATGTCAAGTTCATTCCAACAAAACTAGTCGATTTTGGAGACTAACGGCGTCTCATCTTTTGTGTTTGGGAAGGAGAAGATGTATTACTCTGTGAGCACAGAACAAGATGAAACAATATCCCAGCATCACACGGTAACTTCATTTAGAATTTGTTCTCTGAGGAAGTCGGCAACAGAGCAGCAGTATTCAGAGCTGGAACATGCACACTGACAATGATTTCCCGGAGGAGGAGGCTGTTGGTGCAGCGGTGTCGCTGTATAACATTCTGTGTGTGTCCCTTCAAATCCCAGTTCTAAGAAAAGGCAAAATGCAGCACAATATATAAAGCTACAAACTCAACCCAACAAAATTGGTGAAATGGGCGTATCGAGCTACAAAAGCTTTTTCTAATTACTGATTTAAGCCATCTATACACAACGCTTTATTATGGATCCCATGCAACTTATAGGCAAGTCCGGATTGGCTGGGGTTAGGCATTGACCTCGATTGGTTAAGGTTAGGGTAGCCGATAGGTTAGGATAACAAACTGGGTAGCATTCACACGCTACTATTGGCCAGGCGTCTTTGTAAGCATGGACGCCTGGCCAATAGTAGCGTGTGGCTACTGAAGGCGAGTCTTGCCTAGAAGTTGCCTGGGTTCCATAATACTTGCCTACTACGAACACCGTGTCTTACCATAAACACGTATCTCATGCCTAGCTGCATAACCATAAGTATAAAGAACACCCCATGTGAGTATTTCTGCCATATTTTAAAAACACACAAACAACAAACTCATGAGCGCAAGTGAAGTGCAGCTGTGTTACACATACAATAAAATAAAATAAAAAAACCTTGGATATTGTTGTCATATTCTAAATGATATGCGCTTTGGGCAACAGCTAGAAAGCTATGCAGAACACTGAAAATATGAGCAATGAAAACACAAAGCTGAAGTGAAGCCAATAAAGTTCTTATTATTATTATTATTATTACTGTTATTACTGCTATATTTCTACTGCTAAAAACTGCTGCTGGAAATTTCAATTCCTTGAGTCATCCCAAAGGAATTAATAAAGAGAAGTCTAAGTCTATGAAGAAGCTCCGTGTACGCTCACTCTCAACTCAACCATCTCTGAAGCAAAGCAAAAATTCTCAGATTTGGTCTGATTTTGCAGCACATTACGTCAACAAAAATGTGTTTTACATTTCCTTTATCTGGGGGGGTTTGTCTGTGTTGCCAGCACTGTCAAATCTGATCATACCACACAAACAAAGTCCTGATGGAGCAGACACATTTCATAAATAATAACTGAGGATGTTTCTTTCTTGAATTCAACTCTTATTATTGGTTATTTAAAGCTTTAGTGTGTAACATTTTGATATTAAGGAATGTCCGTTACAAGCCACTGCCAAATGAGTTTCTACAAAGCTAATTTAATGTGTTGGTTAATTGTGGCCTCCGACAACAGAGGATTTTAACCCAGGAGACCAGGGTTCATGTCCCGTGTGTCACTGAAACGTACATTTCTAACCCCACCCGCCATCTCTCCCCAAACTTCATTGTCTCTTTTGGCGCGATGGGAGTAAGAATGTGTTGATGCGACAGTGTCGTTCTTCTCAGGAGACCGAAACTACCCACTACGGCTTTAATCATGAATATTTTATGTTAAAGAGTGATTAAAAATAAAGCTATCGGGGCAGTATGTGATGATATTTTAGACTTGTCTCCAACTTTCATCACAAAGCCAGCTCCATAAAAATGTTTCACACTTTTTCCGTTGAGTGTACACAAAATCATTCAGCGTTACAGAGTAAGCAGCCATGCAATATTACAGTTACTGGAAGAAATCAAAGATGACATTGACTCTACGACTCAGCGTTCACCTTCCATTCCAGTAGTTGTTAAACTCCTCGCTACAGCACAGATATTGGCATCAGAATCATTTCACACAGTATATAGCATCAGCAGTGGGAATATCGCCGTCTGCGCTCAGCCGTATCACAGCGCCAGTCCTTAACACTTTGCTACTGCAATTTACGGTATAGTGGGTGGAGAAAGGGTTGATTACCCGGTGAACCGCAGGTTTAGTAAATGCAATGTAAGCTGAAGAATCACAGCGGGTTGGCCATGGCGCTGATAACGCTATATTTGTTAATTGGCTTTTGTTAATGTTGGAGGTGGAGATTGGGAGATTGTCCACCTTAAAAGTGTGTCTCCTGTTGTAATTGCAATAGTTAAATAACTGGATTCTCTTAAGTGTTTTCAAACGTTATAATGAAGGTTTTGTGCAATTGAGAAATAAAATTTGCAGACCGGCATTAAACACAACCGTCAAAGGAATCCACTGATGGCAAAATTAACTTCTACTACTTAACTATCAGCTGATGAAATGTGAACTTGATTAAAAACCTACCTCATAATATATATATATATATATATATATATATACATAATATATATGAAATGTAACAAGAGCAGAGAGCAACAACAATATAAAATATTAAGAGTAATATACAAATAAAATATAGAATAAATATTCTAAATAGCACAAATCCTTCATCATTTCACATCAATGTGAAAACACATTAAAGACGATGTAATTATTACACTTTAGCGTTAAGAACAGAAAACACAAACTAGAACTAAAATCTGACCTTTGTGGCCTTCTATGATGCAAAATCTGTCATCATATAAAATCTGCTCCACTATGGAGCGATTGATAATAATGACGGCACTACAGCCGTTCCTGAGACATGGTTGACCTCAGGTATGACTTAATCAACTTTTATTTTGAAAAGCTATTCTCTATATTGCCTGAGAGCAGCCCAAAAGTTGGGGTAGAGCTCCGATAGATCCTTATCATGTATAAAAGTGATAAACTCATGGAGGCTCATGGTCCCCGATTTGCCAGTTCCCAAAAAGTGAAATGATAGATAACAAAGGATTTTTGTTTTAAGTGCTCATGCTGCTCCCGTGTGTCTTAAAAATGCCGCGGCTACCTGCTTCACCCATGCCAAAAAGCGCCTGCCCTCCAGGATACTTTGACATAGATTACGTCTGTAACCTCCGGGTCTTACATAGATCCAGATTAATAGTTGGACTTCCAGGTTTCACTGACACATCACTCTAATCCGGATTATATCTCCACCCTCCAGCTCCAACTCACAGCTCAGTTCGATCCGGATGAAGTCTTTGATGCCCAGGTTTTCCAGGAACACGCCAGACGTGGCCGTGGTTTTAAACAGGAAGGAGATATCTGCGCTCAGCTCTCCGTGGAAGGTGGGGAAGTGGAGTACGACGTCTCCTTGTCGAAGAACGCAGCGTTCCAGAAGTTCTCTGAGAAACATGATGATGAAAACACTGTCAAGATCTTTAAAGGTCCAATTACATGGTGCTCTTTAAATGCTTTTATATAGACCTTAGTGGTCCCTAATACTGTATCTGAAGTCTCTTTTATATAGACCTTAGTGGTCCCCTAATACTGTATCTGAAGTCTCTTTTATATAGACCTTAGTGGTCCCCTAATACTGTATCTGAAGTCTCTTTTATATAGACCTTAGTGGTCCCCTAATACTGTATCTGAAGTCTCTTTTATATAGACCTTAGTGGTCCCTAATACTGTATCTGAAGTCTCTTTTATATAGATCTTAGTGGTCCCTAATACTGTATCTGAAGTCTCTTTTATATAGACCTTAGTGGTCCCCTAATACTGTATCTGAAGTCTCTTTTATATAGACCTTAGTGGTCCCCTAATACTGTATCTGAAGTCTCTTTTATATAGACCTTAGTGGTCCCCTAATACTGTATCTGAAGTCTCTTTTATATAGACCTTAGTGGTCCCTAATACTGTGTCTGAAGTCTCTTTTATATAGACCTTAGTGGTCCCCTAATACTGTGTCTGAAGTCTCTTTTATATAGACCTTAGTGGTCCCCTAATACTGTATCTGAAGTCTCTTTTATATAGACCTTAGTGGTCCCTAATACTGTATCTGAAGTCTCTTTTATATAGACCTTAGTGGTCCCCTAATACTGTATCTGAAGTCTCTTTTATATAGATCTTAGTGGTCCCCTAATACTGTATCTGAAGTCTCTTTTATATAGACCTTAGTGGTCCCTAATACTGTATCTGAAGTCTCTTTTATATAGACCTGGGGTGTGGCCTTGACCAACTGCCACTTTGCTCATTTGAAAGCCATGATGTCTCTCTCTCATGGGTGAGCCAAATTCTCTGGGTGGGCAAAGCAGAGAAAGGGGTGGTAACCTTGCCCTTTATGACCTCATAAGGGCAATCTCAGGGGAGCAGCAGTTCTGGGGGAACTCATATTAACGTTAAAAACTCATAAAGTGAAATTGTCATGCAATGGGACCTTTAGGTAAAAGTTCATCAGAGTAATAGTACTTTATTTAAGTAGAATTTTTTTAACTCTTTCCACCTCTGCTACAGAGCTAACGTTAGTTTAAGTTAGTTGGCCGACTAGACAGGGAGGGACTAGAAATCCTCTTAGTGGATTTTTTTTTTAATTTGAGGCTCATGGTTCCTTAATTCCCCCGCTTCACCCATGCCAAAAAACACTACTGCCCTCCAAGACAGTTTGATATAGATTACGTCTGTAACCTCCGGGTCTTATATAGAGTTTATACTGCACTGTTTCTGTGGTAGGAAACAGTTACAAAGCTGGGATTTGTCAGGATAGAAAGATTGTGTCATCTTCCCATCATGTGTAACCCGGCAACCAGAGCAGGACTTACTGTCTCCATGACAACGGAGCGGTCCCACCCTGTAGGCGGCCTCTGACTCGGGCCTCTGGATGTCACCCAGCACCAGAGACCTGACGGGGAGGCTCTCCTCATCGGTGAGCAGACCCGAGTCTTCAGACCTGCAGGAGGAGAGGGAGGGAGGGAGGGAGGGAGGGAGGAGAGAGATAAGATAAGAAAAACTTTATTGCCTGTCACGAGTGACAGAAATTTCTCTTTGACAGGGCAGTTTCAAATAAAAAGGAAAAAAGGGAAAGAAGGAGGGAGAGACACAAAAGGAGAAAGGGAAAATGAAAAGTACAATGAGGACAAATAGGGAAGAGGAGGATAAGAAATAGAGCAAAGAGATGAACAAGGAAAGGGAAGAAGAAGATGATACGGAGGATAAGGATGGGAACAGGAAGAAGAAGCAAAGGGGAGATGATTACAGAACAAGAGGAAGAGATTAAAGGGAGGAGGAAGAGGAGGAAGATAAAGGGGAAGAGATGAAGAAATGAGACAGAGGGAAGTAATAATGAGGGAGGAGGAGAAAGGGCGGAGGACAAGGAGAGGAAATAAGAGAATTAAAAAGGGTGGAGTAACAGACTAAGAAGTAGGAGGAGTTAAAAAAGAGAGTGAAAGCAAAAGCAAACTAGAGAATGCAATTTCTGAAGAAATGGCGGCGTGAATGCTGTATTTTTAAAGGATGAGGCTACCCAGAAAGTATGTTTGAGGTGGAACATTTTATAGTCAGAATGGTATTTCCCGGTGAATGTATGAATGTATGTATGATTGGGAAGCAATTGAAAGCGCATGAATTCCGTCCATTCACTTGAATGGGGAAAATTTCCCAATAAATGTTGAATATTTCAGAAATTATGAAAGTTAAGGAAATGTTCCATAGAAGCAGGAATGTCCTAATCGTGCTGACCGTTTTGATGTTTGAATGAAGTTTCTATGTTGAAAAATGTGGAAGGAGTTAATGCCCAAAAAAACAGGAAAATAATAAATACATAGAAGAACATCGGATGGTGTGAATGTTCTTCTACCAATGTAACAAAGTATTAGTATACATAATATTAGTAATATTATACATAATAAAAACAATGATAAAGAGATTGTTATTGGACAACTTTGACATAAATGGTGCTAATTGGCCGACAACATCGTAGCAAATTGTTCTGCTGAATTCCAACAGTACTTTAATAAGCTGAGACAACCTATGCAGCATCTTAGACAATTTTTCAAGAAGACATTTTAGATAGATAGATAGATAGATAGATAGATAGATAGATAGATAGATAGATAGATAGATAGATAGATAGATAGATAGATAGATAAATAGATATTGAGCCCAAAAAAATGGGAAATTATAGTGTTACAGCAAAATATCAGTCACACAGCACAGAACATACATATACATTAAATAATAGGATACAATATACGTACATACAATATACATGAAACAATAATAGGATACAATACAAGAACAAATATTTGAATATATACAAGTTGGGAATACAAAATGTGCAACTGCTCAACAAGTAATGATAAAGATGTAGATAAACCTATTGTGCAAGTTGCACTTAGTGCAGTATTGTGGTGTCTCAGAGTCTTATCTGTTTTACTGTAATGCTGAGCCAGAGCGTATCATAGCCACCCAGACACTCAACGCTCCATTTATGCCAATATCTGTGACAGCTATTTTCCGAAAGAGCAGTGCAGCCGAGTGAGCAGCTCCATCCATTTACACCCATGTTGAGATTTATGCGCCTCTGGTAATCTACACGTCATTGGGCTTGTCAGGTGAGAAATTTCCCATTCCATTTCCACATCCTCGCAGCACTCTGAGGCTCTGGATGGGTCAAACTGGACGAGACGGACCAACAACCGTACACATTTCTTCCCAGTTCTTCTCGGTTTCCCTTCAAAACCTATGTCTTCAAAACCTATGTCATACAGGTAGCGATTCCGATCCCGAGGACTGATCTGATACCAGCGTGTCATATATTTTATGATGTTTTAACAGCTGTATACTACTAGCCCTGTACGGATGGGATATGATACCTATCTTTGTTGTTAAACTCTTTGTGAAACATTGAACGCCACAGAACTTTCTTTTATTATTTAGTTTGACAGTCATCCATAACTGAAAAAGAACAAAAACAAAATACTTTAAAGTAGGTATTCTTCGGGCGCTACAGTACGTGGTATCGGATGGGACCGATACCGATACCAGCGTTTTTGGCAGTATTGGAGGTTTTTCTGATACTGTTATGGGACAGCCCAGTCTCATGGCAGTTCGTGAAATGATCACGATATTTAATCTATTGATTTAATGTCATTTTCGTGTGTTGATTATGAATTTTTAAGTAATGTATTTCAATGGGAAGCCTATTTCATGATCACAGAACGATTACGGTAGCGAGTAGTATTGAAAAGCCAAAAATCAGCGCAGGGAGGTTGTTCGGGGGTGGATGGCTCAAACAACATGATCGTGTCCTTTTGCGTATGGCGGTCCGTCCCGTTGTTGTGGCCGGTGTGTGACGTTTCATTTCCCCGTTATTTCGTGTCCCTGCGCCCGGGATAGCGTCCCGCAGTGGTGGTCCGTCCCGTTGTTGTGGACGGCGTTTGGGGTTTCATTTCCCCGTTCTCGCGTCCTCCAGAGACCGCGGATCGTGTCCCAGCGCGAGTTGTCACCGTCCCACATGTGACATTAGATTGAGAGCAGCCCAGCGTCATGGAAGTTCGTGAAATGGTCACGTAATTTTGATTTATTAATTTGTGTACATGTCATGATTTTCGCGTGTATTACGGGTACATGTCACAACGTATAATAAATCTAAATTACGTGACCATTTCACGAACGGGCGTGAGACCGGGTTGTATGGGAACATCTCACATCTCAGTAACAGTGACGATATGAAGCATTTGTGTAAGTTATGTGCACTACAATACTACGATGCCACAATACAATATTATTGCGATTTTAAACATATTCTCGAAATATTGCAATTCATAACCTTTTTCCAACTTCTAATTTTTCCCAATTTCAAAGGATGTTCCCAACAGGAAACTTACTACAGCATGTGAGTTGAATATGAGTGTCACAGCAAAGGGTCTGAAAACTTATGACCATGTGACATTTCAGTTTTTCTTTTTAATAAATTTGCAAAATATTCTACATATCTGTTTTTGTCTGTCAAGATGGGGTGCTGAGTGTACATTACTGAGAAATAAAATGAACTTTTGGATTTTTGGAAATCGCTGCAATGAAACAAAGAGTGAAAAATTCAAAGGGGTCTGAATACTTTCCGTACCCACTGTATATAATAAAAGATCCATACTTGGCACCTGTGTATCGATACAGTATTGCCACTGAAAATATCGCGATACAATGCTGTATTGATTTTTTCCCCCACCCTAATGTACAAAACTACAGATCACATGATCACATTCGATTCTAACATACAGTACCAAAAATAGTTGATTATAGTAGTTGATTTACATTACTTTCAACTTTTACATCTGTAAGTATTATTTTTAATTCTTTACATTGTTCATACATTCATCTGCTGTGAACATATATGACATGTTTGAGACTTTTAATGTAACAGGTGTCAACCTGCCAGAATTTTTATATGCAACCACTTTAAATCAAACAGGCCAGTTCTGCTTCTTAATTTTCCTCTGATCTCAGGGAGGCGAGCTCTGGAATTAAAATGGCTATTGAGGGTGCGATAAGAATTTTACTCAAGCAAAAAAGATAAATATAATTTATTGTCGGTTCTAGCTCGGAGGATGTTTCCCTAATCGACCATAGTTTAGAATGCCAACACAAAGAAAGCAGAAGGTGAATGAGGGACATGCGGCAGAACTGAAACGTCGTTGATATAGAATAGCTCACAGCCAATCATGTTGACAAATGAAAAGCTATCCTGCTTCTCCAGAGTTAAATCTCTACTTAGCAGGCTCGGTTTTGGGGTTTTCAGTAGGTGAAGGATGTCCTGTTTGTGCTGTTACCTGATTGATTAACTTGACACTCCGCTGTGTGCTCCTGTTTTTGAGCCTCCATGTGCAACAGAGAACGCTTCTGCCTTTAAAACAATGCAGTCTACTATATCAATACCAGTGGTCACAACAATGACCAGACCAACAACAGGATATATGTTTCACTCAGCGCAAATTATCAGTCAAATCTGAATGGTTGAACCAAAATGAAGACATTAACAAAGGCACATATATTTGCATATACTGTAATATTAACCATGTCTATATATGTATTGATTTCAGTACCAGTCCATGCGGTCGGCGTCACAGTTGCAGTAGTGTTGTGGGTCCACACAGTCGCCCTGCAGGCCGCAGACACACTGCTGGCTGCCTGGATGAGCTCCGCCCCAATAAGTCTGCACACGACCGGGACCGGGACCACCGAGCCACCAGCTGAACGGAGAGCCCTCTGAAACACACACACACACACACACCTTAATGTACAACTACGTACATTTCCTACAACACTGAGGAAAGAAAACGGACCCATAAAGTACATGGATGGAAAAGTTACCTTACTGTAAATACTGGCCCAATATTGAATTTCCCTCTTTTGTCCTGTGTTTTGGTCTCACCAGCAGATATTCCTCTTGGCAAAATAAATAATAAAAGTTGATAACATTAAAAGCTTCCCAATTTCTCTACAACTTTATTTTCAAGCATTTTAGCATCAAACATGAAGCTTGGAGAAGAGCTCCATAAATTGTCTTTGAAGTCATTTTAAGGTTTTTTTTGTTAACATTCTGAAAAAAAATGAGGCATTATATAATTAGAGCAAGATAAATCTATCTTGAGCTTGAGAGATGGAGCTTCTTTTTACTGGTCAACACTTTGTGAGACCGTTACTAACAAAACTGCACAGAAGTGCAGCCTCTTGCCCCCCCAGCCATGATCAAACAAGAAAAGCTTGCAGGACACAGGCAGAAGTTACAGAATGGAAATACTGTAAGTCGTATAATGCCCTGAGTTGAACAGGGATTGTGAGAAAATAGCTGAGTGTTGTATAGAAAGGGTCCTCATCTCTCAGCCTCCTGAGATGAATCCCGTGTTTGAAGTCGGGGTGCCTCTAATGCTAAATATATTGTCTTTTTGGGTGGAGGGTGATAATAGCAGTAAAAAATGCTTTTGCGCTGTGTGAGTGCGTAGGTGGAGAGGAGTGAGAGAAGGTGATTGGAAAGGTCTCTGTTGAGTCAGCGCTTCTTTATTTTCCCAGAGAGCAGCAGGGGGGTTATAATGGAACTTCTATTCCATTCTTCCATTTCAAACGCTTTCACTATTTTCATCCATCATTTTATTACCTAGCCCCCAAAAAGTTGCTTAACCACTCAATGTCTTTGTAGTTCCACAGAAGAGAAGAACTTTGAGGATGTGTCCTTGCAATGAATATTTGTATGGCTGTCCACTGGATAACTGGTTATGAAAATATGGAATCACTTATAGTTGATGACTTTTTTCTAGTTCCTGCTCAAATACACATACAACGCTTGCAGGTGAAAGCTACGGAGCCCCGGAGGTGACATGGAGTGAAAAAAATAAAAAATAAAAAAAATAAATAAACATCTATTGGGGAGAATCACTAAACTCAAGATCTCAACTTTCATGGAGAAAAAAAAAAATGATTTTCAGAAATTTTTTTTTTTCTTCTTTCCTCCATGTCAATGCAAGATCTCGCAAATACAACTCGAGATCTTGCAAAAAAAAGTCAAGATCTCGCAAAAAGTGTTTGTCCTAGTACATGTTTTTTCTTTTCTTTTTTTCTTCCCTCCATGTCACCTCCGGGGCTCCGTAAAACCACCCTCCAGAGTGGAAATCTAAAAAAAAACACTCCTCTGTCGTGTACCCATCTAAAGGGTAAAAATGCTCCGCTCCGATCTGCCCACGGTGGCTCTCGTCTTTTGTTTCGGTATGAATAAATGCTCCAGAAAGAAAATTCCTGTGTCTCGCTTCTCAACATCGCAACGAAACAAAAAGAGCCGCGGCAGTAGGATAAGAGCAGCAGTCAGAAGAAAAAACTCAGACACAGAGAGAGGATGCGAGAGGATGGGGGAAGCCCTTCTACAAACCAACCTATAAGTATCAGGACATGCTCATGTATTTGTTGACAGCAGGACGTAGCCTGAACCTTGGTCCGGACCTTGGTTCAAGTCCTCTAAAATGCCTCTGGAGTAATTGAAACAATCAGCGTAACAGAACAACGTGGCTCAGAGCAAAAACCCGCAAGTTGAGGAGGTGATTGGTCTGTTGTGGGGCAGGAAAAATGGCTGCCCGGTCACAAACTTTCTCAAATTACAGCTGAACATTAAAGCGAGAAATATTCAATACAGTAACACAATCTTGTTTGACAGTTTTGTGAGCCTGGTGCGAGCCTGGTGTCGTTATTTTCAAGTGTTGATTAGGAATTTTAAAGTAATGTATTTCAGTGGGAAGCATATTTCGTGATAATAGCATGACTACGGTAGGGAGTGGTATTGAAAAGCCGAAAATCTAGGTTGGTCGGGGATGGATGGCTCAAAGAACAAAGGACTTTCACCCGGAGACCGGGATCGTGTCCAGTGTGTTACAGTTGATTTCCCTGTTGTTGAGTGCCACAGAGACCGCGGATCGTGTCCTTACGCATGGGGATCGCGTCCCACGTGTGGCGGTCCGTCCCGTTGTTGTCGCCGGCGTGTGGCATTTCGTTTCCTCGTTGTTGCGTGAACATGTACACGGAATAATAAATCAAAATTACGTAACCGTTTCACGAACTGGTGTGAGACCGGGTTGGGTGCGTTAGGCTGGAGGCAGTGTGGCAGTTACATTTGGTAACTACTTTACATTGGATAAGCACTAACTAACACCATCCAGGTTCAGAGCAAATGAAACATGAGCTTGAAGATTTGTCTGGTATCCAGGCTAGTGGATTAACCAAAGTTGGTCAAATTCATCATCGAGGGTGGGGACATTAATATATGAACCAAATTAATGGCAATCCATCTGATAGATGTTGAGACATTTTGGTCAAAATAACAAATGTCAACCCCATGGTGGCAACACAGAAAATGTAATTGTGCACCCTCTGGACACAATGAAGCTCTGAACCAAAATTCATGGCAATCCGTCACCTAGTTGTTTCAGTCTGGACTTAAGTGGTGGAGACGAACGACAACAAACCCAGAGCCATACTGCCAGCATGGCTAAAACGGGATGTTATCACAGCTGTGCTCTATTATACCTGTGTCTCTTCACACTGATTTTGCTTGTATATAGACTTGCATGAGAGTGAAAGCTGATGCATTAACTGCTATCAAGACAAATGCAATGGAACTCGTGATCAAAGCATTTCTCCCTCTGTTTCTCATACTCGCCACCTCTGAGTCCATTCATGCACAAGAAACACATGACTAAACAAAAAAAACACTGATGAGTAGAAGGTATTAAACAAATCCTGGACAATCAATTTGTCTGAACCATTCGAGAAAGACACCCTTTTTTTATGTTTTGTTCTTTCTGGTTGAGAAAGAGTCCCAGCTGAAGGAAGCCTGCTTAACCAAGCTTTCATTAACTTTAATTTAACCCCACAAGTCAATTAAGAACAAGTTCTTGTTTACAGTCTTTTCTTATTGAAATGTTGGGGGAAAAAATGCTAGAGTGCTCTCCCCTGGATAAGATTAAAAGAGTAAAAAGATTAAGACTGAATAGGATTAAAAAGTGAGATTTACTTTATTCACAAACATCGAATGTTGGGCTCCAGTAGAGTTCATGATTAACAATGAAAGATAAAGTAGGAAGAAACTGACTTAACACATATTTAATGAAAGTGTAACAACAATGTGCCTTGTTAATGGGGTGTATTGTGCCAAACTATTTCTTGGCTCTCAGCAGAGACTCAAGGAAGTTGCTGGTCTCAGCCAAGAAACCTTGTAGACCCTGTGTGGGTTTATTAATGAGCTCTAGGTATTGGAAGATTCTGTAACCCTCCGACAGAGCCAGGCTAAGCTGTTTCCCAGTTTTCAGTCTTTGTGCTAAGCAAACAGCTTATTGGCTGCTGGCTTTAGCTTGGTTAATCTCTGCAAATATGCATATTGTCCAACAAAGCTAGCAGTTGAAATACAGGTCAGGGGCAGGGCAGGGCAGGTCCTGTCCTTGCTCCCAGCTGTTCTATGCAAGCAGCTCTACATCTGACAGCATAAGACTACTGGTTCTTGGGGTGGCTGTGGCTCAGGTGTCTGCCAATCAGGAGGTGGGTGGTTCAATCCCTGTCCTTGGGCAAGACACTAAACAATCACCCTCGATGCTCTTCTTTAACCTGAAGAGAAGGTGGCACCTAGGCCAGGGGAATGGTTTCTGTAATGTATAAAAGTGCTTTAAGTAGTTCTTTAGATTAGAAACGCCATATAAATAAAGTCCATTAAGATTGACCTGTGAATCCCCACATTATAAAGAAATCACACAGGGTACACTTAGCAAACCTTTCCTGAACAGACTTTACCTGGAGTGTTGAGGAGGCGGGACTTCTTGCAATGGTAGGACAGTTCCTGTTCGCAGTGCTCCGATTGGCTGATGGCGGTCAATAGCTGCTCCTCTTCAGTCGAGTAGTCAAATTGGACTGAAAGCTGGTTTAAACCTGGAGACGGCCGGACTCTAGTCAGCTCTGTGTTGTTGTGCTGGATCACCATCCATGTGTTCTCCTCTGGAGACAGACAGACAGACAGACAGACAGACAGACAGACAGACAGACAGACAGACAGACAGACAGACAGACAGTTATTACGCATTGGTTCTGTTAGACGACCTAATCCTTATGACACCCTCGGACAACCTCGTGTTGTCTTCCAGTCAAAATTGAAAAAACACTTTTGTTGACGCTTTTTATCGATGTTTTAAACTTTTTCTTCTTTTTCTGAAGTCTCTTTTATATAGACCTTAGTGGTCCTCTAATACTGTATCTGAAGTCTCTTTTATATAGACCTTAGTGGTCCCCTAATACTGTATCTGAAGTCTCTTTTATGTAGACCTTAGTAGTCCCCTAATACTGTATCTGAAGTCTCTTTTAATAGACCTTAGTGGTCCCTAATACTGTATCTGAAGTCTCTTTATATAGACCTTAGTGGTCCCCTAATACTGTATCTGAAGTCTCTTTTATATAGACCTTAGTGGTCCCTTAATACTGTATCTGAAGTCTCTTTTATATAGACCTTAGTGGTCCCCTAATACTGTATCTGAAGTCTCTTTACTATACCTAATGTTTGAGTTGGAAAAGCAGAAATTAGGAATTATTTCAACTAAAATTAAAGGAATGGATGTTGATGGATAATCACAGACTGGAATATGTCAACTTTTACTCAATACTATTTCAAAACCACTTCAATTTTGTTTTCCAAATGCTATAAAATTGAATAAGACACCTCAAAATTAATGAGAGGAAAGATTTTTCCTTGCCAAAGAGCGTTGTGTGGAATCAATCATGTTATTTTGGGTGATTAAAATTGGGTAGTTAAAAGAACATTGATATAGGAAAACGGGTCAATTTGACCAGAGGACAACATGAGGGGTTAAACTGGCAAGGTTCGGACCCCCTCACAGGTGGTAGTTTATCTGGTGTGGACATAAACTATACACTACTATAAACACAAGGCTAGTACACCAGTACAGTGTGAGAAGGAAGAGGAGCTAATCTCTGTGTGGATTTTGGTGTCACAGGTGGCATTGACTACATCAGCTTCAACCTTAACCCAGTAAATAAGTAAATAAGAAATAGAACAATAGCTACGTATTGTAGCTCCAGATTCTATGAGTATAGGGATAGCCCTCTAAGATTGGTTGAAGAATACTGCTGATGTTGGGAGCAGATCTCTGGTCTCGCTGCTTTAAGATACAGTAACTCCGGAGTAAGAGAAGCCCGTGCAGGGCACACGGGAGTGACAGAAATCTTCACGACTGCGTATTCGCGAGGGATCAACCCAATAGCAACAGCTCTTAGAGGGCTATGCAATTCTCATAGAATCTGGAGTTACAATACGTAACTATCGTTACGATGGGAGGATGAGTGTGTGCGTGTGTGTGTGCGTGCGTGCGTGTCACCTGTCATATTGCAGTAGACCAGCTGCGGTTTGATTGGTCCGCTGCCGTCCACGTCGATATAAAAATGTCCCGACGTGTTGCCGTGGTGCTTGTACGCCTCGCACGACTGTTGGTACACAGCTGGGAGGAGAAGTAATGAGATCAGCTCAACATGAATCACACCCAACACCAACCTCTTTCTCTGTCTTCATTTAATCCTACGCACGCACGCACGCACACGCACACACAAACACACACACACACACACACACACACACAGGGATACATTTACACACTCGCACGCAAGCATGCGTGCACACACACACACATGCACAGGCACACATGCACACGTGCAGGCACGCGCATGCACAGCCACACACACACACACACACATACACAGGCATACATATACACACTTGCACGCAAGCATGCGTGCACACACACACACACACATGCACAGGCACACATGCACACGCGCATGCACACACACGTACACACAAACAGTGCATCCTTTGCAATGAAAGAATCAAGCCTTTCTAGTCAAATTCATGTCTAATTGTGGTTCGAAAAATGTTTTTACAGAAACATCAGCAATAAACATGAGACCAGAGGTGAACTGGGTGGAAATTCTCCTCTTTGCGTTCAGGATTTTGACTCGAGGGAATCAGAGGGCCACAGAAGCAGTAGATCTCATCAAAGCTCACCCTGCTGGTTTCATTTGTTTGTCCAACATTTGGTAGGTTATTTATGGCTACTGTCTCCTCAAATGTCCCATGACGTGGTGCTTTTGGATGCGTTTATACAGACCTTAGTGGTCCCCTAATACTGTATCTGAAGTCTCTTTTATAGACCTTAGTGGTCCCCTAATACTGTATCTGAAGTCTCTTTATATAGACCTTAGTG